>CM038051.1:110870633-112070633 GCA_021397845.1 Areca catechu | reverse complement strand
AAGAAGTGGGCGGCAGAGCTGGCGCCCGAAAGGCCAAAGATATAATGGATGGTAGAACCATTCGCTACAGTGGTATCGGTCGAGTCGGGGGATGACATGCCTCTGACTGAATGCCAAAGGGTTTTGGCATCCAAGAGGTCCTCTCTCATCGGGCAGTCGGTTGCACGGGGGAGGAGAGGCTTCTGACACCGACCGGGGCGGACGTAGCTCCTCCGTCCCCACCATTGGGGCTGATTGAGGTGGCCTCCTTGACAGTTAGGGGAACTCAAGCAGGGGAGGGGTCATCGACCGTTGATGAGAGGGCCGATGGTACTGGTTGATGAGGAGTAGCGCTAGAATTGGCACGATCCGAGAAGGCTAAGAGCTATTTCAGAGGCCGCCCTCGACAATGATGGCGGTCGATGAATGAGGCCTCTAGGAGTTCCATCCACCATCTTCTAGGGGTAAGTTTAAATTGATCCTTCGATTTCGAACTCACCGGTCGCAACTATCTAACTGTGTGTCTCTGTCGGTAGCATGTCAAAGACACCTTGTAGATGGATGGTGGCCTGGGCGAGCTGCTCTATCTGAAAGAGCACTGGACCAAGAGGGCCGAAGCGGCAGAGGTGGCGAGGGACAAGGCTTGGGTGGCACTGATGGCCTCTAGAGAGAGGTACTCTGCTTAAGGGCCAAGCAGAAGAGGTGTCCACCCTGCGAGCCAAGTCGAGTCCCTAAGAAGCAGATCGAAGTCTTGCTGGCCCGGGAGAAGGACCAGGAGGTAAGCTTAAAGAATAAGAAGAAGAAGATCAAGGCCCTGACCCGTCGGCTAGACGTCGAGGAGGGGCGCTTGACTGATGTGAGGTTCACGCACAAGGCCACCATGCGGTGGCAGAAGAGATAAAGGGCCTGCTGAAGACTGCCCAGAGTTACTAAAGACGGTCAGTGAGAAGGCTGTTACAACTTTTAAAGCCTCCGAGGACTTCACCGAGGAGATGAACAAGCTAGGACTGTCGCTTTGACTACGATATGATGAATGTCTGGGGAAGGTCATGCAGCCTTTCACGACCTCGACTTATCATTTCTTCAGCCGTCGAAGCTAGCATAAGAGGAGGCTGGAGGCGATGGATCCGATTGTCCATCGGTCGATGCTCCAGCGGAGGCCGTCGTAGAAGTGGCCGACCGGGCCGCCCAAGCTGAGCTGATTCAGAGGTAGCTGAAGGTGCCAAGGGGGCCGAGGCCGTTGCTGCTACTACTAAGCGCCAAGGAGCCGAAGCGGCTGTTGTCAGCATACTTCTCAAGGGTTAGACCTATTAGTTTGTAAAGGTCTGACCTTCAATTTTGTAAAGAAATCTTTTTGAAACTAATGAAGAACCTTTTTGATAATGCCTTATTTTCATATCTTTGTTGCCAAACTCACTTTTCTTTGAAATTTCACTAAGTGTTAGTCCGTCGGCTTTCCGACATGGAAGTAGTTGAGGCAGCGGTCGACTGTATCTCAGGCCAGAGCAACGAACTTAGAAATTTTAACCTAAGTGTTGGTCCGTCGGCTTTCCAGACCTGGAAGTAGTTGAGGCAGCGGTCGGACTGCAGCTCAGGCCAAAGCAATGAACTTAGGAATTTTAACCTAAGTGTTGGTCCATCGACTTTCCGGACCTGGAAGTAGTTGAGGTAGCAGTCAGACTGTAGCTCAGTCCGGAGAAACAAACATAGAAATTTTAACCTAAGTGTTGGTCCGTTGGCTTTCTGGACATGGAAGTAGTTGAGGCAGCGGTCGGATTGTAGCTCAGGTCGGAGCAACGAACTT
Source organism: Areca catechu (assembly GCA_021397845.1). Classification (NCBI taxonomy): domain Eukaryota; kingdom Viridiplantae; phylum Streptophyta; class Magnoliopsida; order Arecales; family Arecaceae; genus Areca; species Areca catechu. Next base: position 112,068,850 of record CM038051.1, on the reverse strand, counting down.
AGAAATTTTAACCTAAGTGTTGGTTCGTCAGCTTTCCGGACCGGGCTGCCCTAGAGCCTCTACCGATCGAAGTCAGACTTTTGGAAGTGGGCTGCCCTTGAGCCTCTGCCGATCGGAGTCGACTTCGGAAGTAGGCTGCCCTAGAATCTCTACCGACCGGAGTCAGACGTTCGGAAGTGGGCTACCCTTGAGCCTCTGCCGACCAGAATCAACTTTTGAAAGTGGGCTGTCCTAGAGCCTCTACTGACCGAAATCAGACTTCGAAGTGGGCTGCCCTAGAGCCTCTACCGACCAGAGTCGGACTTTCGGAAGTGGGCTGACTTAGAGCCTCTACCTACCGGAGTTGGACTTTCGGTTGTGGATGTCCTAGAGCCTCTACCGATCGAAGTCAGACTTTCGGAAGTGGGCGCCCTGGAGCCTCTGCCGACCGGAGTCGAACTTTCGTAAGTGGGCTGCCCTAGAGCCTCTGCCGATTGAAGTCGAACTTTTGGAAGTGGGCTGCCCTAGAGCCTCTGCCGACCGGAGTCAGACTTTCAGAAGTAGGCTATCCTAGAGCCTCTGCCAACCGGATTCGGACTTTCGAATGTCGGCTGCCCTAGAGCCTCTACCGACTAGAGTCGCACTTTCGGAAGTTGCCTGCCCTAGAGCCTCTGCTGACCAGAGTCGGAGTTTCGAAAGTGGGCTATCCTAGAGCCTTTGTCGATCGGAGTTAGACTTTCGAAAGTGGTACCTTAGAGCCTCTGCCGACCGAAGTCGGACTTTCGAAAGTGGGCTGCCCTAGTGCCTTTGTCGACCAAGTCAGACTTTCACAAGTGGGCTGCCCTAGAGACTCTACTGATCGGTGTCGGACTTTCAGAAGTGGGCTACCCTATAGCCTCTACCAACCGGAGTCAGACTTTCGGAAATGGTTCGTAGAAGAATTGTGGACTTTATTGATAATACTTGCGGAGGTTGCCTACATTCCACGGACGTGGCATCCATCGTCCATCCAAATATTCAAGTCGGTAGGTGCCGACTCGAACCACTTCAATGACTCGATAAGGTCCTTCCCAATTTGGGGAAAGCTTGCCTTTCTCGGTCGGCCTCGAAATTTTTGTCCTCCACAAGACCAAGTCTCCGACTCGGAAATTTCATTCCTTGACTCACGAGTTATAATATTTTGCCATCTTCTGGCGATAGACCGCCATCTCCATGCTTGCCCAAAGTCTAGTTTCTTCGAGCAAGTCTAGGTCAGCCCTTCGTTATTCAGAGTTGGCTGGTTCGGTGTAGTGGTTCATCCGCAGGGATTGGAGAGAGGTCTAAATAGGGATGACGACTTCACTTCCATAAGTGAGGTTGAATGGGGTTTCGCCGGTCGATGTTCTAGTAGTCGTCCGATATGCCCATAATACTGAGTGTAGTTCCTCCGCCCAAAGTCCCTTAGCCTCATTCAGTCGGGTCTTCAGCCCTTGCAAGATTGTCCGATTGGTGACTTCAGCCTCTCCATTACACTGAGGGTGGCCGACTGACGAGTCGATGAGAGATATGATATTTCTAAAAAAAATCTTGAAACTTAGAGTTGTCAAACTATCTTTCATTATCAGTAATAATCGTTTCGAAGAATGCCGACTGAAAGATGATGTTATTTCGGATGAAGTTCTCCACTTGACCTCTGTTATCTGTGCTAGTGGTTCGGCCTCCACCCATTTGGTGAAGTAGTCGATGGCCACAAGCAAAAATTTCTGTTACCCAGATGCCAGGGGAAAGGGTCCCAAGATAACCATCCCCCATTGTGCGAATGGCCATGGGGTAGTTGATCGGAGTCAGCTCACTAGAAGGCCTCCTTTGAATAATGGAGTACCTTTGACATGCATCGCACCTTCGAACGAAGTTTGATGCATCCTTCTGAATGGTAGGCCAGTAGTACCCCTGTCGGATGATCTTGTAAGCTAAGGACATTCCTCCTAGGTGGTCACCACAGATGCCTTCATAACTTCTCTGGGTGCATAGTTGCGTCTGTCGGCCCCAGCATTTCAAGAGCAGCTACGAGAATGACCACTTATACAGGATGCCGTCAAGGATGACATACTCAGAGTGATGCAGAACAAAAGAAGAGATGATGCGATGCGGAAGTACATTGGACTATTCTTTTTTTTTTCTTTTTTTTTTTTTATATATTTTTTCAGAAGTCAGCTTTGACTCAAAGGAAGTTAAACTAAATTGAAAGAAACAATGTAATAATTGAAAGCACAATTTAAAGAACCAGGTATCGAGTAGTTCAGAAGTAAAGGATCGCTGGGGTTGAGAAACTCCCAGACCTAGGGTTCGCTCTAAACTTTCACAGGACAGAAGTAAGAGAAGAGAAGTGTGTACCAGGCAATGATCTTCACAGAGTTTGGTGGAAGGACTCTCTTGAGCAGATTGTCGGATCCCCGGATTCAGATATCTTTGCAATGGATCCTCCAATACTGGTCCTTGGCAGATTTGGCTTCTCCTGACTCAAGATCTGGGAAAGAAGAAACAATTTATGGAACCAGATACTCAGGAGGATTTACCAGATAGAAGAACTTGAAAGTTGATGTTGCTGAAGTCCTGATTCTCCTGGATGCTGATCTGGCTTCTCTGGGAATTGCTCTGGATCTGAAGTATCCGGACTGGACCTGGATGCTGGTGGTTGGCCTTGACTTGGAGAGACTGGCCGTGAAAGGTGGGGTAGGCTAGGGTTTGGTGGAAAGAAGAGGATATGGGCGGCTAGGGTTTGGAAGTGAAGTGGCTAACCTAGGTTTTGGGGTTGGAGATCTCACACCTCCTCAAGGTTCCTGGGGAACCCGGATTTACTCCTCACGGAGCTCAAACACTTGGATGCAAGTGCGGAAGAGCAAACACAACGTTTGCTCGCACATAAATTGGATTCATTCATCAGATAACTTTAAAATTTACAAGAGGGGTTTAATTTATAGGACTTTACAAGAGAGCAGGTTTTACATCTTCCCATGTGGGACTAATAGGGTGGATCTTCAAATTAGGTTTGTAGGATCAATTCCCACACATATGGCCGCCAGAGTTTCCAAAAAGCTGATTGGTGGCTTCAAAAGGTAAGTAGGTGGCACCTCCTACCTTGTTCTTCAAGAAAAAATATTTGCCTTCCATACTTGGTTTTATTTGGAAGTATTTGGCGCCTCCTAACCTTGCTCTTCAAGAGAAATTTCCTCCTTTCATACCTGGTTTTATTTGGAATTATTTGGGCGCCTCCTAGTCTTGCTCCCCAAGCTTTGCTCCTTCTTGCATAGCTGGCTCTTATGGAAACACTTTGGCCGCCCCTTGAATTGTGGATCCCAGATTGTTTTCTCCTCAAGTGCGCTGAGAGAAGGGACCTGCTATCTTGTGGTGTGGGGACCAGAGCATACTAGATGGAGATGTGGCACCCCCTGGACTCAGGCGTGTGGCTGGGAGTGTGGCTGGGAGTGTGGCGCCCACATGCTTGGCCTTGGGAGAAAATGTGACACCCTGGAGAAGTCCTAGACCACTACTGAGTCAACTGACTCAACAAAATTAAATTGCAGGGAAATACAGACTCAAGCTAAAATTGAGTTGATCAGTCAACCCTTATTACAAACAGAAACCCTAATTCTTCGAGCAAGGTCAATCAGATCCAGATAGAGCCCTGAAGTCTTCTTCTGAGTCTGGTGCCCGCAGCAATTCTCCCGGGGTGGGAGGAACTCGCCCTGTCGAGTATGGATCAAGTTGGCTCTGGTATCTCTCCAAGAGGTCTGGGTCCAATTCTTGTAATTCTTCTCGGGAGATCCAAGAGTCATCATAATCTAGCCTCCTTGCCAGCGGACCAGGTATCTTGGTATCCTCGATTACGAGTAGAGATAACCTGATCATCCAGGATCTTTTCAATCTGCTCTTTCCTCACAGGCCAGTTTGTTTGTGGACACACAGGTTGGTTCACTCTCAGAGCAGGATTAGGCTCAAAAGGCTCACTGGGAATCACAGCTGGCTCTCTTACTCTACTAGGTCTGTATGTTGAAAGTGGAGCTAATGCCTAGTTCTGATGGCAACTCGAGCACATAGGCATTGGACCCTACTCTCTTCACCACTCTAAATGGTCCAGCTCCTCTAGCATGTAACTTTCTAACGGTTCCAGGAGGAAACCGTTCAGGCCTTAACCTAATCATTACATAGTCTCCCTCAACAAAGTTTTGACTCGCCTTTGAGAATCAGCCAACTCTTATAAGTTTCATTACTTAAATTTATTTTGGCATGAATTTCTTTATGCAAGTTCTTTACATGCTATGCAGTGCATCAGAGACTTGTGTGTGTGGACTAATAGTGAAATCAGATCAAGTGGTGTGTGAGGCTTGTATCCATGACAATTTCAAAGGACTCTAGCCTATAGACCTATTGATCGAACATTATATGCAAATTTAGCCCTGGACAAAATACAAATCCCAATTCCTGGTGCTCTCAATCAAACTAAAATCTGATCCAAAGCTTAGTAAAGGGTCAAGAAAACTAACTAGACTGATGATGCACTCCTAAAAAATGGACTTTATTCCAAAGGAACCCTAGGTCTAACCTAACAGACTAAGCTCTCTAGTTTGACCTTGGGTCGGAGGATGGCATGCAGAGCATGAAAACTTATTATGGATGCCTAGTAGTGCCATAAGGTCTTCCAGAAGTAGGTGGCAAACCTAATAGGTTTCTAAAAAGTCTTGCAACCTAGAGATCTCAGTAAAGTATAATCCCATAGCTCTAGAAACATGAGAAGATTCAGGGAAGGGTAGGAAATAAGAATCAGAGTTTTGAGGTGGCTTATCAGAAACAAGAACAAACCTTGGTTATTCAGGACGACCTTAAAATGAGGACATTGTTCTATAGGTGCACTCATCCAAACCTCATGATTTGCTCTAGGAGGGTCTACAAGTGCAAGTTCTAGGATAGGTGGGTGCTCCTAGAAGGTGGAAGGTTATCAGGAAAGTCTTTGGAATGTTAATCTAAAAGTCATCTAAGCTACTGTCTTTTTCTTGTTCTTGGGACCTTCTCAATGGGCATTCTTGTGAACCCCTTCCTTCTTCACACTTCTCTACCAGATTTGACTCAGGGTGTCTTCTTTGATTCCTCAATGAGTTCAGGGGTATTCTCACTTAAACTTTCATTGGTGTATTTCTCTTCCTGAACTTCCTCAAAAGGGTCTTCTCTTAGGGTTAGCTCCTGATTCCTTGAGTGGCAGGGGTCCCCTCAATAACCCCTCAAGTAGGAGTTGGTTAATTGAATTATCGAGAGACATATCCTCAATTCTTCTTCTTCATATTCATCTATCAAACTTACGTCAGGCTCATATATTTCTTCCTCCATCTCACTGAAGGTTCTAATCTATTCTCCTTTGATTCCTCTTTAGGTAGGCTCTGGTCAGTCAACTAATTTTGGGATGGCCATGCCTAACTCCTTCTCAGTGTTATCCTTCTGGTCAAGAGGTGACATAAGTGGGAATTGACAAACAAAAGTCTGGTTCACTATGGGTGTCGGATCAATCGGAACTTGACTCAAGTTGGTAGAGGTTGGCTTTAAGTCCAAAGTACTTGATTGGTTTATCTTAAAGACCACTCATAGTCTTGGGCTTCTTGGTAGGCTCGGTCTAACTTATTGGTCTTTTCAAGGCATAGCTTCCTATAAATGTCTGGGTGTAACCCAACCCTAAACCTCGATGTGATCTGAGCTTCGGTCTCAATGGTATTGCATTTCATGTCATACCACTGGAAGTCCTCGATATATTTAGACACAGGCCTATTACCTTGTCGCAATTGGTACCATTGGTCTAAAAGTCTTTTATCATAGGATCTACCTAAGTACCTATCTCTCAACTTACTTCTCATATCTTTCCAAGTATATATTTCCTCTTTTCTTTGATAACACTCACGCTCAATAACATACCAATGCGACCTAGCATGTTTGGTGAACTTGGTTTGGCCAACCTAACTTATCCTAATTCCGATATGTTAGTGCACTAAAATACCGATCCATTTGTTCTTCCCACTTAATATATGTCTCTTGTCTTCCATCAAAAGTGGGTGCATAAGGTTTGGTGTTCCTAACGGGTCCCTTCTCTGAGTCAACCAAGTATGGGTATAGGCTCCTAGGGATAGACTCAGGGGCAAGATCATGGTCATAGGCTCTTAGATCAAACCTCCATGATTAGGTTCAGGATCCCTGTATAAAGGTCTCCTAGGCTCTGGGTGTGGGTGAGGTTGGGGTCTACCAAATTCTGAGTCAGGGGTCTAATTTCGGGCCTAGGCTCCTCAAGTACCTGGGCTCGATCTCTAAACTGGGCAACAGTATCAGTCATATCCTGACTCAATTTGGTCAAACTTTCGGTAAGAGTTCTAATCATGGCCTCTAAATCAGGTTGGGTTTGACCAGGTTGGTAGGGTACTCCATTCTGGGTAGACATGATGATGCAAGCAAACACACCAAATGAGACTCGACTAAAATGACTACGGGCTAACTAGACCTAGAGCCCAAACTAGATGCCCAATCAGAGTGGCAAGCTAGCCTGTAGTAACTCGGTACTCAGCCAGGCAGGTGTAAGGGGAGTGTCAGGTTCCTAAATGCCAATCCTAGATACCAATCAGAGATTGGCCAGGTAGGCGGACCAGCACACATGCCCTTCGGGATAGAATCCCTGAACCACCATTATAGACACAGAGTACAAAGCACACACAGAGTAACTAGACAAACTGACTCAACATTAGCCTAGACCCGACTTGTTGGTGTCCCTAGCCCACTAGGGCAAATTAAGTCTAATAAATTTTAAAATTAGGCTTAGGATCGAATGAGTGGGTGGTGGTTTTGGGCTAAAGAGAGGTTATCAACTCCTTCCCTTATCTTAGATGCTCAAATGCCCTTAAGATGAATTAGGAGATGATCACTCAAAATAATTGAATTGCAGAAACACGGAAACAGAGTTGCAATAATTTAACTCTCAGAATTTTACGAAAACCAATAAATCACAGAAAAATTATGTAAAATAGTATCATTATACTGGTTCCACCAAAATAAAATCATATAATTTGGAGTTATCTGTAATAAAAACAATTCCTGCAACAGGATAGTTACAGACTGAAAACAGAGTGCTTCCCCGTTTACAATTCCTGCTACGAAGTTGTAACCCAACGGATCCCCTACACGACCTAGGAACACCCATGGAATGGGAAGAGGTGTTTGCACCTCGCTTCGTTCCTAAGACCGGACATCCTGGGGAGTCTACTTCGAGCAGACAAGTAAAGAGAGAGACTCAAAACAAGCAAGCAAAACAGAAACCCTAGATAGGGCTCTGATACCAAAATGATGCAGAACAAAAAGAGATGGTGCGATGCGGAAGTAAATTTAGAATAATTCTTTTTTTTATATATATATTTTTTAGAAGTTGGCTTTGACTCAAAGGAAAGTTAAACTAAATTGAAAGAAACTATATAATAATGAAAGCACAATTTAAAGAAACCAGGTTATCAGAGTAGTTCAGAAGTAAAGGATCGCTGGGGGTTGAGAAACTCCCAGACCAGGGTTTCGTTCAAACTTTCAACATGACAAAAGTAAAGAGAAGGGAAGGGTTATTACCAGGCAGTGATCTTCACACAGAGTTTGGTGGAAGGACTCTCTTGAGCAGATTGTCGGATCCCCGATTCAGATATCTTCGCAATGGATCCTCCAATACTGGTCCTTTGGCAGATTTGGCTTCTCCTGAACTCAAGATCTGGAAAAGAAGAAGAACAATTTATGGAACCAGATACTCAAGGAAGGATTTACCAGATAGAAGAACTTGAAAGTTGATGTTGCTGAAGTCTTGATTCTCCTGGATGCTGATCTGGCTTCCTCTGGGAATTGCTCTGGATCTGAAGTATCCGGACTAGACCTGGATGTTGGTGTTTGGCCTTGACTTGGAGAGACTGGCCGTGAGAGGTGGGGTAGGCTAGGGTTTGGTGGAAAGAAGAGGATGATGGGCGGCTAGGGTTTGGAAGTGAAGTGGCTAACCTAGGGTTTTGGGTTGGAGATCTCACACCTCCTCAAGGTTCCTGGGGAACCCGGATTTACTCCCTCACGGAGCTCAACACCTGGATGCAAGTGCGAAAGAGAGAAACACAAAGTTTGCTCACACATAAACTGGATTCATTTATCAGATAACTTTAAAATTTACAAGAGGGGTTTAATTTATAGGACTTTACAAGAGAGCAGGGTTTTACATCTTCCCATGTGGGACTTGTAGGATTCGGGAACCAGTGCGGAAGTGTGGATTTCAAAATTTTATGAAATCAGGTCCGAACCCTAATCCCAAATCTCCTTATTAGTAATAAAACTATAACTACATGCATGTCCAAATTTAAACATGGTTTAGATACTAACCTCAGATCGCTATTTCCAGTCTGATGTAGAAATAAACTCCAAATTGAATAACCTTTTGAACACACCAGGCGTCCACTTGTCCGCCCTCTGATGGTGATCCACACGGGCAGATGATCAAGACACTGACTCCTTAATTGGGTTCCTTCCAATCAAGCTCTACCCTAAGAACTTGATATATGGGCTATTGGCTAGGACTCCTCTAGCCAAACTGGGACTAAACCTTCTCTCTTACCCTTCTCCTCGTCTTCTAGCAACTTTGGCCCCTTAAGATACTCTTGTCTTAAGAATAAGCCCTTGTCCTAAAATGGGACAAGGCTTGTCTTGGAGGGAGAGGAAATTAAGACAAGATTATCTTAATGTAAGAAAGAAAGGAGAGGCGCCTTCTTCCTTTACCGTCGGAGAGTTTCTCTCTGACTCTCCTTCTGTTCTGAGATTCGACAGAGCCTAGGCTCTGTAAAGGAATCAAAGAGGAAAGAGAGGAGGGGAAACAGTCTTCTAGAGAGGGAGAAGAAAAAGAAGCAAGGCTTCGCCGTAGAAAATCTGGAATATTTTCACGGTGAAGTCTTCTCCTTAAATAGGCGACAGAGAGGCGCCTTCTCACCTGTTAATCATCCTCTCACGTCCCTCTCTCCCTTCTCACGTCCTTTCCCTTTATCTCACGGCCCTTGGGTTTAATCTCACGGCCTGTGGGATGGGAAGACGCGAAGAAGGATCGCGAAAAACACAGAAGGGCGCGCGCAGAAAGAAGAGTCGCACCCCTTCGGTGTTTTTCCTTTTCTTTTTCACGGTAATTCTATTTTTGAAGAGTCCACGCCTAGGTGGACTCTGATCCATGCCTCATCAGCCAAAAGACACCGACTTCCTTTCTTTTCTCACGCAGAAACGCCGCTTGGAGAGAGTCCACGCGCGCGTGGACTCTTCTCCTTGCACGCGCGCGTGGGAAAAGAAGGGAAAGGGCTTAGGCGATGTGGGAAAGGGGTTTAGCCTCTTAGGTTAGCCCAATTGCTAGCCTATTATTAGCCCAAAGTCTTGAATCTTCAATTAGATTCAAACCGGAAGGAATTTGGATCTAAAAAAGACCAAATCGGAACCCTAACTCAAATCCGATTCAAGTAGAAGCCATGGTTTGCAACACATGCTAGTGTGTTCATCTGCAAACGAGATTTAATTCCAAATTAAAACCTTGATTATCTGTCCTAAGTGTGTGACCCATTGGGTTCCATACTTAGCCAGCAGTGGTCCGAGTGCAAGTTGACCTAATTGATCAGAACTCATTCTAATCGATTTAGGTCAAATCGAGCTAACTCGAGTCAGTCAATTAGGACTCCTCCTAATTAGTGATCCAATTAAATCATTTAATTTGATCAACCCACAAGACAAGATTGACGTCTAGCAACGTGTCATGTCTACCCGGAAGATATGGGAATTCTGGTGTAATTCCAAAACTACCCTTCAGTGGAAAGTTCCCGTACAATTCGATCCTTCAATCATCTTGCATCCCGAATAACTATGGATATGGAATCATGTCAAATCCAGTTTATACTCATTCCCAGCTCAGTCATACACTAATGATTCAATTATTCGATATTAGAAATCAGTTCTAATATCTGTACTTTGATCAAAGATTTCCTGAATCATCATCTGACCTAATTTGGCTGGATGCAATCTCCTCCTACTAGGAGTGATCAATTCCTTGTTGACCTACTCATTTCCTTCATATACAATTCACCACACCCAGCATCAACCTTGTGCATGACCCAGTGTCATGAATGAGATTGAACCAAAGCATGGGTTCATGTACATAAGGTTTATGGCAGTCTCAGGTCATAGGACTACTTGTACAACTCCCACTATGAGAAACATCTATTGACATGCAGCTAAGGCTCCATTAGATGTTCTCAAACTGGATCTCTTCAGTGAACTCATTCGCTAATGAGCACCCACATCCTTGTATTAGTGTCTCACACAAGTGACTGTGAGAGCAGTCACCCTTTTCAGCATACATAGGATGTGCCAGTCTAACCGGAAACCCTGATCCCCAACTCAGGGTTCCTATGACTAGGAATATTCTAGATTAGGGTTTTAAGGCCTTAGATCTCACTGGTATGATCTCATCATAGCCCTACAACCATAGCCCTAATCTATGGGGTTCATCATATAATGACACAGCAAATGATGAAAAAATTATTGCCTTTATTAACTTGTCATTTATAATGGTCTGGGAGATACAAATATTGGCTTATAGAGCATAATCTTTTCAGGACTAATAGGGTGGATCTTCAAATTCGGTTTGTAGGATCAATTCCCACACATATGGCCGGCCAAGAGTTTCCAAAATGCTGATTGGTGGCTTCAAAAGGTAAGTAGGAGGCACCTCCTAGCCTTGTTCTTCAAGAAAAAATATTTTGCCTTCCATACTTGGTTTTATTTGGAAGTATTTGGGCGCCTCCTAACCTTGCTCTTTAAGAGAAATTTCCTTCCTTCCATACCTGGTTTTATTTGGAATTATTTGGGCGCCTCCTAGTCTTGCTCCCCAAGCTTTGCTCCTTTCTTTTCATAGCTTGGCTCTTATGGAAACACTTTGGCCGCCCCCTTGAATTGTTGATCCCAGATTGTTTTCTCCTCAAGTGGCGCATGAGAGAAGGGACCTGCTATCTTGTGGTGTGGGGACCAGAGCATACTGGATGGAGATGTGGCGCCCCCTGGACGCAAGCGTGTGGCTGGGAGTGTGGCTAGGAGTGTGGCACCCACTTGCTTGGCCTTGGGAGAAAATGTGACACCCTGGAGAAGTCCTAGACCACTACTAAGTCAACATGACTCAACAAAATTAAATTGCAGGGAATACAGACTCTAGCTAAAATTGAGTTGATCAAGTCAAACCCTTATTACAAACCAGAAAACCCAAATTCTTCGGGCAAGGTCAATCAGAGATCCAAATGGAGCCCTGAAGTCTTCTTCTGAGTCTGGTGCCCGCACCATAGAGGCCATCAAGCGCACTCGCTTGGCCTTCGTCAGATCTTCTGGAAGAGCTCCCTTGGTTAGGAAAGTAAGGATCGGATCCATCCAAGAAGTTTCTTGTTCCACCTGGTGGACCTCGGTCGGCTCTTCCATAATACTTGGGTGCTGCATGCACTCCACAAAAGTTCGGTCGGAAGTATTGATGGCAACCATAGCAAACCATGATAGAGCATCCGCCCGAGAGTTTTACAGACGAGGTATGTGGAGGATTTCGAAAAAATCTGAACCGAGAGACAAGGTTTTGTACCTTGTTTAAGTATTTTGCCAGGGTCGAATCCCTCGCTTCAGATTCTCCCTTTACTTGATTAACCACCAATTAGGAGTTGGAGAAGACTCTGAGTCGGCTGACGCCCAGTTCATTGGCGATTCATAGCCCCGCGAGGAGGGCTTTGTACTCCGCCTGATTGTTTGACACCTGAAATAAAAAGTGCAAAGCATACTCCAGGCTTTCTCCATCTGGGTCAGCCAGGATCAGTCCGGCCTCACAGCCTGCAAGTTTGGATGCTCCATCCACATGGAGGGTCCAGGCTGGTTCGGCTTCATAGATGGTATTGGCTTCAGGTACTTCGGCCATTTGAGGAGGTGTCGCTTGTCTCCATGTACACTCTGCATGAAGTCAGCAATTACCTGGGCCTTCAAGGCAGATCGTGGCTGGAAAGAGATGTCAAATTTGCTTAGCTTGACAGCCTACTTGGCGAGCCGACCAGATGTGTTTGGGCTCTAAAGGATTACCTTGAGGGGCTGGTCGGTCATCACCACAATCGGATATGCCTGGAAATATGGTCAGAGTCACTTGGTGAATGTGACCAAAGAATATATCAACTTTTGCATCTTGGGGTACCTTATTTCGGCGTCGTGGAAGACTTTGCTGATATAATAGATAGGCTTATGCTATCCATCCTCTCCGACTCGCACGAGGATGGCGTCGATCGCTTCATCCGACACTGAAAGATAGAGGTACAAAGGTTCCCCCTCCGTCGGCTTGGCCAGCAATGGAGGGTTCTTCAAGTACTCCTTCAGGGCTTCGAAAGCTGATCGACATTCGTTGGTCCAAACAAAACTTTCAGACTGGTGCAGGGTTTTGAAGAAAGGCAGAGACTTTTTAGCCAAATGGGAAATGAAATGGCTAAGAGAGGCGATTCGGCCGGTGAGCTCTTGCACCTGCTTTTTGTTTGTTAGATGTGCCATCTCAGTGACGGCCTTTATCTTGTCGGGTTCGCTTCAATTTCCCTCTGTGTGACCAAAAACCCAAGGAACTTGCCAGAGGTTACCCCAAAAGGAGACTTCATGGGGTTCAGCTTCATCCTATGGCGCTTGAGTGCATCAAAGGATTCCCGCAAGTCCCTGATATGGTCGACCCTATGGAGACTCTTCACTATCATGTCATCCACATAGGCCTCCATGTTCCTGCCCAGCTGACCTTCAAACACTCGATTGATCAGCCTTTGAAAAGTGGCACCGACATTTTTTAAGCCGAAGGGCATCATCCGATAACAATACAAACCCTTGCTAGTGACAAAGGCGGTCTTCTCCTCATCTTTTGGATGCATCTTGATTTGGTTGTAGCTAGAGAAGGCATCCATGAATCTGAGAAGTTGGTGGCTGGCCATGGCATCCACCAGCTGATCAATCTTGGGCACTGGAAAGCTGTCCTTCGGACAAGCCTTGTTGAGGTCGGTGTAATCTACACAGATCCTCCATTTCCCGTTGGCCTTCTTTACCATAACAACATTCGCTAGCCACTCAAGGTAGTGGACTTCCCTGATGAAGCCAGCATCACAGAACTTCTTCACTTCCTTATGGATGGCTTTCTGCCTTTCGGCAGCAAAGCTTCTCTTCTTCTGTCAGACAGGTCGGTAGGTCGGATCCATCTTGAGCTGGTGAATGATGACCTCCGATGGTAATCCAAGCATGTCCGACACTGACCAAGCAAAGATGTCGGCATTACTCTTGAGAAAGCCGATCAGTTTTGACTTAATGTCTTCACTGAGGGAACTTCCGATCGGAAGGACTTTGGTGGGATCATCCTCCCGAAGGGGGACAAACAGAATCCTTTCTCCTGGCTGACAAAAGCCGTCGACCTCAGCCCTCGGGTCAAGTTGCTCCAGAGTGGGACGGCCTTCTGACTGTTGGTTCAGAATGGTCAGACATTGCCAGGCCATCCGATGATCTCCCCTCATCACTCCGACCCCGCTCCTAGTCAGAAATTTCGCCAATAAATGATAAGTGGACACAATGGCTCTGAATTTGTTAAGGGCCGATCGACCCAGGATACCATTATAAGGTGAGGTCGTCCGGACTACCACAATGTTGATAGGGAGGGTTTTCTGGAAAGGCTCCGTCTCGATCATCACAGGGAGAACTATCTCCCCTTAAACTCTGACGGAGTTGCCCCTGAAGCCTGTCAGCAGCGGGGGGGATTCCTACAGCATGGACCTTGACAAATTCATTCTCACAAAAGCATCGTACAGCAACACCTCTGTTGAGCTTCCATTATCTATAAGTATTCTCCTTACATCATAGTTGGCAATCACTGCCGACACGACTACAGGGTCATTTCCAAAAACATGAGTCTCCAGAAGATCTTCATCAGAGAAGGTGATCGCATTGGAGCCCCTGGACCTTTTAGCAATATCGGGCTTGTCCTCGTAACTTTCTCCTGACCGCTGATGTAGCATGCCGACATTCTCACTTGTTGGCCTCTGATTGGGGAGCTCCATCTCCTCCGAAGGGTTTCTGGCATTTGATGCTTCGGCCCGATCCTGATAGGGTCGGACGTACTTGGGCAGGTACCCCCTCCGGATGATGTCTTCAATGGCATCTTTCAGCTGCAGGCACTCTTTAGTACTGTGCCCGTGGTCCCTATGGAACTTACAGAATTTATCTTTGTTTCTTTGGGCATGAGGAACCCTCATCGGCCATGGCCTTTGCAGAAAGGTCTCGTTCTCGATCTTCATAAGGATCTTCTCTCTTAGCAGGGACAGAGGTGCATAAGTCTCAAACCTCCATGGGAAATCCCTTGGCTTCGGACTTCGGCGTTGGGCCGACCGTCGGCTTTCACTCAGAGGTCAGACTTTAGGAGCCTTATCGCTCCACTTCGTGGGGGTCGGCCTTCCCTCTGCTTGACATCGCAGACCGCTTGCTCTTCTGCCAGGGCATACTTTTGCGCTCTGGCTAGTAGTTCGCTATAGCTTGTCGGATGTTTCTTGTCTAGGGAGAAGGTCAGCCTAGACGAGCAGAGCCCTCGCTTGAAGGCTGACATGGCCATAGCCTCATTTAAGTCTGGGACTTCCATGGTCGCTGAGTTGAAATGGGCTATGAAATCCCGAAGACTATCTCCCTCCTTTTGCAGCATGAGGAAGAGGCAGTCGGTATTCCTCGGGGTCCAACTGCAGGTCCTGAAATGGGAAAGAAAAAGTGATTCAAGTTGAGGAAAGGAGTGGATCGTACCAGGCCGGATGGCGGAGAACCACATCTGGGCGGTCTTCTTAAGGGTGGCAGGGAAGACGATGCAGTGGAGGGTGTTAGAGGTTCCTTGTACCATCATATGGGCTTTGTATGTGCCCAGATGGTCCATCGGGTCGGTGGTACCATCGTAGGGGTCCACCTATGGAATCTTAAAATGGCGGGGAATCGCCTCCACCAGAATCTCATCAAAGAATGGAGGACGGTGGTGCGGGCACCAGAATCAGAAGAAGAATTCAAGGTTCCATCTGGATCTCTGAATGACCTTGCCCGAAGATTAGGGTTTGTAATAAGGGTTGACCTGGTCAACCAGATTATTTTATTTCTTTGAGTCTGCATTTCATTTTGTTGAGTCATGTTGACTCAGTCTAAGTCCAAGTCAAGTCCTGGTTGGCGCCATTCCCTAGGGCATCATTTTTCTTCCAAGGCCAAATGCAAGTGGATGCCACACTCCTAGCCACACTCCCAGGACCAGTTGGCGCCACATTTCATCCCAGTGTCCCTGGTCCCCACGCCCAAGAGAGCAAGAAAATTTCTTAGGAGAAGTCAAGGAAGGCGCCCACAAGCTGCCAAAAGTAACCAAGCTAAAGGAACAGGAGATTTCTTGGAGAGGACTTCAAGGTAGGCGCCCACACCTGCCTAAAGTACCTGGCTATGAGTGGAAGGAGCCTAGTTTTGGGGAGAAAGACTAGGAGATGAGTATTTTCTTCCAAGAAAGAGCAAGTCATGGAAGGAAAATCCATGACTTAAGGAGAAAGACTAGGAGATGAGTATTTTCTTCCAAGAAAGAGCAAGTCATGGAAGGAAAACCCATGACTTAAGGAGAAGAACTAGGAGGTGCCCCACATTCCTGCCATATGAAGCCATCACCTTGCATTTGATGCCGCCCACTCCAAGGAAAGAAGCCTGGTTGGTCAAGGGAAGGTTTTTCATGCTTAGGATGAATGTTTAGTCCCACATGGGAAGTAGTGTAATTTTGTTTCTCTTGCAAGGTCTATATATTGGGCCCTTATGTAATCTTTTAATTTTAATGAATGAGTAAATGAAATCTTTTCTTGTGTTGAGCAACCTTGTGTTCTCTTCTTCCGAACTTCTTTGAGTGTTGAGCTCCATGAGGGAGTAAATTCGGGTTCCATTGGAGCCTTGAGGAGGTGAGAGATCTCCAAAGTTACTAAAACCATGCCCCGCTTTCATCCCTGGCCGCCAACCCTAATTTCCTTTCATCATCCTAGCCACCAACACGCAAATTCCTAAACCCTATTCCCACTTCATTCAAGGCCGCCATCTCCTTCTCCAAGACGCCGCCCTACCCGCCAAACCCTAAATCCACTCCATCTTCCACCGCCACCTCCATACTCTTCCCTCATCTTCAAAGTTCGAGCAGTCCGGAGCTATCCCAGGTAAAGGTCTCTTCATTGAGTTTCTCACATCCTTATCTTGTTCTTCACCCTTTCCACATCCAGAGTACGAGAAGAAGGCCAACCTTGCCATAGGACTACAATCCGAGGATCCATTGCGAAGATACCCCATCTCCAAGGATCCTATAATCTGCTCGAGAGTGTCCTTCAATTGAAGCAAAGAGAGATATCACAATCAGGTATAAAACCTTCTCTTCTCTCTTCATCTGTTTCTTGAAAGAGGAGCAAATCCTAGGTCTGGGGGTTTCTCATTCCCCAGCGATCCTACTTCTTTATTACTCTGATAATCTACTCTTTTGAATTGTGCTTTCTTTCAGTGCATATTTTCCTTCAATATTAGTTAGCCTTGTTTCTGAGTCAAGCCAACTTCTAACAAAACACAAAAAAAATTAGTCTTAATTTACTTCCGCATCGCATCATCTTCTTTGTTCTGCATCATTTTTGGTATCAGAGCCCTATCTAGGGTTCTTACTTGTTTGTTGTTTTTCGTTCCTTTTTACTTTTCCTGCCTGGAGTAGACTCTCCTGGCCGTCCAGTCCTAGGAACAAGCGAGATGCAAGCCTCCTACTCCCATTCCACGGGGGTTCCTAGGGCATGTAGGGGTGCCGCTGGGTTATAACTTCTAGGCAGAGATTGTAAACGGGATACACGTTCTGTTTTCTGCCAGTAACTGCCCTGTTATTTGAATTGTTTCTCCTAGCAAAAAATTATTAAATAATTAATCTTGTTTTACTGGAACTAGTATAGTTGAAAGTAATTTACATAACATTTTCATGATTTATTAATTTCTGTATATTTTCTGAGATCAATTTTACTGCTGTTCTGCTTTTTTATTTTCTGCAAGCTATTTTTTTATTTGAGTGTGCATAAATTGAATCTATCTTAAGGGCACCGAAGTTGTAACATAAGGGGAGGATTGAGACCCTCTCCTTAGACCAAAACCACCTCCCGTGCATTCGAACCTAAGCCTTTAATCTTTAAATTAATTAGACCTAATTTGCCCTAGTGGGCTAGGGACACCAGCTGGTCGGGTCTAGGCTAGTGTTGAGTCAGTTTGTCTAGTTACTCTGTGTGTGCTTTGTACTCAGTGTCTAGAACGGTGGTTCAGGGATTCTATCCCGAAGGGCTTGTGTGCTGGTCCGCCACCTAGCCAATCACTGATTGGTATCTAGGATTGGCAATTAGGGACCTAACACTCCCCTTACACCTGTCTGGCTGAGTCCTGAGTTACTACAGGCTAGCTTGCCACTCTGATTGGGCATCTAGTTTGGGCTCTAGGTCTAGTTAGCCCGTAGTCATTTCAGTCGAGTCTCATTTGGTATGCTTGCTTGCATCATCATGTCCACCCGGAATGGAGTACCCTACCAACCTGGTCAAACCCAACCTAATTTAGAGGCCATGATTAGAACTCTTACCGAAAGTATGACCAAATTGAGTCAGGATATGACTGATACTGTTGCCCAATTCAGGGATCAAGTCCGTTAGGATCATACCCAGCTTAGGGATCGAGTCCAAGTACTTGAGGAACCTAGACATCAGAATTGGACTCCTGACCCAGATTTTAATGTGCCTCAACCTCACCCACACTAGGAGCCTAGAAGACCTTTATACAGAGATCCTGAACCTAATCATAGGAGGCCTGACCCAGAGCCTGAAGAAAGAGATGATAGTTTCATCCAGAACATCAAATTAGATGCACCCACTTTTGATGGTAGCTTAAACCCTAAGGTGTATTCTGATTGGGAGGGTGAGATGGACCAGTACTTTGAGTGGTATACCATGTTTGAGGAAAGGAATTTCAAGTTTGCCAAGATGAAGTTAGTGCATCAAGCTAGGTTATACTGGGGGAACATTGAGCTAACCACTAGGAGACGAAATGTTGAGCCCATAACCACTTAGCAGGGTATGAAAGAGAAGCTTAGAGATAAGTACCTACCCATTTCATACCAGCAGAATCTGTTAGACCAATGGCAAACCTTGAAATAAGGGAACCGATCTGTCTCAGACTACATAGCCACCTTTGATGAGTACTTGATGAGATGTGATATGAGTGAAGCCCATGAGGTCACTTTGTCTAGATTTAGAGCTGGACTTAGGGAAGACATTAAGAGGGAGTGTTTTTGAGAGAGGTTACTGACCTAGACCAAGCCTATCAGATTGCACTGAACACTGAGAAATTTCAGAGAGGACCTATACCTTCTAGGGTTAGTGCCCCAATCCCAAGAAATGGACCTAACCAAGTTACAC
Organism: Areca catechu; assembly: GCA_021397845.1. Taxonomy (NCBI): domain Eukaryota; kingdom Viridiplantae; phylum Streptophyta; class Magnoliopsida; order Arecales; family Arecaceae; genus Areca; species Areca catechu. The sequence continues at coordinate 112,050,320 of CM038051.1, read as the reverse complement.
CTAGCATACCTTTTCAGGGTATTTGGTGTGGACACCAGAAGCAGAAGCAGAATAAAACCTCACTCAAATAAGGTTAACCTGATTTCACTTTGGATCGAAGATCACTAGGTTAAATTTTTTCTGTAAAGGACAATTTACTTTCAAGAGTCCTGTAATTACTTAGTTTCAATTTCATGAATCCTGTAATTATGTCCAATCGAGTCCTGTAATTATGTCCTGTCTCAATCTGGGTTCAAATAAGAACTCAATTAGAGTTCCATTAGGTTTATTTAAATCAAGTCCAAGCTACTTCAAGTTGAGGTTCACCAAACCACTTGCAGCTTCCAAATCAAGACCTTGGTTCACCAAGCTGGAATTCCACATCACCATGCCAACAAAGCAGCCACCAGGGATGCCACATCATCAGCCACGTTACCTTCAAATGGGCGCCTAAAGGGGAGATCGACCAAGCATTTTAAATTCAAAGAAACCGGCCAATCTCCATGAATTTCTCCTTATCCCATGTAACAAGGCCCCATATCGTCCAACCTCCTTTGTAATCCTCCACAATTTGGGGAGAATCTCCATGAATTTCTCCTTATCCCATGTAACAAGGCCCCATATCCTCCAACCTCCCTTGTAATCCTCCACAATTTGGGGAGTTTTCAAATTTCAAAAGTTTTGTAAGGCTATTAAAAAGCCTTGGACGCCCCATTGTGAAGGGGATTGAATTTTTGGAGATTAATGAAAGTTGAAGTTGAATTGAAGTTTATTGTTTTGAGTGATTGTCTCTAAGCCCCTCTTCCACACCAAACTATTCTCTCTTCCAAGCATCCAACGCCCAAGTCAAGAAGAAGGCCTTGGAGTCGGCCAAGCCATCTCAAATCTCTTTCTTTGCTCACAAATTTTCCATCCCTTCCATATGCATGCCTTTCTTCTTCCTTAACTCTTATTCTTTATGTGCAGGGTCCTTCGAGGTTTTCGAGTTGCAAGCAGGGTCTTCCTTGACAAGAAACTAACAAGCTGAAGCCCAAGTTCAGGATTCTGATCTCTGTTATCCAGGTTCTTCAGTTCTGAGTGTTGGTAGTTTCAAGGTATGAATCAAAAGAAGGTTGGAAAGCTCATCACGGTAAGTCCATAATCATTAGACCCTATTATCTAGATATTCTTCCTTCTTAGTTTAGGATTGTGTCTAATCAAGTAAAAGTTCCATTTCTTGTAATCCTTAAGTCTTATTGATTAGTACAATGCTAGTGTAATTAGGTTTCATTGCTTTACAAACCATAATCTAAATATTAATCACATGCTTGCCGCATCATCTTGGTATCAGAGCATGGTCGGATAATTTCCTGCATTTAGATATGTTGCATGCATACTTGTTATCTAGTTAATTTTTTTAAAATCCAAGCAAGATCCAAAATTCACGCCTCCTGAGCGGGTGTACTCCAGTACACTTTCACGACCCATGGGAATAATGAGCCCCTGGCTGGACGTGAATTTTTTAGATTGAAGTTTGGGTAAGCCATTGCACTTGTTTGATTAGATTCTGTTTTCTGAAAATTTGCATCTATTTACTGTAATCCGTCTGCAGCTCCAAAGGCAAGTCACTAATTTTTTATTAAAATATTTTTTTTCTTGTTCCTTTTTAAGTCAGTTATCACCATATTAAATTTCATCATCAGAAAGAAATTATAACAAAAATGAAAATTTCTGCAGTTCGACACTATCATTAGGGTTTTGTTCTGTCCTTTTTATTTATCTTCATTTGTAGGATCTGCTTAGAGTAGTACAAATTTTAGTTTTAAAATTCCTTTCATTTGCATTGAAACATATAAGTTAGAAATCCTCTGTGAATTTTTTAGAGTTTTTGGACATTTTTTCGTAATATTTTCTACACCACTTTCAAACTGCAACACACTTCTGCAGCACCTTTGCATTTCATTCATCTCATGAGAAATCAAATTAAGGGCATCAATTTAACATAGGGTCAGGGTTTCATCACCTGTCCCTAGCCCAAAAATCACCAACCAGCATATCGATCCCAGCCCATTAATTAAAATAGAGTAGAACGTTAATTGCCCTAGTGGGTTAGGGACACCAACAAATTGGGTTCAGGTTAGGGTCAAGTTAACTGTGTCAGCTAATTGGTGTGTCCTTACTGGCTTGGTGTCTAGGATTGGTGCATCAGGGCTTGTGATTTGGTCCGCCTACCTGGCCAATCTCAGATTGGTGTCTAAGGTTCTCAATCAGGGACCCTCACTCCCCTCCACCTACCTGGCTAAGTCCCATAAGTACTACTAGCTAGTTGGTTCACTTAATTAGACTTCTAATTTGTGCTCTAGGTCTAGGAAACCTTAGCTCGAACTTGAGTCCATTTGCATGCATGACAACTAGAGCAGGGACACCATATTCACCAATCCAAGCCCAGTCAAGTGTAGCAATGGACCAAAATTTAGGGAATTTGATCAAAGGCCTAAATGATCAAGTGGCCCAACTGACTAAGAGTTTAACTGAGCAATTGGCCCAAGCAAATCAGAATGTGGCACAAACCAACCAAGACATGAATGAGCAGTTAGCCCACATCACTACTAGGTTGGATCAGTTAGAGGCTAGAACCCCTGAAAGCAATCATGAAGCCCAGACTGAGCTTGAGCCTAGTCTTGCACCTGAACTCGAGACCCCATTGAACCCTAGAAGGATTCCATATCAAAACCCTCTCTACAAAACAAACCCTAGGAGAGCTCCCCAAGATCAGTTTTATGATCCAATTCCTAGAGGACCCCACCCTGATCAAACCATCGATCCCAACCCTAGGAGATTCCATCATGAGCCTAACTATGAACCCAATGTCAGGAGACCCACCCCAATTCACTTTGATCAAGATGACCGAACCATGAAGAATATTAGGCTGGAAGCTCCCACCTTTGATGGAATTTTAGATCCTAAGATCTACATTGATTGGGAAGGTGAGATGGACCAGTATTTTGACTGGTTTGAGATGAGTGAAGAGCACAAGTGTAAGTTTGCAAAGCTTAAACTTGTGCGTCAAGCTAGGTTATATTGGAGAAATTGTGAGAGACTCACTAGACAGAGAGGTGATGTGCCCATAGTGACCTGGCGAGCTATGAACTTAGGCTTAGGGAGAAATACCTTCCTATGTCCTACCACCAAAGACTCCTAGATCAATGGCAAAGACTCACTCAAGGAAATAGGAGTGTGCAGAGTACATAGCAAAGTTTGACGAATTCGTTATGAGGTGCATTGTTGATGAATCTGAGTCGGTGACCTTGTCTATATTCGAGCTGGATTGAGGAAGAAATTCAAAGAGAATTGTTCATGCGAGAGGTACATGACCTAGAATTGGCCAATCAGATAGCTAGGGATGCTGAGAGATTCCATAGAGGTCCAGTCTATCATAGGCTCGAAGCCCCTAGGACTAGTACACCTTACCAGCAGTCAGGATCCAATCAGCCTAGATTGAATCGACCCAATCCTAGTGTGCCTGTGACCCGAAGAGATGACAAGGGGAAATCACCTGAGACCCAAAGAACTCCAAATGCCTGTTTCAAGTGTAACAAAGTGGGTCACTATTCTAGCAGCTCTCCAATAGAGCCTACACATAGGGAAGTAGAAGAGGAAGCCGTAGAATAGATATAAGGTGAATTTGAGGAGGAAGTTACCAGCAGATGAGAACTGGCTGAAGAGTATGAGGAAGAGGAAGTCCTGGTAGATCAAGATCTAATAGGAGTGGTTAGGTGTATTCTCACCCAGGATAAAATCCAAGAAGATTGGCGTAGGACTAGCATCCTACAGACATTCATTAAGATAGGTGAGAAAGTATGCAAAGTCATTTAGATAGCGGTAGCTGTGTCAATGCCATATCTACCAACCCAGTAAAAACCCTAGGATTGCCCACCGTACCCCGTCCAATCCCATAAGGTATCCTGGATAGACTCAACCATGATTTCCATAAGTCTAGGTGCCTAGTAACCATCAGTTCCAATCTTACCTAGAGAAAGTATGGTGTGATGTTCTTCCAATGGGAGTAAGTAATATAATCCTAGGCCGACCATGCTTTACGATCTTGATGAACACTCTATGGTCATTCTAATTCGTGCTCATTTACTCATAATGGAAAGAAGATCGTAATCCATTCGTCTTCACCTAAGAACCATTAGAGGAGGATCAAGCCAATTGAGTGATAAAAAAAAAGGATAAACGTGATCACTGCTAAAGAAATGGAGCAAAAATTAGCAATGGATCACCTATTTGGATTTTGACCATTAAGGATCATCAAGAACCTCTTTCAAAAGAACAACCTCCAGAAGTCAGTGAATTGCTAGAGGAGTTCAAAGACGTGTACCCCAATGACTTACCCGACCAACTCCACCTCTTAGTGATATACAACATGCGATAGATTTAGTCCCCGGAGCAACCCTACCGAACCTTCCCCATTATAGAATGAACCTACCGAGCACCAAGAATTACAACGACAAGTAGGAGAACTCCTAAAGAAAGGATTCATTAGGGAAAGTTTGAGTCCATGCGCAGTCCCAACCTTACTTACCCCTAAGAAAGATGGCACATGGAGAATGTGTGTTTATAGTCGTGCCATAATAAATCATGGTCAAGTATAGGTTTCCCATCCCCCGCTTGGATGATATGTTAGATATGATGGCCGGTGCAACTATATTTTCTAAGATTGACCTGAAGAGCGGCTATCACCAAGTTAAAATCAAACCAGGGGATGAATGGAAGACTGCCTTTAAAACTAAGGACGGGTTATTTGAATGGGTAGTCATGCCTTTTGGGTTATCAAACATCCCTAGCACTTTTATGCAAATCATGAATCAAGTCCTAAGAGCCTTTATTGGAAATTTGTTGTCATTTACTTTGACGACATACTTATCTATAGTAGGACTAGAGAAGATCATCAACAACATTTGAGGCCGGTCTGTTTAGCACTTAGGAAGATAACCTCTATGCCACCTAAAGAAATGTGCTTTTATGACTACTAGAGTTATCTTCCTAGGATTTGTTGTGACCCCTGAAGGAGTATCCGCTGACCCTGAGAAGGTTAAGGCAATTGTAGAGTGGCCAACACCCAATAATATTCACGAAGTAAGAAGTTTTCATGGCCTCGCTATGTTTTATCGAAGATTTATTAGGGTTTAGCACCATAGTTGCTCCTATCACAGATTGTATTAGGAAGGGCCATTTTGAAGACGAAGTCAGCTGATAAGGCCTTCCTTCACATCAAAGATAAGATGACCCAAGCACCAGTCTTAAGGTTACCCGATTTTTCTAAGGTCTTTGAAGTAGCATGCGATGCTTCGGGAGTAGGGATTGGTGGAGTTCTGAGTCAAGAAAACCATCCCGTAGCATTCTTTAGTGAGAAATTGAATGAAGCCAGGAAGAAATACTCCACATATGATCGGGAGCTTTATGCGGTAGTGCAAGCATTAAGGTATTGGAGGCATTATCTCCTACCACAAGAATTTGTTTTATTTTCAGACCATGAAGCCTTAGGTTTTTGAGTTCCCAAAAGAAACTAAACCCTAGGCATGCCAATAGGTAGAATACATCCAATCCTATACTTTCGTCCTAAAACATCAATCGGGAACTGACAATAAGGTAGCTGATGCCTAAGTCGTAGAACGTTACTTTTATCTTCAGTCAGTACTGAAGTCATAGGTTTTGAAAGACTTAAGGAGCAGTACGAAACCTGTCCAGATTTGGTGAAATTTATCAGGTTTGCATCAAGGACCATCTAGTGATCATAGTGACTATACCCTTCTAGATGGTTATCTTTTTAGAGAGAATAGGCTTTGCATCCCAAGAACCTCCTTAATAGATTTTTTAGTTTTGGAGATACATGCGGGAGGTTTGGCTGGCCACTTCGGACGAAACAAGACTATCTTGGCTATTGAGGAACAATTTTACTGGCCAGGCCTTAAGAAACAAGTAGCCAAACCTTGTAGCCCGATGTAGGATATGTGCTGTTGCAAAGCATCAAAAGAAGAATACCGGGCTATACACTCCATTACCTGTACCTGAGTGTCCATGGCAGGATCTAAGCATGGACTTTGTTCTAGGATTACCCAAGACCATTCGAAAACATGATTTAATCTTTGTGGTGGTTGACCGGTTTTCAAAAATGGCCCATTTTCATACCTTGCTCCCAAACTTCCGATGCCTCTAGGATAGCCAAACTCTTTTTGATCAAGTAGTCAGACTCCACGGGTTATCATAAACCATAGTTTCTGATAGGGATGTCTGCTTCACAAGTTACTTCTGGAAAACCCTTTGGCACCTATTAGGAACCAGACTGAAATTCTCCATAGCCTACCATCCCCAGACTGATGGACAAACCGAGGTTGTAAATGAAGTCTAGGGAACTTGCTGAGATGCCTAGTGGGAGAAAGTCTAGGGAACTGGGATTTGTTATTGCCACGTGCTGAGTTCACTTACAATAGTTCGGTCAATAGATCTACAGGAAAAAGTCCCTTTGAGATAGTCCATGGTTACAAGCCTAGGAAGCCTTTAGATCTAATCCCACTACCTATTCACACACGAGTCTCTGAGTCTGCTGAGTCTTTTGCACAGCATGTCACAAATCTGCATAAAGAAATTAGTAATAAGATCAACCTGAGCATTGAAACTTACAAACACTTAGCTGACTCACATAAGAGGGCTAAAGACTTCTGTGAAGGAGATTATGCGATGATTAGGCTCAAACATGAACGGTTCCCCTCTGGAACCATAAAGAAGCTGCATGCCTGCGGAGCGGGACCTTTTAAGATCTTAAAGAAAATAGGGCCTAATGCATATGTTTTGGAACTTCCACCTGATATGGGTATCGGTACAATCTTTAATGTTTCTGACCTAGTAGAATACAAAGAACCAGTACTAATACCTAGTGAGCCTTTTGGGCCAGAAACTTTCATTGAGAGTGAACATATTTCGGAGTGTCCACCACCAACCCTACCTAAGCGGAGAGAGAGGATTGAGAGAATCCTGGATGACAAGACCATTACTACCAGGAATAAGGACTATCAGCGATACCTGGTTCAATGGCAAGGTCGACCTGAGTCCGATAACTCTTGGATTACTCGAGAGGACCTGCAAAGACATAACCTAGACTTGTTCGAGCATTACCAGGGCAAAACTGAACCATACTCGACTGGGTCAAGTTCTGCCCACCCAAGGAGAATTTGTGTGGACACCAGAAGCAGAAGCAGAATAAAACCCCACTTAAATAAGGTTAACCTGATTCCACTTTGGATCGAAGATCACTAGGTTTTATTTTTCTTGTAAAGGGCAATTTACTTTCAAGAGTCCTGTAATTACTTAGTTTCAATTTCATGAATCCTGTAATTTTGTCTAATTGAGTCCTGTAATTATGTCTTGTCCAATCTGGGTTCAAATAAGAACTCAATTAGAGTTCCATTAGGTTTATTTAAAATCAAGTCCAAGCTACTTCAAGTTGAGGTTCACCAAACCACTTGCAGCTTCCAAATCAAGACCTTGGTCCATCAAGCTGGAATTCCCACATCACCATGCCACAAAGTGCCACCAGGAGCCACATATCAGCCACATCACCTTCAAATGGGTGCCTAAAGGGAGATCGACCAAGCATTTTTAAAATTCAAGAAACCGGCCAATCTCCATGAATTTCTCCTTATCCCATGGTAACAAGCCCCATATCCTCTAACCTCCCTTGTAATCCTCCATAATTTGGGGAGTTCTCAAATTCAAAGTTTTGTAAGGCTATTAAAAAGCCTTGGACGCCCCATTGTGAAGGGATTGGATTTTTGGAGATTAATGAAAGGTGAAGTTGAATTGAAGTTTATTGTTTTGAGTGATTGACTCTAAGCCCCTCTTCCACACCAAACTATTCTCTCTTCCAGCATCCACGCGCAAGTCAAGAAGAGGCCTTGGAGTCGACCAAGCCATCTCAAATCTCTTTCTTTGCTTACAAATTTTCATCCCTTCCATATGCATGCCTTTCTTCTTCTTAACTCTTATTCTTTATGTGCAGGGTCCTTCGAGGTTTTCGAGTTGCAAGCAGGGTCTCCTTGACAAGGAACCAACAAGCTAAAGCCCAAGTCTAGGGTTCTGATCTCTATTATCCAGGTTCTTCAGTTCTAAGCATTGGTAGTTCCAAGGTATGAAACAAAAGAAGTTGGAAAGCTCATCACGTTAAGTCCACAATCATTAGCCCCTATTATCTAGATCTTCTTCCTTCTTAGTTTAGGATTGTGTCTAATCAAGTAAAAGTTTCATTTCTTGTAATCCTTAAGTCTTATTATGATGAGTACAATGCTAGTGTAATTAGGTTTCATTGCTTTACAAACCATAATCTAAATATTAATCATATGCTTGCCGCATCAGTATTCCCACCCCTAGGCCCATGGACAAAGGTAAGGCACCTGACACCCCAGAGAACCCCTAGTTCTAGTATCACCTGTTTTAAGTGTCAGAAACCATGTCATATCTCCAGCCAGTGTACAGCCATAGCCTGTTTTAAGTGCCATAGGGTAGGTCATGTTTCTAGCCAGTGCCCACGTAGATCCCTTTACATAGAAGAGAGAGAGGAAGAGAATTTTGGGCCCAATGAGGAATTTGAAGAAGAAGTTTATGAGGCCGGAATGAACTTGGTTGATGAGTATGAAGGAGAGGAGGACCCACAGAGTCTGAACAGTTAGGAGTTGTGAGATGCATCCTGTCCCAGAGTGGAGTTCAGGAGGATTGGCATAGACTAACATCCTACAGACTTTCCTTAAATTAGGGGATAAGGTATGTAAGATCATCATAGATAGTGGGAGCTGTGTGAATGCCATTTCTGCTAGCACTGTCAAAATGTTAGGCTTAACCCCAGTTCCCCACCCCAACCCCTATTTTTCTTGGGTAGACTTACCTCTATACCCATCCAGTCTAGATGTCAGGTCCAAATCCAGATGCAATCCTATCAAGAGAAGATTTGGTGTGATGTCTTACCCATGGGGTGAGCAGTATAATTCTTGGGAGACCTTGGTTATATGATCAGGATGCCACCCTCTTAGGAAAATCCAATACCTGTGTCTTTAGTTTTAATGGGAAAAAGATCACAATCCATTCAGTCCACACACGAGTCTCCGAGTTTGCTGAAGTTTTTGCACAGCATATAAAAGACTTGCATAAAGAAATTAATGCCAAAATAAATTTAGTAATGAAACTTATAAGAAGTTGGCTGATTCTCAAAGGCGATCAAACTTTTTGTTAGGGAGACTATGTAATGATTAGGTTAAGGCCTGAATGGTTTCCTCCTGTAACCATTAGAAAGTTACATGCTAGAGGAGCTGGACCATTTAGAGTGGTGAAGAGAGTAGGATCCAATGCCTATGTGCTCGAGTTTCTTCCAGAACTAGGCATTAGCCCCACTTTCAACATTACAGACCTAGTAGAGTATAGAGAGCCAGCTGTGATTCCCAGTGAGCCTTTTGAGCCTAATCCTGTTCTTGAGAGTGAACCCAACCCTGTGTGTCCACCAACAAACTGGCCAGTGAGGAAAGAACAGATTGAAAAGATCCTGGACGATCAGGTTATCTCTACTCATAATCGAGGATACCAAAGATACCTGGTCCGCTGGCAAGGAAGGCCAGATTCTGATGACTCTTGGATCTCCCAAGATGAATTACAAGAGCTGGATCTAGATCTCTTGGAGAGATACCAGAGCCAACTTGAGCCTTACTCGACAGGGTCGAGTTCCTCCCACCCCGGGAGAATTGGTGCGGGCACCAGAATTAGAAGAAGACTTCAAGGTTCCATCTGGATCTCTGAATGACCTTGCCCGAAGATTAGTGTTTGTAATAAGGGTTGACCTGGTCAACCAGATGATTTATTTCTTTGAGTCTGCATTTTATTTTGTTGAGTCATGTTGACTCAGTCTAGTCCAAGTCAAGTCCTAGTTGGTGCCATTCCCTAGGGCGTCATTTTTCTTCAAGGCCAAATGCAAGTGGATGCCACACTCCCAGGACCAGTTGGCACCACATTTCATCCCAGTGTCCCTGGTCTCCACAACCAAGAAACAAGAAAATTTTCTTAGGAGAAGTCAAGGAAGGCGCCCACAAGCTACCAAAAGTAACCAAGCTAAAGGAGTAGGGATTTTCTTGGAGAGGACTTCAAGGTAGGTCCCACACCTGCCTAAAGTACCTGGCTATGAATGGAAAGAGCCTAGTCTTGGGGAGAAAGACTAGGAAGATGAGTATTTTCTTCCAAGAAAGAGCAAGTCATGGAAGGAAAACCCATGACTTAAGGAGAAAGACTAGGAAATGAGTATTTTTCTTCCAAGAAAGAGCAAGTCATGGAAGGAAAACCCATGACTTAAGGAGAAGAACTAGGAGGTGCCCCACATACCTGCCATATGAAGCCATCACCTTGCATTTGAGGCTGCCCACTCCAAGGAAAGAAGCCTGGTTGGTCAAGGGAAGGTTTTTCATGCTTAGGATGAATGTTTAGTCCCATATAAAGTAGTGTAATTTTGTTTCTCTTGCAAGGTCTATATATTTGACCCTTATGTAATCTTTTAATTTTAATGAATGAGTAAATGAAATCTTTTCTTGTGTTAAGCACCTTGTGTTCTCTTCTTCCGAACTTCTTTGAGTGTTGAGCTCCGTGATGGAGTAAATTCGGGTTCCATTGGAGCATTGAGGAGGTGAGAGATCTCCAAAGTTACCAAAACCCTGCCCCGCTTTCATCCCTGGCCACCAACCTTAATTTCCTTTCATCATCCTAGCCGCCAACACCCAAATTCCTAAACCCTATTCCCACTTCATTCAAGGCCGCCATCTCCTTCTCCAAGCCGCCACCCTACCCGCCAAACCCTAAATCTACTCCATCTTCCACCGCCACCTCCATACTCTTCCCTCATCTTCAAAGTTTGAGCAGTCCGGAGCTATCCCAGGTAAAGGTCTCTTCATTGAGTTTCTCACATCCTTATCTTGTTCTTCATCCTTTCCAGATCTAGAGTACGAGAAGAAGGCCAACCTTGCCATAGGATTACAATCCGAGGATCCATTGCGAAGATACCCCATCTCTAAGGATCCTACAATCTGCTCGAGAGTGTCCTTCAATTGAAGCAAAGAGAGATATCACAATCAGGTATAAAACCTTCTCTTCTCTCTTCGTCTATTTCTTGAAAGAGGAGCAAACCCTAGGTCTGGGGGTTTCTCAATCCCCAGCGATCCTACTTCTTTATTACTCTGATAATCTACTCTTTTGAATTGTGCTTTCTTTCAGTGCATATTTTCCTTCAATATTAGTTAGCCTTATTTTTGAGTCAAGCCAACTTCTAACAAAACACAAAAAAAATTAGTCTTAATTTACTTCCGCATCGCATCATCTTATTTGTTCTGCATCAGACGGGAGTCGTATACCAGTCCCCCTTCGGCCTTCTAACGGAGGGCGATTTCAACAATGCGCTCCCCCATGCACATGATCTTGCTGGCATAGTCCCTCAAGGGTTTGGCAGCAGGCTAACCACCGACCGGGATGGATTCGGTATAGGAAGGCGAAGCAAACATTGCCCTTTTGCCGTCGGCGCGATCACCCAATGACCTCCGGGGCTCCGTGATGACATGAGAACAATGCCAAGGGACCTTCGGCCGTTTGCTTCCCTCAGCCACAATCAAAGGATGGGTGCAAGAAATAGCTGGTAGTTACTACCGGTTATCAACTGCTTCCTGGAAATGCTGAACTACAGCAGTAAGCATTTCGATGCAATTCATAAACATCTGGAGCTGCTGCAACCCCAGTGTGATGACAGGTTCAGCGGCAGCAGTGGCGGGGGCAGCGGTATCATTCTCCCTAGGAGGTTCCTCAGACCTGGAAGGTGAGATACCTCTTTTGGCAGTGGCATTTGGAGCTCTTCCCTTAGAAATTTTGTAGCAGGGGTGATGGATTCCTCGTTTTAAAGAAGGGAACCCCCTTCCTCTAGCACCAATTGTTGTCGCATCAAATCCTGGTCCGGGTCGGCTGGATGTGCTGGAGCACTCCTCTCCCGGGTGAACCTGCAACAAAGTACCCAAGGATGCCGGTGGTGTTCCGGTGGGGGACCCTCCGATGCCTAAGTTAGTAGAAGGTTGAAGGCAACAGAATGGAGGAATCAATGAAAGAACAGTGCATGGAGAGGGAAGAGCACTTCTAACTTCAAATGGGTCCTCCAAGTACCTTATATAAGCACGGAATAGTCCAAAATCCATCAGGGAAGAGACTGAGAAAGATCGATCTGCCCCTAGGAGAATCTGGAGAGTGGCCACATGGTGCACAGATACGGTGACATCGTGGAAGTGGTGGAGTAGGGCTATTGGGATGGCAGATCCCGTAGTAACAGAAAGGTGCTTATGGACTTCCCTGGATGCTATGGAATGCTTGTTGGATGTCGGCCGAGGGAAAGCCATTTGGCCAGACCAAAGGCCAAACCTCTGAAGGGGAGCGAAAGACATGACCCCAGTAGGGGAGTGTCGTTCGAACCTCTGCTACGGTTGGTCAGACCTCTGAAGGAGTGGTAGTTGGGTCGGACCCCAGTAGGAGAGGGTCGTTCGGACCTCTGCTACAGTGGGTCGGACCTCAGAAGGAGAAGGAGTCGGAGCCTTGAAGGAGTGGCCCGGTTGGACCGCAAGAATAGGCTGGTTTTGGCTGAGGGTGAGCCGTCAGGGTATAACAATAACTTAGATACATCTCATTAGATCATTTGTATGCCATCATTTCATAAATCACTTAAGGGCGTCAATATCAAAAGATAAGGGATGGAAGTCATTACCTTTCCTTAGCCCAAAAAAAACCACCCTTGCATTTCTAACCCAAACCTAATCTAAAACAGTAGCAATCTAATAGATTAGGGACATCAACTAGTTGGGTTTGACCATTTTGGGAAGCTGGTTGCATATAATTCTTCAATTGGTACCGGGAAGCTGGTATCTAAGGCAAGAGGCTAGCGCCAAACAACCTAAGCGGAGTTGTGGTTCCTTAATTGCGTCCTTGCGAAAGCGAGGGGACTTCCCACACTCTCACCTCTTACTTGGCCGGTGAAAGGGCTAGTTGATATGCCTGTGTCTTCTACATAGAATCATTGTGATTGAACTCCTAGGTCTAGCAAACCCTAGCACCAGTTGTTGTTTGTTGCATGTCAACTAGGTCAGGAGTCCCTTATCACCCCCATCATTCCCAATCAAGTGAACCCATGGAGAACGATCGCAAGGATAAATTAATGGTCATCATTGAATAGTTAGCTAGGATGAATAATAAGGTTGTTAAGTTTGATCAATTTTTAACAAGGCTAGAAACTTTGGAGAGGACCCGAAAGCCCCACACAAAACCAGAGTTTAAATCACCTCCCTATCTTAGGAGATTCCCTTAACATGATCCCTCCTTAAAGGCTAAGTTTGGAAGAGTCCCACACCCTAACCCAGCCCGAGAGGTTCATCTTAGGAGACCCAATCAGGAGTTCGTAGACCGGTTAAAAGGGAATCAAGTAGCCTTAAGGAAAAGGAACCTGTAGTCAACCTGATTAGTGACAACGAGTTAGAGAAGGAGAATACTGAGGGAACCTCTGCCACTAGAGAAATTCATGAATCGACCTAGAGAGAAGAACCTTCTGAAGAACTTCAGGGGGAAAAGATTGAGCCCACTGAGAATTTAAGTGAAGAAACTGCTGAGCCTAGTGAGGAATCCAAAGAAGACATCTTTGAATCAAGTCTAGTGGAGAAATGTGATGTAGAATGGACCCAAGCTGAAATTACTTAGGAACTCATAGAAAAAGATCCTGAACCCACTATAGAATTTGGAAGAGTAACTAAGCCAGGATCAAACATAGTAGAGGAGGGTAAAGGTTCACCAATATTTCCCATAGAGAAGGTAGAGGAACAAGTTCCTAAGAAACACCCCTAGAAGGAGACATTAGTTAAGGACTTTCAAGGTAAACTTAACAAAGACCTTCCTGATGACCTTCCTCCATCAAGGAACACCCAGCCTGCCTTAGAACTTGCACCCATAGAACAATGTCCAAATCTTAAGATTATCCTGAATAACCAAGGTCTATTTCATGCTGCCCAGAGATTGCCCCAAGACTCCGACTCCTATTTCCTATCCTTCCCTGAGCTTTCTCATATTTATAGAGCCACGGGGTTACTTTTTGTTGAGATCACTAGGTTGCATGAACCCTTAGAGACCATTCAATTTGCTACCTACTTTTGAAGACCTTATGCATTTTCTAGGAACCCATGGTAAATTTTCTTGTGCATACCAGACCAGGGTCAAACCTAGAGAGTCAATAATTTGCTAGGTTTAGGCCCTAGAGAGACCAATAAATTCTGCTCTATAGGAATGCTTAGTTGAGTCTACATTTTGTATCATATTAGAATTCTACATTAAGTATAAATTTTAAAATAATTTGGCTGATTTCCGAAAGAGAACCAAAGAGTTTGATCAAGGGATCTGTAATGATTAGGCTTAGGCTTGAATGGTTTCCACTGGGAATCGTCAAGAAACTTCATGCTCGTGGAGCTGGTCCCTTTAGAGTGATAAGGAAAGTTGGCCCTAATGCCTATGTGCTTGAGCTACCCTCCCGGATTATGGCATTAGCTCGACTTTCAATATCTCGGACTTAGTCGAGTATAGGGAACCAGCAAACACCTAGTGAGCCATTTGAGCCTAACCTTTCATTTGAGAGCGAGCCCAACCCAGTGTGTCCACCTCCAATTTTACCTAAGAGAGGAGAGTGGATCAAGCATGTCCTGGATGATCAAGCTATGGCCACTTGGAGAAAAGGCTATCAGCGTTACTTGGTTCGATTGTAAGGCTGACTGCAGTCCGATGATTCGTAGGATACCTGAGAGGACTTGCAGCCCCTCGACCCCAACCTTCTAGAAAAATATCAAAGCCAAATCAACCCTTACTCAATAGGATCGAGATTCTCCCACCCCAGAGAATTGGTGTGGGCACCAGGATCTGACAGAGGCTCCTCAACCCTCTAAGGATCTCGGATTAGGGTTTCATCTTTTGGGTCATGTAATTAGGCTTCAAGCCTATGTAATTTTTACTTTGAGTCATGCACTTTTGTTTTAGTCCTGTACTGATGCAGAACGGAAAGAGAGATGATGCGATGCGGAAGTAAATTATGACTAATATTCTTTTTTTATATATATTTTCAGAAGTTGGCTTTCTCTCAAATGAAAGTTAAACTAAATAAAGAAACTATATAATTGAAAGCACAATGCAAAGAAACTAGATTATAAGAGTAGTTCAGAAGTAAAGGATCGCTGGGGGTTGAGAAACTCCCAGACCTAGGGTTTCGCTCTGAACTTTCAACAGGACAGAAGTAAAGAGAAGGGAAGGGGTATGTACCAGACAGTGATCTTCACAGAGTTTGGTGGAAGGACTCTCTCGAGCAGATTGTTGGATCCTCGGATTTGGATATCTTCGCAATGGATCCTCTAATACTGGTCCTTTGGCAGAGTTGCTTCTCCTGAACTCAGGATCTGGGAAAGAAGAAGAACAAGTTAAGGATCCAGATACTCAAAGAAAGGATTTACCAGATAAGAAGAACTTGAAAAATTGATGTTGCTGAAATCCTGATTCTCCTGGATGCTGATCTGACTTCCTCTGGGATTTGCTCTGTATTCGAAGTAGCCGATCTGGACCTGGATGCTGGTGGTCGGCCTCTACATGGAAGAGAGGGGCCGTGAGATGATAAGGTAGATTAGGGTTTGGATGATTGGTGGAATGAAGAAGATGATGGGCGGCTAGGGTTTGGAATTGAAGTGGCTAACCTAGGTTTTGGTAGGGTTTTGGGGTTGGAGATCTCACACCTCCTCAAGGTTCCCAGGGAACCCGGATTTACTCTCTCACGGAGCTCAACACCTGAATACAAGTGCGAAAGAGAGAAACACAAAGTTTGCTCACCAATAAATTGGATTCATTCATCAGATATAATTCAAGAGTTACATAGAGTTGAATATATAGACATAACAAAGAAATAAAATTTCATACACTTCCCATGTGGGACTAATAGGACTAACCCACACTTTAGGCATCAAATTCTCTTCCCAAGACTCCTTCCATGAGTGGGCAGCCCAAAAACTCCAAGAAAACTTGAAAATCAGCTCCAAATGGCAGGTTATGGGGGTGTCTCCTAGTATCTCTCCATGAATCAAGGATTTTCCTTCATGGTTTGGCTCTTTTGGACACCTCCTAGTCTTTCTCCACAAGTTAGGCTTCTTCCTTTCATGGCTTTGGCACTTTAGGAAACTTTTGGGTGCCTCCTTGATTTTCTCCCTAAGACATGCTCTCTTCCTTTTATAACTTGGATTTTTATGGAACATTGTGGGGCACCTCCTTGATCCTCTCTTCAAGAAAAATTCTTGCCATCCTGGCTTGGGTTTATCTGGAAAGAAGTTGGCTCCTCCTTGGATTGAGGTATCTTGATGGATTTCTCCCCCCCAAGTGGCGCATGAAAGAAGGGACCTGCTTTCTTGTGGTGTGGGGACCAAGGCACACTGGATGGAGATGTGGCGCCTCTTGGACTCTGGCATGTGGCTGGGAGTGTGGCGCCCACATGCTTGGGCCTAGGAGAAAAAATTGGGCACCCTGGACCTTGACTTGATTTAAAAAAATGGCACCAACCTGAAGAAGACCTAGACCACTACTAGGACTTGTACTGAGTCAACATGACTCAACAAATTTAAATTGTTGGGAAATACAGACTCAAGACTAAAATTGAGTTGACCAAGTCAACCCTAATTACAAAACCAGAAAATCCTAATTCTTTGGGCAAGGTCAATCAGAGATCCAGATGGAGCCCTGAAGTCTTCTTCTGAGTCTGGTGCCCGCACCATGTACCTTGGCCCATGTGGTAAAGTTAGGTCAATAAACCTTGAATTTAGTTGAATTGATCCAAGCATGAGTCTACTTGAAGATTGGACCCAAGCCTATTCGAAAAAGAAGTGGACGTTGAGTGTAGTCCAATTACTATTGGGCCAAGCCATGAAGGATGCCAATTCAGCCCTAGGGTGCCACTTCATCATCCCATGTGGCACCACTTCACCTTGCCAAGTGGGCGGCAAAAATCTAAAAGATGTACTGATTTCTTGGGTGTCAAAAGGAGAAAACATCACTTGATCTTTTCCTCCCTTCCCTCCTTCTATCAAGCCACATGCTAAAGAGTCATGGGCGACAAAGGAAAGGTTGAAGACATAGGCCTTGTGGTGCGGGCACCAGACTCAGAAGAAGACTTCAGGGCTCCATCTGGATCTCTGATTGACCTTGCCCAAAGAATTAGGGTTTTCTAGTTTTGTAATTAGGGTTGACTTGGTCAACTCAATTTTAGTCTTGAGTCTGTATTTCCCTATAATTTAAATTTTGTTGAGTCATTGACTCAGTACAAGTCCTAGTAGTGGTGGTCTAGGTCTTCTCCAGGTTGGTGCCATTTTTTAAAATCAGTCAAGGTCCAGGGTGCCCAATTTTTTTCTCCTAGGCCCAAGCATGTGGGACGCCACACTCCAGCCACACGCTAGAGTCCAAGAGGAGCCACATCTCCATCCAGTGTGCCTTGGTCCCCACACCACAAGAACGCAGGGTCCCTTCTTTCATGCGCCACTTGGGGGAGAAATCCATCAAGATACCTCCATCCAAGGATGAGCAAACTTCTTTCCAGATAAACCAAGCCAAGATGGCAAGAATTTTTCTTGAAGAGAGGATTAAGGAGGGTGCCCACAATGTTCCATAAAAATCCAAGTTATAAAAGGGAAGAGAGCATGTCTTGGGGAGAAAATCAGGCGGGGTACACCCAAAAGTTTCCTAAAGTGCCAAAGACATGAAAGGAAGAAGCCTAAACTTGTGGAGCAAGGAGGAGGTGTCCAAAAGAGCCAAACCATGAAGGGAAAATCCTTGATTCATGGAGAGATACTAGGAGACACCCCCATAACCTACCATTTGGAGCTGATTTTCAAGTTTTCTTGGAGATTTTGGGCTGCCCACCTCATGGAAGGAGTCTTGGGAAGAGAATTGATGCCTAAAGTGTGGGGTTAGTCCTATTAGTCCCCATGGGAAGTGTATGAAATTTACTTCTTTGTTATTCTATATATTCAACTCTATGTAACTCTTGAATTATATCTGATGAATGAATCCAATTATGTGTGAGCAAACTTTGTGTTTCTCTCTTCCGCACTTGTATTCAGGTGTTGAGCTCCATGAGGGAGTAAATCCGGGTTCCCTAGGAACCTTGAGGAGGTGTGAGATCTCCAATCCCAAAACCCTACCAAAAC
This sequence comes from Areca catechu, assembly GCA_021397845.1. NCBI lineage: Eukaryota > Viridiplantae > Streptophyta > Magnoliopsida > Arecales > Arecaceae > Areca > Areca catechu. The sequence continues at coordinate 112,032,039 of CM038051.1, read as the reverse complement.
CCTAGGTTAGCCACTTCAATTCCAAACCCTAGCCGCCCATCATCTTCTTCATTCCACCAATCATCCAAAACCTAATCTACCTCATCATCTCACGGCCCCTCTCTTCCAAGTAGAGGCCGACCACCAGCATCCAGGTCCAGATCGGCTACTTGAATACAGAGCAAATCCCAAAGGAAGTCAGATCAGCATCCAGGAGAATCAGGATTTCAGCAACATCAATTTTCAAGTTCTTCTTATCTGGTAAATCCTTTCTTTAGTATCTGGATCCTTAACTTGTTCTTCTTCTTTTCCAGATCCTGAGTTCAGGAGAAGCCAACTCTGCCAAAGGACCAGTATGGAGGATCCATTAGAAGATATCCGAAGACCCGAGGTCCAACAATCTGACTCGAGAGAGTCCTTCCACCAAACTCTGTGAAGATCACTGTCTAGTACATACCCTTCCCTTCTCTTTACTTCTGTTCCTGTTGAAAATTCAGAGCGAAACCTAGGTCTGGGAGTTTCTCAACCCCAGCGATCCTTTACTTCTGAACTACTCTGATAATCTAGTTTCTTTGAATTGTGCTTTCAATTATTATATAGTTTCTTTCAATTAGTTTAACTTCCATTTGAGATAAGCCAACTTCTGAAAAATATATAAAAAAAAAAGAATTACTCTAATTTACTCCGCATCGCATCATCTCTTCTTTCCGTTCTGCATCATTTTTGGTATCAGATCTTTCATCCTGCATCACCTTGCCCCAAGCCCCATATCATATTTCTCTCCAAAGATGGGTGGGTAACCAAGGAAAGAAGAAAGACACAAGCCTTGCTCCAATCCCCATATCTTGTTTCTCTCCAAAGAGGGGTGGGTGCCCAAGGAAAGAAGGAAGATACAAGCCTTGCATCATGCCTTTTTCCAAATTGAATATCAGCTTCCAAGTCCAAGGGTGCCAAGATCCTTCCTCAAAGCCCAATATCATGCCACGCCGAAATCACAAGCAAGCTTTGGTTGGCCAAGGAGAAGGGATTTCAGGATTTTTTGGGTTTTCAAAATTTTTTTTGGTGCCTTATCAAGAGAAGAGGTGTAATTTTCATTCAAATTTTGAAAGGGTCTTAAGGTGCCTATATAAAAGACCTTACCCCCTCCCTTGTAATGCTAATGTTGATGAATAAAAAGAAAAAGATTTGAGTGCTACTCTTCTTCTTATTTGCTTTCGTTCCTTAAGAACGTCGATCTCCCTAAGGGACCGCCTTCGCCGTAAGGCGTCGAGAGGTTTGAGGCCTCAAGTTACCTTCTCTTCAGTGCAAGCCATCCTCCATCTTCGAGCTCGGATGTCCATCGGGATGATCCACCTTTGCACCTAGCAAGAAGAACTCCATCACCACCAATGTCAACTCTCATTCCTTCATCTCTTATTTTCTTCTTATTGAATCATTACTCTTTCCTTTACTACTCGCAGGTCCTCCAGGTACAATGAATATGATGTCGGTTTTCCTTGCCTTCGAGACCTTCGGATGGAAAGCCGTTGTATCTGTAGGGTTTGAAGGCTCGATCATCTAGGCTGCATCCGTGAGAGCGAGTGTACTCGGCATTGGGTGCTTCAGAACTTTTAAAGGTTTGTAACCCTAAAAGTCCTAAGTTGTATTGATTCAAGAGCTAAGTCCTATGGGGTTTCTTAATCCCGGGGTCCTCTTCTTATCCTTATTTAGGGACTTACTTGCTTGCTTGAAGTTCTTATTATTCTAGAAAACCTAGATCTACTCTTGTCTATCTTTAGGAATTCTAATCCATAAAAAACCTAAAAATCACAAACAAAAAAATCACTTGCATCATTCCTCTCATCCAGCACTAGTTAGTCTCGCACCAGTATCATTGTTGGTTCCTTTACCCTACTAGGTCTGAAACATTAAAAGTGGAACTTATACCAAAGTCAGATGGTAATTCAAGCAAATGAGTATTAAGTCCAAAATTCTTTAGTATTTAGAAAGGTCCTACATCATGGGTATGCGACTTTTTTTCATATAGTACTTTTTGGTAAAAGGTCTTTGACTTTCTTATAAAATTTAGCCATATGCTTGTTAATTTCATTGCTCAAATTTTCTTACTAATCATGCTATGCACATGACTCTCACAATCAGGACACTTATGCATGGGAAGGTCAAATGACATTAAATGATAAAAGACAAACACAAATGACACCAAAAACAAAACAAGCTCAAATGGGCTTTATTATCTAAGGACTGAACTTTATTGTTAGGCTAGGAAACAAAGGTTCCTAATTTCCAATATTTCTCTTAAAAAGCTTTGAAGACTCTTGCGCACATCTTTAGGTAAGTGGCAGTAAATCTAATTTTTTGTTCCTAACATATGCCACAGAGTCTTAAAAAGTAACCATTGAATATCACTATAACCAGATCAATGGTATGGTGGATGTCCCAGCTTTGTGGAATAGGAGAGTGAATGTTCCACAGTGGTGGATCAGGATGGTGGATTAGGGACAGAAAAATTATTAGGGAATACATACTGAAGGTTTTTTAGAGGCTCTACAACTTCTTTGGGCTGATCCGTAGGGGTTTGTTCTCAGGTTTCCTTAATGGTCAATACCCTAATAGGTGATCTTTTATTGATCTATAAATTTGAATCCTTATCATTAATTAACTTTAATTCCACATCCTCTTCTTTTATGAACTCTTTTATTCCTTGGGGTGGCTCTTCCTGGACTTCTCTTTCTTCAAGTTGATTATTTTCATCTTTAATTTCTTCAAGCTGGGTGACTTCCAAATTTATCTTTTATTGCAAAATTAGTTCATGTATATTTAGGTTAGACCCAGCTTCACTGATTTCTTCCTTAAATTCTTCATCATGATCAGGAGATTCTTTCTTTAATTCTTCAGTTGGATACATTTGGATTCTGTTTCTTCGTTGAGTACTTCAAGAGGTTCAGGAGATTTTTTCTTTAATTCTTCCATGGGTTTAGTCTCTTCTTCATCTCCCTCATACTCATTGAATTCAGCAATATATTTAAACACAGTTTTACCATCTTGTCTCGATTTGTACCATTGGTTTGGAGATGAGGGATGAACCTATGACCGATATGAATGTAGGAAAATAAATAGGAAACTATTTTTTGTAATTTTTTTACAGTTGTAATTTGTAGGCTAAATTCCTGAAATCAAGTAAAGATTAGTAGGCAAACTAGCATGCAAACAATCAACATACCTGGATATGACTCATGCAAAATAATAAAGGAAGAACCTTGGAGATTGAGAAACCCTTGGTTAGGATAGCATACCTTCAATGAGATCAAAAATTAGGAGGGAGAAGGATGGTACTAAACAACGATTGAAGATCCGATCGAAGACGGGGTCACACAGCACTCGAGATTGTCGCCTGGAAGACCAACTTGTAGTTCCTTAGATCAATCAGCTATTGAGGTTCGGTATAGGAGGCAAAGAGGGCCTCTTCTTTGGAGGTGAACACCTCGGGGATCCTGCAAGCATCAGAGGTCAGTAAGAGATCAAATAAGAAAGCAAAGAAAACGAACTAGGTTTGAAAAGATGGAATTAGGGTTTGCTGATGATGGTGGCTGGAGGTGGAAGAAGACTCCTTGTTTGTGGGCAGCTAGGGATTCTTCTCCTTTAGTGTGTTAGGGTTTGAGTAGAGAAGGCTTTGGTCGGCTAGGGCTTGGATGTAATAGGGCACACAAGTATCACTCACACTCACTCAAAGAAGAACACACAAGAACACAATCTAAAGAAATTTCACTAGGGTTTTAATTCATCAAAGAGTTGATTACAAGAGGGGGTCCTCTCCTAATTAGAATAGGACTACAAAGTTGGGTAGGAGAGGGATTACAAAGTTGTTTAAAACTAGGAGTATACACTTTGAATAAAACTAGAACATAATCTCCTTGTTTGAATGGGTCTCCTCTCCTCCTTTAACTTGGTCAAGGGGCTTTCTTTGGGCTTGGTGCCAAAGTAGAGTGGGCTTGGACTTAGGGAAGCAAGGGGCATCTCTAATTAGGCTTGGGCATAGCCTTTAATGCTTGGCGCATGGGCTTTGGTGCTTGTATTTGGGCGGCCTTAAGGTATGGCGCATGGGCTTGGTACATATCCCCCTGGTGGGCTGGAAACTATGGGGCACCCATTTGAAGTTGGATTGGAATACACCTGGGGTGACATGGGCTTCACTTGAAGTATATTCCCTGGGTATCTTGGTGGCATCTTGGGCTTGGGTGGCATGCAAAGCCTAGGGTGGATTGTGTAGTGTGGTCTCTAGCTCCTGGGTGAAGCCTGATGAAATCCTGAATTGGGTATCCTCCTTGCTTGTACAAAATTTGACAAGAAATACACTTACAATGACTTGTAACATACGTACAGGACTTAAACACTCATACAAGACTCAATTGGACTGGATCGAGGTTGAGACAACTCAACTTATTGTAGGACTCAATTCAACTCAACTGAGCTAACTTCATTACAAAACTCTTAACTGGACTAATTTTATTGCGGAACTTGACACATTATTAAGGATTCAAGAAACCTAATCAGTGAACCAGATAGGGCCCAGTAATCTGTGCCAGATTCTGGTGCCCCCACCAATTTTCCTAGGGCAGGAGGAACTCGACCCCGTCGAGTAAGGATCAATGTAGCTCTCATATTGCTCAAGAAGGTCTGGGTTGAGATGCTACAGATCCTCTCGGGTGATCCATGAGTCCTCAGATTCTGGCTGACCTTGCCATTGGACCAAATATCATTGATAGCCTTTGTTTCGGGTACTGATGGCTTCATCATCTAGGATACGCTCAATCCTTTCCTCACTAATAAGCCGATTTGTAAGTGCACTCTCTGGGGTGGGTTCACTCTTAAGAGAAGGGATAGGCTCAAAGTGCTCGTTAGGTATCACTGCTAGCTCCCAGTACTCCACAAGGTCTGAAGTATTTAAGGTGGGACTAGTTCGGGTGGCAACTCGAGCACACAGGCATTGGATCCAACTTTCTTTATTATTTTGAACAGTCTAGCTCCATGAGCACGTAATTTCTTTATGGTCCCTGGAGGGAACCGCTCAGGCCTAAGCCTGATCATCACATAATCCTCTACAGATAACTCTTTAGCTCATTTTCATGAATTAGCCAAGTTTTTATAGAGTTCATTAATTATGTTTATCTTTTGACTAATGTCTTGATACAAATGCTATGCAGAGGTTAGTGCAGGTGTGGACAGATGGATTAGGTTTATGGACTGATTGGACTCAAAACTATATATTATTTTACTACCTACATCTACTTCCAGGTTGTTCCTTAGGGACTTGTTCTTGGACCTCCTCTATGAACAACTCTAGTGAACCCTCACTTTCATCTATAATGTTTGATCCTGGCTCAGTCACTTGTTCCTCAAATACTATAATGGGTTCAGGATCATTTTCCTTTGATTCCTCATTGGGTCCACTCTCTAATTCCTCTTCTTCAGGTTCATCAATTGGAATCAACTCATCAATGTCCTTTTTAGATCCTTCAATGGGCTCGGGATTGGCCTTAATTAGATTAACTCCTAGTTTTTTCTTTAAGGCTACTAGAATCTCTCCTAACTATATCTCTGGGTTGAGTCAGATGAATTACAAATTTCTTCCCATGGTGACTAAATGTATAGTGTTGGTTTGACCAAACAAGGATGCATCATGATCGTAAAGCCATGGTCGACCTAAGATGATACTACTGGCTCCCATGGGAAGGACATTACACCAAATATTTTCATATGATTGTAGTTTGATCAAGATTTGGCACCTATACTTGATTGGAATGGATGTGGAATCTATCCATGAGACCTTATAGGGGCTAGGATGGAGAACTAGGGTCAATCTTAATGATTTAACTGTATCGACAGAGATGGCATTGACACAACTCCCATTATCTATTATAATCTTGCATACCTTATCCCCAATTTTTATAAAAGTTTATAGGATTTTAGTCCTACGCCAATCTTCCTGTGTCTTGGTCTGGTTGGGATGCACCTAACTACCCCTATTAAGTCAGACTGATCAAATTCCTCCTTATCTCCTTCATACTCCTCTATCAAGTCTGCCTCAGCTTCATAAACCTCTTCTTCCTCATCATCATTTGGTTCAGGCTCTTCCTCCTCAAGCTCCACTATGTGTAAAGGTCTGGTGGGACATTGGCTAGCATAATGACCTACCTTGTTGCATCTAAAGCAAGCATTGGGACTGGGGCTAGGGAATTTCTGAAATGCTGCTGCCTTACCTTGTCATTCCTAAAAGATGTAGAATTGCTAGAACTGGGTTGACTCAGACTCGGGTTTGAACGAGATGGGTTAGGGTTGGGATGGGTTGGGTTGAGATTGGGTTGGGTTGGATTAGGGTTGGGATGAGCTGGATTAGGATTGGGTCATCCTGAGTAACCTGGGTTCTAGTTTAGTCTAAAACTAGAAGTGTTGGCCCTAAAGGTCTCAGGTCGACGGGCTAACGGTGCTTTTTGGAATCTCTCAAAATTTTTAGATATCAAATAGGCCTGATCTATGTGTTCAACTCCCCTTAGGTACAGTTCTCTCTGAATATCCTCATGAAGGCCAGCTTTAAACCTGAATAAAGTCACTGATTCAAGTTCATCTAGGGCACACCTAAGGGCACATTCATCAAACTGGGTTATATACTCTCTCACAGTCTTGGCTCCCAGTTTTAATCTTTGCCATTGGTCTAGGAGACATTGTTGGTAGTATGGGGGAACATATTTTTCTCTAAGTTTTAACTTCATGGCCTCCGACATGATGATGGGGGGATGGTTTCTTTGTCTAGTGAGGTGCTCTACGTGTTCCCAATATAACCTAGCCTGATTGGTTAGCCTAAGCTTGGTAAATTGATACTTTCTTTCATCACTCAAGGCATACCATTAAAATATTGCTCCATGCCTCCCTCCAATCTATGCAGACCTTGGGATCTAGGGTGCCATCAAAGATGGGTGGATCTACTCTGATGCTCCTAAGGATTCTCTCATCATGGTTTTGGTCATCATGATTGGGCCTCCTAGGGTTAGGATCCTGGTAGGGTTCCTGGCATGGGGCTATCCTAGGATTGGGTTCCATAAATTGACCCTGGTTCTGGGTTCTCCTAGGGTTGGGCTCCATAAATTGGTCTTGATTTGGGGCTCCCCTAGGGTTATGAGAGGGGGAACAAGGTGAATCAAGGTCAGGTTTAGTATTGGACTCTTGGGTTCTTTCTATGGTACCTAATCGGTTCTCTACTGGTCAAGCCTATTGGTTAATTGGTCAATCCCATGGGTTGCTTGGTTATTTGATTGGGTCATTTGGTCAAATCTATGATTCAATTGGGTCATCTAGGTGGTCAATTGGGTATTGGATTGGTTGAACTTATGGTTCATCTAGGAAAACTGATTTTAGGTTTGGGTATTCATTTGGGTCATCTGGATGGTCAATTGTTCATTCAGGGCTTTAATGAGAGTTTCAAGACCGGATTCCATGGTTGAACTGGGTTGGGACTTAGACTATTTGTACTAGACCCCTGACCTGGTGGTCATGCAATCAAACAAGTAAGGTGGTATGATGCAGTCAAGCACATAATGGTAACACATACTATAGCTTGCTAGACTTAGAGCCAAAACTGAATGGGTCTAGTCAACTTACACTTAACTTAGCAACTAATCCTTCCACTGGCCAGGTAAGAGGGGGGTGGTGGGAGGCTCCCCCTGCTTGTGACAGGGTCCTAATTAAAAACCACCAGTCCACTTAGGACGTTTGCCTCTGGACATCTAGTCTTAGACACCAGTTTTCAGTAATAGCTGGGGAATTAAGTGCACTAGTTGGCCCACACAATTCAGACCCGACCTGTGGGTGTCCCTAGTTCACTAGAGCAAATTAGTTTGCTAGTTGATTTTAATTAAGGCTTGGGTTCTGATGTTGGGTGGTTGTTTTAGGCCTAGGATAGGTGATGAAATCCTGCCCTAATCTGAGATGGAAAAAATGCCCTTAAGATTGATTGAATGAAATGATGACACTCAATGAGCCCTAATGCAATCTAATAACAATCAGAAAAAAAATATATTTTTTTTGTCTTTTGTGAGGTGGCAAATAATTTTAAGTTGGTTAAGTTATCAACAAAAATTTGGGTTTGGGTGAGGTAAGGTTTGGAAGTTGATTAGATTTGGTCTAGTCAAGTATGCAGAAATATCAGAAACTGAAATTAGGATTTGATTCGAAACAAATTTGGTATGTTTCTCGATGCAGAAAAAAATAAAAAAAAATTCAAGACAGAGGATGAACAGTGCAGATAATTCCTACCAAATTTCATGCAGCTAAAACTTCAGATGATGATTCAAAACCTAGAGTTTTCAGACTGTGTGCAGAAGTTTAGGATTTCTATTAGGGTTTCAAAGTTAGATTTTTTTATAATTTTTTGTTTCTATAAAAATAATGAAAATCATGAAAATTATTAGAACTAAACATAGAGTATTCTATGTAGATTTTAGAGAAAAATAAGATTTCTATGATGATGAACTGACCGAAACTCAGACCCCTAATGTAGATGACAGGATGGAAAAAACTAGAAATGAATGTTTTTGTTGCTTTGATGAAGATGAAAGCTATCCTAAACCCGCTCTGATACTAAACTGATGAGGGATGAACCTAAGATTGATATGAATGCAGGAAAATATAAACTATTTCTTTTGTAATTTTCTTAGAGTTATAATTTGTAGGCTAAAGTCCCAAAATCAAGTAAAGATTAGCAGGCAAACTAGCAATGCAAAGAATCAACATACCGGCATATGAACTCATAAAAAATAATAAAAGGAAGGACCTCAAAGATTGAGAAACCCCCGGTTAGGATAGTGTACCTTCAATGAGATTAGAAATTAGGAGGAGGAAGGATGGTACCGAACAATGATTGAAGATCTGATCGAAGATGGGGTCACACAGCACTCAAGATCATCACTTGGAAGACAAGCCTGTAGTTCCTCAGATCAATCAGCTATTGAGGTTCAGTGTAGGAGGAAAAGAGGGCCTCCTCTTTGGAGGTGAACACCTAGGAGATCTTGCAAGCATCAAAGGCCAGTAAGAGATCAAATAAGAAAGCAAAAGAAAAGGAACTAGGGTTTGAAAGGATGGAACTAGGGTTTGCTGATGCTGGCGACTGGAGGAGGAAGAAGGCTCCTTGTTTGTGGGTGGCTAGGGCTTCTTCTCCTTGGAGATGTTAGGGTTTGAGTAGAGAAGGCTTTGGTCGACTAGGGCTTGGATGTATTAGGGCACATAAGTATCACTCACACTCACTCAAAGAAGAACATAAAAGAACACAATCTAAAGAAATTTCACCAGGGTTTTAATTCATCAAAAGAGTTGATTACAAGAGGGGGAGGGGTTGGGTATTTATAGGCTCACCCAGGTCCTCTCCTAATTAGAATAGGATTACAAAGTTGGGTGGGAGAGGGATTATAAAGTTGCTTAGAACTAGGAGTATACACTTTGAATAAAAGTAGAACATAATCTCCTTGTTTGAATGGGTCTCCTCTACTCCTTTGACTTGGTCAAGAGGCTTTCTTTGGGCTTAGGTGCCAAAGTAGAGTGGGCTTGGACATAGGGATGCAAGGGGCGTCTTTAATTGGGCTTGGGCATGGCCTTTAATTAGGGTTGGAAATGGGCCAGCCCAAAGCCCATTGGGCCGGCCCAAATACTATATTTAAATTTTTTGGACCGAATCCGGGCATTCCTTTGTCCCAAAAATTAAATGAACTCTATTTTACAGCCCTAAGACTAGTCGAATATGCTTAAAATTTCATCCGCAGCCTGAACTAACTTCAGGTCAACCCGAATTTTATTGAGCTGGCCCAGCCTAGCTCCAAATAATGGGCTTTTGGGCCGGCCCATTTCCAGCCCTTCCTTTAATGCTTGGGCGCATGGGCTTTGGTACTTGTATTTGGGCGGCCTCAAGGTGTGGTGCATGAGCTTGGTACATGTCCCCCTGGTAGGCTGGAAACTCCTGGGCACCCAATTGAAGTTAGATTGGAATACACCTAGGGCCCCATGGGCTTCACTTGAAGTATATTCCCTGGGTATCTTGGTGGCATATTGGGCTTGGGCAGCATGCAAAGCCCAGGGTGGATTGTGTAGTGTGGTCTCTAGCTCCTGGGTGAATCCTGATAAACTCCTGAACTGGGTATCCTTCTTTCTTGTACAAAATTTGATAAGAAATTTACTTACAATGACTTGTAACATACTTACAAGACTCAAACACTCATATAGGACTCACTTGGACTGGACTGAGGTTGAGACTACTCAACTTATAACAGGACTCACTTCAACTCAACTGAGCTAACTTCATTACAAAACTCTCAACTGGACTAACTTTATTGCAAAACTTAATTACAAAACTTGACACATTATTAAGGGTTCAAAAAAATTATAATTAGTGAACCAGATAGGGCCCAATAATCTGTGTCGGATCCTGGAGCCCCCACCATTGGAAGATTTTGCTTATAAGATTTGCCTAGATACTTTTCCCTCAGCTTACTATTCTATCTCTCCAAGTAACTATTTTATGCCCTCCATGATAACTTTTATACTCAACATCTCCCGAATATGACTTAGCATGTTGGACTAGCTTCAATTTGGCAAATTGATACTTTTTTACTTCCGACATTTTGTCCCACTCAAAATATTGATCCATTCTCTTCTCCCAATTGACATACGCATCAGGGTTCCATCAAAAGTGGGTGCATAGGGTTGATTGCTCCTAAAGACTCTCTCCTCCTGATCTATAAAGTCTGGGTAGGGACAATTAGGGTTATATGGGATGAGATCATGACAATGGGCTCTTGGACCAAGGGGAGGTGATTTAGGATTAGTATGGGTCAAGCGACCTTTTTCGAGGATTGTTGGTGTAGAGCTCTTGACCTAATAAACATGCAGTACAAAGAATAAGTAGTACAAACCTATCTTCTAGGGCTCCTATACCTAGAAGTTCAAAATACAGGACTTGATTAGGCACTAGTTAAGGATGCAATTACCCTTTACACTGGCCAGGTAAGAGGTGAAAATGCGGGAGGCCCCCTTCACTCTCACAAAGACCCAATTAAAGAAACGCAAGTCTGCTTAAGGTTGTCCGCTTAAGGTGTTTGCCGTTGGACCTCTAGTCTTGACACCAATTTATAAGGAATAAGTACAAACTAAAATAGCACTTTGCCTCATCTTGCACTTGAACCTGACTTGTGGGTGTCCCTAGTTTTAGGTTTCTAATTATTTTTATATTAAATCTTAGGTCAATGCACAATGATGGATGGTTGTTGTGGGCTAAGGAAAGGTAATTACCTCCTTCCCTTATGTTATATTGAATGCCCTTAAAATGATTTTAAATTGGATGCACAAACAACCAACTAACTAACAAAATATCTAGACTAGCACAAATATGTGATTCAAACATAAATTTCAAATTTTCAAAAATTCAAAGTTTAAATTGAAAATTGTAGATCTGGAAATCTTGAATTTAAAACTCAAATTTTAAATTTTAAATTTTAATTAGAAAATTCGTTCTTGGAGGTGAAAGTTGTTGTAAGAAAAATTTCAGCCACTAGCAAACTTCCAACTAACTGTTTTAAAATTTTAAAATTAAATTTTAAAATTTCAAAATTTTGAAATTTAAATTTGAATTGCTAGATATCAGAGTTAAGATTTTATATTTTAATTTTAAATTTTAATTATCAAATTTTGGTTAAGAAATTTATTTTTTTTTTTGATAGCTTGTTGTAAAAGTTGTTACAAGAAACTTCTAGCTAACAAACCCTTAACCATAAACACCCAAAATTCGAGATTTAAATTCATTAATTTCAGAATTTGAATTTTTTTAAAGTGGAGATCTCAGATTGAAATCTAAACTTCATAAATTTTTTTTTTGAATTTTTCTAAAATTTAATGGATCAACTAAATGACATGAAACTAGAATTGAAGCAAGTACTAGCTAACTAAAGGAGCAACGTGAGATGATGAATTTTAAACTACAAAAAATTTTTTAAAATTTTTTTTAAAAAAATTATATCTCGTATCCTAACATTCTGAAATATAGCAAAAGAATTTTTTAGATTTTTTTGCATCATGAAAAAATTACTAAAAGTCATAGAATACCTAGATTAATACTATAGCAGAAATTTCAGCAATCAAACAAACCTCCAATTGACTAGATTCAAAATTCAAAATTTAAATTTAAAAATCTTAAAAAATTAAAATTTAAATTAAAACTTTCAGATCTCAAAGTAAAGATTTTATATCCTAAATTTTAAAATTTAAATCTTGAATTTCGGACTTGAACACAAGCAACACACAAAGGAACAAAATTTTAGGAACTTGACCTAGTAAACCATAAGCACTGATACCAAAAATTGATGCAAGGCGAGAGGAGATCATGCATTCATGATGGATGGACATTCAAGCAAGATGATTAATAAGCTAAATTAAGAAATAAATCCATACACAAATGAGCTAAATTAATCCAAGAAAAGATTTTCATGAAAGAGACTAGTTGATCTAAGTTACAACACCCGCAATGTAGATCTTAGTTCAAAATAAAGAATAGAACTCATGGCAAGGAAAACAATCACTACTAGGGAAAGTTAACCATCAAATGATCAGAATTAATGAAGCTTAGGTAGTGTTTTCCTACCAACAATAATGGCTAAACATTTGGTGGAAGGGTTTACTCATTGCTCTAGGAAAGAGATTTAGATTGTAAGACTAGAACTCCTTCAACTTGTGAACTCACATTGCACTTGGATCATGGCAAAGAACCTTCATCTTCAACTTCAAATCAATTGAGAGAACCTGCAAAAGAAGTGATATAAGGAATGGGAGCAAGTGAAAGAAGGACTTTAACAAAGAAAAGCAATAAGAAGAAAAGTTGGGGATGGATTGAAGCTAAGCAGCAAGCTTTGGGTCTCACACTCTCTCCCTCTTGGAGTGCATTTCAAGGACCTTGTTAGGACTTCTTTGAAGTGAAAAATGGGCCTCTCACCCTCTCCCTCAAGGAGTGAACTAGATCTAGGACTTGGGAATGAAGAAAACTAGCTATATTAAGGGCATCTCACCCTCTCTACATAAGAAAAAACCTAGACTAGAATTCAGCAAGAAGATAGAAAACCAAACTCAATATCATGCATCAATTGAATATCAAATGGAAATTGATTACAAGAAGGGAGGCTTGGACCCTATTTATAGGCCAAGGGACTCCACTTAATTCGGCCAAGAGAGTGTTATCCCATAACTAATCCCTAGATTAGTTAGAACTAACTCCTAACTAAACTCTAGATTAGTTTTTCTAACAAGAAAGTAGTTCCAATAATATTTCTTTCTAGAAACTCATCCCATGTGTGTGCCAAGGTCATCCATGTGGCTCTCCTTGTTGATGTAAAGGCCTTGATGGCTGATGAAGTGGAGGACCAAGTGGCATCCTACATGTCATGTTAGTTGAAGATTTGTTGGAGACTTGTTAGGAAATTTATAGGTGGTTCTTCCTCTCATGTGATCCCCAAAGGAATCTTGATGAAGTAGCTCAAAGTGGGAATGTCCTCCAAGTGAATGTGATGAGGTGAACAAAAAATGCTGCCATATGTCATTAAGAGAGTCTTCCAAGTGTTACTCAAAAAGGACCTCCAAGTGTCATTGAGGGGATCTTCCACATGTCATCCAAGGGTGCCTCCAAATGTAATCAAAAGGGAACTCCCAAGTATCACAAGGGAATGATGTCTAAGGCTTTTTCAAGGGTGCTTCAAGTGGTGCTCCAATAAACTTGCAAGTGGCAAATAAAGAAGATTTGATGACCATAAAGGTGTCGACTCAAGGATAGGTTGAGTCGACTCAAGAAAATTGGGGCTCTCCTCCTTGAGTTAGCTCATGGAAGTAGCTTTTTTAAAAGTGAGTTGCTTGAAATCTATTTGCCTTTGCTTGATGTCCCCATCAGCAGGTGCAGCTGATGAAATAAGAGGTACCCTGGGTTGTTAGTCTGTCCAACCTGTCCCTAGATCCTCTCATCAGTGGAATCCTCATCAAAATCATCAGAGCTGCCACTATCAAACTCATGCTCAGCATCTTTGACACAGTCTCTCCAGCAACTGTCTCAGCAATCTCAGTAGCCTTAGCCTCCACTCTCTACCAAATGTCTTCTTGACCCATACACCCTCTACTTGGTGATAACCCATCTTGTGGAGGAATTTCACTAAGTACCTATCGGTGTAGTGCAGTGGTCATCCATCCTCACTAGTCAGGCCAATGCCATACTCCTGGAATAGCAGAGTGAACACCATGCCATAAGGTAGGCAGGTCTTCGCTCTTCTCGCTGCATCTCGAATCTGCACCAACATGATGAATGAAGATTGAGGGCCTTTGATGGGGGACAAAAATGAAATGATGGATGGAGAGTTTTAGCATGATAACCAGCAAGCAAGTTTGAGAAATTAATATCAAATAAATGGGATAAATTAATCCAAGAAATAAATTTTCATAAGGAGACTAGTGATCTAATTTTTAAGACCCGCAATGTAGATCTAGTTCAAAATAAGGATTAGTATCTTCATGGAAAGAAAACCATCACTGCTAGAGCAAGTTAACCTTCAAATGATCAGATCTAATGATGCTTAGGTAGAGTTTTCCTACCAACAATGATGGCTAATTATTTGGTGGAAGGAGTTCTCACCACTCAAGGATTGAGGCCTAGAAGTCAAGATTGGCACTCTCTACTTTGAGAATCACCTTGGCTTGATCCATGGCATGGAAAATTCATCCTTGACCTAGAAACCTGAGAGAACCTGCAAAGAAATTTGAGATTAGACATGGAAGAAGAATTGAAGTTGGAATGGAAACAAAAAAAAAGGAAGAAGAAGAAAGTGGCCAGTAGCTTGGGACTTGGAGCTTGATCATAGATCCATCAATAGGCATCCTATCCTTTACTCCTTGCGAAAGCACTCTTCACTCTCAAACTCAAACTTAGAAAACTCTTATTCTCTCCTTGGATAAGGATCGACCACACTCAAACTAGCTAGAAAACTTTCACTCCAAACAAGAACTCAAGAAAGCTAGAACACAAGGAAACAATCCTTTTATAATTCAAATCATAGCATAGAATGATATAATGAGAACCTAGGGGCCCTATTTATAGGTTCCAATGCTAGGAATTTCATCCAAGGGTGGAGAGGAGGGATATGATGGGGACCTGAAAGTCTATTATTTTATTTTATTTGAGTCTTGTAAAAATGAGACAACGGAGTCCAGTTGAGTCCACTTAGGCAAGTCCAGTCTTTTAGTCCAGTCAGTCCAATCAAGTGAGTCCCATCGAGTCCATTCATGTCAAGATCCAAGCGGAGAGTAAGCAAACCTGGAGATTCACCAGGGCTCCCCAACCAGAGCTGGCCTACATGCACTTAGGCCCTTTCATGCTACCATGCCCACAAGAGAGAGCTCCAGTCCAAAAAAAGGCCCACTGTTGACCAGTCCACCAGGGTTTCTTGGCCCACAAGTCAGGATTTATTAGCCATCAAGTCATGTACCCTGGGGTGAATCTATGAATACCAACCCTCCCCTCTTGTAGAAACATCTTTTTTCTTTGAACAAATTAAAGTTTTTTTATTTGAGTTTTGAGTTTTTCTCCGGATTGGAGTGGGTGTGATGCCCTGGTTTCTATTCTTGAGTGCAAACCCTAATCCCTGGTGACTCTATGCTTGCCAGTGATCCCCCCGCTCTGTCCCGTATCAGGATAAGGATAGCTTAGTTGGCACCAATAATTTAGGTAAGTGGTTTTAACTAAAAATAAATCATTGGTAGAATGTTATAACCACTTAACATATGGCATCTAGAAGGTCTTCATGTGGTTATCAATGCTGATGTGGAGGTTTAGGTGTCATTAGAGGTGGCGCCCCATATGTCACTTGTTGGAAGGTATCTTTATGTTCCCCATAAAAGTCTTGATGTAGTGTAATTTCTTCTCCCCCAAGGTTTCTTGAGAGGTGTCCCCCTATATGAAAATTTTGCTTCAAGTCTTGGCTTGAATGGGCTTGTGTTGACCCCATAAGTGATTTTGATGACAACCAAACATTGGAGCATGTACATTTATTTCTAACAACTCTTCAAGTATTTTTACAAGTTTTTGTAGGATGAGTTAATTGTTCAAATGTCAACTACTACACTTTGTCTCTTGTTTGAGTTGTGTTGTAATGTATTTCTATAAAGAATAACCCAATAAAAAAGCTAAGAAAAATTATGTAAAAAGGGTTACTTCTATGTGTGTGTGCCTTAGAATTATTTTGAGTTAGTTTGCATAAAAAATGTAAGAGAGTTGGTGAGAGTTTTCCTTGAGTTCAATTGTAAAAATCCTGAAGAAAATACTCGAGCCGACCCAGCATGTTGAAGAGCTGACTCCTAGTGGCACACAGCAAGGATTCTGGTATGCAGCAATCTGAGCCGACTCGAAGGTAACTGAGCCGACTCCAGTGAATCCGAGTCGACTAGAATATGTCCGAGCCGACTCTGCCAGACCTAATTTTGAAGACCTGAGAAAGTGAGCCCACTCGAACTACATTGAGCTGACTCTTCCAGAGTGATGATTTCAGATTCTAAGAAGAAGAACCGACCAATGATCAAAAAAGCCGACTCCTCAAGTTCAAGTTTTTCAAAGATATAAGTTCGAGCCGACCGAGCTATGAAGAGTCGACTTGTCCAGAGTGAAGTTTTGTGCTCTAAGACAAAGAGTCAACTGCACTGAAAATTTGGCAACTAACTTATCGACTCGAAGGATTTGAGCTGACTCGAAGGAATCCGAGCCGACTCGAACATTGCTTTCAGGTATCCAACGGCTAGTTCCAAAATTTATTTTTGAATGCCAAAAAGTGTTCCAACGGTCACAAATCATTTTTTAATGGTCTACAATGGCTAGAACTGCCTTGGAATGATAGAAGATCTTATATTTGAAGGATTTGAACTTCCTTGAAGCAATAATCAGAGAGTTCTTCAAAGTTTTTGAGAGCTACATTGAATATCCTACCTACCAATAAGCAAAAGAGCACAAGAGCATTCAAGCAAGCCTTCAAGTCTTCACCAACTCTGATCTGAAGCTTGAAGTAATTTTGGAAGAAGCCACTAAAGCATTTAAAGCTTATTCAAGTGCAAGTCAAGTGGACTTCTATCAAGCTACACCGGTAACTATCCGACAAATTGAGTTTGTCATTTTTGTTGCATTTATTTCAATTTATTTTCTAAATTATTGTTGGGTTATTAGTGAGCCCAGTTGAAAAACCAAATAGATTCTTGGTGAGCCTTGATAAAAACCAAGTGTTAGGTTCTTGGTGATCCTGGTAAAACCAAGTTAGGTTTCTTTGGTGAGCCTGTTCAAAACCAAAGGGTGTTGGGTTTTCTTTGGTAATCCCGTTAAAACCAAAGTATAGAGGTTTTAGATTATGATCCTGCAAAACAATCTTACTGTATTCAGGTATGAATATAGCAAAAATCCCAAGTGGTATTTTGGGTAGTGGACGTAGGAGCTGGATTGCTCCGAACCACTATAAATCTTGTGTGTTTGTATTGTTATTCTCTAATTTCCTTTAGCTTCTGCATTTAATTCTTAGTCACAACACACAACACTTTAAAAGGAAATTTTAATTGCACAATATCTGCTTTAAATTTTTAAAGTCTTAATTCACCCCCTCTTGGGTAGCCACCTGGACAACAACTGGTATTAGAGCTGTCTCTGATTATACTAGAGTAAAGATTGATGGCTCATCCCATGAGTACATCCCTGGTGGAAGGCCAGTCAACTAATAGACCTCTACTCTTCATAGGCACAAATTATTCTTATTGGAAAGCAAGAATGAAAATTTATATACAAGCTGTTAATTTTCAATTGTGGGAAGGTCATTCTTAAAGGGCCACATGTTCCCATGATTAAAATTGATGGCATGAATTTCCGTAAGCCTGAAGAGGAATGGGATGAAAACAACATGAAATTAGGGGAATTGAATGCCAAAGCCATGAACTTGCTTTACTATGCTTTGGATTCAAATGAGTTTAATCAAATTTTCACTTACACTTCAGCAAAGGAAATTTGGGATAAACTTAAGGTGACCCACGAAGGAACTTCTCAAGTGAAAACTTCAAAGATTAATCCTTTAGTACATAATTATGAATTATTTAAAGTGGACCCTAATGAAAATATCTTTGCCATGTACACTAGATTTACATATATTAATGGCTTGAAAAGTCTTGGTAGGGTTTATTCAAATGCTGATTTGGTACAAAAGATATTGAGATCACTTCCTGACAAATAGGATCCTAAAGTTACTACCATCCAGAAAGCTAAAGATTTGAACACTTTATCCATGGATGAACTAATGGGTTCTCTCATCACACACGAATTGGCCATGTAGCATAGAATGAATGATGATCAGAAAAAGAAGAAAATAATTGCATTCAAGGTTGCATTAGAATCAAAAGATGATGAAGAGAAGGAAGATGACTCTACCTCCTCCGAAGATGATCTAGAAGATGAAGACATTGCAATGGTCGTGAGGAGATTCGGAAAGTTTATGGAAAAGAAGAAAAGAAGATACAACAGAAAATTTCATAAACAAGGTGAACATTCAAAAGAAAAGGACAAGTGCAAAGAAAAAGATTATGAACAAGTTGCCACCTGTTATAAATGTAAGAAATCGAGGCACATTCATCCGGACTATCCACAACTAAAGAAGTTTTTCAAAAAGAAGAAAAAAAAGTGAAGGTTGCCACGTGGAGCAACAGTGAAGACTCCATTTCAACTAAAGAGGAAGAGACCATGAAAATAGCTAACTTATATCTAATGGGTCTTGAGGTTGAGGTAAGTTCCCCCGACACTCAAATTGAATTTATATTTGATGAGTTAAATTCTGCATTTCATGACCTCTTATTTGAATTTAAAAAGGCAAGAGTAAAGATTAGATCATTAAAGTATATCAATGATTCTTTACTTAAAGAAAAAGAGAAAATTTCAGAAAAGAATACTTTATTGCAAAAGAATTTCATATCCTTTCTGAAAAGTATAATGTTTGAAAACTGAAAATAGTGAATTTTATGACAAAAATAATGTTTTGTTGATAGAAAATAATGAGATAAAAAAGAAGGTTGAAAAGCTCAAGCCACTTGTTGAAAATTAACTTTATCTTTTAACAAGCTTGAGTTGATTCTTAAAGATCAAAGAACTTCTGGTAATAAAGCTGGAATCAGTTTTAATACTTCAAATTCAAATTATATTCAGCAACTACATTTGTGAAATAAAAGGATTTCGTTCCCAAGCCTACTTCTCAAAAAGCTTTTGTAACAAAAGTTTCTACTTCCATTTCAAAAGCCATTTTGTATGTTCCAAAAAGGTCAATTACAAAACCTGCTATTTCTGCACTTTTTGCATCTAGAATTTCAAAGAATAAATTCTTTCAGAATTAGAATCAGATGTTTTGCTTGTAATGAAATAGGACATATAGCTTTCAACTACAATACTATTAGAAATGTCCAAAATAAATCAAGAAAGATTTGGGTTGGAACCACCTTAGCTAACCTGCTAGGACCCAAGTTAGCTTGGGTACCTAAAATAACTCCTTAATTTCTTGCAGGAATGTCTTGCAGCCCATAAATTGAAGAAAGGATGCTATCTCGATAGTGGCTGTTAAAGACATATGACGAGTGATGAGGATCATCAACCTGGAAATGAAAGAAGAAGGTATGGTTACTTTTGGAGAAAATGGCAAGGGCAAAAATAATCAGAATTGGTAAGATCAAAATAACCACCTATACTTTCATTGAAAATGTATTGCTAGTAGATAAGTTGAAGTATAATTTATTAAGTATTAATCAATTATGTGATAATGACTTCAAAGTTATCTTTGAATCATCTATGTGTATAGTAACAAACTCTCTTGATTCTAGTAGTAAATTCATTGGATATAGACTTGGAAATATTTATGTGGTAAATCTAAATGATCTTGCCATGTCAAGTAGTTCCAGTTTAGTTGCAATGAATGCTAAGACCAAGGAGTCTTATTTATTATGGCATAAAAGATTAGGTCATGCTAGCATGCATACTATTGCCAAATTAATTTCCAAAAATCTTGTTAGAGGCATGCCTAAGTTTAAAGTTGATTTTGATCATGTTTGTAAAGCATGCCAAATGGTAAACAAACTAGAGAGAGTTTTAAATCGAAAAATGTTATTTCAATAACTAGACCCCTTAAGCTACTTCACATGGACTTATTTGGACCAACTAGGACCACAAGCCTAGGAGGTATGAAATATGCCCTTATGATTGTAGATAATTTTTCCAGATTTACATGGGTTTTGTTTATTGCTCACAAAGATGAAACTGTCAAAGTGTTTAGAAAATTTTACAAAAAGGTTTCAAATCAGAAAAATCTTTATATAATTTCAATTAGGAGTGATCACGGCACTGAATTTGAAAATCAATTTTTTGATGATTGTACTGAAAATGACATTGATCACAACTTCTCTGCTCCTAGAACACTACAACAAAATGGTGTTATAGAGAGAAAAAATAGGACTTTGAAAGAAATGGCCCGAACGATGTTATGTGAAGGTAATCTTCCAAGGTACTTTTGGGCAGAAGTTGTGAACATTGCTTGTTATATTTTAAATCACGTTTTGATCCATCCTATTTTGAAAAAAATCCCCTATGAGCTTTGGAATCAAAAGAAACCTAATATCAATTACTTTCATGTGTTTGGATGTAAATGCTTTGTACTTAACGATGGTAAGGATAATCTAGGAAAATTTGATGCTAAATCTGATAAAGCAATTTTTCTTAGTTACTCACTACATAGCAAAGCATATAGAGTTTTTAATAAAAGGACTCTCACTGTTGAAGAGTCAATGCATATTATCTTTGATGAAACTAACCCATCACCATCTAGAAAAGATGAGTGTTTTGACTATGATGCAGGTACTATTCAAAAAGAGATGGAAGACATGAGTATTCAAGAAAGACCAATTGAAGAGAAGAAGAAATGATAAGTAAGGATCACACCGATCTACCAACTGAATGGACGTACGCTACTTCCCATCCTAAAGAATTAATTATTGGTGATCCTTCACAAGGTATTAGGACTAGGTCTGCACATAGGACTACACATGACTACCTAGCCTTTTTATCATAGATAGAGCCTCACATTTTAGAAGAAGCTGAAAGTGACCCAAATTGGATGATGGCTATGCATGATGAATTGAACCAATTTGAAAGAAATAAGGTTTGGACACTAGTTGATAGACCTAAAGACCACCCAATCATAGGAACCAAATGGGTCTATAAGAACAAACTAGATGAACAAGAAAATGTCATTAGAAACAAAGCTAGATTAGTGGCTAAGGGATATAGTCAAGAAGAAGGTATTGATTTTGATGAAACTTATGCACCCGTAGCAAGATTAGAAGCTATTAGATTACTTCTTGTATTTGCTTGCTACATGAATTTTAAACATTTTCAAATGGATGTGAAAAGTGCATTTCTAAATGGTTTTATCTTTGAACAAGTTTTTGTAGAACAATCACCAGGTTCGAAAATCATGCTTTTCCAAACCATGTGTTTAAACTCAATAAAGCTTTATATGGTTTGAAACAAGTCCCTAAAGCATGGTATGATAGACTTAGCACTTTCTTAATTGAAAATAATTTTTCAAGAGAAAATGTTGATAAAACCCTTTTCATTAAAATAAAAAATAATGATATATTAGTTGTACAAATTTATGTTGATGATATTATTTTTGGTGCAACTAATGAAAGTTTTTGTGAAGAATTTGCTAAGCTAATGTAGGGAGAATTTGCAATGAGACTAATGGATGAAATTAATTACTTCCTCGGACTTCAAGTAAAGCAAACAAAGGAAGGGATATTCATCAACCAAGCCAAATATACAAGGAAATAATTAAAAGTTTGGTATGGAAACAAGCAAACAAATGAGTACACCCATGA
Source organism: Areca catechu (assembly GCA_021397845.1). NCBI lineage: Eukaryota > Viridiplantae > Streptophyta > Magnoliopsida > Arecales > Arecaceae > Areca > Areca catechu. The sequence goes on along the minus strand of CM038051.1, from coordinate 112,010,064 downwards.
GCCCATCTTGCAAATTGGACAAAGATGAAAATGGATCCAATGTTGACCAAAAGCTATATAAAGGTATGATCGGATCCTTATTATATTTAACTGCAAGTAGACCGGATGACTTGTATAGTGTATGTGTATGTGCTAGATTTCATTGTAATCCTAAAGAAACACAAATGCTTGCCGTTAAAAGAATATTAAGATATTTGAAAGGTACAAGAAATCTAGGTCTTTGGTTTTCAAAAGAATCATCTTTGAATTTAATTAGAATTTTTGATGCTGATTATGTTGGTTGTAAAGTAGATAGAAAAAGTACTAGCGGCATATGTCAATTTCTAGGTTTGAATTTAATCTCATGGCATTGTAAAAAACAAAACTCGGTAGCACTTTCTACTGCTGAGGTAGAATATGTTGCTACAGGGTGTTATTATGCAGAAGTGTTATGGATTAAACAACAACTAGAAGACTTTGGTGTTACACAATGTAAAATTCTAATCAAGTGTGATAACACAAGTGCTATAAATTTAACCAAAAATCCTATTCAACATTCAAGAACTAAGCACATAGAAATTAGACACCATTTTATTAGAGACCATATTTTGAATGGTGATATAAAACTAGAATTTATCCCAACTGAAAAATAATTAGCTGACATTTTTACTAAGCCACTGAACCAGGATAGATTTGAATTTCTTAGAAGAGAATTAGGGTTTTGTGATCCTTTCTAGACTTAGACAACCTAATTTTCTTCAAAAACAAACTAAGGATGAATTATCTAGAAAACCTCCTACAATTATTCATGATTTTTGAACAGCTTTCCCTGAACTTTCATAGTATCGAATTCAATTTTAGAATCATTTCATTTTATGTGAAAAGTTTCTAATCGAGTCGACTCGAGCAATTTTGCTCTGGTTAAGCCAGCTCGAATGTCTGAGTTTTTACTCTTGCTCTAGTCGAGCCGACTAGGTCAACCTGTTGTCTTGCCTAGCCAACTTGATGTTCTGATTTTTCTGAGTTTGCTTTGGTCGAGCCGACTCGGATATTTCTAGGGTTGGGCGAGCTGACTCGAAAGTCGGGAAATCGCTATTTAGGTAGTTCCGAGCTATATTTTCTTATACTTCACTCCTTCCATTTTATTTCAAACACACTCTACTCCACTCGGAAACTTTACCAATTTCTCAAAAATCATTCCCTAGAACCTTGATTTCTTGAACTCCACTGCAATGGCTTCTCGAAGATCTGCACGAAAGATTCTTCAAGTAGGTGAATCAAGCGCACGTAGTGAAGATGCAAAAGGAAAGGGAGAAAAGAGGAAAAGGTCCACTCCTGTGCAACAAGAAGAAGAAACTCCTTCTCCTCCTGGATAGAATGTCTCAATGGCCAACCGGCCTGTCACTTGTGGAAGAAGAATAGATTTCTCCTTCCTAGAAGAAATGAACATGAAAATCGAAAGATGGATAGACAACCAGGGTTGGAAGCATTTATGTTCTTTAGACATTTTAACCTACCCCTCACTGGTATGAATTTTCTACGAAAATATAGTTCTTCAAGAATTTCATTTGGAATCAACTGTTAAGGGAATCAAAATCATCATGGATGAAGAGAAGTTAGGCAACTTGCTACAAATGCCAATGGATGGTGCCACTGAGCTTACTCTACTGGACAAAGAAACACTCTAAAGCTCATTTTGGAGAAATAAGACATGAGCTCCGTTCAACATATTCAGGCCAACATACTTTCAAAAGAAATGAGGCTTCTTCATAATATGGTCAGTAGAATATTTCTTCCCAGAACTGGTCGCTTTGACTGGGTTAGTGAGAAAGACATGACTTTTATGGGACATTTGATTAAAGAAAAGCCTCTCAACCTTCCCTATATAATGATGATTCAAATGGCTGAAGCAGCTAGGAAAGTTAAAGCCTACCTACCCTACGGTACGATTTTTACCTAACTATTTGAAGAAGCCGGAATAGACTTAACTAATGAGATAGGCAAGCCACTACATCACTCCGACACTTATTCCTTCAATTCACTGAAAAGAATGGGTTACAAGTTATAAGAAGGAATATGGATAAAGAAAGTGTCTAGTTAGGTTGCTGCTACTTCTTCAGAAGATGATGAAGCAACTGCTATTGAAGAAAGACCTGAAGGTGCAATAATTACTCCATCTGACCTTAAGAAGATAATATTTCAGAAGATGGAAACTATTTCAAATTCAGTGACAGATCACATGAATTTTGCAATTAATGAAATAAGAAGTTCAGTTAATGCTAGCTTGCAGGAAATGAGATCTGAACAGAAGCTTCACTAGGAAAAAATTGAAAAGGAAATGAAGGATTGAAAGAAGAAATCAGAAGTATCTTGCTGCTATCACAAAAAGAATCAGTTGCTACTGAAGATACTCCTGTACAGATCTTCAAGGAGTTACTTGAGACTCCTACTCCTATTCCTTCATTGATCCACTCAATCAAACCTAAACTATTGAGACCAAGAAGAAAACCTAAACTAAGAAGACTAAGACTTTTAGAGCCCTGTTAGAACTAGGTTCAGGTATTTAAGGTTTAAACCCCTGAAAACTAAGACCTCTAATAAGGTTATAGAGGTAGGCTCTTCTTCTTCTAGTGGAGAAGAAGAAGAATAGATTAGTTGGCTAGTCTTTTGGTTGTACTTTTGACTTTGTTAATGTTCTACTTTTTATTTACAATAGGAATGTACTTTCCTTCTCACTTTGTATCGCCATATTCTCAGTGAAATGAAAGATCTTTTAGCAATTTTCTTTGTTGTCATGTACTATCTGATACAATGCTTTGATACAAACTGTGATGAATTTTTAATTAGAATTTTTAATTTTAGAAAAGTGAAATTATTTCAAACAAATATTAAAGACTTTCTCAATCTATTTCAAAATATGAGCTTATTTGAAACCTTTTTGATAGATTGACAAAAAGAGGGAGAAATGTGTTGTCATGAAAATTATGATATTTATGTTGAGCTTCCTACCAATATTCTTAAAGTGCATAAAAAGAATGAAAAAGGGGGAGCACAAAAGTGACAGTATTCGATTGGATCTAACTGTTGTTAATTACTTTAAAACCTAGAGAAAGGGGTAGATTTCTGAATGGTTTTGCTTGATTGCTATTGCTCTATAATTAATCTTAATTCTGTCAATATTTTTTCAAAACTCTGATACTCCATGTTTTGTGCTAATATAATATAATGAAGCATGAAAAGTTAATGCTTTGATATCATCTCTTATGCTCTAATACTTATAAATTTAATTAGCTCTAATACATATGAATATTTAACTTTCAAATACTTATACATATAAAGTGTAAAGAATTTTTCATGCCTAGTGTTTTGTCATCATCAAAAAGGGGGAGATTGTTGACCCCATAAGTGATTTTGATGATAACCAAACATTGGAGCATTATACATTATTCTAGCAATCTTCAAGTGTTTTTAAAAGTTTTTGTAGGATGAGTTAATTATTCAAACTTCAACTCCTACACCTTTATTTTCTTGTTTGAGTTTGTTGTAATGTATTTCTTAAAAATAGAACCCAATGAAAAAAGCTAAGAAGAAATTATGTAAAAAGGGTTACTTCTGTGTGTGTGTGCCTTAGATTTATTTTGAGTTGGTTTGCATGAAAAATGTAAGAGAGTTGGTGAGAGTTTTTCCATGAGTTCAATTATAAAAATCCTGAAGAAAATACTCAAGCCGACCCAGCATGTTGAAGAGCCGACTCATCCTAGTGGCACGCAGCAAGGATTCTAGTATACAGCAATCTGAGCTGACTTGAAGGTACCGAGCCGACTTCAGTGAATCTGAGTCGACTGGAATATGTCTGAGCCGACTCCTCTAGAGTCTAGTTTTTGAAGATTTCTAAGAACAGCCAAGCGAGCCGACCCGAACCAGAAAGAGCTGACTCTACCAGACCTAAATTTGAAGACCTGAGAAAGCGAGCCGACTTGAACTACATCAAGCCGACTCTTCCAGAGTGATGATTTTAGAACCTGAGAAGAAGAGCCGACCAATGATCAAAAGAGCCGACTCCTTGAGTTCAAGTTTTTCAAATATAAGTTCAAGCCGACCTGAGCTATCAAGAGTCGACTCGTCCAGAGTGAAGTTTTGCACCTTGAGACAAAGAGCCGACTGCACTAAAGATTTGGCGATAAGGCCTATCAACTCGAAGGATCTGAGCTGACTCGAACATCACTTTCAGTATCCAATGGCTAGTTCCAGAATTTATTTTTGAATGCCCAAAAGTACTTCAACGATCATAATCATTTTCCAATGGTCTACAATGATTAGAACTACCTTGGAATGATAGAAGACCTTATATTTGAAGGATTGAACTTCCTTGAAGCAATAATCAGAGAGTTCTTCAAAGTTTTTTAGAGCTACATTGAATATCGTACATACCAACAAGCAAAAGAGCACAAGAGCATTCAAGCAAGCCTTCAAGTCTTCGCCAACTCTGATCTAAAGCTTGAAGCAGTTTTGAAAGAATCCACTGAAGCATTTAAAGCTTATTCAAGTGTAAGTCAAGTGGACTTCTATCAAACTACACCGGTAACTATCCAAAAAATTAAGTTTGTCATTTTTGTTGTATTTATTTCAATTCATTTTCTGAATTATTGTTGGGTTATTGGTGAGCCCGGTTGAAAAACCAAATAGGTTCTTGATGAGCCTTGATAAAAATGAAGTATTAGGTTTGGTGATCCTCGTAAAACCAAGTTAGGTTTCTTTGGTGAGCCTGTTCAAAACCAAGGGTATTGTTTTCTTTGGTGATCCCATTAAAACCAAAGTGTAGAGGTTTTGGATTGTGATCATGAAAAATAATCCTACTGTATTCGGGTGTGAATATAATAGAAATTCCAAGTGGTATCTTAGGTAGTGGACATAGGAGCTGGGTTGCTCCGAACCACTATAAATCTTGTGTGTTTGTATTGTTATTCTCTGATTTCCTTTAGCTTCTGCATTTAATTCTTAGTCACAATACATAATACTTTAAAAGAAATTTTAATTGCATATTATCTGCTTTAAATTTTCAAAGTCCTAATTCACCCCCCTCTTCGGTAGCCACCTGGGCAAAAGCTTGAATGGCTTGAATTGGGCTTTGAAGATGTGGCTTTCCATCATGCTTTGATCTTTAGTCGACCCATGAAGAATTGTCTTCTTCCATGTGTTGACTCATGAGTATGGTTCAAGAAAATTTGGGACTTATTTCATGGCTCAAGATTTTTTAACTATAGCTGCAAAAACAAAGTTAGTTAATCAACGTATATATTCTTATTATTGATGTCCCCATCAATTCTCCCGGGGTGGAAAAAAAAAGGCTTGACTCCATCGAGTAGGAATTCATTTGGCTTTGGTGAAACTCTAAGAGGTTAGGGTCGATTCTTTGTAAGTCCTCTCGAGTGATCCATGAATCTTTGGAATCAGGTCATCCTTGCTAGTGAACCAAGTAGCATTGATAGTCTTTGTTTTGAGTTGTGACAATCTTGTCATCTAAGATTCGCTCATTCCTAGCTTGCCGCTTTGGTAATATGGCTGGTGGAAACTCAAGGGTTGGTTCACTCTCAAAGGTGGAATCAGGCTTGAATAGCTCACTAGGTATCATTGTTGGTTCCTTATACTTTACTAGATCTGAAATATTGAAAGTGGAACTAATACCAAAGTCGAATGGTATATCTAGCACATATTAGGTCCAATTTTTCTTACTATTTTGAAAAGGACTTATACCACGGGCATATAATCGTTTTGAGCCTAATCAAGACATAGTCTCCTTCCTGAAATTCTTTGGCTATTTTTACAAAATTTAGCCAAATGCTTCTTAATTTCATTGCTCAAAATTTGTTTTACTAATCATGCTAAGCATATGACTCTCATAATCATGGATACTTATGCATGGGATACCAAATGACAAGAGACAAACGCAAATGATACTAAATGATAAAAGACAAACAAAAACTAAACAAGCTCAAATGGAATTTATTTTTTATGGACTAAACTTTATAGTTGAACTAGGAAACAAGGTTCCTAATTTCTAATATTCCCTAAATAGCTTTGAAGACTTTGGCACAAAACTTCAGGTAGGTGGTAGTGAATCTTAATTTAGCTCCCAACATATGCCAAAGAGTCTTAATAAAGTAACTGTTGAATATCACTAGGACCAGATGAATGATATGGTAGATGTCCCAGCCAGATAGGATAGAAGAGTGAATGAAATATAATGGGGGATCGGGATGGTGGATGTTTAGAAAGGGGAATCAGGGATAGAAATATTGTTAGGGAAAATATTTGCTGGGTTTTTAAAAGCTTACAGCTTCTTGGGACTGATACATAGGGTTTTGTTCTTTGACGGTCAATACCCCAATATGTGATCCTTCATCGATCTCTGGATCTAAACCTTCAACATCAATTAATTCCGGATCTTCTATGTTATCCTCATATTGATCTCCATGTTTTGTCCTGGGATTTTATTTTGATCATCCCCGATGTTGAAGTTCTTTAGGTTGGGTAATTATTTTATCTTCAAGTGATGGTTCTTGATCATATTCGTCTATAAGGTTAGACAGCTTCATAAACTTCTTCCTTAAGTTCTTCAACGGGTTTAGGATTCTCTTTCTAACCCTTCATTTGGACAAGACTTTGATTCTATTTATTCTTGATTTTTTAATATGTTCAGGAGAATTTTCCTCTAATTCTTCCATGTGTTGTAGTCTCTTCTTCATCTCCCTCATACTTTTGAATTTAGCAATATATTAAATGCAGTTCATCATCTTATCTCAATTGTACCAATGGGTTGGGTGACTTTGCTTATAAGATTACCTATGTACTTTTCCTCAAATTACGCGCATTATCTCTCTAAGTAATTATTTTATCCCCCTATAATAACTTTTATGCTCAACATGTACCCAATATGACTTAGCATGTGGACTAGCTTTAATTTGACAAATTGATATTTCTTTACTTTCGACATTTCATCAAATTTAAAGTACTGATCCATTTTCTTCTTCTAATCGACATACATCTTAGGGTTTCCATCAAAAGCTGATGCATAGGGTCGATTGCTCCCAAAGACTCTCCCTCCTGATTACAACTCTTTGTCAAGGTTATCTAAGTTTATACTCAGGGGTGAGATCATGATAATGGCTCTTGACTAATGGGAGGTGATTTAGGATTAGTACGGGTCAAGTGATCTTTTTGAGTTCTTAATTTGATTATTAGTTGTCCTAATTCTTTGTTCACTGGTCCTAATTATTTAGTTAGGATATCAAATTTTTCAATAAGGGTCCTCATAAAGAATCAAGATTGGAATCCATGGATACATGTAGGACTATGGTATAGGACTTCAGATCAATGGGCAAGCAGAACAAACCTAAACTTCTAGGGCTCCTAGACCAAAAAGTTCAAAATAAAGGAATTGACTAAGTACTAGTTAAAGTTATAATTACCTTTTCCACTTTCAAGGTAAGAGGTGGGGTTGTGGGAGGCTCCCTCGCTTCATGAGGTCCTAATTAAACAATCGCAAGTCCACTTAAGATGTTTGCCATTGGACCTCTAGCCTTAGATACCAATTTCAAGAAGTACAAACTCAACTAATATTTGGTCTCATCTTGCACTTGAACCCGACTTGGGGGTGTCTTAGTTTAGGTTCCTACTCGATTTCAATTATGGTTTAGGTCAAGCAATGTGAGTGATTGTTTTGGGCCAAGGAAAGGTAATGACTCCTTCCCTTATGTTATGATTGAATGCCCTTAATTAGATTTAGGAATAGATGCACAAACAATTCACCATCTAGATAACACAACAACTAGCACAATCATATGATTCAAATCTGAATTTTAAAAAATTAAATTCAAAAAAAAAAAATTAAATTGAAAAATTTAGATTTTGAAGTCCAGATTTTAGAAATCAAATTTAAAATTTAAAACTTGAATTAGGATTAAAAATTTATTTAGAAGTTAGAGTTGTTAGAAGATAGTTTCAGCCCTAACACTTTTAGTCAACTAGTTTTAAAAATTTTAAATTAAAATTTTAAAATTATAAAAAAAATAAAAATAAAAATTTAATTATTAAACCTTTAGTGAAGAGATTCCAGATTCTAAATTTTGAAATTTAATCCTGATATTTGTTAAGAAATCTATTTTGAAAGCTTGTTGTAAAAGAAAATTTCAACAGGGAACAACTTTCAACTAGCTAGTTTTTAAAAATTCAAATTTAGTTTTTAAAATCCAAATATTTAAAATAAAAATAATTTGGTTATCTCTCAGATTAGAATTCTCAGATTTTAAAGTTTTGACTTCAGATTAACTCAAATTTGTTGAGAAGGTAGTTTGAAAACAATTGCTAGAAGGTTTTAGCAGTTTATTAGCACTTTTAACAACCTGAATTTAATTTTGAATTCCAGATTCTATGTCCTTCTAAAATTCAAAATTCTGGTAGTAAATAATAAAACTTGAAGTCTGGATCTCAGATATAAAATTAAAATTTAGAAAAATATTTTTTTATATTTTTGAAATTAAATGAAATAGAAGGTGAAAACAGAATTATGGACAGAACTTCAAAAATGATCTAAGAACTCATATTTTAAATCTAGAAATAAAAAGAAAACATTTTTTTTAAACTTTATATTCCAAATACTAACATACTATGGTAATAGAAAGTATTTTTTTATATTTTTTTTGATTAATATAAAAAATACTAAAATTCATAAAATATTTGGATGAATACTAGAATAGAAAGTTCAGCAATCAAACACTTGACCTAGTAAACCAAGAGCTCTGATACCAAAAAATGTATGGGGGATGAAAATGAAATGATGGATGGAGAGTTTTAGAAAGCTAAACAATAAGCAAACTTGAGCAATTAATTATCAAATAAAGGGCTAAATTAATCAAGAAATAAATTCTCATAAGGAGACTAGTTGATTTAACTTTAAAGACCCGTAATGTAGATCTAGTTCAAAATAAGGATTAGGATCTTTATGGCAAATAAACCATCACCTAGGGCAAGTTAACCTTCAAATGATCAAATCTAATGATGCTTAGGAAGAGTTTTCCTACCAACAATGATGGCTAATTATTTGATGGAAGAAGGAGCTCTCATCACTCAGGATTGAGGCCTAGAAGTCAAGATTGGCACTCTCTCTTTGAGACTCACCTTGGCCTTGATCCATGGCATGGAGACATTAATCCTTGACCTAGGAACCTGAGAGAACCTGCAAAAAAATTTGGGATTAGACATGGAAGAAGAATTGGAGTTGAATGGAAACAAAGAAAAAAAGAAAGAAGAAGAGAAAGTGGCCGGCGGCTGGGGACTTGGAGCTTGACATAGATCCATCAATGGGCATCCCATCCTTTAATCCTTGCAAAAGCACTTTCACTTCTCAAACTCAAACTTAGAAAACTCTCATTCTCTCCTTGGATAAGGATCTAACACTCAAATTAGCTAGAAAATTTTCACTCCAAACAAGAACTCAGAAAACTAGAATACAAAGAAAACAATCCTTCATTAATTCAAATCATAGCATAGAATGAATACAATGAGAGCCTAGGAGCCCTATTATAGGCTCCAATGCTAGGAATTTATCTAGGATGGAGAGGAGGGGATCAAGATGCTTAGTTGGCTCCAACAATTTTTAGGTAAGTGGTTGTTAACTAAAAACAAATTATGTAGAATATTATAACAACTTGACATGTGGCATTCTAAAAGGACTTCATGGGGTTGTCAAATGCTGATGTGGAGGCTTAGGTGTGGTCAGTGATGAGGGTGCCCATAGGTCATCACTGTTAGAAGTATCTTTATATTCCCTATAAAAGTCTTGATGTAATGTAATTTCTTCTCCCCGAGGTTTCTTGATGAGGTGTCCCCCCATGTGAAAATTTTGCCTTCAAGTCTTGGCTTGAATTGGGCTTGAATGACCTGAATTAGCTTTGAAGAGGTGGCTTTCCTCATGCTTTGAGCTTGAGTTGACTCATGAAAAACTGTCTTCTTCCATGTGTTGACTCATGAGTATGCTTCAAGAAAATTTGGGACTTGTTCATGGCTCAAGATTTATTAACTATAGCTGCAAAAAAAAAGTTAGTTAATCAAAGTATATATTCTTATTATTGATGTCCCATCTGCCTCCTCATCAATCATGCATCTCATGAATACCATGTTGCACTCGCTCTCCCAATCGAAGTGACCAGTGCATGGTAAAATGATGTGGCTGATAGTATTGTGCAAGAGCCTCATTTCTATGGATAGACATTTGCATGCACATTAACTATCCCATCCACATTTTTCTTTCCAATATGTTCTAAGAGTCTTCTGTTTATCTTTCAAAACCAAGTGGTGCAGTACATTTTTAGGCATGTGTAATACTCTACTATCATCTTCATCAACTACCATTCTAACTTTCTTAACTATTGATTCACAACATTCTCTCCAAGAAATAGATTTTCAAAGAAATTTCTAACAAGTGATGGATATGTAGGAACATCAAGAGAACAAAATAAGTCCCACCCTTGTTGTTCAATCCAACACCCGATTCTGAAACCTTGGCTTTCAAGAAAATTGAAATTTATGTGCCTAACAGAGGTGATGGGTTGATTTTCCATGGGAATGATCAGCCTTGCCGGTGCGAAAGATAAGTTTCTTGGCTCTTCTTGCTCTTGGTCCTAAGTCAGCTCATCTTCTCTCCATTTAGATCTCTTTTCCATTGACTTGAGCTTGATTCTGCATGCCTAGCTCTCTTTGCAACGCTTTCCATGGTGCCATCATGAGGGAGTCTATGGTGGGAGAAGGGGATTTGGGTGGATCTAAGAATTGGAAGGGAAGTGGACCCCCTAGGGTTCGGCTCAAAATAATGAAAGGAAAGAAATGAAATTTTCTAGGTCATGGGTTTTAAGTGAACCTGAGACTCGTGTCGACTCGATTGAGACCTTTCCTGCTCGAGTCAGCTCGACCTAAATTCAAGAAAATGGTTCAAAATCTTAGCAAAAAGGTTTTCATACCTATAAGCACACTAGATGAGGTGGTTGCTAATCTTAGATTAGTTAAGGAGGTTTCTAGATAATTTTTCTTATTTTAAAGAAATTAGGTCAAAATTTCTAAAATGGGTCACATAAATCTACTTCTCCTCTAATCATTTGAAATCTATCTTCATTAAGTCATTTAGTGAAGATATCAGCTAATTGGTTTCTGTTGGATAAATTTAAGCTCATATTTCATTTTGTGCATGACCTCTAATAAAGTGATGTCTAATTTCTATATGTTTTGTCTTAGAATGCTGAATTTGATTCTTTGTCAAGTTAATAGCACTTGTGTTATCACATTTGCTAGGATTTTTTGTTTGAATAATACCAAAGTCTTCTAGTTATTGCTTAAGCCAAAGCACTTATGCACAACAATCCCTGCAGCCACATACTCTTTCTCAGCAGTAGACAGTGGTATACAGTTTTATTTTTTACAATGCCATGAAAATTAAGTTCAATCCTAGAAATTGACAAGTACCGCTAATACTTTTTCTATCAATTTTACATCCACCATAATCAACATCAGAAAATCTAATTAGTGATTCAATCATACCTCAATAGAGTTTTTGATCAATATTACTTCCATCTTCATCTTTGTCAAGTCTGCAGGAGGGGCTCATGGGTGTGCTCAATTCTTTGACTGACTCCATACCAACTTCTTATGATTTCTTGATATAATTTGCTTGGTTTATAAATATTCCTTCCTTTGTTTGCTTAATTGGAGTCCAAAAAAGTAGGTTAGTTATCCATTAAGCTTATTTCAAATTCACCTTGCATAAGCTCAGTAAATTCTCTATATAAATTTTTATTAGTGCACCCAAAATAATATCATCTACATAGATTTATACAACTAACATGTCATTTGCATTTCTTTTAATGAACAAAGGAGTGTCTACATTTCCTCTAACAAATCCATTTCAAGGAAGAACTTGCTTAATCTATCATACCATACTCTTGGTGCTTGTTGTAAACATACAATGCTTTATTGAGTTTGAAAACATGATTTGGAAGAGTATGATTTTCAAATCCTGATGGTTGTTCTACAAAAATTTTTCTAAAATAAAATCATTTAAAAATATGCTTTTTACATCCATTTGAAATAATTTGAAATCCATGTAGCAAGCAAATGCAGCAATAATCTAATAGCTTTTAATCTTGCTATAGGTGCATAGGTTTCATCAAAATCTATTCCTTCTTCTTGATTATATCTTTTGGCCACTAATCTAGCTTTATTTCTAATTACTTGGCTTTTTCATCTAGTTTATTTCTATAAACCCATTTAGTGCCAATAACAGGATGATTTGAGGGTCTATTTACTAGAGTCTATATATTATTTTTTCAAATTGGTTAAGTTCTTCATGCATGGCTATCATCCAATTAGGATCATTTTCAGCTTCTTCTAGGCTATTTGGTTCTACTTGTGAAACAAATGCTAGATAATCATGTGCATCTCTAAGTGATGACCTAGTCCTAAACTTATGAGGGATCACCAATAATTAAATCTTTAGGGCATGAAGTACATATCTCCATTCTCTTCGTAATCACCATGATCTTTACTTACCATTTCTTCTCTTTCTTCCACTTGTTTGTCCTTTAGGTTCATTTCTTTTATAGCTTGATCCATTGTACCTATACATTGTTAATGCACTCTTCTTTTCTTAAGGTGAGGGATTAGATTCATCAATATAACATTAACAGATTCTTCAATGATCAATGTTCTTTTATTAAATACTCTACAAGCTTGCTAGAAGTTGAATAACCAAGAAAAAATGCTTCTCAAATTTAGCATCAAATTATTCTAGGTTATCCTTTCCATTGTTCAACACAAAGCATTTACAACAAAAACATGAAAATAATGAATGCTAGGTTTTTATCATCCAAAGTTCATAGGAGTTTTCTTTAAAATATGTCTGATCAAAACACGGTTTTAAATATAACAGGCGGTGTTCACAGCTTCTACCCAAAAGTACCAGAGATTGCTTTCACATAACATAGTTCGGACATCTCTTCTAATCATATTCTTTGTCTTTACAATACCATTTTGCGCCATGATCACTTCTAATAGAAATAACTGAAAGATTTTTCTGGTTTGAAACTTTCTTATAGATTTTGAAAAACTTTAAAAGCTTCATCTTTGTGTGCGATAAATAAGATCCAAGTAAATCTTGAAAAATTATCTAATATATAAGTCCATATTTCAAACCATCTAGGCTTGTGGTCCTAGTGTAGGGTTCCGGTGCAACGTAGGGAAGTGTAATTTCAAAATGAAACTAAACTCACACCAAAAAACCCTAAACCAGGAATTTCTTAAATAAGACTAGAACATATAACAAGCATATCTATGCAAATTAGGATTAGGGTACCAACCTGTAATCGCTTATTCCAACAAACTTGAAGTTGAAGGGCTAACTGAATTCACCAGGCGTCCAGGTGTCCGCCCTCCGATGGTGATCCACATAGAGTAATGATCAAGAAACACTATCTTCTTTTCAATGGTTCCTCCTATTGAGTTCTACTTCCTAGAACTCAATTGCTCGGATTATGGCTGGAATTCTTCCACACAAGAGGTTGCCTCCCTTTCTTTGATCTCTCTTCCTCCTTCCACTAAGACTTTGACCCTCTAAGACACCCTTGCCTTAGAGATAAGACCTTGTCCTCAGAGGATTTAGCTTTCTTAAATTGGAGAAGAAATTAAGACATGAATGTCTTAATGTAAGAAAGAAAGGAAATAAAATCAGAACTCCTCCTTTCCTTTACCGTCGGAGACTTTCTCTTTTATTCTTGTTAAGCAACAGAGTTTCGACAGAGGAGTCCTCTGTAAAGGAAACAATGTAAAACAAGAAAAGAGGGAAGGAGTCTTAGGAGAGAGGAAGAAGAAAAATCTCAGATCACCGTTCTGATTTTTCCTGACCCTTAAATAGATTTCAGAGAGGCGCCCACACACCTCTCCGTAAAAAACCATCTCACGCCCTTCTCATTTTCTCACGCCCCTCTCATTTTCTCATGCCCCTTTCCTCCTTTTCATGACCTTCGAGATTAAAACTCACGGCTTTCCTAAAGAAAAGTCATGAAATTTCAGAAGAAGGGAGCCGCGATGTTTCGGTCTCCGAAGAGTCGTTATTTCGCGCAATCGGGAAGAGTCTGCACCTTTTGTCTTTCTCAAAAATTTCCCAACCGTTGGATTCCCATCCAAGGGGACACATGTGAGGCGCTAATAGTGAGAAAGGAAGCCGCCCCAACTTAATTCATCAGAGAATTAAGTGGACACGCCAAGAGTCCATGCACCCATGGACTCCTCCAAATGGTGCGCCAAGAGTCCATAAGCGCATGGACTCTTGGCATTTTGGCGTGAAAATGCAAAGTGGCGGGTGGGGAGGCTAGCCTAGTTACATGGCTAGCCAATAGGGTTAGCCATAATCCCGATAAACTCAATTAGGATCTAATTAGATCCATTAGAACCTGAATTGAACCAATCCGGAACCCTAATTCGAATCCAATTTGAATAGAAGCTAGGGTTTGCAAAACCTGCTAGAGTGTTATCATGCAGAGATGATTTAATTACAAATTAAACTCTTGATCAATCCCTTAAGTGTGTGACCCATTGGGTTCCACATCTAGCCAGCAGTGGGTTCGAATACAAGTTGACCTAATTTGATTAGAACTTTTCTAATCGATTTAGGTCAAACCGGGCTTACCCGACTTGATCAATTTGGACTCTTCCTAATAAGTGATCTTTAAATTTGATCAACCCACAAGACAAGATTGACGTCTAGCAACGTGTCATGTCTACCCGGAAGATATGGAAATTCTGGTAAAATACCAAAACTACCCTTCAGTAGAGAGTTACCATATAATTAAATCTTTCGATCAGCCTGCACCAAAAATATAAATGGATATGGATAGTCAAATCCAATATATATTATCAACCTAATATTTATAGCTCAATCTTATATTGATGATTCAATTATCTTGATATTAGAACCATCTCTAATATCTTTACTTTGATCAAAGATTCCCTGAATCATCATCCGATTGTTAACTAGCTGGATGCATTCTCCTCTTACTAAGAGTGTTCGATTCCTTGTTGACCTACTCATTACCTTCATATCTAATTCACCATTCCCAGTATCAATCCTGTGCATGACTCAGTGTCATGATTAGGATTGAACCAAAGCATGGGTTCATGTACATGAGGTACTTATGGCAGTCTCAGGTCAAAGGATTACTTGTACCACTCCCACTATGAGAACCTTCTATTGACATGTAGCTAAGACTCCATTAGATGTTCTCAAGTTGGATCATATCAGTGAACTCATTCTCAAATGAGCACCCACATCCCAGTATTAGTGTCATACACAAGTGACTGTGAGAGCAGTCACCCTCTCCAGTAAACATGGGATGTGCTAGTCTTACCGGAAAACCCTAATCCCCTACTAGGGTTCCTTTGACTAGGAATATTTTAGATTAAGGTTTTAAGACTTTAGGTCTCACTGGTATGATCTCATCATAATCCTAAAAATCATAGCCCTAATCTATGGGGTTCATCATATAATAATAACACAGCGTATGATGAAAAATAATGCCTTTATTAGAATTTTTGTCAATTACAATGGTTTGGGAGATACAACATAGATTGGCTTGTAGGGCATATCCCTTTCAATCTCCACTTGCACTAAAGCCAATCGCCTTTAAATCTTAATCCCATACACTCGAGGTGGCGATCAAACTCTCGCTGTGGTAGAGCCTTAGTGAACGGGTCTGCTATATTGTTCTTTGTATCAACTCTATTTATGTAGACATCTTGTCTCTCTACTATTTCTCGGACGAGATGGAAGCGTCTCAGAATGTGCTTGGACTTATGATGAGCTCTTGGTTCCTTAGCTTGAGCAACAACTCCAGTGTTGTCACAGTAAAGTGGCACTGGGTTTCAATCTCAGGAACAACACCCAACTCTGTGATGAACTTCTTCATCCAGACTGCTTCCTTGGCGGCTTCACTGACAGCTATGTATTCTGCCTCTGTGGTTGAGTCAGCTACAGTCTGCTGCTTGGTACTCTTCCAACTCACTGCTCCACCATTTAGGGTAAAAACATATCCCGAAATGAATTTGCTATCATCAGGGTCTGATTGAAAACTAGAATCAGAATAAGCTTCTAGTTTAAGATCAGAACCACCATAAACAAGAAAAATATCCTTAGTCCTTCTCAGGTACTTAAGAATATTTTAACTGCTTTCCAATGATCCTCTCCTGGATCAGCCTGAAACCTACTGACAATGCCTAAAGCATATGCCACATCAGGCCTGGTACATAGCATGGCATACATTATGGACCCTATTACTGAAGCATAAGGTATAGAATTCATTCTATTTCTTTCTTCAGGTGTCTAGGAGATATCCTTTTAGAAAGATGTATACCTTGACTCATAGGAAGATAACCTCTTTTACTTCCATCCATGCTGAATCTTTTCAGCACTAAGTCAATGTACCTAGATTGGGATAAACCTAGCATCCTCTTAGATCTATCTCTAAAGCTTAATACCTAGTATATAGGATGCTTCTCCCAAATCTTTCATGGAAAACTGGTTTGATAGCCAAACCTTGACTGATTGTAACATTGGGATATCATTCCCAATGAGGAGTATGTCATCTACATACAGAACCAAGAAGACTATGGCACTCCCACTAGTCTTCTTATAAACACAGGGTTCATCCACATTTTTGATAAAACCAAACCTTTTAATAGTTTCATCAAAGCAGATGTTCCAACTCCTGGAAGCTTGCTTTAATCCATAAATGGATTTCTTTAGCTTGCATACTTGATTAGGTTATTCTTTGAAATAAAACCTTCTGGCTGTGACATGTAGACTTCTCCTCAAGGAAACCATTGAGGAATGCAGTCTTCACATCCATCTGCCAGATCTCATAATCGTGGTATGCTGCTATAGCAAGTAAAATCCGAATTGATTTGAGCATGGCAACAGGTGGAGAATGTTTCATCATAATCAATTCCCTGTTTTTGTCTAAAACCTTTACCACTAATCTGGCTTTATAGGTTTCAACTTGGCCATCAGCCCCAATCTTTTTCTTATAGACCCATTTGCACCCAATAGGATTAAACCCTCTAGTGCATCTACCAAAGGCCATACTTGGTTTACATACATAGAGTCTATCTCGGATTCCATGGCTTCTTGCCATCTATCTGAATCAGTACTCAAGATAGCTTCCGTATAGGTCAGAGGTTCATCATTTTGAATGACTTGGGCTTCATTATTTTCAATAATAAACCCATACCTCTCAGGTGCCCGTGGCACTCTATCAGACCTACGGGGAGGAGTTTTGTGTTCTGGTTCTGTCCTAACTTTATGTTCTAATGGTTGAGAACTGTCTATCTGTATTTCTTGTACTTCTCCAAGTTCAACAGTTCTACCATTGCCCTTTTCTAAAATGAACTCTTTTTCTAGAAAAGTGGCATGCCTGCTGACAAAAATCTTTTGTTCAGTAGGATGGTAAAACAGATATCCTCTACCCTCTCTAGGATATCCTACAAAAAGATATTATCCGCTCTAGGTTCCAACTTATGTCCAAAATTTCTTTTAACATAAGCTGGACATCCCATACCTTAAAATATTTAAGATACAGTTTCTTTCCACTCCAAATTTCATATGGAGTACTAACAACGGATTTAGAAGGTACCTTGTTCAGAATGTAAACAGTAGTTTCTAGTGCATGACCCCAGAAGGAAATGGGTAAATTTGTGAAGCACATCATGGATCGTACCATATCTAATAAGGTACGATTCCTCCTTTCAGCTATACCATTTAGTTTGGGAGTATAAGGAGGGGTCCATTCAGAAAGAATTCCATTAACTTTAAGATAGTTAAAAAACTCCGTGGATAAGTATTCTCCTCCTCGATCAGAACGAAGAACTTTAATACTTTTCCCGGTTTGTTTTTCGACCATACTTTGATACTCCTTAAATTTATCAAAGGCTTCAGATTTATGTTTTATAAGATACACATATCCAAACCTAGATAAATCATCTGTAAAAGTGATAAAATATGAGTATCCACCTCTAGCCTGAGTTATCATTGGACCACATACATCAGTATGTATAAGTCCTAATAACTCAGTTGACCTTTCTCCTTGTCCAGTAAATGGAGTTTGGTCATCTTACCCATGAGACATGATTCGCAAGTTCCTAATGATTCATACTCATAAGGATCAAGGAATTTTCCTTGTATAACTTGCTTATCCTAGACTCATTAACATGACCAAGTCGATGATGCCAAAGTAAAGTATCATTAAAGTCTTCTCTTTTCTTTATTATTGACATGAAAAACACTATCATTGGAAGAAAGAGTTAAGAGCCCATTACTAAATATGCCAGAACAAATAATTTTATTAGACAACATTATCGAGCAACCAGTGCTCGTTACATCCATTATCGAGCAACCAGTGCTCGTTACATCCATTACATATCCTTGTTTTAATAACAAAGGAATAGATATAATGTTTCTAATAATCTTAGGCATATAGTAACAATTCTAACTCCAAGATCTTCCCTGAAGGCAACTTCAGAATATAGGTCCCTACAGCTTCTGCTTGGATGATATCACCACTAGCACCATAGAGATTGAAGTCACCTTCCTTCAATACTTTAAGCTTGTGGAGGTCCTGCAAAGATTTGCATATATGGTAACCACAAGCGGTATCCAATACCTAAGTATTTGATATAGATGAATTTAATGTCAATATAGCATGTATCTCATACATACCTTTTGGCACATCTGATGCACCAGGCTTCACAGTTGCAAGGTAAGCCTTGCAATTCCTTTTCCAATGTCCCGCTTTGCCGCAAAAGAAACAGGTCAACTGTTTGGAGGCCTTCTTTCCTTTCTTATTCTTATTGATGCCACTCTTAGGGTTTAGCCTCCTATTAAAACCCTTTTTGCCTGATTTCTTCTTATTGGTTTTATCAACAAGAAGAAGTGGAGCCTTTTCTTTCTTAACGTGGCTCTCCGCTGTTTTTAACATATTTAACAGCTCAGGCAAGGAAGTGTTCAGTTTGTTCATGTGATATTTAAGACAAACTGTAAAAATGACTCTAGGAGTGATTGCAGGATTAAATCCTGTTTCAAATCCCCATCCATGATAAAACCTAATTGACCCAATCTGGTGATTAAGTCAATTACCTTCAGAACATGATCCTGAACGGATGTTCCCTCTATCATCCTAGCACGGAATAACTGCTTAGATATTTCGTATCTAGCAGTTCTGCTTTGTTCTCCATAAAGCTCTTTTAAATTGAGTATTATGGATTGAGTATCCATGCTTTCATGCTGTCTCTGTAACTCATTGGTCATAAAGGCCAGTATGATACACTTGATAGTGAGGGAGTCATTCTGCCACATTTTGTATGTGGCCATATCTTCCTGTGTGGCATCGTCCCCTAGTGGATAAGACTAGGGGTATCAAGAATATAAGAAAGTTTTTCTGAACTCGGCACAATCTTTAAATTTCTCAACCAGTCCACATAGTTTGGACCAGTCAGTTTGTTGGTATCTAAGATACTTCGTAGTGATAATGAAGATGCCATTTATCTACATTTAATAAAGAATAATACATAAGCAAACAACCATGAAATGACTTACATAATTAAATTAGGTCTTCAATTTAATTATGTCTCCCACTATTTTATCAAAATCATAGCCCTAACTATGATAATCGAGAAGAACCCTGATCGGTTTTCTTAGTGAGATTGAGATCCTAATAACTTATAAAAGATCTTGCAGAAAATACAACAAATCTTTTATAAGCTCAAAGGTAGGAAACTCTTCCAATTATATCTCATATAATTCTCAAATAACTTGGCCTCTAGAACATTATTAGTCTTGCAGAAAAATACAACAAACCATAATGTTCTAGTTAAGTCAAGACCCTTTCATTTCTATACAGTCAGTACTCAAATATAATGCCCTTGCAGATAACACAACAAAGCATTATACTGAATATACTGTAAGCATATCTGTGCACTAGACTAGTATTATGTCAATCACCATATTAGGTCTTGCAGATAACACAACAAACCTAATGTGGTTCATAACACAATAATGATCCAGCATGAAGAAGGCCAATATATAGTATTTTAACACTAAGCATTTTAGTCAAGATTTAAATATAATCAAATCAGCCAAGCAAGTGGAAGAGATGTGGGAGTCCCCCCGTTGCTTTCCTAGACACCAATAAAAATTGGCCAGGTCAGTCAACGGAACCAATTAAAAACCATAATTCTCTTTACCTTCCCAGAACCACCTTTCTAGACACCGAATGATCAATGTTCATCATGACTAGTGATGCTTATTAGTTAAATATACTATGACTTAATATAATTTTTTAAGAGGAGGGTTTTATAAAATTGCCAGCACATTCTTATAGAACATATCACAATCATATCACTCTGATAAACAATATGTGCTAAGTGTGTCATCATACTAGGACAACCATTTACCACATAATGGATCCACCATTATGCCAGGGCAACCTTATTTCAGTATGATGACTTCAAACTAATCATATCTCTATAATAATTAGAGTTTGAGTGAAAAAACCCAACTAGTGGCATACATCAAAACATATATGCAATAAAAAAAAATATGCTAAGTGTAATAGCATATTAGGATTTAAAAAATCCTAATATGTAACACACAAACTATCATAGATTATAGTCCTAATTAAGGTGGCTCTGATAGCACTGTAGGGTTCCGGTGCAACGCAGCGGAAGTATATTTTAAAAATGAAACTAAATTCACACCAAAAAATCCTAAACCAGGAACTCCTTAAATAAGACTAGAACATATAACAAGCATATCTATGCAAATTAGGATTAGGGTACCAACCTGTAATCGCTTATTCCAACAATCTTGAAGTTGAAGGGGCTAACTGAATTCACCAGGCGTCCAGGTGTCCACCCTCCGATGGTGATCCACACAGAGTAATGATCAAGAAACACTATCTTCTTTTCAATGGTTCTCCTATTGAGTTCTTCTTCCTAGAACTCAATTGCTCGGATTATGGCTGGAATTCTTCCACACAAGAGGTTGCCTCCCTTTCTTTGATCTCTTCTCCTCCTTCCACTAAGACTTTGACCCTATAAGACACCCTTGTCTTAAAGATATGACCTTGTCCTAAGAGGATTTAGGCTTGTCTTAAATTGGAGAAGAAATTAAGACATGAATGTCTTAATATAAGAAAGAAAGGAAATAAAATCAGAATTCCTTTCCTTTACCGTCGGAGACCTTCTCTTTTATACTTGTTAAGCAACAGAGTTTCGACAGAGGAGTCCTCTGTAAAGGAACAATGTAAAACAAGAAAAGAGGGAAGGAGTCTTATGGAGAGGAAGAAGAAAAATCTCAGATCACCCGTTCTGATTTTTCCGACCCCTTAAATAGATTTCAGAGAGGCGCCCACACACCTCTCCATAAAAAACCCATCTCATGCCCTTCTCATTTTCTCATGCCCCTTCCCTCCATCTCACGACCTTCCAGATTAAAACTCACGGCTTTTCCTAAAAGAAAAGTCATGAAATTTTAGAAGAAGGGAGTCGCGATGTTTCGGTCTCCGAAGAGACGTTATTTCGCGCAACCGGGAAGAGTCTGTGCCTTGTCTTTCTCAAAAATTTCCTAACCGTTGGATTCCCATCCAAGGGGACACATGTGAGGCACTAATAGTGAGAAAGGAAGCCGCCCCAACTTAATTCATCAGAGAATTAAGTGGGCGCGCCAAGAGTCCATGCGCCTATGGACTCCTCCAAATGGCGCACCAAGAGTCCATAAGCGCATGGACTCTTGGCATTTTGGCATGAAAATGCAAAGGGTGGGTGGGGAGCTAGCCTAGTTACATGGCTAGCCAATAGGGTTAGCTATAATCCCTATAAACTCAATTAGGGTCTAATTAGATCAAATTAGAACCTGAATTGAACCAATCCGGAACCCTAATTCGAATCCAATTCGAATAGAAGCTAGGGTTTGCAACACCTGCTAGAGTATTATCCTGCAAAGATGATTTAATTACAAATTAAACTCTTGATCAATCCTCTTAAGTGTATGACCCATTGGGTTCCACATCTAGCCACAATGGGTTCGAATACAAGTTGACCTAATTTGATTAGAACTCTTTCTAAACGATTTAGGTCAAACCAGGCTTACCCGACTTGATCAATTAGGACTCTTCCTAATAAGTGATCTTTAAATTTGATCAACCCACAAGACAAGATTGACGTCTAGCAACGTGTCATGTCTACCCAGAAGATATGAAAATTCTAGTGAAATACCAAAACTACCCTTCAGTAGAGAGTTACCGTATAATTAAATCTTCCGATCAGCCTGCACCCAAATATAACTATGGATATGGATATATGTCATATCCAATATTATATTTATTTCAAGCTCAATCTTATATTGATGATTCAATTATCTTGATATTAGAAACCATCTCTAATATCTTTACTTTGATCAAAGATTCCCTGAATCATCATCCAAAAGTTAACTAGCTGGATGCAATCTCCTCTTACTAAGAGTGATCGATTCCTTGTTGACCTACTCATCACCTTCATATCCAATTCACCATTCCCAGTATCAATCCTATGCATGACTCAGTGTCATGATTAGGATTGAACCAAAGCATGGGTTCATGTACATAAGGTACTTTTGGCAGTCTCAGGTCAAAGGATTACTTGTACCACTCCCACTATGAGAACTTCTATTGACATGTAGCTAAGACTCCATTAGATGTTCTCAAGTTGGATCATATCAGTGAACTCCTCTCAATGAGCACCCACATCCCAGTATTAGTGTCATACACAAGTGACTGTGAGAGCAGTCACCCTCTCCAGTATACATGGGATGTGCTAGTCTTACCGGAAAACCTGATCCCTACTCAGGGTTCCTTTGACTAGGAATATTTTAGATTAAGGTTTTAAGACTTAGGTCTCACTGGTATGATCTCATCATAATCCTAAAAATCATAGCCCTAATCTATGGGGTTCATCATATAATAATAAAACAGCGTGATGAAAAAATAATACCTTTATTAGAATTTTTGTCAATTACAATGGTTTGGGAGATACAACATAGATTGGCTTGTAGGGCATATCCCTTTCACCTAGTTGGTCCAAATAGGTCCATGTGTAGTAGCTCTAAAGGTCTAAAAGTAGAAACCATATTTTTGATTTAAAAACTCTTCCTAGTTTGTTTACCAAATTGGCATGCATCACAAACATGTTCAAAATCAACTTTAAATTTGGTAAACCTTTAACTAGATCTTTGAAAATTAATTTAGCAATTGTATGCATGCTAGAATGACCTAATCTCCTTTGCCAAAGTAAGCTAGACTCCTTGCTTTTAGCATTCATTGTCACTATACTTGTATTACTGGACATGCCTAGATTATTCAAATCTACCATATATATGTTTCCAAGTCTATGACCAATGAGCTTAGTGCTAGAATCAAGTGAGTTAGTTACTATGCATATGAAGATTTAAAGACAACCTTGAAGCCTCTATCATACAATTGACTTATACTTAATAAATTGTGCTTCAATTTGTTAACTAACAATATTTTTAATGAATGTAGAAAGGATAATTCTGATCTTACCGATGCCGATTATCTTTCCCTTACCATTATCACTAAAAGAGACCATTCCTTCATCCTTTATTTCTCGGGTGATGAATTGTTCTTTGTCATCCATCATATGTCTTGAATAGCCGCTATTCAGATACCATCTTTCTTTGTATTTTAGGCTGCAAGATATTTCTGCAAAATAATCAAGTAGTTCTTTTAGGTACCCAAGCTTGCTGGGTCCTTGTAGGTTAGTGGCAGTGGTTCCTTTGGGAACCCAAATCTTTCTAATTTTAGTTCTATTTTTCTTTTTCATGTAGCATTCAGAAGATTTATGACCAATCCTATTGCATGAATAACAAACAACTCTTGATTTTTGAAAGGATGCAAATATTGAAACTCTATATGCAAGAGATTTTTGAGTTGAAAACTTTAGTACATATGATTTTGAAGTTATAAACTTTGTAGCTGAAACTCTATTTGTATGCAAGGGATTATAACCAATTCCAACTTTGTTATTTGAATCTCTTTGGTTTTTCAAAATTAGCTCAAGCTTATTGAACTCAAAGTTAATTTCTCAATTAATGGCTTAAGTTTTTCAACTTTTTTTTGCAAACCTAAGTTTTCTTCATATAAAGCCTTATTTTTTTCAAGATAGTTATTCTTTTTAACTTGTAAAACTTTATATTTTTCAAAAATTCTATTCGGTTCTTTTTACAAAATTTTGTTCTTTTCTATAATTTCATCATTTTGTTTCATTAAAGCATCATTATTATTTTTCAAAGTCTTAATTTTTAAGCCAACCTTTTTATATTCATATAATAGCTCATGAAATGCATAATTTAATTCTTCAAATATAAATTCATCATTAGGTTTGGGAGACATTACTTCATTCTCAGGACCCATCAAACATATGTTAGCTATTTTTGTGATCTCTTCTTCATCATTTGATGTAGACTCCTCACTATCGCTCAAGTTACAACCTTTGCTTTCTTCTTCTTTTTGTATGCTTTGTTCAATGATGGATAGTCTGATCGAAAATGCCTTGGTTTCTTGCACTCGTAGCAGATGGGCTGTTGCACTTTATCTTTTTCTTTTTCTTCTTCCTTCTATTTGCTTTGTTCCCCCTTTCTATAGTGTTTTTCCAATGTCTTGCTTTCCTTCTACCATAAATTTCTTAAATATCCTCATAACTAGAGCAATATCTTTGTCTTCAAGATCATCTTTAGAGGAGGGGCTTTCTTCTTCTATTTCTTCTTCTTGCTTCTTCAATTCTGCTACAGCTTTAAAGGCTATAGATTTTTTTCTTAATATCATCCTCACTTCTATGCTGCATTATTAGCTCATGAGTGATCAAGGGCCCAATAGCTTATCCAGTGGTAGAGTATTCAAGTCCTTTGCTTCTTGGATAGCGGTGACCTTCGATCGCATTATCCGGTAGAGATCTCAAAATTTTTTTGCATGAGGTCTGCATTGGAATATATCCTGCCAAGACTCTTTAGATCATTAATAATATCTGTAAACCTTGAGAACATGGTAGATATAGTCTCATTTGGTTTCATTTTAAATAATTCATAATTATGTACAAGAAGATTAATCTTAAAAGTTTTCACTTGGGAGATTCCTTCATGGTTTACTTCAGTTTGTCCCAAATTTCTTTTATAGACATGCAAGTAGAAATCTGGTTAAACTCATTAGCATCCAAAGCATAATATAAAGAGATTCATGGTTTTGGCATACAATTTACCCATCTTCAAGTCATGTTCATCCCATTCCTCTTCAGGTTTTGGGATGTCCATGCCATCAACCTCTTCGTGGGTGTGTGAGGTCCTTTTACAATAAATTTTCATAATTAAAAATTTACTGCTTGTATGTAAATTTTCATTCAAGCTTTCTAGTAGGTATAATTAGTTCCTGTGCAAAGTAGAGGTTTATTTGTGGACTGGCCTTCAACCAAAGAGGTACTCATAGGGTTTGCCATTTAACTTTACTCTAAGTAAATTTCAGAGATACTACTCTGATACCAGTTGTTGCCTAGGTGGCCAACCCAAGAGGGGTGAATGGGTATTTAGAATTTTCTCAAATATATGCTCTTTTTTTTTTAATTCTTGGTGTGGTGAGTGATATGAGTTAAGTATCAAATACGGAAGCAAATAAAGAATACAAGCAATACAAGAACAAATACAAGCAATTTATAGTGGTTCGGAGCAACCTAGCTCCTACGTCCACTATCCAAGATACCACTTGAGATTTCCACTATATTCATCTTGGAATATAGTCGGTTTGTTTTTAACCAGGTTCACAAACCATAACCCAAACTTGGTTTTACTCCGGGATCACTAAGAACCCAATACAATATTAGTTTTCTCAGGCTCACTAACAACCCGAACTTAGTTTTCAAAGGCTTACCACAAAACCTAAACAAACACCAAGTTACAGCCCCTGTTGTACTTGGAATAACTTAAATTAAAGAGTTAAAAACAGAGCAATACTAATGACAAACCTATCATTGTCAGGTGGTTGTAATTGTAGCTCTTAAGAAGCCTTCCGATTCCTTCCTTGAATGCTCTTAAGGCTTCTTATCTTTCTCAATGAATGACTCAAGAATTCGATGAGAGTTGGTGAAGTTCTTGAGTTCTTCTTTTGAAAGCTCTCTTGAATGTTCTCTTAAAAACTTATTAAAAGTTCATTAACTTCTTCAAAAGTTATTCAAATCCCTTATATATAGTACTTGAACTAAATTTAGATGAATGTGACCATTGTAGACTATTGGAATTCAAAATATTGCCGTTGGAGCACTTTTTGGATACAAAAAGATAGTTCTAAAACTAGCCGTTACACACCTGGAATAGTGATTCATGTCGACTCGGATGCGTTGAGTTGGCTCAGATTCTTAGTTTCTCAAATTGAACTATGGCCAAGTCAGCTCTTCACTCTCAAGTCGGCTTGTCGACTGGTTTTCTCAGAACTGATTTTTCAATACTCTGGAGGAGTTTGCTTGATTTTCTGTCAGGTTGACTTGATTGTCTAACTGAATATTTGAATCAACTCGGATTCATTTAGGTTAGCTCGATTGTCTGATCGAGGAAAGCTCTGGACAAGTCAGCTCGGTTCCTTTGAGTCGGCTTGGATGACTGCGTGCCAGAAAACTCATTGCCATGCCAGAACATTTAGTCGGCTCGAGTGATTTCTAACAAAAACCTTCTAACTTCTCCAGATTTCTTCCAAAGGCTTCCAACAAACTTCAAAGGTTTTCAAACTCCTTCAAAGCCTAAACTAAGTAATTTAAACTTGAAAAATTACATTTAATTGGCCCATTTTCATGAATACATAAGTGATTTTTCTTTGGGCTCTACAGTACATGATACATTTTCAAAAAATAAAAATTGGCATACATTAATAATTTCAGAACTATAGGAAAAGTGGTTGTTCATTCAAATCATCCTACAAAACTTATAAAACAATTGAAAGTAGTTAGGATCAAATGCATGCTCCAATATTTTGTTATCATCAAAATCATTCCAAGGGTCATAGTTTTGGCAAAAGATTAGATCTGGAAATGGATTGTTTTCTATTAGCTAGCTAGTGTTGACACTTGGCCTTGAAGTATCGACAGTTGGACATTGTGAGTCGACACTTATTCCTATAGTGTCAACTCAAGTGTGCAAACTGAAAGAACAGGTCCTTGTTCACTCTTTGTGAGTTAATGTCATAGGGTCAAGTATTGACTTATGATGATTCGACTCATATGTGAGTCAATACTTAACCAGGAAGAATCGACTCACAAAAGAGAACATAATATTCAAAAGTTGAATTTATTATAAAAATTATTTCATAATTAAAATTAAAAATGTTTCAAATTTGATAAATTAATAAACTTAATTAGGAATTAAGTTTTAATAGTTAAAAGATCTATATTTGAGAATAAAAGGTCTTAAGTCATTTTTTATAAGCCTTTAGTTTTAAAAGTTAGCTCAAACTTGGTTCTTTAACTAGGTTAAACCTAAGATTAGAAGAATATGGACTTAAGAAGAAAAATTAAAATCTAATCAAGTGCTGAGTTAGACCTCCTTCTCTCTTAGATCATTTATAATAGTTCTAGTTTGATCAAGTCCATATATCTAATTGAACCTAATAATGGCTCCGTAGTTGGACCCAAATTATTAGGCTAGTCTAATCTAATCTAATGAACTGATTGGTGACTAAGGTAAGTTTAGTAGTTTGATCATGGTTCTTGGGGCTACTCTTACATAGCTTACTTAGTTGGTGCCTAAAGAAAGAGGTTAATGGTACAACCCTCTTATTGATCTCACTTACTTGACCAATGCAATCAATAAAAATTGATTGGATAGCTTATTGACTTGAGTAAATCCATGTCATTAAGGTGGATCAGTTTAACTGATTTTGGTGCCCTTGGACTGGTTTTTCTTGAACCTTCTTCTATGACTTGGTAAAATAAGTGGAAAGATTCTTGACTAACTAGTTCATATCTTCTATTTTCTTCTATAACATATTTAAATCTTTTAAATTATTAGGTCCATAAAATGATGAAGTTATGGGATAACTACGTCATAGCCTTCCATTAAGTAGATGGTAATGAGTCCAAGAGTTGGGTGATCACTGGAAGGCCCATAGGTGGGTTGGTCATGCGACTCTCTTAATGATTGTTAGGTGGGTTGGTCATAGTCACGCTTGGCTATTTGTTTGTTAGAAGTATTAAATATTATCATGTTAATGGTTGGACCTAACTAAGACTTTTAATGGAAGCCCATAGGCCTATTGAAGAGCTACTTGAGGCAAAATTAGTTGTTAGAAGTTATTTGAAAAAATAATTGGTTAAGAACCTACCTTTAGAGTACATGGATGGGTCGGCCATGGTCGGGCTCATATGTAGTATAAAGGATTCTAGTACCTACTAAGAAATTAATGTAATTTCTTGATTGGAGGTAGAGGCCAGCAATCTATTAAAATAGTGGAAGGACCTTTAGACTATAGTCCAAGTCTCTAAGGTTAATAATTCATATATAAATTCATCTTGTAATCTTCTTTTCAGATAAAGGCCACTATTAGTCTCTCCGATCATTATTGGACAATGACAAGCTCATGGATCCCAACTTTGATAGCTGGTATTGAAAGATCAGGATAGTCCCAAAGCATGAATGGATCTTTTATATGATAATGGATCCTACACCTGATGTGCCTGCTCCCAATGCTTGTGGTATGGTTAGGGACACATAATAGAAGTGGCTCTTTGATCGGACCATCGTATAATGCATAATGCTAGCAACTATGAATAATGAGTTTAGTCGCAAGTTCGAGGAAGCCCAGCCAAGAAAACCCTTCAAAAGTTGAAAGAATCTTTTGGTACACCAAACAATATTGAGTGACATGGGACTTCTTGTACTATTTTTAGAGCTCAAATGCATAAAGGGGCATCAATCTCTAATCATATATTATATATGATTGAGTAGATTAAGTGCTTGAGCAAACTTGGCTATCCCATGCACAAGCAGCTAAGAAAAGATGCAATCTTGAATTCCTTGCCCTCTTCTTACCTTAACTTTCTTGATCATTATAGAATGATAATGCCTACAGTAAACTACCATGGTTTGTTAGGATTACTATAGACCTTTGAGAAGGATCACTAGCTCCACAAAGAGTTATTAAACTTGATGGGAGGATCTTTGATAGGGTGTCATCCCTTTAAAAAAGGAAAGAACAAATAAAAATAAAAAGGTGTAGCATCCTGGTGCATCACAACTTGGTTGGCCAAGAAGAATAAGGCAGCTAAGAGTCAGGCAGAGTGCTTCTTCTATAGGAAGTAGTTTCATTAGAAGATGAATTATCCTCTTTATTTTGTCACTTGACCCGAATAGGCCAAATAAGAGAAAGTAGTAAAAGGTTACTGGACAAGATAATTGTATAATAATACCATGTAATTTCTCTATTAGTGATACAACTACCTGGGTATTGTATATTGGAAGTCCAATTTACATTTGTAATTCATTGCAGAGACTTTAGATCAGTAAAAAATTTGAAGGCGGTGAGAGATTCTTGAATGTGGGAGATGGAAGCCAAGTTCCACTCCTAGCTTTGGGAGTCATCAAGCTATTTTTCAACTCTTGTATTATCATTTTGAGTAATTATCATATTTGTCAATCATTTATATAAAATATCAATTTTGTAGGCCTTTTGATCATAAATGGTTATGAATTATTAATAAAGAATAACATTTATGAAATCATTATGAATAGTCTTACTGCAATGAATGGATAATTGCAAAGTGGCATATGTATACTGTCATGGTCCATTAATGTAATATCATTTGAACAAACACCCTAAACTAGAGAATGTTAGTGATGCCTATCATTAGCATATAGGTTAGGTTATATTAACAAGAATAGAAAAATAGTTGATTAAAATGGGTATCCTCAAAATCAGCTATTGTGAATCATTGTCGACCTATGAGTCTTGTCTTTTTGGAAAGATAACCAAGTTACCTTTTACTAGAAAATGTGAAAGAGCTAGTGAAATTCTAAGTCTGATACTGTTGCCACCTAATCACCATGGTCTATAGCTCTTACATGGACTAGATGAGCTAGCCTCCCTAGGAGCATTGGGCTCTTCATCCTCGCACCTTCATGGTCGATCGGTCCTGTAAAAACGAGGAGACCTTGGCTGGGGATCCCGATGGGGACACTCTGATGATCATGTTAATGAGGCTACTAAGGAAAATAGATCCTTTATGGTGGAAGCTTGGGATGCCACTACATAAAGAAAAAAATAAAATAGAAGGGAATAGAAAAATTGGAGTTTAGGAGGTTACTCGCTGTTCAGCCCTTTGCCTTTGCTCTCTTACCATCTTTCTCTTAGTTTGCTCCCCTATCCTGGAGGTCCCTCTTATCGTTATATAGGAATTCATTTAGCCAGACCGGGTTTGGAGCCATGCTTGGATGCGCCTCCTAGAGTATCCCTTATAGAAGGGGTACAAGCTCTCAAACCCCCATTGGACAAGATTTGAGGTTCCTAGAAGAAGGTCTTCTCGTAGAGGGTGTAGCCGGCATGCTGCAGAGCTTACCCCTTAGTAGGGAAATCCCTTGCGGAAGGTTTAGGTGGCATGCCACAAGATCTAGGGCCATGGTTGAGTTATTCCATTTATAGGAGATGCAGTTGGTGATAGAAAAGTGCCCTAAGAGCCAATCATTATGAGAGCTTTTTTATAAACTTCCAGCTCATGTATGACATACTTTCATATTAATAAAGGCATTTGATTTATCATATACTGCTATGTCATGTTTTTATTGATTATGATGAACCCCATAGAGTATGATAATGGAATTAGGGTTATGATGGAGTTCATAACAGTGAGACCTAATTTTCTATAAACCCTAATGTAGAATGTTCATAGTCGTTGGACCATCGATTCGGGGATTGATGAATCCGGAAAGACTAGCTTATCCTATGTATGCTCAGTTGATGAGGGTGGTTGATCTCACAACCACTTGTGTAGAGACACTAATACAATGATAAGGGTGCTCATCAGGGTATGAGTACACTGAACTGATCCGCACCAGGATTATCTTATGGAAGTCTTACTACTTGTCGAAAGATAGATCCTAGAGTAGAAGTTGTGCTTGTGATCTTTTGACCTGAGGTCACCATGGTTCCTTGTGCACACTAAGCCATACTTTGGTTCATATTCATTCATGCCATTGCAACATGTATGGGTGTTCTGTGTATGGTGGAAGGTGTACAAAGGATGTGAGTGGACCAACAAGGAATCGATCATTCCTAGTAAGAGGAATTGTTATCCCATGCAATCTCTTCGATGAGTGACTCGAAGAGCCTTTGATTAAAGCAGGATGAGATTAGTGGAATCTAATCAGTCATCAGCTGAGTCCTCATAATCGACCTGAGATTCGATATGATGAAGTGTTAGGGTTTGACATCTATCAATACCTATCACTTAATTAGGATAATGGGAGATCAAAAGATTAAATTGCACGGTAACTTACTACTGAAGGGTATTTTGGTATTTTTCACCAAATTTTTCATCTTCCGGGTAGGTATGATACATTGCTAGATGTCAATATTGTCTTATAGATTTTCATGAACCATTGGTTTGGTTTCATGAGTCAATTCAATGTGTGATTCAAATTGGACAATTAGGTGAGCCAATTTGACCTAATTAGGTTAATCGGGTTCGATCGGATTGAATCGGCTCAAACCTAAACCTACTACTGGCTAGATGTGGAACCCAATGGATCACACACAATAGAGACTTGGCCAAGGAAGTCATTCATTATTTAATTAGGGTCATAGGATCCTAAATGGTTAGCCAGATTGCATACTAGTATATGTAGACTAACCTAATTCCTAACCCAATTGGATTGGGTTCGGTTGCTTGCTAATTGGGCTAACATAATTATTGAAAATCTAAATTAGGTTGAGTCTTAAGTGGGGCTAGCCAAATCAGAGCTTGATCTGATTTTTATTTGGATTTTTGGGCATTTTAGGTGCCATATATGAAGAGTCCCAATGGCATGGGACTCTTGATACCTAAATGATACATTAACTTCAAAAGGGCACAGAAGGGCCTACAGACCTCTGATCTAAAAATAAAAGATATGGTCAAAAATCTTATTTGATGCCCTTTCCAATGACACCCATATTGCAAATATTTGACCAAGTCAATTTGATGCTTTGGGTGGACTAATGGAAAGGAAAGACTATTGGCGACCTTTGGCGCAGCCGGGAGAAAGTATGGCATGCATATGGACTGAGAGTCCTTCTGCAGATGAGACTCTGGGAGCTTCATCAGGAAGGTGCCTCTTAGCTTAATCCCCATGCCTTGATAAGTCAAAAGACCAATTAAAAGTTTGAATGGGATGGCTTGAAAAGGAGTGAAAGGTGGTGCACACATGAAGAGTCGTGCCTCTTCATATGTGCGTGCACAATAGAGGGAATAGTCCTTCTGCCTCTGAAACTCTTCAAGCCTCGTGTTACTTCGAATTAGAAGAGACATCTTTCTATCTCAAAAACTTGTATTTGACACATGGCACGATGGGGATTGATCTGGTAAGTGAAAGAACATAGATATGACTCTCCATTCCCAAAGAGTCTTATCAGATATGATGTTTCATATCTGATAAGTGTTGTCAGGATGCATTTCATGCCCCATCTGAGATTATAAATAAGGGGTATGGTGAAATGAAAAACACTACTACTTCTTCTTCTTCGGTCTTCTGAGATCAGTGTTTTTATTTTCCCGAGAGTTTGTCTGAGAGTCTTCCACTTTCTCCCTCCCTCCTTCCTGTTTTAGGACAAGACTTGTCTTATTAAGACAAGTTCTTCTACACTAGGACAAGGCTTGGTTTTAGGACATAAGCCTGTAGGGTCCTAGAAGAGGGTAGTCCTAGAACCTAAAGTGGTTTAGGACAGTGTCTAAAGTGCCCTTCAGTAGGACAGGGTGTCCTACAGTGGTCAATAGACCAAAGGCTGCCGAAAGAGTTCCACTTCTCCAAGCAACTTGAAGGAGTTCTTCCTTGGTCCGAGTTTTGTGTGGATCACCGTTGGAGGGTTTGCGCTTGTGAACCTTGTGGAAAAGTTGGGTTTCAGCAATCTAGGTATTTATCTTGACTCTATTTTATGATTCATTAGTTGATATTGCACATGGAGTTCCTGGAAATTAGGGTTTTCTATACATGTTAGGGTATTGTGCTATGAAATTTTATTTTGAAAGTCAATTCCGCATGCTGCATGATCCCTGGGACCCTGAGAGAATTCCCATCAGTTGGTGCAGTATAGAGCCTAGAGCCTTGGTAGAGCATTCATTTTTTGAGAGGTGCAGATGGCGTGCTATGGGACCTACAGTCCCGATAGAGCACCCCTCTTATAGGAGATGTTGGTGGCATGCTACAAGGCCTAGAGCCCCAGTGGAGTGCATGCCTTGCAGGAGATGTAGGCATTGTGCTACAGGACCTGTAACCCCGGTGGAGCACTCGGCTTGCAAGAGATGCAGGCACCATAATACAGGGCCTTTAACCTTAGCGGAGCACTTGCCTTGCAAGAGAATTGTGGTTGGTCTAGTGGATATGGCAACATCATGCTTAGGTGTCACCATCCGGGCCTCCCCATGTCGCGCTTCACCTACCACTACTCCTCCTACCATGATCAGGGAACATCTTCCTACTTCTAGGGACTTGGTCTGACTGGGGGCTCGACTAGCCTGAAGTTCTCTTTGACCAGGAGCTCACCCTAGATGGGAGGTCGACCTTGGCAGGGAGCTCGACTTCGGATGGGAGCTTGACCTCGATCGGGAGCTCACCTTTGATGGGGGCTTAATCTTGGCTAGAAGCTTGATAACTATATTATATTCATATATAAAAATATTAATTTAATAATTAAACTATCTTTTTTTTTTATCAACTTGATACTTTTATATATTATTTGTAAGAAATAGGATAGTCATTATGATGAGCAAGATTTTGAAGTCCAACAGTACAAACGGCACTTGAATCAGACTTCAGACGGGCCCGAAATAAATTTTGAAAATTAATAAAGGAAATGCTTGATTTTTGAAGTAGCTAGTCCACCATGGACCACCAGCTCGGTCTATGGGAGTGCGTTTGGTCCACAAGTAGCCACTGCTGCCATACCACGGACCCTATCCGTGGACCATCTTCCTTCCCAAGCCCCGTCTTCGCTGGAAAAGTCACCGGGAGCTTTCCCTCATTGCCAGGATCCTCCCCTCATCATCGAGAACCTCTCACAGTCGGAAAGATCATCAGGAAGCCTCCATTGAAGCTAGCCACCATGCCATAGCCTCATAATCACCTGCTACCATTTCACCATTGTCACCATTGTCCCGCTACTCCGAGCCATCGCCCTCCCACCTCGCCGACCAGAGAAGCTGCTCGAGTTGCTGTCCCAGCCTCCCCTCAACTCGATCCACCTTCCCCTTTGATCGGCCATCGTTCAAGCACCACCCAATGTCGCCTTTGCAGCCCCACACTCCCCGGCCACCACATCTCGCCACCACCCACTGCCTTCCATCATCGAGCAACCTATTGAGTCTCAAGTGGTGCATCCAAGATTCCAGGGGGATGGGCCAAGGTTCAGGTTGGTCTGGTTTATCATGGTCACACATGATGTATCTAGGGCTAGGAGTGAGTCCGGGATGAGTCATAGATGTTAGACTGAGTTTTGGTCAGTTTGGACATTTGAGTCAACTCGGTTCTGGTCAGAGTCGACTCTAATGGTTGGCATGGCATGGATGTAGGGAGGAGTTTTACTGAGAGTCAGCTCGGATCACTAGGAGTTAGCTCGGTTCTGCAGAATAGGTAAACTGCGGTCTGGACGAGTCGGCTTTAGGTCTGAGAGTCGACTCATCTAGAGTGCTTCCTGCAGCATGGAGTTGACTCAAAGGGTTCGAGCCAACATGGATGATGCGATCTTTTGAATCACATGTTGCCGCACTGGGAAGTTCTGGGGGGCTAGGTCCTTCATAATCTAGGTATATATATATATGTAAGTTGGGATGGTTATGAGAGAAGAAGAGAGAGAGAAGGTCATTTTTGCAACAGTCCAAGAAAACAAGCGGAATCAAGAACTCCCTCCATTCTTCCAGATCTCATTTTTCTTCTTTCCTTCTCTTTCACTTCTCGATCAATCCAAGGGATTGATTGATCTTTGTTCCACCTGTATCCTACCGTGATCATCTTTGGATCACTGGCAAAGGGTCATTTGTGTATCTGGTTTGCTTTCGTTAGGTGTGGGTTCGCTGGATTGTTTGTCATCAATTATTTGTCGGACGAGTTTCACCAACAATTTGGTATCAGAGCAAGGTTGTGTGAATGAAGAAAGATCTCTACATCTAAGAAGTGCTAGAAGGTAAGATCTAATACATATTAATTCTACTTGATTGTGGTAATGGCATCAAGTAGTTTCAAGGTGAATTTTGAGAAGTATGATGGTAAGGGAAATTTTACTCTATGGCAACAAAGCGTAAAAGACTTACTGGCTCAACAGAGGATCTACAAAGTCTTGGTTAGAGAGAGACCAAAAAAGATCATTATTAAGGATTGGGAAGAGCTAGAAGAGATCATTTTCAGCACCATCAGAATTTGTTTGGTAGATTAAGTTTTGTCAGATGTATGTACTAAGACTACGACAAAGGTTCTTTGGCTAATATTAGAGAACACATACATGGGCAAGAACAAGATAAATAAGTTACGGTTGAATAAGTAGCTGTATAGTTTGAGAATGCCTGAAGGAGGAGACCTCATTGCTCACATTCAGAGGTTCAATAAGGTATGTTCAAAGGTTATGAATCTGGATGTAAAAATTGATGAGGAGGATCGAGCATTGTTGCTGTTATGTTCTTTCCCGGGATCATATGATGGTCTTATAATAACCTTGGTGTATGGGAAGGAAACCCTGATCTATGAAGAGGTTGTTGGAGTACTCAGATCAAATGAGCAAAGGAAGAAGATCTGCAAAGAAAATCCTAACTCAAAGATTCTTGCTATGAATGAAAGGCAAGGAAGATCAAAGGAAAGGGTTAGGGGGAAATTAAGGGGTAGATCACAGTCTCAAGGTTGTAAGAAGGGCTTGAAGTGCTTCAAATGTCATCAGCATGGTCACTTCAAAAGAAATTACCTTCTTTGGAAGACCGAGAAAGGGAAGACCAACACTAGTGGTGCAAGTGTATCCGAAGGCAGTAGAGAAGATGTATTGATATTTTCAAATGGATCGGTTGATTGGGATAATACTTGGATGTTGGATTCAGCAAGTTCTTATCACTATACCTCACATCGGGAGTGGTTTGATATATATGATAAATTAGATGGAGGTAGTGTAAGCCTTGGTGATGATCACCATTGTCCAGTGGCTGGAGTTGGCACCATTAGGGAGAGAATGTATGATGGAGTGATAAGGACTCTGTCAAATGTCAAGCATGTCTCAAGATTAAAAAAGAATTTGATTTCTTTGGGCTACTTGGAAGAGCAGAGTTATGCCTTAGTTTGGGTCTGGTAGTGGATGTTTGAGGATAACCAAGGGAGCTTTGGTGGTGATGAGAGGAAGAAGACTGAGCAATAATCTGTACAAGATGGAAGGCTCAGTGGTGAATGATAGTGCAGAGGTGCTTGCTGTAGCACATGAGGAGAAGCTCTCCTACCAATTATAGCACTATCAGATTGGTCACTTGAGTGATCGAGGGCTTACAAAATTAAGTAGAAGTGGAAATCTTCCAGTGTTGAAGAAGGATGGAAATGACCTGTATGAGCCCTGCATTTATGGTAAACAGCATAGGATAAATTTTGCCAACAGCGGTACCAAGTAGAGTGAGGATATTTTAGAACTAATTCACTTGGATGTATAGGGACCAGCTCTATTTTATCGAGGGGTGGAGCAATGTATTTGTTACCTTCAGTGATGACTTCTCTAGGAAATTGTGGGTGTATCTGATGAGAGAAAAATCATAGGTATTTGCCCAATTCAAAGCCTGGAGGGCTGAGGTAGAGAAGGAGATGGAAAAACATGTGAAGTGCCTTCAGTCAGATAATGGTGGGGAGTACTCTAGTGAACAGTTTAGGAATTACTGTGAGGATAATGGGATTAAATGCAATTACACAATAAGGATGACCCCGCAGTATAATGGTGTTGCGAAAAGGATGAATATGACACTATTAGAGAAAGTGAAGAGTATGAGGTTGTAGTCATCACTGCCAAAACCTTTTAAGGTGATGCTATTACTCTATCATGTTTTCTTGTAAATAGGTCCCCTCATTTCAAGCTGGATGGAGGACTTCCAGAGGAAGCTTGGAGTCAGAAGAAGGTGGAGCTTGGTCACTTGAAGGTGTTTGGTTGCTCGGCCTATGCACATATGGAGGAAACTGAATGGAGTAAGTTGGACCCTAAGTCAAGGATGATGATCTTCATTGGGTATCCACAGGGAGTCAAGGGTTATCTACTGTGAGATCTGTAGTCTCAAAAGATAATGATCAGTAAGGATGTCATATTTGATGAAAGGAGCATCTTGGAGAGATTAAGAAGTATGGATGGAATTACAGCTTCAAAGGTGAACAGCAGTGACTGTCCTTCACATGTGGAGGATAGGCTATCTACATCAACTAGAAAGGGTGTTTCAGTTGAGGTGGAGTTTGACGGGAATGGTCCTCTTGTGATGAAGGATCAGAAAGGAAAATCAGTTGCTCAAAGTGAAGTGCAGGAACAACCACAAACAGAGACTTGCAGGATAATGCAAGGGGAGTGGCATTGCATAAACCTCAGTGCACAATCCAGAAGCCAATGAGATATGGCATGGATGAGAATATATCTTATACTCTCATATCTATGAATGGAGATCCAGAAATATTCAAGGAGGCCATGGAGAGTTCAAATAAAGAATCATGGATACAAGGCATTATAGAAGAGATGGAATCTTTCAAGAGGAATAAGACATGGCAATTGGTGGATCTGCCTAAAGATGCTCATGCAATTGGCTCCAGATGGGTGTTCACAAAGAAAATAGTACTTTCAGAGCAAGGTAGAGTAAGATACAAAGCAAGGCTAGTAGCAAAAGGATACTCACAAAGGAAAGGAGTTGACTACACCGAGGTATTTTCTCCTGTGGTACGCCATACTTCAATTCGGATGTTGCTGTCATTGGTGGCAGAACATGGTATGGAATTGGAGCAAATGGATGTGAAGATAGCCTTTCTACATGGAAGTCTGGATGAAAAGATCTATATGAAGCAACCTGATGGCTACATAGAAGTTGGACAGGAGGATAAGGTATGTTTACTTTAGAAGTCATTGTATGGTCTAAAACAATCACCTCACTAATGGTATCAGAGATTTGATGCTTTATTTTAAGCCTTGGGTTTCTTAGGTGTGAACATGACTGCTGTGTATATGCCAAGGATGTGGATAATGATAATGCTTTATATCTACTTCTGTATATGGATGATATGTTGATAGCCAGCAGATGTATGAGTGATGTAAATCAATTGAAGAAAGCATTATGTAAAGAATTTGAGATGAAGGATTTGGGTCCAGCTCAGAAAATCCTTGGAATGGAGATTTGTAGAGATAGATGCAAGGGGATTCTCCATTTGTCACAAGGAGGTTATATGGAAAAGATTCTTGAGAGATTTGGCATGGAGAAGGCCAAACCAGTGGAGACACCTTTACCAGGGCACATATTTCTGTGTAAGATTCAAAGCCCCCAGATATGAGAAGAGAAAGTACATGAAGAGAGTTCCATATGCAAATGCTGTAGGCAGTGTTATGTATGCTATTATGTGTTATAGGACAGACATAGCATATGCTGTAAGCCAGGTGAGCAGGTACATGACAAATCTTGGGAAGGAACACCGGAAATCATTGAAGTGGATTTTGAGGTATCTGATAAATCATTGATTTACACGTTTATTTTAAGTATTTTAGTTAATTAATGGTGCTAACATTCTTTTAATAACCTAATTTCATAATTAATTTAGACTTTCTTGCAAAACTAATTATTTAAAAATATCTTTGAAAAATGTGAAATTAGAGTACGTTCATGAAAAATAGATTTCAAGTCAAAGCACCACACACCCATTTAAATGATTAATAAAATATTTAATAATTATAATTAATGATCATGGAATCGGTAAAATTAATAAGTTTGAGACTTGCCAATAGGTAGAGCTTGATTTATGGAATCCAACGATGCAAACGGTACTTAAATCAGGTTCGAAATGAAGAAGTTATGAATTTCTTTAGCATTTTGCACATATTTTGATGCTGCACGCTTTTTGGAGTAGTCGGTCCATCATGGACTGGCTGTGCTGGTTTATAACTCGTAGCTTGGTTGTTGGATCGATGCCCTAACCATTCTTACAAAAGGAACGTCATTATAAGAGGCAGGTTTATCTCTCTTAACTAGCACAGTACCGGGCACTCGATCGACCCCCTCGCGCCGACCCGTAAGAGCAACCCAGGGTACTCACCCTCGAGTCGGCTCGCTGGAGATGAGCCCGCAGCACCAACCAAGGGATGTCGACGTGGCACCAGACCCGACTTACCGATGGCACCCACTACCCCGTGGGCCCAGACCCACACTGTGACAAGCCACGAGGTGCGAGCTGGCCCAGCCAACCATCCCCCCCACCCAGCGAAACGACCGAGTTTTTCCCCCTTCGGAGACTCGAACCCGAGACCTCCGGCTCTGATACCAATTGTTGGATCGATTCCCCTAACCATTCTTACAAAAGAACGTCCCTATAAGAGGCAGGTTTATCTCTCTTAAACCAGCACACAGCAACCGGGCACTCGAGTCGACCCCTCCGCCGCCCCCCGCAAGAGCAACCCAGGGTACTCACCCTCGAGTCGGCTCGCTGGAGATGAGCACCGCAGCACCAACCAAGGATGTCGACGTGGCACCAGACCCGACTTACCGATGGCAACCCACACCCCTGGGCCAGACCCTACACTGGACAAGCCACGAGGGTGCGAGCTGGCCCAGCCAACATTGGTCCACCAGCAGCCATTGCTGCCAGTCCACAAAACAGGGCATGGACCACAGCCCTCCAGAGGCGCCGAAACTCGCGGGGAAGCATGCCGGCGGTGTCCCTGGCCGGAGGAGAAGCTCCGGCGGTGGTTTGACGGGCGGTGGTGGCGTTTTTGGCTGCAAACAATAGGAGCGGTCCACGTCTTCACGAGCAAGTCCATGTTGCCGGAGTGCATTCCACGGGCAAGTCCACGTTGCCGGAGCAATCCACGGGTTGACGGATGCAGTCCACATTCTTCACAAGCTGGGCATCCTCCACGAGCTGGGCGTTCTCCACGGGCACGGGCGTTGCCAACCATTCATCATGGCATGATCCAGGCGAGTAGTCCACGGGTGAGCAGTCCATAGCCGAGCTTCTCCACGGGCACGGGCGAGCAGTCCACGGGCGAGTAGTCCACGGGCACGGGCGTTGCGCACAATCCATGAGCTCCACAGCGCAGTCCACGAGCGGCATGATCTACGGAGCAGCAATGGCAGGTCACGGTACTCCTTTTGTCCCACATCGCTAGTGTGCAATGAGGTCTCCTCTTCGATCAATTATAAAATGAACCCCATAGCACAAGGCAGAGGTATCCTGGAGAAAGGGCAAGGTACAGGGTAGAGGGCATTGCTTGGGTTGCGGGTTGGCTTTTGAAAGTGAGGTTTCTCAAAGGAGAGCGTGTCCCTACACCATCTTCCAGCCTTCTCCCTTTCTGAGATCAAGATCCGAAGAGAAGATGTAGAGGAAGCCCAATTCGCTTCACGGAGTACGAAGGAAGGAGCTATCTTCCTGACAAGGCTGCGCTGATCTGTTCTTGTCTTTGTTATTTGTTTTGTTAATTTAGTTTTTACTGCATTGTACTTAGACCTTAAATTTCAATCAATGCAATATCTCTTTTTAATTCTGTCTTTCGTCTTGTCTGCAAATAGATGCTTGGATCTAAATAATAGATCCTAGTGCCAAGTTTTCCTGCAATTTTAATTTTATATTTTTCGACTTCAAATATTTTTTTTACAAGATCAAAAATTTCAAATCCTAAACACCGCCTTCTCTGTGGATTCGACCCGACACCTCTTGCTACGTATTTTAAATATTTTAAGAAGTCAGATTTTAAATTGATAGCCACGGTGTCTTAACGACAACCCCGCGGTTCTATCAAGTTTTTGGCACCGTTGCCGGGGAGGGCATTAAAATAATATTATTTGATCTTTTTGATTTTTTATTCCGTGCTAACTTTTCTTTTTCTTGCAGATAAAAAAAAAAGGGAAAAAAGTAGAAGAGGAAGAAAATCTCCCAATCAGTAAACTTTCTTTCCTCTTTTACATATTAATTTTCCTTTTTAGTTTCTTTTTTTGTTTCCAAAAAAAAAAAATTTCAATTTCAAATTTTTTAAAAAAATTTTCAAATTTCAAATTTCAAAAAAAAAATTTTTTGTTTTTCATTTTTAGATTCATTTAGGTAAATTTATCTTTTCTGCAAAATCCAAAAAAATTGCCCAGACATTTCATAATTTATTAGTTTAAAACTTAATCACAAATTAAAATATATATATATATATTTAATTTAATTTTGTGTGTTTATAACTTTTATTTTTGACATCTTATTTATTGCATTTCATAATTTCAAAATCATCTTTGGGGCACTTATCCATAAACAAGATAAGGTGGGGAGTTCAATACCCTTCCTTAGCCCACAAACCATCACCCTCATTTTGCATACCTAAGCCTTCTAAATAAAATTAACTAGACGTCAGTCCTAAGAACTCGAGCTCAATAGGACAGGGCACCAGAAGAGTTGGACCGGGTCAAGATTAGTTGGTTGACTGGTGTCTAAGAAAGGGGTTCAGGGATTACGTCCCGAAGGAAGGTGGTTGGATCCGCTTACCTGGCCAATTTTCAATTGGTATCTAAGGCAAGCAAAGAGGAAAACTCCACCGACCTTACCCTTACCTGGCCAGTTAGCTAATTGGTCTTTGACTTGGAGGGCTCCAAGGCGGTCTTGGAAGTTAGGAGCTATCTAGAATTAGGGAACTTAGGATAGAAATCTGTTTGATAAGTGTTTGAAAATAACAAAAATATATATATATATAAATAAAAAAATTTTGATTCGCATATTTGGGTTGCAC
The DNA here is from genome assembly GCA_021397845.1 of Areca catechu. Lineage (NCBI taxonomy): Eukaryota > Viridiplantae > Streptophyta > Magnoliopsida > Arecales > Arecaceae > Areca > Areca catechu. Next base: position 111,967,771 of record CM038051.1, on the reverse strand, counting down.
TGTTACATGCACGGTAGGAGATCTTTATTTCTAGACCTAGTTGACTTCAACCCTGAAATTGAATGACTGATCCATGTACACAAAAAAATCAAATGGCTGGAAACCCAGAAGAACCACTAGACAGATGAAGGAATACTTTATTCCTTTCCACCTACAACCCACGACTTGTATCCATTTACCTGCAAATACCTGCTAGACAATATGAGATCAAGTCTGCCACAATCCAGATGCTCCCTTCCTTTTATGGGAATACCAACGAAGATCCTTCTAAGCATCTAGATGAGCTTCTAGAAATCTATTCTATGGTGAAGATCCAAGATTTTACTGATGATGCCCTTAGGCTAACCTTGTTCCCCTTCTCACTTAAGGATAAGGCCAAGTACTGGCTTGGCACAATAGGGAAACCAATTCGAACTTGGGCTGAAATGCAGCACGAGTTCCTTAAGAAATTCTATCCTATAGGTCAAACCAACACCATGAGGCGAGCCATCACTAGATTTGCTCAGCTTCCTGGTGAACAAATTCATGAATCATAGGAGAGACTTAAGGAACTCCTTAGAAAATGCCCACATCATGGTCTGTCTAAGTGGCAAATTGTCCAAGCTTTTTATGAAGGATTAGGCGACCAGTATAGACAGATGGTGGATGCATCTTGTGGAGGTGCATTCATGAGTAGAAGTGAGGATGAAGCCTATACCTTGTTTGAAACCCTAAGTGAAAATTCGATCAACTATGCTTCTTTGACTTCATATGAAAGATCGATTCCTCACCAAAAGTGGGCAGGGATTTATAAAATTAGACATTCAAATTCCAATGTCGACTTGAACCTAATATCCCAAAGATTAGATATAGTCGACCTCCTTTCCCAAAAGTTGGACCAAGTCCTAGCCCTCAGTCAACAATCTCCTGCACAATACCATCACACCCATCACAATACCCATCACCCTCTAATTATCAGGAGATTTGTTCTATCTGTGCTAGCCTAGCCCATCACATGAACGAATGTCCTACAGTTGCACAGTTACCACCTTTCATCCAAGAACAAGTCCAAGCTACCAAGGTTACTCCAAGCCGGGTAATGACCCTTTTCAAATACTTATAACCCGGGTTGGAGAAACCATCCTAATTTTTCTTGGAAACCATAACAGACTCAGGTTCAGACCCAAACTCCTCCTGCACGGAACTTTCAAAATAGGCCCTAATACCAAAACTATGCCTATAATAGAGGTCAGCCTAGTCAGCCTGCTCAGCCACCATATCAGCCACCATATCATCATCAGTCATCATATCAACCTCCTCAACAGACCAATCTGGCCGACGATAGGTTGATCAACTCCAATAATTAATCATGACCCAATAACAATCTATCGCCAGGTTAGAAGTTCAAATAGGACAGTTAGCTGAATCTACTATGAGGAGAGAACCAGGTCAACTACCGAGTCAACCAATACCGAACCCTAGAAACAACCCACTCATTCTTCAACCTAATGTTCCACCTAAGAACCCTCAATTGAGAATGCCAAAGCAATTTCTGAGCTTAGAAGTGGTAGGATTCTTAGGGACCCATATCAAGCAGGAGAGAGAGGCTAGTACTCATGCTAGCTAGAATGAGAATTTAGAAGAAGATGTTAGTACTAAGACTAACCATGTAGAAGAGCCTGAGCCCGGGACTAGTACTGATACTGGTTCCAATTTAAATGAGAAAGGGAAGAATAGAGCAGATGAATTACCTGAGACTTATAAACCTAGAGTCCCGTTCCCTTCAGCCCTAGAAGCTGGTTCTTCCCGTAAAAAGCAAGGAGCACGCAACGAGGAGCTGATGGAACTATTCAAGCAAGTCCATATTAATTTACCTCTCCTCGATGCAATTCAGCATGTTCCAGCACATGCTAAATTTCTCAAAGAACTCTGCACCCAAAAGCGTGAGCGATGAACCATAAAGAGAATCATATTGTCTGAGGATGTAAGTGCAGTCTTGTTGAATCAATTACCTCAGAAAATGAAAGACCCTGGTGCTCCTTTGATTTCTTGTGTTATAGGAGGCATTACTTTGATCGAGCCCTGTTAGACCTAGGAGCTAGTGTGAACCTTCTTCCAACCTCGGTCTATGAAAAATTTGGGATAGGTGAACTAAAACCCATGTCAGTCATTCTACAATTAGCCGATAGATCTGTCAAGACACCACGTTGTTTGATTGAAGATGTCTTAGTTAGAGTGAACCAATGTTATTTCCCAGTAGACTTCCTCATACTAGACATAGAACCATCCCAAGAGCTAAATCAGAATCCCATAATCTTAGGTCGTCCATTCCTAGCCACTGCCAATGCCATATCAATTGTAAAACGGGAGCTATGGACATTTCTTTTGGAGATCAAAAGGTGAGAATAATATTTTTAATGCCTCAAAGTTTGCTCGAGAGGAGAAAAATTGTTCTGTGATTGGGTTAATAGATGAGATTGTTGAGTCTGAATTTTCCTCCAATTTGATGGAAGATGATGAGTCTATTGCTGAAACCCAAGTCCAAGAGGTAAATGCCCTACTTGATTCACCTCAACCTTCACCACCTTGGTCAATGCAAACTAAATCCTTACCTGACCTAGGAACTGAGCCTTTGCACCCTTCGATTCAGGCCCCACCACAACTTGAACTAAAAACTTTGCCTGAATCACTTAAGTATGTGTTTTTAGGACCCGACAAAACCCTGCCTGTAATCATTGCTTCTGACCTAACCATTGAGCAGGAAAACCAATTGATAGATGTTCTGAAAACACATAGGGAGGCCATAGGTTAGGCCATTGCTGATTTAAAAGGCATTAGTCCATCATTTTGTATAAACCATATCTATACTAAGGATAGTGCCAAGCCAACTAAAGAGATGCAAAGATGGCTCAACCCAAACATGCAAGAAGTGGTCAAGAAGGAAGTGATTAAATGGTTAGATGCTGGTATTATTTTTCCTATTTCTGATAGCCACTGGGTGAGTCCTACTCAAGACGTTCCAAAGAAATCTGGACTCACGGTTGTCTGTACTGACCATGGGAATTTAGTGCCAACACGACTTTCTACTGGGTGGCATGTCTGTATAGATTATAGAAAACTTAATGCAGCTACCCGCAAAGACCACTTTCCCTTACCATTTATTGATCAGATCTTAGAATGATTAGCTGGCCAACAATACTTTTGCTTCTTAGATGGGTACTCAGGATACAACCAGGTAGCAATCTATCCAGGAGACCAGGAAAAGACCACCTTCACATGTCCCTATGGAACCTTTGCTTTCCGTAGAATGCCTTTCAGATTGTGTAACGCACCTGCAACCTTTCGGAGGTGCATGATATCAATTTTCTCGGATATGGTAGGAGATTTCTTAGAAATTTTTATGGATGATTTTTCAGTCTTTGGAGAATCTTTGAGAGTTGCCTTAATAATTTGAAGAAATATTAAAACGATGTATTGAGGCGAATTTGGTTCTGAGCTGGGAGAAGAGCCATTTCATGGTTCGAGAAGGGATTGTTTTAGGACATATTGTATCTAAGAGAGGGATCGAGATAGATAAAGCAAAGGTTGAATTGATCTCTAAACTTCCTCCAACCATCTCTATCAAAATTCAATCTTTTCTCGGCCATGTAGGATTCTATCGTCGCTTCATCAAAGACTTTTCCAAAATTTCCCGTCCTTTATGTATTCTGCTCGCTAAGGATGTTCCTTTCAATTTTGATGAAGATTGTCTTAAGGCTTTTGAGTTTCTAAAGGAAGCTGTGACCCAAGCCCCAATCATCCAACCCCCTGATTGGTCACTACCTTTTGAAATCATGTGTGATGCTTCAGACTTTTACATAGGAGTTGTCTTGGGCCAAAGGGTAACAAATGTCCCATAGTGATTTATTATGCTAGCAGAACTTTGAATGAAGCCCAAAAAATTATACCACTACTGAAAGGGAGTTGCTAGCTATGGTGTTTGCCGTAGAAAAGTTTAGATCATATCTTTTAGGTTCCAAGATTGTGGTTTATTCGGATCACTCAGCTTTGAGATACCTGCTCTCAATGAAAGATGCTAAACCATGATTGATTAGATGGATCTTACTACTACAAGAGTTTGACATTGAAATTCGAGACAAGAAAGGATCTGAGAATGTTGTAGCAGACCATCTATCTAGGATTTTAGTTGAAGGGTGTAAACCTGCATCAATTGAAGAATCTTTTCCGGATGAACAGCTCTTAGCAGTTTCGCATGCAAAGGCCCCTTGGTTTGCAGATATTGTTAACTACTTAGTGGTTGGACAAATCCCTGATGGCTGGTCCAAGAATGAAAAGGATCGATTCTTTGCTCAAATTAAATATTACTTTTTGGAAGATCCTAAACTCTTTCGAATTTGTGCTGATCAAATCATCCATAGGTGTGTTCCTGAATCTGAACATCTGAGTATTTTAAACTTTTGCCACACCCTTGCTTGCGGAGGACATTTTTCTGGTCGAAAATCTGCGGCTAAAGTTTTGCAAAGTGGATTTTACTGGCCAACATTATTTAAGGATGCCTATACTTTTGGCAAAGAATGTCTTAAGTGTCAATCCTTAGGAAATATTTCAAGAAAAGACGTGATGCCTTTAAATCCCATCTTGGTAGTTGAAATCTTTGATGTTTGGGGAATTGATTTTATGGGACCCTTTCCACCCTCTAATGGTTTTGAATATATTTTGGTGGCTGTCGATTATGTTTCTAAATGGATTGAGGCAATGGGAACACAAACCAATGATCATAAGGTAGTCATAAGTTTGTTCAAAAGAATATCTTCTCTAGGTTTGGATTTCCGTGCTCCATTAGCAACGGAGGTGACCATTTCACAAACTACCAATTTCGAATGCTTTTGCAAAAATATGGGATCACACATAAAGTAGCTACACCTTATCACCCGCAAACAAGTGGCCAAGTGGAAGTATCCAATAGGGAGATTAAGAACATTTTGGAAAAGACTATTAGGCCCGATCGTAGAAACTGGTCAGACCGATTAGATGATGCATTATGGGCCTATCGGATAGCTTACAAGAATCCCATTGGAATGTCTCCCTATAGACTGATCTTTGGAAAAGTTTGTCATCTTCCGGTAGAACTTGAACATAAAGCATATTGGGTGATTAAGCAATTAAATTTTGATTTAAAGTAAGCTGGTTCTACCAGATGTTGCAACTGAGTGAGTTAGATGAACTGAGGTGAAAGGCTTATGAAATTCGCGTATTTATAAAGAGAAAATGAAAGCCTTTCATGATCAATTTATTTCTAGGAAAATCTTTGAGCCAAATCAACAAGTCTCGTTATTTAATTCAAGGCTTCGATTATTTCCTGGAAAATTGAGATCTAGATGGGATGGACCTTACATTGTTAATCAAGTATTACCCTATGGTGCAGTCAAAATTTATGATCCTAGGTCAGGAAACTTCTTTAAGGTGAATGGTCAACGTTTACAACAATACATTGAAGGAATATCAACAAATCAAACCATTGACCAAGTAACATTAACTCCCCACACTGAACTGAGTTGCATTATGTCGGGCTGAAGACATTAAACTTGGCGCTTGTTGGGAGGCAAGCCAATATGTACTCTATTTTTTTTAAAAAAAAAAAAAAAAAAAATTTGCAGCCTCTACATTGTTCATGAGCTCCTCTTCTCAGGTAACTCCTATCCCTTTACATTTTCATTCTTTTGGTTTATTCCTTTGCCTTTTTATACCATTAGGGATAATGGTATTTAAGTTGGGGGGACGGGACAATTTTTTTAAAAATTAAAAAAAAAAATGTTTTCATGTGTCAAAAATAAATCTGGAGCAAGATAGACTAGGAAAAGTAATAGAGTTAGAGAGTGTTGCTAATGACTGTAGCGAGTCAAGAAGTAGACTAGCGTGTCAGACTTGGACCTACTTATATCACCTAAAGGCTATTAGCACTTCCATTGCACATGCACGCTGACGAGACAAAGTAAGTATTAGTTGTAAGAACAATTGAGGACTTTAATTCACTGAAAACTGGTAATTGATATATATCCCAATTTAAAATTTTTTGAATTGAGGAAAGAGCTACCTACCTGAAATAAAAGTGCAAAACATAGAGTATATGTGGATCGCCCTGAACTTAGTAACTGTGTCCTCTGCACCTAAGTCAAGTGTGGAGGTTCATGTCAAACGGTGAAGGGAAGGCCGGATGCTCAGCACAAAAAAAAAAAAAAAAAAAAATCAGTATGTGAAAGCTAACTCATTCATAAGCTTAATTTAGGGATGTATAGAAAATTAACCAAAGTAAGTGTTAATCAAAGATACATTTGTGTTCTTGCAAACTAGTACCAAATGTTAAGTTAGTCATTACAAACACAAGTGCTGTAGATCTTTAGATGAACTCTAAGAAATTTTTTAATTATGCTGACTGCAAAATTTATATCTAAACTCAATACTTAGTCAGTAATACTTGCTAGATCTTTTTACTTTCAACCTGGATCTATTTTTGTAAAGGATGCTTTGTGACACATAGTTATACTTTTTGCATTGCTAAGGACTAGCATAAGTAAGTTGGGGGTGTGATAAATCATGGATTTACATGTTATTTTATGTATTTTAGTTAATTAATGTGCTAACATTCTTTTAATAACCTAATTTCATAATTAATTTGGACTTTCTTGCAAAACTAATTATTTTAAAAATATCTTTGAAAATGTGAAATTAGAGTACGTTCATGAAAAATAGATTTCAAGTCAAAGCACCAGGCACCCATTTAAATGATTAAAAATATTTAATAATTATATTAATGATCATGGAATCGATAAAATTAATAATTTGAAACTGACCAATAGGTAGAGCTTGATTTATGGAATCCAACGACGCAAACGGTATTTAAATCAGGTTCGAAATGAAGAGTTATGAATTTCTTTAGCATTTTGCACACATTTTGATGCTTCACGCTTTTTGAGCAGTCGGTCTATCATGGACCGGCTGCTGGGTTTATAACTCGCAGCTTGGTCCACCGGCAGCCATTGCTGCCAGTCCACAGAACAGTGCATGGACCACAGCCCTCCAGAGGCGCCGAAACTCATCGGGAAGCACGCCGGCGGTGTCCCTGGCCGGAAGAGAAGCTCCGGCGATGGTTTGACGGGCGGTGGTGGCGGTTTTTGGTGGCAAACAAGAGGAGCGGTCCACGTCTTCACGAGCAAGTCCACGTTGTCGGAGCGCAGTCCACGGGCAAGTCCACGTTGCCGGAGCGCAGTCCACAGGCAAGTCCACTTTGCCGGAGCAATCCATGGGCTGATGGACGCAGTCCACATTCTTCACGAGCTGGGCATCCTCCACGAGCTGGGCGTTATCCATGGGCACTGGCATTGCCAAGCGTTCGTCATGGCGTGATCCAGGCGAGCAGTCCACGGGCGAGCAGCCCACAGCCGAGCTTCTCTACGGGCACGGGCGAGTAGTCCACGGGTGAGCAGTCCACGGGCACGGGCGTTGCACGCAATCCACGAGCTCCACGACGCAGTCCACGAGCGGCATGATCTACGGAGCAGCAATGGTAGGTCACGGTACTCCTTTTGTCCCACATTGCTAGTGTGCAATGAGGTCTCCTCTCCGATCAATTATAAAATGAACCCCATAGCACAAGGCAGAGGTATCCTGAAGAAAGGGCAAGGTACAGGGTAGAGGGCATTGCTTGGGTTGCGGTTGGCTTTTGAGAGTGAGTTTCTCAAAGGAGAGCGTGTCCCTACTCCATCTTCCAGCCTTCTCCCTCTCTGAGATCAAGATTCGAAGAAGAAGATGCAGAGGAAGCCCAGTTCGCTTCACGGAGTACGAAGGAAGGAGCTATCTTCCCGACGAGGCTGCGCTGATCTGTTCTTGTCTTTGTTATTTGTTTTGTTAATTTAGTTTTTACTGCATTGTACTTAGACCTTAAATTCAATCAATGCAATATCTCTTTTTAATTCCCGTCTTTCGTCTTGTCTGCAAATAGATGCTAGATCTAAATAATAGATCCTAGTGCCACGTTTTCCTGCAATTTTAATTTTATATTTTTTCGACTTCAAATATTTTTTTTACAAGATCAAAATTTCAAATCCTAAACACCGCCTTCTCTATGGATTCGACCCGACTCCTCTTGCTACGTATTTTTAAATATTTTAAGAAGTCAGATTTTAAACTGATAGCCACGGTGTCTTAACGCAACCCCGCGGTTCTATCAGTATCTACAGGGAACTCAAAAGCATGGATTGGTATTTGGTGGGCAACCAGAAGGACAAAGAAGGACTCCAGAAGTTATATGGAGTTTCGGGTCCTTTGGAAGGGTATGTAAATGCAGTTATGCTGGTGATCTTGATATAAGAAGGTCTACTACGGGATATATCTTCTGCTTACATGGTGGACTGGTTTCTTTGAGATCTACCCTTCAACCTATCACTGCTCTATCTACAACAGAGGCAAGTATATAGGTATCACAGAGGCTACAAAGGAAGCACCATGGCTGAGGAGGCTAGTTGCTGAGATGGGGATGGAACAGTGTATGGTGATCTTGCATAGTGATAGCCAGAGTGCCATACATTTGACTCAAATCTAGTCTATCATGCACGCACAAAGCATATAGATGTGAGATACCACAGGATCAGAGAGCTGGTGGAGGAATGAGAAGTAGCACATGTGAAGGTTAATACAAAGGAGAACCAGGCTGATGCACTTACAAAGGCTCTACCGGGAGAAAGCTTTCGTTCATGTATGTGTTTGATGGGTATGAGGTGTCTGGTGTAATAAACTATAATCTTGGAGCACCAAGGTGGAGATTTTTGAGTCTCAGGCGGTGCATCCAAGATTCCAGGGGGATGGGCCAAGGTTCAAGTTGGTCTGGTTTATCATGGTCACACATGATGTATTTAGGGCTAGGGTGAGTCGGGATGAGTCTTAGATGTTAAACTGAGTTTTGGTCAGTTTGGATATTAGAGTCGGCTCGGTTCTGGTCAGAGTCGACTCTAATGGTTGGCACAGCATGGATGCACGGAGCAGTTTTGCTGAGAGTCAGCTCGAATCACTAGTAGTCAGCTCGATTCTGCAGAATAGGTAAACTACGATCTGGACAAGTTGGCTCTAGGTCTGAGAGTCGACTCATCTAGAGTGCTTCCTGCAACATGGAGTCGACTCAAAGTGTTCGAGCTGACTCGGATGATGCAATCTTTTGAATCACGTGTTGTCATGCCAAGAAGTTCTTGGGGGCTAGGTCCTTTGCGATCTAGGATTGGTGGGGGCAACAGGATCAGACACAGATTACTGGGTCCTATTTGGTTTACTAATTTGGGTTTTGAGCCATTGCCTATGTTTCAAATTTTGTAATCAAGTAAGATTAAGTCCTGTAATAAGTTAAGGCACGATGCCCAAGTTGGTTTGTCCCAACCCTAGTCCAGTCATTGAGTACTGTACTTATGTATTAGTCTAGTATTAGTCCAATTTTTGTACAAGAGAAGAGGATACCCTATTTTAGATTTACCAGGCCTCATCCAGGAGCCAGATGCTTTCACATCAGCTTAATGGGCCTTGATTGCTGCCGTAGATACCAAGATTCCACACAGATGCCTTCCAAATACCAAGATGCCCTCCAAATGCCATAGTATATTCCAAGACCAAGGGTGCCCCATGATTGTAGTTATAAGCCAGGCACCCTAACCCAATAACATCTCAAGCCCAAGAGCCCAGAAAGAGGAGGCATCCTAGGCTTTTCTCCAAGTCCATTTTAGAATGGGTGCCCAGTGTTTTCCAGCCCAGGAACCAGGTCCATGCACCCCAACCCTTGGAAACCAACCAGGGCCCATCTAATTTTTGCCCAAGCCCAAGGAGGATGCCCTTTGCTACTGCCTATGAGGTCCAAGCTGAATTCCAAGAGGAGCCCAAGCCTTTGACCGGTCCAAGGGAGGAAGAGAATTCTAGGTCAACATAAGAATATTCCTTCCTAACCTATTAAGGATTTCTATTCCTAACTTCTTTGGGAATTGTAATTGCATTCAAAGTTTATAACCCTCTTCCTACTCAAATTATGTGATCCTATCCTTATTAGGAGAGGGCATGGGAACTCTTATAAATACCCCACCCTTCTTCTTCTTGTATTCATATATAACCTATTGATGAAATAAAACACTAGTGATTTGATTTCTAGCATTGGTGTTCTTGTGTTTTGTGTGGTTGTCATTGTGTGCCCTAGCCGATCCCTGCCTCCACACCCAAGTCCTCATCTTCCATGCCCAAGGAGAAGAATCCCTAGCTGCCCATCAAGCCAAGGATCTTCTTCTTCCCCAGGCCGCCAGCCATTCCTAACCCTGATCCTTCTTTCTTCTAAAACTTTATTTTTTTCCTTTGTGTTCTTGTTTATTTGATTAACCTATGATGCTTGCAGGATCCCCGTGGTGTTTCCCCTCCAAGGAGGAGTCCCTCTTTGTCTCCTGGACCGACCCAGATAGCCATATGATTCGAGGACTATAGGCTTGTCTTCTAGGCACCGATCTTGTGTGCTGTGTGATCTCTTTAGCGAAGGTTCTTCAAATCTCTGCCTGGTACAATCCTTCCCCCTCTTGATTTTTGATCTGTTGAAGGTATGCTATCCTAAACTGGGGGTTTCTCAATTCTTAAGATCCTATCTTTTATTATTCTGCATGAGTTCTTTTGCGGGTATGATGTTTTCTTTCATTACATACTTGCCTGCTGCCCTTTACCTGATTTCGGGATATTAGCCTACAAATTAAAATTCTAAAGAAATTTTTAAAAATAGTTTCTATTTCCTACAATCATGGTAGTCTTAGCATCATCCCATATCAGTTTCTGAACCAAACCGAATCTTGATTTTCTGATTCTGTGATTTCTGCATACCTGACTAAACCCAACCTAATCATTGCCAACCCTCAAATCCCAATCCCAATTTTTTTTGCTAACTTAATCAACTTAAACCTAACTTGTCATCTCATAAAAGACAAAAAAAAAAAATTATTTTTTCTGATTGTTGTTAGATTGTATCAGACCATTGAATGTTCATCATCTTCTTAAACTAATCTTAAGGATATTTCTCTATCTCAGATCAGGGCAGGAGGTCATTACCTATCTTGGCCCAAAACAACAATCATTAGAACCCAAGCCTTAATTAAAATTAATTAGACCTAATATACTCTAGAGAGCTAGGTGACACCAACAGGTAGGGTCCGAATGGTGTGGATAAACTAGTGCACTCAATTCTCCAACTATTACTGGAAACTGGTGTCTAAGGCTAGGGGTCCAGAGTCAAACGACCTAAGTGGTGTTGTGGTTCTTTAATTTGGTCTCTACGAAAGCAGGGGGGCCTCCCACACTCCCACCCCCTACCTGGCTAGTGGAAGGATTAGTTGTTGAGTTGGGTTAAGTTGAGTCGACCCACTCAATTTTGGGTCTAGGTCTAGCAAACCCTAGAACGTACTGCTCCTTGCATGCTTGACTGCACCATACCACTTTGAGTAATTAATTTCATGACCACCAGGTCAGGAGTCCAGTACAACCAGTCTAAGCCCAAACCTAGCTCAACCATGGAGCCTAATTTTGAAACTCTTATGAAAGCCATGACTGATCAGTTTGCCCAGATGAACACCTAACCCAAAACCAGTTTGCCCAGATGACCACCCAATCCCAAAATCAGTTTTCCCAATTAACCACCCACATCAGCCAAATGATCCAATTAAAACCCAAGCAACCCATAGGATTAGTACCATTAGATATGAGCTTAGTATTAGTCCACTTCCTCTTTGTCAACCTACCCCTATCCTAGTCATTAGTCAATTTTTCCTTAACCAACACCATCTTACCACCCCATTGGTTCACCAGAATGACCTTGAAGAGGAGATATATTAAGCTGATGTGAGCTTAGTAGATGAGTATGAGAAAAAAGAAGAAGAGATACCTATAGAAGACCTAGAATTAGTTGACCCTGACCCTACCCATACTAAAGCTAACCGAGAGTTAGCTGACCCAGACAATACCCTGATAGAAGCCAACAGAATTAGCTAACCCTGACCACACCCAAACTAAAGCTATAGAGGAAGAAACCCATGATCCTATGACTGCAACTCTATCTAAGGAGACTCTAGGAGAAAACCTAATTATAGAGTCCAGTCCTAAGATTCAAGAATCCAAGAAATTTATTAAGGACCTGATCTCTTTAAAACAATACCCTTAAGAAGAATTCTCTCCTATAGTTTCCATTGGAGATCTCTTCCCTAAAATTAATGATCCATTATTCCATAATGCAGACTCTGTAGGTATACATCAACCCCATAAAGTTAGCCTTATTAGTCTAGGACTAATCCCTGACATCCCTTTCTGTATTCTATTCTATCTGAACAACCCTGAACCCTTTTCTTACTTTCTATCCTACCAAACTAACCCTGAACCTATCTCTTATTTTCTGCTCTCTCCAGAAGCTTCTCATGTTTTCCTAACTACTAGGTTGCATTTTGTAGAAGTTTGCATGTTGCATTCATTCATTGAGCATATCATGTTTGCATCTTACTCTTGGAAGACCCTACGGTACCTAGTAGGAGTCCATGCACCATTTTTATCTGCATGTCACCATCCTGACAAAGAGTTAAAACCCACAGTTGTAGTTTAGGGTTTAGTCAAATCTGCTTGTCAATAGGAGTTGTTCATAGAGGAAATCCAGGAACAAGTCCCTAAAAATAATCCCAGGAAGTAGATGTAGGTCGTGAACTAATATCTGGTTTTGAGTCCAATCAGTCCACAGACCTACTTCAGCTATCCACACTTGCACTAACCTCTGCACAGCATTTTCACCAAGACATTAGTCAAAAGATAAACATAATTAATGAACTTTATAAAAATTTGGCTAATTCCTAAAAACAAGCTAAAGAATTTTCTACAGGAGATTATGTGATGATCAGGCTTAGGCCTGAGTGGTTCTCTCTAGGGACCATAAAGAAATTTCATGCTCACGAAGCTAGATCGTTAAAAATAATAGAGAGTTGGATCCAATGCCTATGTGCTTTAGTTTCCACCCGATTTAGGTATTAGTTCCACCTTCAATATTTCAGACCTTGTGGAGTACCGAGAGCCAGCAGCGATACCTAGCAAACCATTTGGACCTATCCCTTCCCTTAAGAGTAACCGACCATATAGTGTCCACCAATAAATTGGCCTATTAGTGAGGAAATGATTAATCGAATCTTGGATGATCAAGCCATTAGTACCCGAAACAAAGGCTATCAACAGTATTTGGTCAGATGGCAAGGTCGGCCAGAATCTGAGAACTTGTGGATCACTTGTGAGGATCTACAGAGCCTTAACCCAGACCTTCTTGAATAGTATGAAAGCCGAGTTGACCCTTACTCGACAGGGTCGAGTTCTTCCTGCCCTGGAATAATTGGTGGGGGTACCAGGATCAAACATAGATTACTAGGCCCTATTTGGTTTACTGATTAGGGCTTTGAGTCATTGCCTATGTGTCAAATTTTGTAATCAAATAAGATTGAGTCCTGTAATAAGTTGAGGCATGATGCCCAAGTGATTTGTCTCAACCCTAGTCTAGTCATAGAGTCCTGTACTTGTATATTAGTCCAGTATTAATCCAATTTTTGTAAAAGAAAAGAGGATACCCTATTTTAGAGTTGTACCAAGCCTCATCTAGGAGCCAGATGTTAGATGTATGCCCTAAAAAGCCATGTTGGTTTGACACATTTTAATTTTAGGGCATGAACTTTGTACTTAATTCTTCTTTATTAATAAAGGGCATTAGTTTTATTCATATTATTGTGTCTATGAATCGTCCATGGAGTTAATGGACAATGACACATATTCTCAAGAGTTGAGAATCTAAGACATGTGTCTTTATAGATTAACTCCTAAAGGCTCCTGATTGTTGGAATATCATGAGGACGGTAATTGATCCATTAAAATCGGTGCATATTCACTTCCCTTTTAGGGTAGATGAGTCTCTAACCTATAATGTGGTGACACTAGAGTGATAGTGTAGGTAGTTGATAGAGATCAACGGTACTGAGCATGACCAAGTACAGGAAGTTATACGGATGACTACTAACTTCTCAATAACTTCCTGATGTTGTAGTTGTGTGAATAGTTTTTTGACCTAGAGTGTCTTGGCTACTCACAATAAGGTTGCTGTAGTTTGACAGCACAATCACATGGTTCCTATCCATCAGGGACCTTGCGGTATTCGTTGGTTGCAGTAAGTTTATTGTAGGAGTAGGGTGTTCACTTGTAGGGATCTATCAGCCTTAGTAGTAAGGTATAATCCTATGCAAGCTTAATGAGACTAAGTCCAAAAATCTATTGCCATAGTAGGGTGATAATGAAAAGGTTTTCATTAGTATCATAATTGGACTTGAGTTAATTAGGTTAAGCATATGACTGATGGGTTTGACGAGTATCCGTAACCAACATCATGTCAGGATTTTGATAGAGGAACTGAATCACATGGTAACTACACCTTGGGTTTCCAATGTTATTTTGCTGGGTTGCCACTACATATTGCTAGGTATCACTGGTAGATTATGAGAGCCTATTAGGATCATTTTGGATCGATGATCCTAATTAGGGTTAAGCTAAATTGTTCCACTCCATCGAAAGGAGTTTCGATGATGTAAATGGAGATTATAGCATGTCTCATTACCAGACAGGATAGGACCTGAGGGGACACACACATTAGGAGCTCAAGTAACCAATCAGCAAATCAATTTGACCTAATTGTAAGTGTTACAATTAATTTGACCTAATTATAAATGTTACAATTAATTAATTATGGATTAAATGATAATTAAATTAAGTTAGATTTTATTTAATTGAGTTAGACTCAATTAATTAATCCTAATTGATTCGAGTCAATGTCTGTTTCGAAATGGTTCAATCGGATTTAAAATCGACTTCAGTTTGATTATAAAATCACTTCATTTGGACCATGACCTAGAGTCCAGTAAGACTGAGACTCTCTCTCCATTCTCCCCTTCCCTCCACATGCCTAAGTGGGCTCCATGAATTTTTGTGGCAAGAAAGATGGGGCGTGAAACCAAGAGGGGCGCTAATTGAGTTTTGGCATGAAAAGAAAAGAGAGGAGGAAGAGTCCTTTTCTACTCCTCTAAATCCTAGACAAATAAAATAAAACACCGGTATTTTGTTTTGGCATGTAGAAATAAAATGGGAGACTTTTACCGTGAGAAAAAAAATAAGAAGGGAGTGGCCGACCATAAGAAAAAAAGGGGGCGTGATTTTTCTTGGGCATCTTTCTTCTCTTGGCCATTAACACTAGAGAGTCTCTGTTGGTTTCAACTATTCTTCTCCCTTTATTTATTTTCTCTTTTCTTCTATGAGATCTAGAGAGATGCTCTACTAGAGAAAGAAGAGAGGAAAGGATCCAAAAGATCTTGCATATTTTGATTTGCAAGATAAAAGCCGAAAGCCGGTCCGAATTCAGATTGGCACAGTTTTTAAAGCAGATGATTTGCTAAAAGAGGAGAGGGCTGCAAGCATCTAGCAGTCCGGTGCCCTCTATGACTTGGTTGTGGGAGCTTCATATGGATACCAGCAAAGGCTGGGCAATTGCACGGCTCCAACATAATCCCGATTTTCAGTAGCAGATTTGCATGCTTTTTAGAGCAAGCTCGGATAGCGATCCAGATAAGTATTTTGTACTTGAAATAATTTTTATTTCAGATCTAGTGTTTTTTTCATAAGCTCGGATAGCGATCCAGGTAAATATTTTGTACTTGAAATAATTTTATTTCAGATCTAATTTTTTTTCATATTATGCAGCATGTTAGGAATTTATGATAAATAAATTAGATTATTTATGAATTGCATGATTAAATATAAATTTTTTATATCTGCTTTTGCTGCGATAGCCTGTTGATGCCTGTTTAATTGCAATTTCCTGTTCCTGGGAGAAAAACAATAGTGGTATCAGAGCCAGGTTCTCTCTTTAACATGCTTGCATGAGAATCAGATCTAAAAAATATTCAGATCGGATAGATAAATTATGACTTTTTGGATCTATGTTGAACATGAGATTGTTCTAGCATAGAATTTTATGTTTTGAAAAATTATTTTCAAAATTAAAATCATAATTTTCAGATCTAAAATTAAATTTAATAATCTGAAATTAAATGATCAAGGTTGCATAAAGTGACTTAAGGTTATCCTGCCTTAGGGTTTATCTCCTATAGTGCAAAGGTTGTCCTACTTTGATCTATACCGATTTTGAAAAAGGGTTTTGATCGATTTATGATTATGTATGTTGTTGCATGAGATGGACAAAAATTAGGGGTTAGATCTTTATATGATTTGTGATCATAAACCATTAATGCCATGCACACTTTAACATAATTTTACAATTGATTTGATCAAGAAAATCAAATTAGGTGCATGAGGATTGGGGTTGAACAAATTAGGTCTAGAGATTGGGCTGCGTGATTAGGGCTTAATTAGATCAACTAGTAACCCTGATATGATTTTGAGCAAGTGACATAACTGATGATTTGGGTTAGGTCAACTATGCTCAAAATTGGTTTTAGATGTAGTCTGGTCAGATCGATTCATTTGATAGTGAGAAATAAGTTAAGACCTAATTTGGCTCAGTGATGAGCCCAGATCATTAGATGCCCTAATTGAATCTTGTCAGTCAATTGGTATCTAAGGAAGGTTTTGATCATGGTTTGCTAATTGGGGCTAACTCTTTCTTAACCAACTAGTTTGGCGGAAAGAGGTTATATGGTAGAACCCTCCCATGGATCAAAATTGACCTGCCAATTTGGTTGATTAGTTTTCAAAAGGGTCACTTTTGATTTGAGTTAAAATTTGAGATTATGATGACCTAATGTAATTTTAGTCAGACATAAGATGTGTGAAGTTTGGACTGAATGTAATTGGTTAGTCATGAATAATTATCATGTTTAGATTAGAAGAGACCTGAACCTAAGCTCCCAATAAAATATTAAGTCTAGGTCTCACCCATTATAGGTGTGCGGGTGTGTCCTACTAGTGTTAATTATCTCGGCTGGTTACAGTGGTCTAGTTGCATCGGGAAGACACAACCACCCTATTAGGCATGAGTGTTGCTAGGCACTGATGGGGTGGGCCCAATAAACGGGCATATTGAGGGACTCAATGATGGCTTTGTCTAGTAGGAATGGTGGGTCTGACTTAACTAATGATTGGACCAATAAACGGGCATGTTGAGGTTCCTGATTAGAGACCAAGAGCTAAACTTGGTATTAGATACATTGGACAAGAGTTGGCCACTTATTAGTTAGTGTGTTACCCACAAACCGGATATGGTGAGGGTGCCGCACATCGATGGGACCGTGCACCCACTAGAAACCTAGAGTCGCGGGTTTCACACTTTCATGGGGAGTGTGAGAAATCTGAGAAAATAGTGGGAGTTCTAAAATTATTTCTTAAAGATCATAGAATAATTTTTATAATTAAGTATAAAGCATCTAATTGAATCTTCTACTCTTGTAGAACCATGTTTACTTCAAGTCCCTTAGTCCATATTCTAGAGACAAATCAACTAGTTGGCCTCAATTTTAAAGATTTGTTAGGAAAATCAAAATTATTTTGAGTTCTGAGAAGTTGGGCTATGGTAGACCAGGAACCCCCCCTGTCTTACCTGACCATCCAAATGCTCGTCAAACGACTACATAAGAGATGGATGGAAGATGATAATAAGGTTAAGTGTTAATGTTGGCCTCAATGTCAAATGAATTGCAGAGCCAACATGAGGATATGCCAACTGCTAAATCGATTCTGATTCACCTACAAGAGTTATATGGTAAACAAAGTCGGATTGCATGCTTCGAAGTGTCGAAAAGGCTTTTCAACAACAAGATACGTGAAGGACAGTCAATGCATGATCATTGTTTGACAATGATCAAGGACATCAAAATCTTGAGAAGCTGGGCATTCTAATTTACAAGGAGCTTCAGTTGGATTTGATCCTCCAGTCCTTGACTAGTTCATATGCTTAATTGTTATGAACTATAATATGAACAAGTTAAATTACACTTTTCCTGAATTATTGAACATGCTGGTAAGCAATGAGGGGACCCTAAAGAGTTCAAGGGGCTCTATTTTCTCTGTGGAGCAGTCTTCCTCCCAAAGAAAGTCTACTTGGAAGAAGAAAAAAGCCTGCGAAGAAGCAGAAGAAGGAGAACAAATAAAGAAGGAAGGACACTCCCAAGAAAGCCAAGGTTAGCAAAGGAAAATGTTTCCACTGCAACACAGATGGCCATTGGAAAAGGAATTGTCCTCTCTACCTGGAAAGCCAGAAGAAACAGAAGGAGGTTGCACCTTCTAAAGGTAAGCCTATACTCATTATTGAATCTAACCTAACGGGTTTCATCTATTTCTAGCTAGATTTTAGACTCTAGCTCTAATGCTCATATATGCATTTCGATGCATATTCTGGAAAGAAGTAGAATGCTGAGAGAAGTGAGATGGCCGTACATGTCGAAAATGGAGCAAAAGTTGCTGCTCGAGCCATGGAGCTATTATCTATATGACTCTGGTATTACCTTTAGGGTTTAGATTAGTTCTTAGTGACTATTATTTTATGCCTGGAGCTAGTAGAATTTGATTTCTGTCTCTGTGCTAGCACAGGAAGGATTTGAATTTATATTGAATAAAGACTTTGTAGTATTTATTTCAAAAATAAATTGGTTTCAAAAGCTATTTTAATTGACAGTCTCTATCATTTGCTTACCGATGCATTCTTTGAACATTACAAGAAAATTAAAGTAATGCCATAGGACATAATGTCCTAGAGATGACCTAAATGAAAAATGCATGTGGCACTAAAGCTCGGTCATATAGGTGAGGACAGAATTAATAAACTGGAAAGGGATGGGATCCTAGATTCATTTAATTCTGATTCATACCCACCTTTGTGAGTCATGTCTTCAAGGTAAAATGAGCAAGTTACCCTTTGTAGGACATGGGGAGAGGGCCATAGAATTACTTGCGCTGGTACACACTGATGTGTGTGGTCCATTTGATATGCAATCCAGTGGTGGTTTTTACTACTTCATAACTTTATTGATGATTGTTCATGGTATGGTTAAGTGTTTCTTATAGACACAAATCTGAAACTTTTGAAAAGTTCAAGGAATTCAGACATGAGGTAGAAAAACAAACAAGTAAAACCCTTAAGGTTCTTCGATCTGATCGGGGAGGAAAATACCTTAGTAGGAAATTTTTAGGTTATTGTAAGGACAATGGCATAGTCTCACAATGGACTCCACCAGGTACGCCTTAGCTCAATGGGGTGTCTGAGAGGACAAACAGGACATTATTAGATATGGTCAAATCCAGATGAGCTTCACTGACTTGCCTTTATTTTTTTGGGGATATGCCCTACAAAGTTTAATTTATATACTAAATAGGGTTCCATCTAAATATGTTCCTACCACACCATATGAGATTTGGCATGGTAAGAAACCAAGTCTTGCCCATTTCAAGATTTGGGGATGTCCTGCTTATGTCAAAAGATTAATGGCGGACAAGATGGAATCTAGATTTGTGAAAGCTCAATTTATAGGATATCCTAAAGAAATTTTAGGATATTACTTTTACCTTCCAGAAAATCATAATGTGATTGTGAGTAGATATGCCACATTTCTTAAAAAATAGTTTATTCAGGAAGGTGGTAATGGGTGGTTAATTGAGCTCGATGAGAAAGTCTCTGAAGAAAAGCCAGCTGAAGATCAGATCGAACCTAATCAACCAATGCACGTAAATGCTCTTCCACCTCGTAGGTCTATTAGAGTCTCCAAACCTCCTGAAAGGTACTTGGGTATGCTTACAGAGGATTTAAAAGAAATGTTTCTTGTTAGGGGCAAGGATCAATTGATTGATCCTAAGACTTATGATGAGGCGATGTCAGACATCGACTCCGAGAAATGGTTGAATGCTATGTAGTTAGAAATTGATTCAATACATTCAAACCAAGTTTAGTCCTTAGTGGATCCACCAGAAAGTATTGTACCTATTGGTTCTAAATGGATCTACAAAAGAAAAATAGGTGCAGATGGTAAGGTAGAGATCTTTAAAGCTAGATTGGTGGCAAAAGGCTATAGTCAATGTGAAGGCACTGACTATCATGATACCTTTTCACCGATCGCTATGCTGAAGTCCATCCGTACATTGTTTGCAATTGCAACATATCATGATTATGAGATATGGCAGATGGATGTGAAAACTGCATTCATGAATGGATATCTTGAGGAAGATATCTATATGGAGCAGCCTTTGGGTTTCACTTCCAATGATGAAGATCATAAGGTCTGCAAGATGCATAGATCAATCTACAGATTGAAGCAAGCTTCTTGGAGTTGGAATTCTCGTTTAGATGATGCAATCAAATCATTTGATTTTATTAAAAATTAGGATGAGCCATGTGTTTATAGGAAGGCCAGTGGGAGGGCAGTGATATTCCTCATATTGTACGTGGATGATATCCTCCTTATTGGGAATGATATTCCCGTGTTGATTTTGGTCAAAAGTTGGTTATCTAAGGAATTCTCTATGAAAGACTTAGGTGAAGCATCTTATATTTTGGGGATTAAGGTCTATAAAGATAGATCTAATTGGATGCTGGCTTTTCACAAAAATTGTACATAGAGGAAGTACTGAAAATGTTCAGCATGGAGAACTCTAAAAGAGAATTGTTACCTCTTCGGCATGGCATTAATCTCTCCAAGAAAACATGTCCTAACACACCTGAAGAGATTCAATGCATGAGCATGATTCCATATGCTTCTGCAATTTGAAGCCTTATGTTTGTCATGTTGTGTACTCGACCTTATATAGCTCTTGCTGTGAGTGTCATGAGCAGATATCAGTCGAATCCAGGTGAAGAAACACTAGATAGCTATGAAGAACATTCTTAAGTACTTGAGAATGATTAAAGATTTGTTCTTAATCTTCGGTGTGATGGGGACCCGAAACCTATCCGGGTTTCACTTTTTTATTTTTTTAGAATTTTAGAGTTTTTTGTATTTTAGTTATTCCTGCTATTCCACCTATTCCCTTTATTCCCGTGTTATCCCGATGTTATTCCAAATTTATTCCAGGCTATCCCTATCTCCTTCAACCTCCAGGAAAAATCGCAGAGGCTTCATTTTTTTCGATTTTTGCCCGACCGGTATGCGATCTGCCGTGCCCGACCCCCGGTTGCCTCCACTGGCCCGCCGGCCGGCCACCCTCGTTGGAAACCCCAGCGTCCGCCTTCCCGCTCGAGGAAGACCAACGGTCCGTGGAAGACCAACGGTCTGTGGAAGACCAACGATCGCCCATGGCCGCTGCCGCCGTTTCGTCGCCGCCGTCGTGCCGCCCCGCCACTGCCGCCCGCCTGTCGATGCTCCGCCGATCCACCGCCCTGCCGCCCCGCTGGCATCCCTGGGCCTCACGCCGTGGGAGACCGAACGGAGCATTCGTGTGTGCCGTGAGGCCGTCCCACCCCTGCGCCACCTGGCCGCCATGCCACCTCGTCGCCACCGTCTGCCCGCGGAGCGCCACCGTGCCGCCCCGCCACCACCGCTGGGCCGGGTGCCGAAGATCCAAGTGCCCCCTGTTGCTCGGCCATGAAGAGCTTCCGCACATTTTTCAAAGCAGTCAAATGAAGCTTCTGCATGCTTCTCAAAGCAATGGAAGAAGAGTTGTTTTGCATGATTTTTGGAGTAGCACGAGTTTCAGAGCGGAGGGGATTTCAAAATTCAAATAAACGGGATTTATTTGGTATTTTTTTAATGAATGTAATTTGGGAAATTGGGATTTTGATTTTGAATTTGATTTCAAATCAAGGGAGGATTTCAGGGATTTTATTTTGAATTTCAAAAGGGATATGGGCATCTATAAATACCCATACTCCTCTTGTAATAAAATAGTTGAATGAAATTTTTGAGTGTTTTTTCCGGTGTGTGGCTCTAGGTTGAGGCCCTTTTGCCTTTGTCCTTCAGGACATCGAGGGGTGTGAGGCCCCAACTTGCCTTCG
Source organism: Areca catechu (assembly GCA_021397845.1). Lineage (NCBI taxonomy): Eukaryota > Viridiplantae > Streptophyta > Magnoliopsida > Arecales > Arecaceae > Areca > Areca catechu. The sequence continues at coordinate 111,945,738 of CM038051.1, read as the reverse complement.
TCCTTCAGGACGTCGAGGGGTGTGAGGCCCCAGGTATCTCCTTTCTCCCTCCCACCTTCGTGTCTTCCCCTCGTGGCCTTGAGAACCATCCTAGCACCTCTAAGTATTGAGGAGGGCGTAATGCCTTAGAGGTGGACGGTCTCTTCGTTAGGGTGAGTCCCAAGATCCATGAGTTCTCTCCACCCCCCTATCCTTCGTGACCTTGAGAACCATCCTAGCGCCTCTAAGTATTGAGGAGGGCATAATGACTTAGAGGTGGACGGTCTCTTCGTTAGGATGAGTCCCAAGGTCTAGAAGTTCCCGTCCCAGCCTCCCATCCCCATCATTCCTTCGCCATCTCCGCCAAGAAAATTTAAAAACCAAAAGAGTCCAGTCGGTTTAGGATTTTCAGGGGTCGTTCTATCCTAGTCCCGAGAGACTTCTTAGCCCTCCCATGATCCTTGGTTTGCTTTAGGTGTTTTTTCCTTTTCAAAATAACAATGGGTTTTCTTCGTGTCCTTCATTCTACATCAATTTGGTATCAGAGCCAGCAGCGGGCTAGGATTTGCTTTGTCCTCGAACTCGACGGAGTCGAGTTCTTCGTGCTGCAGGAGAATGATGGGGGACCCGAAACCTATCCGGGTTTCACTTTTTTTTTTTTTAGAATTTTTAGAATTTTTTGTATTTTTAGTTATTCCTGCTATTCCACCTATTCCCTTTATCCCATGTTATCCCGATTTTATTCCAATTTATTCCAGGCTATCCCTATCTCCTTCAACCTCCAGGAAAAATCGCAGAGGTTTCATATTTTTTCGATTTTTGCACCACCGGTCCGCGATCTGCCGTGCCCGACCCCCGGTTGCCTCCACCGGCCCGCCCGCCGGCCACCCTCGTTGGAAACCCCGGCGTCCGCCTTCCCGCTCGAGGAAGACCAACAGTCCATGGAAGACCAACGGTCGCCCACGGCCGTCGCTGCCGTTTCGCCACACCGCCGCTGCCGTTTCACCGCCGCCGTCGTGCCGCCCCGCCACTGCCGCCCGCACGCCGGCGCTCCGCCGATCCACCGCCCTGCCGCCCCGCCGTCATCCCTAGGCCTCACGCCGTGGGAAGACAGAACGGAGCGTTCGTGTGTGCCGTGCGGCCATCCCACCCCTGCGCCGACTGGCGCCGTGCCACCCCGCCACCGCCGTCCGCCCGCCGGCGCGCCACCGTGCCGCCCCGCCGCCGCCCGCTGGGCCGGATGCTGAATATCCAGGTGCCCCTGTTGCTCGGTTGTGAAGGAGCTTCCACACGTTTTTCAAAGCAACCAAATGAAGCTTCTGCATGCTTCTCAAAGCAGTGGAAGAAGAGTGTTTTGCATGATTTTTGGAGTAGCACAATTTCAGAGCAGAGTGGATTTCAAATTTCAAATAAACGGGATTTATTTGGTATTTTTTTAATGAATGTAATTTGGGAAATTTGGGATTTTGATTTTGAATTGATTTCAAAATCAAGGGAGGATTTCAGGGGATTTTATTTTTGAATTTCAAAAGGGATATGGGCATCTATAAATACCCATACTCCTCTTGTAATAAAATAGTTGAATGAAATTTTTGAGTTTTTTTTCCGGTGTGTGGTTCTGGGCTGAGGCCTTTTGCCTTTGTCCTTCGGGACATCGAGGGGTGTGAGGCCCCAACTTGCCTTCGTCCTTCAGGACGTCGAGGGATGTGAGGCCCCAGGTATCTCCTTTCTCCCTCCCACCTTCGTGTCTTCCCCTTGTGGCCTTGAGAACCATCCTAGCGCCTCTAAGTATTGAGGAGGGCGTAATGCCTTAGAGGTGGACGGTCTCTTTGTTAGGGTGAGTCCCAAGATCCATGAGTTCTCTCCCCCCCCCCATCCTTCGTGACCTTGAGAACCATCCTAGCGCCTCTAAGTATTGAGGAGGGCGTAATGCCTTAGAGGTGGACGGTCTCTTCGTTAGGATGAGTCCCAAGGTCTAGGAGTTCCCGTCCCACCATCCCAGCCTCCCATCCCCATCATTCCTTCGCCATCTTCACCATGAAAATTTAAAAACCAAAAGAGTCCAGTCATTTTAGGATTTTCAGGGGTCATTCTATCCTAGTCTCGGGAGGCTTCTTAGCCCTCCCATGATCCTTAGTTTGCTTTAGGTGTTTTTTCTCTTTTCAAAATAACAATGGGTTTTTCTTCGTGTCCTTCGTTCTACATCACGATGGGAGTTCAGAATTAGGGATAAAGGGATACACGACTCAGACTTTATGTCTGATCCTGATGATAGAAAGTCTACATCAGGGTTTGTGTTTTTGTGCAATGGTGGGGCAACTAGTTGGAAAAGTTCCAAGCAGCTCATTATAGCAGATTCAACAATGGAAGCAAAGTACATCTCTACCTTTGAAGCTACAAAAAAAGCCTTTTGGTATAAAAAGTTCATTGCAGAGCTTGGAATTATGCCATCTGATGCCATCCCCATATATTATGACAATAATGGTACAATAGCTCTTGCTAAGGAGCCCAGGTCTCACCAGAAGTCCAAGCATATTGAGCGACAGTTTCATATCTTACGCAACTAACTCGACAAGAAATATATTGAGGTGTGAAGAGTAGACTCATGGATAACATGGCAGACCCACTGACTAAGCCTTTGAGCCAACAAAAGACTGAGATCCACCTTGAGAAGATGGGACTTAGACATGTAGCCAATTGGCTTTGGTGCAAGTGGGAGATTGTTAGATGTATGCCCTAAAAGCCATATTGGCTTGATACATTTTAATTTCAGGGCATGAACTTTGTACTTAATTCTTCTTTATTAATAAAGGGCATTTGTTTCATTCATATTGTTGTGTCTATGAACTCCATGGAGTTAATGGACAATGACACATATTCTCAAGAGTTTAGAATCTGAGACATGTGTCTTTATAGATTAACTCCTAAAGGCTCCGATTGTTGGAATATCATGAGGACGGTGATTGATCCATTAAAATTGATGCACAGATCACTTCCCTTTTAGGGTAGATGAGTCTCTGACATACAGTGTGGTGACACTGGAGTGATAGTGCAGGTAGTTGATAGAGATCAACGGTACTGAGCATGACCAAGTACAAGAAGTTATACGGATGACTACTCACTCATTGATAACTTCCTGATGCTGTAGTTGTGTGAATAGTTTCTTGACCTAGAGTGTCTTGGCTACTCACAATAAGGTTGCTGTAGTTTGACAGCACAATCACATGGTTTCTATCCAAACAGGACCTTGCGGTATTCGTTGGCTACAGTAATTTTATTGTAGAAGTAGGGTGTTCACTTGTAGGGATCTATCAACCTTAGTAGTAAGGTATAATCCTATGCAAGCTTAATGAGACTATGTCCAAAAATCTATGGCTATAGTAGGGTGATAATGAAAAGGTGTTTTCATTAGTATCACAATTAGACTTGAATCAAGAGGGGCGCTAATTGAGTTTTGGCATGAAAAGAAAACAAAGGAGGAAGAGTCCTCTTCTACTCTTAAATCCTAGCCAGATAAAATAAAACATCGATATTTTGTTTTGGTGTGTAGAAATAAATTGGGAGACTTTTACTGTGAGAAAAAAAAAGAAGGGAGTGGTTGACCATAAGAAAAAAAGGGGGCATGATTTTTCTTTGGCACTTTCTTCTCTTGGCCGTGAACACCAGAGAGTCTCTCTCCTGGTTTCAACTATTCTTCTCCCTTTATTTATTTTCTCTTTTCTTCTATGAGGTCTAGAGAGATGCTCTACTAGAGATAGAAAAGAGGAAAGGATCCAAAAGATCTTGCATAGTTTGATTTGCAAGACAAAAGCTGAAAGTCGGTCCGAATTCGGATCGGCATAGTTTTTAAAGCGATGATTTGCTGAAAGAGGAGAGGGCTGCAAGGATCTAGCAGTCCGGTGCCCTCTACGACTCAATTGCGAGAGCTTTGTGTGGATACCAGTATAGGCCGGGCGATTGCACGGCTCCAACAGAATCCTGGTTTTCAGTAGCAGATTTGCACGCTTTTCACAGTTGGCCCAAATAGCGATCCATGTAAGTATTTGTACTTGAAATAATTTTTATTTCAGATCTAATATTTTTCTCATGTTATGCAGCATGCTAGGAATTTATGATAAATAAATTAGATTTATTTATGAATTGCATGAGTAGATATAAATTATTTTTATATCTGCTTCCGCTGCGACAAGCTACAGATGCCTGTTTAATTGCAATTTCCTATTCCTGGGAGAAAACCAACACCAGAGGCCTTCACATCAGCTTAATGGGCCTTGATTGCTGCCGCAGATACCAAGATTCCCCCTATATGCCTTCCATATATCAAGATGCCCTCCAAATGCCATAGTATATTCCAAGACCAAGGGCGCCCCATGATTCCAGGTATATGCCAGGTGCCTAGCCCAAGAACATCTCAATCCAAGAGCTCAGTAAAAGGATGCATCACAGGCTTTTCTCCAAGTCCATTTCATAATGGGTGCCCAGGGTTTCCAGCCCAGGCACCAAGTCCATGTGCCCCAGCCCTTGGAAGCCAACCAGGGCCCATCTAATTTTTGCCCAAGCCCAAGGAGGATGCCCTTTGCTGCTGCCCATGAGGTCCAAGCCAAATTCCAAGAGGAGCCCAAGCCTTTGACCGGTCCAAGGGAGGAAGGAGACTAGGTCAACATAAGAATATTCCTTCCTAACCTATTAAGGATTTCTATTCCTAAGTTCTTTGGAATTGCAATTGCATTCAAAGTTTATAACCCTCCTCCTACTCAAATTATGTGATCCTATCCTAATTAGGAGAGGGCAAGGGAACTCTTATAAACACCCCACCCCTCTTCCTCTTGTATTCATATATAACCTATTCATGAATTAAAACTCTGGTGATTTGTTTTCTAGCATTGGTGTTCTTGTGTTTTGTGTGTTCCTTGTGTGCTTGTAGCCCGCCGACCCTGCTTCCATGCCCAAGTCGTCATCTTCCATGCCCAAGGAGAAGAAGCCCTAGCTTCCCATCAAGCCAAGGATCTTCTTCTTCCCTTGGCCGCTAGCTATTCCAAACCATGATTCTTTCTTCTAAAACCTAGTTTTTTTCCTTTGTTTTCTTGTTTATTTGATTAACCTCTAATGCTTTCAAGATCCCGTGGTGTTTTCCCTCCACAGAGGAGGCCCTCTTTGCCTCCTAGACCAACCCAGATAGCCATCTGATTTGAGGAGTACAGGCTAGTCTTCCCGTGCCGATCCCAAGTGCTGTGTGATCTCTTCAGCAAAGGTTCTTCAAATCTCTGCCTAGTACAATCCTTCCCCTTCCTGATTTCTAATCTATTGAAGGTATGCTATCCTAAACTGGGAGTTTCTCAATATCCAGGATCCTATTTTTATTTTTCTACATGAGTTCTTTTGTGGGTATGATGTTTTCTTTCATTACATACTTGCCTGTTGCCCTTTACTTGATTTTGGGACATTAGCCTGCAAATTAAAATTCACAAAAATTAAAAAAAATTAGTTTCTATTTTCCTACAATCATGGTAGTCCTAGGATCATGCTGCATCAGGTATATATATGTAAGTTAGGATGGTTATGTGAGAAGAAGAGAGAGAGAAGGCCATTTTTGCAAGAGTCCAAGAAAATAACCAGAATCAAGAACTCCCTTCGTTCTTCCATATCTCATTTTTCTTCTTTCCTTCTCCTTCACTTCTCGATCAATCCAAGGGATTGATTGATCTTTGTTCGACCTGTATCCTACCATGATCATCTTTGGGTCACTGGCAGAGGGTCATTCGTGCACTCGGATTGCTTCCACTGGGCGTGGGTTCGTCGGATCGTTCAACATCAATTGTTTATTGGACGAGTTTCACCATCATAGCCACCATCACCAGAGAAGCCACCATTCCCCATTCAACCACATCCATCCTCTTCCCTACTTCCACCACCCTAATCTACCACCCTCCGCCCCTGCCGGCAGCTTGATGGGGAGAAGCAAGTTCTCCGATTCCCAGTGGGAGAGGGGGATTTAGTGTCAGCAAAGTGCAAAATCAGGGATTCGAGGTTCCAGTTTGGACTCTAGGTAGCCTGAGAAGGAAGAAGAGAGTTGATCAATCCATCATGATGCATATCGGATGATCGAGAGTTTTTCATACAATATCTATCCAATCTGGAACCCGATTCAGTCCAAATTCGATTAGGATAGAGCCCTCAATGAGATCTTTTTAAAGGACCCCTATATTACAGTAGAAGGCATCTTGGAGAGAGGAGTACAGTATAAGATAGAAGATCCAGTTTTGGGTTATAGGTTGGCCTCTAAGAATGAGGCTTCTTAGAGGAGAAGCTGTGTCGTCTATGCCATCTCTTCACCTACACCGATCTCCGGATCAAGATCCAAGGAGAAGGAAGAAGAGAAAGCTTAGTTCGCTCCATGGAGTATGACGGAAGGAGGAGACATGATATTAACTGACTTCCCGACAAGGCTGCACCAATCGACTTCAAAATCTTTGTCCCTATTTTTCTTAGTTTATTTAATTATTATTTTTATATCTTGTAATTGAATTTCTCTTTTAATAATGCAATATCTATTTTTATGTACTTTAAATTTCTATTTTTAATTTTTCACAAGTAGATGCTAAGATCTGATTAGCAGATCAATCATACCCGAGTTTTGATGTTCTTTCATATTTTAATTTTCTTATTCCTGACTTCAAATTATTTTCTTTCTTTTATGAAAATCAAAGATTTTAAATCATTTTAAGCACTTCCTTTCCCGTGGATTGATCCAACTTGCTACTATTTACTTATTTTTAATTTTTTAGAAGTCGGTTAATTTAAATTGATAGCCATGGTATCTTAATGACAACATCATGGCCTATCAAAGCTCACCTTAGATAAGAGCTAGACCTCAACCAGGAGCTCACCTCAGATGGGAGCTTGACCTCGACTGGGAGCTCGACTTTGAATGGAAGCTTGACCTTAGTCAGGAGCTCACCTCGGATAGGAGCTTCACCTCAGTTGGGAGCTCACCTTGGATGGGAGCTCAATCTCGGCTAGGAGCTTACCTTGGATGAGAGATCAACCTTGATTGAGAGCTCACCTCGGATGGGAGATCGACCTCGGATGGGAGCTTGACCTTTGCCAGGAGCTCACCTCAAACGAGAGCTTGACCTTAGCCAAGAGCTCAACTTGGATGGGATCTCAACCTTGACTGGGAGCTCACCTCAGATGGGAGCTTGACCTCGACTGGGAGCTCGTCTTGGATGGACCAGGTGGTGCTCTCCACCACCTTGTCATCCAGTTATGTATGATGTGGGTGCCAAGTTAGTGTCTTGCCACATTAGATACCCCCACTCTCGAGCCTCGAGCACATTATGGCTTCTTGGGATCGAGGCGAAGGGAGTAATGATATTGCTGATGTGGAGGGCTGCCACGCCCACATCACTAAATGTTGCATCCCTTGATAATTTGTGGATGGTGCTTGCACTAATCGGGGGCCACCATGTTAGCGGAAGCGGTGACCTGCAGCAACCCTTTATGCTTCCTAGTGCAGCATTTCATGAATCAAAGCACCTCGTGTAAGGGTTTTGGTGACCAGGGCAGAAGTGTGGATTTCAAAATTTTATTATGAAACCACAACCAAATCCTTAACCCAAGACCTCCTTACTAGGAATTAAAACATGCAAACATGCATATATAATATAAACTAGAGTTTAGGCACCAACCTGAACCGCTAGTATCCAATCCGATGAAGAAAACCCTGATTCAGTCTTCTTCTCCACCAGGCGCCTAAACGTTCACCCTCCAACGGTGATCCACACGAAACTCAGACCAAGGAAGAACTCCTTCTTCAAGTTGCTTGGATAAGTGGAACTCTTTCGGCAGCCTTTGGTCTATTAATCACTATAGGACACCCTGTCCTACTGTAGGGCACTAAAGACACTCTCCTAAACCACTATTTGTTTAGGACAACCCTCCTCTAGGACCCCTTAGTCTTTATCCTAAAAAAAAAGCCTTGTCCTAGTAGAAAAGATCTTCTCTTAACAAGACAAGTCTTGTCTTAAAGAAAGGAGGGAGAGAGACACTCAGAATAGTACTTCGGTGGAATTCTTAATTATCAGACTCATTTCACCGCCCCTATTTATAGATAAAAGAGGGGCATGTGATATGTCCTCCCATGAACTTATCAAATATGATTTTTCAAGACCGAAGAGAAGTTATCTTGCTTGAAAAATCATATCTAATAAGCCCATTCATGTACCAAAGGCCTTATTCACATTCCTTCATTTATCTGGATGAATTCTCACTTGCCACATGTCAATTACCGATCCCTAAGAAGCCAAGAGGTGCGTCTTCAATTTTCAAACATCGAAGATTATGAAGAGTCCTGATAGCAGAAGGACTCTCCATCAGAACCGCACGCCACATGAAGAGTTGCGACTCTTCATACACTGCACGCACCATCCTTCTTCCATGCAAGTTTCAAAGAATGTTGACGAGTCAAAACATAGGCAATATGGATGTTAGTGGAAAGAGCATAAAATTTCCTTTCTGACCATATAAATTATATTCAAATCAGAGATCTATAGCTCATTCTGTGCCCTTTTGAAGTTAAGGTATCATTTAGGTACCAAGATTCTCATGCCATTGGGACTCTTCATGTATGGTGCCTAAAATGCCCTTAAATCCAAATTAAAATCAGACTTAGCTCTGATTAGGCTAGCCCCACTTAGGACTCAACCTAATTTATATTTTCCATAATTAGGTTAGCCCAATTAGGAAGCAACCGGACCCAATCCAATTGGGTTAAAATTTGGTTAGCCTACATATGCTAGTATGTAATCCGGCTAACCAATTAGGATCCTATGACCCTAATTAAATCATGAATGACTTCCTTGGCCAAGTATATATTGTGTGTGATCCATTGGGTTCCACATCTATTCAGCAGTAGGTTTAGGTTTGAGCCGATTCGATCCGATCGAACCCGATTGACCTAATTAGATCAAATTGGCTCACTTAATTGTCTAATTCGAATCATACATCGAATTGACTCATGAAACCAAATCAATTGGTTCATGAAGACCTACAAGATAAGAATGACGTCTAGCAATGTGTTATGCCTACCCGGAAGATGAGGAATTTTGATGGATTTTACCAAAAACCCTTCAGTGGTAAGTTACCAGGCAATTCAGTCCTTCGATCTACTTTCACCCTGAATATGACTATGGAAAAGGATATGTGTCAAATCCAATTTCATATTCATTCCTTGCTCAATCTGATAATGATGATTCATTAATGAACCATTAAAAACTATTTCTAATGTTCATACTTTGATCAAAGATTTTTCAAATCTTCATTCGATTGAAATCATATGGATGCGCTTCCCTCTTACTAGGGTTGATCGATTCCTTTTTGACCTACACACATCCTCCATATGCAATCCACCATACCAGTAACACCCCATGCATGACTCAGTGTCCTTATTGAGTGTGAACCAAAGTATGGATTCATGCATACAAGATACCATGGCAGTCTCAGGTCAAAGGACCATATGCACTACTCCCACTATGAGAACTATCTATTAACAAATAGATAAGGTTCCATTAGATGTTCTCAAGCTGGATCCATTCAGTGAACTCATTCTCTAATGAGCACCCACATCCTAGTATTAGTGTCAAACACAAGTGACTATGAGATCAGTCACCCTCTTCACCAAGCATACATAGGATGTGCTGGTCTTACCGGAAACATTGATCCCCTACTCAATATCCCATCGACCAGGAATATTCTAGATTAGGGTTTTAAGGCTTTAGGTCTCACTGGTATGATCTCATCATGACCCTAGAACCATAGCCCTAATCTATGGGGTTCATCATATCTTAATAAAATTAATAAGACACATCGTATGATGAAAATAAAATGTCTTTATTAATTGATAATGTCAATACACTGGTTTGGGATACTAAAGAAAATCCCATCGAAATACAACATTTCGATTGGCCTTTAGGGCATAATCCTTTCAATCTCCCACTTGCACTAAAGCCAAATCACCTTTAAATTTTAACCCCATACAATCGAGGTGGCGATCAAACTCCTGCTATGGTAGAGCCTTAGTGAACGGGTCTGCTATGTTGTTCTTCATTTCTACTCTTTTAATGCAGACTTCTTGTCTTTCAACAATCTCTCAAACGAGATGGAAGCGTCTTAGAATGTGCTTTGATTTGTGATGAGCTCTAGGTTCCTTAGCTTGAGCGATAGCTGCAGTATTATCACAGTAAAGTGGTACTGGACCTTCAATCTCCGGAACAACGCCCAACTCTGAGATGATCTTCTTCATTCAGACAGCTTCCTTGGCAGCTTCACTAACAGCAATGTATTCTGCCTCTGTTGTTGAGTCAGCTACAGTATGCTATTTAGAACTCTTCCAGCTTATAGCTCCTCCATTTAGGGTAAAAACATATCCTGAAATAGATTTGCTATCATCTGGATCCGATTGAAAACTAGAATCTGAATAAGCTTCCAGTTTAAGATCAGATCCTCCGTATATCAGAAAAATATTCTTAGTCCTTCTCAAGTACTTAAGAATATTTTTCACAGCCTTCCAGTGATCCTCTCCTGGATCAGCCTGAAATCTGCTGGCTATACCTAAGGCATATGCCACATCAGGCCTGGTATATAACATAGCATATATTATAGATCCTATAGCCGAAGCATAAGGTATAGAACTCATTCTATTTCTTTCTTCAGGTGTCTTAGGAGACATCTTCTTAGAAAGATGTATGCCATGACCAATGGGCAAGTAACCTCTTTTACTTCCCTCCATGCTAAATCTCTTTAGCACTTGGTCAATGTACCTAGAATGGGATAAGCCTAGCATCCTCTTAGATCTATCTCTATAGATCTTGATACCCAGTATATAGGATGCTTCTCCCAAGTCTTTCTTTGAAAACTATTTAGATAACCATACTTTGACTGATTGTAACATTGGGATATCATTCTCAATGAGGAGTATGTCATCCACATACATAACCAAAAAGCCTATGGCACTCCCACTAGTCTTCTTGTACACACAAGGTTCATCCTCATTTTTGATAAAGTCAAACTCTTTGACTGTCTTATGAAATCGGATGTTCCAACTCTTGGATTCTTACTTTAATCCATAAATGGATTTCTTTAGCCTACATACCTGATTAGATTTAGTCTCCAAGACAAAACCTTCTGGCTGTGACATATAGACCTCTTCCTCAAGGAAACCATTAAGGAATGCAGTTTCAATCCATTTGCCAGATTTTATAATCATGATATGCTGCTATAGCAAGCATGATCCGAATAGATTTGAGCATGGCAACAGAAGAAATATTTCATCATAATCTATTCCCTATTTTTGTCTGAAACCCTTAGCCACTAATCTAGCTTTATAAGTTTTGACTTGGCCATCTACCCCAATCTTTTTCTTATAGACCCATTTGCATCCAATAGGGTTAACACCCTCTGGTGCATCAACCATAGTCCACACTTGGTTGACATACATGGAGTCCATTTCGGATCTCATGGCTTCCAGCCATCTGTCTGAGTCCCTACTCATGACAGCATCCGTATAGGTTAGAGGCTCATCATTTTCAATAATCCGGGCTTCATTATTTTCAATAATGAACCCATACCTCTCAGGTGCATGACACACTCTATCAGACCTACGGATAGGAGTGGTGTGTTCTGGTTCTATACTAACTATGTTATCATTTGGTTGAGATGTATCTATTTGTTGAACTTCTTCAAGTTCAATATTTCTCTCACTGCCCTTTTGTAGGATGAACTCTTTCTCCAGAAAAGTGGCATGCCTACTGACAAAAACATTTTGTTCAATAGGGTGGTAGAACAGATATCCTACACTATCTTTAGGATATCCTACAAATAGATACTTATATGCTCTAGCATCCAGCTTATGTCCAAAATTTCTTTTGACATAGGCTGAACATCCCCATATCTTAAGATACTTAAGATTGGGTTTCTTACCCCTCCATATCTCATATGGAGTGCTAGAGACAGATTTAGATGGTACTCTATTTAAGATTAGCCACGGTTTCCAAGGCATATCCCCAGAAGGAAACAGATAACTCTATGGAGCACATCATGGACCGTACCATATCTAATAAGGTACGGTTCCTCCTTTTAGCAACACCATTTAATTGTGGTGTGTAACAAGGGGTCCATTCAGAGATAATCCCCTTTTCTTTAAGGTGATCGAGAAACTTGGTGGATAAGTATTCACCTCCTCGATCTGATCGAAGGATTTTAATACTTTTCTCCATTTGTTTCTCTACCATACTTTGATACTCTAAAAATTTATCAAAAGCTTCGGACTTATGTTTCATAAGATATACAAATCCGTACCTTGAAAAATCATCAATAAACATGATGAAATAAGAGTATCCACCCTTGGCCTGAGTTGTCAAAGGCCCACATACATCTATATGTATGAGTCCTAATAACTCAGTTGTCCTTTCTCTATGTCCACTAAATGGAGTCTTGGCCATTTTACCCATGAGACATGATTCACAAGTTCCTAATGATTCATAGTCATAAGGATTAAGAAAATTTCCTTGTATAACTTGCTAATCCTAGTCTCACTAATATGTCCAAGCTGACAGTGCCAGAGTAACGTATTGTTACATCATCTCTCTTCATTTGTTACTTACATGAAGTATATTGTCATTAGTGGATAGAGTTAAAAGACCATTGCAAAATATGCCACAACATATAATTTCATTTGAAAAGCTGATTGAGCAACCATTGCTCATCACATTCATAGTATACCTTGTTTAAGTGACAAGGGTACATAAATGATATTTCTAATGACCTTAGGCAATAGTAACAATCTCTCAGCTCTAAAATCTTCCTCGAAGGTAACTTCAAGATATAAGTCCCTACGGCCTCTGCTTGGATCGACTCTCCTCTAGCACTGTAGAGCTCGAAGTCTCCTTCCTTCAATACTCTAAGCCTCTGCAGCCCCTGTAATGATTTGCAGATATTATGACCACAGGCGGTATCCAATACCCAAAAATTTGAAATGGAAGAATCCAATGACAAAATAGTATGAACTTCTTTCATACCTTTTGGTGCATCCAATGCACCAGGCTTCACACCTGCAAGGTAAGCCTTACAGTTCCTCTTCCAATGACCTGGCTTGCCACAGTGAAAGCAGGTCATCTGTCCGGAGGCCTTCTTTCCTTGCTTCTTCTTGATGCCCCTTTTTGGGTTCAATCTCTTCTTGGAACCCTTTCTGCCTAACTTCTTCTTGTTGATCCCATCCACAAGAAGAAGTGGAGCCTTATTTTTCTTTAAATGTCTCTCTTCTATTTTTAACATGTTTAACAGCTCAGGCAAGGAAGTATTAAGTTTGTTCATATGATAATTAAGAAAAAAATATGAAAATGACTCCGGGAGTGATTGCAAGATCAAATCCTGATTCAACTCCCCATCCATAACAAAATCCAATTGACCTAATTGAGTGATCAGGTCAATAACCATCAGTACACGATCTTGTACGGATGTACCTTCTATCATTCTCGCATGGAACAACTGCTTAGATATCTCATATCTAGCAGTTCGACTATGTTCTCTATATAGCTCTTTTAGATTGAACAGTATGGAGTTAGTGTCCATGCTATCATGTTGCCTCTGCAACTCATTGGTCATAGAGGCAAGCATGATACATTTGACAGTGAGTGAGTCATTTTGCCACATCTTGTATGTGGTCTTTTCCTCTTGCAAGGCATCTTCCCCTAAAGGTTCCAAGGTAGGGGTATCAAGAATGTAAAAGAGTTTTTCCTCGCTGAGTACTATCTTTAGGTTTCTCAACCAGTCAACATAGTTCGGTCCAGTCAATTTATTGGCATCAAGTATACTACGGAGTGAGAGTGAAGAGGCCATTTAATCTACATTAACAAAGAACATAACATAAACAAATAACCAATGTTGACAAAACATAATTAAATTAGGACTTTAACTTAATTATGTCTCCCACTATTTTATCAAGCATCATAACCCTCTATATGATGATCGAGAAATCCTAATTGGTTTTCTTAGTGGGGTTGAGATCCTAATTCCCTATAAAAGATCTTGTGTATACACAACAAATCTTTTATATGTTCAAAGATAGGAAATCTCTTTCCAATTGTATCTCATACATTTCTCAACAAAACTGGCCCTAAAATATTAATAGCCTTGTGTGTGCACAACAAACTATAATATTTTTAGTTAAGTAAGACCCTTCATTCTTTTGTAGTCATGATTGTAATAATAAAAACCCTTGTGTGTTCACAACAAAGTATTATATTAAATCATGCCATGAGCATCAAATGCACCAGGCCAAAATTGTGTTAGTTACCATAATAGGCCTTGTGTGTACACAACAAACCTAATACGGATCATGACTGATGGGGGACTAATATGCATGAAATTTTTTTTTATATGTTTTATATGTGGGGTTGAGTGATTAATTCCCGATTTTAGATTAAAATAAGTTGTAGGGAATTCTATATGAATTTTAGAAGATCAGCATGCAGATTAGGACTTAGAAAAGTAGAAAAGAAGGATCGCCGAGGCTGAGAAGCCTCGGTTAGGGCAAGTTCTCCTACAATAAAACCACTGGAGGTAGAGGGGGTGTACCTGACAATGTCTGTGAAGATCGCAGCAAGGGGTCTCTCGTTCCTCGATGGATACGGCCTGGAAAATCGAGCAAAGACCCGCGGATACCTGGCTTTCTGCTCGGTGATCCGATTGAGGCTTGGCTGGAGTCGTTGGATTCGTAGGAACTCGAGAACCTGCAAACGACCTATCAGGGGTTAGAAAACTCATAAAAGAATAAGAAAACAAAGCAAAAATAGCAAGGGAAGGCTTCTTTTGGAGTGGGCATCCAGGGATCTGAGAGGCTTGTTGGTAGCAGGAAGATGATTGCAGCACTGGGAAGAAAACTCTCACAAACCCCTTTATGCACACAGCAGGGTATCACACAACTCAATAGAAGAACTCAAGGTTTTAATTCATATCAAAAATTAGGTTCATACAAGAGGCTAGGGTCGCTTAAATAGACCCTTAACCTTGGGCTCCAAGTAAGGGCACATAAGTCTTTACATAAGAATCCTTTTCCCTCTCAAACCCTAGCTAGAAAATAAGGAAACATTAGGTAGAAAAATCCCTAAAATTTATCTTGACTTGGCCAACACTCCAAGGACACCTAGGGGGCGTGTTGGGCTTCTAAGAGCAGCAAGGGGCCAGCCCAAAGGGGCTCGGGTGCATGGGTTTGGGCCTCTGGAAGCTGGGGTGGCCTGGTAGCCAGGTAGCAGGAATATTCCCTGGTATCTTGCTTCTTAGGGGCTTGGGCTTGGCGCCTGGGCTTGATTTCTTTGGGCTAGGATGCTGATGGACCTCTAAAATCATGGATGCCCTTATCTATGAATATACTTTGGCATCTAGAAGGGAATCTGGGCATCTGGAGGGCATCTGCAAGAAATCAGTGTTTTTTGAATTTTTCTCCTGGGGTCTTCAAATCTTCAAACTGGGTTGGACTTGGGCTATACTTCCATGTATTCAATCTAGTTGGACTTGGTCTTCACTTGTATGATATAGTCTTGAGTCTTCAGTATGCTTGGACAGGACTCAAAAAATAAAATTAGCTCAACATGAGCTGACTAGCATTAGACTGAACTAGCTCAACATAAGCTGACTGGTACAGAACTGAAATAACAACTCAAAAGACTCAAACAACAACTAAAAAAAGGACTCAGATGGGCTAAGCCCTTATTACAGATGGACTCATAAATTATTGATCAATTCACAGAGGGTTGAAAAGCCTCTGTCTTATTCTGGTACCTCCGGTGTCCCCACCATCTGCCTTATGGCATGGGTCTTACGAGATTATTTAGAGCTTATGTAGTCGATCTTATAGGAGAGCCGTACAGAGAGCTTCTTTACACTGAGACTTATGATGAGAGGTTTCTACACTGAATGGGATATCAGAGATATCGAGATCACTGGAGGTGCGGAGTTTGTGGATAGGCACCTGACACTATGTCGGATGATGAGGAGGATGCTACTAAGGAAAAGACACAAAGAGATGAGGCCGGGCCATCAAAGCCACCATGAGATTCACTTGAGATACAACTCGAGCCTTATGTATCTGCACATACTAAGGTGCGACCTCCAGCATATTTTTTGAGGATAGGATCACTAGCTTAGAGACTGAGATGCGGACTTTGAGGTGGCAAGTTGATTTGATTCATGAGGAGATGAGATCTAGATTTTAGGAGATGAGAGAGGGGTCTGCTACTATGATGGCTGCTTTATAGTGGCTAGCTCCTGGCGGACCATCTTCCCCTCCATCATCGTCAGATTCTCCACCGGCACCATTAGCACCACTAGCAAATGTTCTGGAGATGGGTGCAGATCAGGATGGCTTGTCAGCAGATTTTGACATTGATGATATTATGACAGAGCCTGAACTGGAGATAGGAGTTGATCAGGACACTGAGCCTACTACTGATTAGACAAGGACATCTAAGGCTATTCTTGTTCCACCTAGTCCTACCCTTTAGAGCCCTGACCTACCTATTACTCCTATTATATCTACTCCTACTGATACTATTCCTTTAGACACATCCATTGTATCTACACTTGTTCTATCTACAGATCCATCTGATGCTCCCATTGATTTACCTACACCATCCATCCTTGTTCCCCCTACCTTTCTGATAGGACACCTTTTGTACATTCTACTTTTTACCCATTTCTTCTTATCCAGGGAGTTAGGTTTCTGCAACCCTGGATTTCATATCCTTTCTGGACCTATTTTTGACATCACACCTCCTGTCACTAATACTGATCATGTTATTCCTAACCTTGTCCCATTTCCTGACCTTGACATTGGTTCGCCTCCAGCACGAGCTAGAGGGAGAGCAAGGTGCAGAAACCAGGGCTAGAAAGAAATGACAGGTTAATCCCATCTCCTTGTGGATCACCTGTGAATAAGCCCCAAACACCAATTTCAATTGAGTTCTATATATACAAGCCTAAATCCCAATTTAAATTGAGTCCTCTAAATATAAGCATAGTCAATTTTGTTTTGTCTTGTTATGCCTTAGTAATTTGATCAAATGGGTTCATTTGATCAAGTTGGGTTTCAAGTTAGTTTCAATTGAGTCCCTTAGTTAGTTAGTTTCAATTGAGTCCTGTAATGAGGGGGTTCAAGTTTAAATCAAGAATGCAAGCCAAGAAGGGACCCAATTCCTGGTGCCACAACATCTTGCCATATCATCACATGCCACATCATCTTGGATTCCCCATCATGCCAGGTCATCATGCCACATCATCTTGCCATGTCATCTTGTCATCATCACACATGCCATGGTTGGCCACAAAGAATCAACAAGGATGCCAATTCAAGAAGCCAAGTGTCCAAGGTTCAAGGGAGTTTCATGAAATCAAGAATTCAAGGAGTCCTCCAAATTCAAGAGTTCCTTATTATCCAAATTCAAGAATCCATCATGGATGCTCAATCAAGAATTCATCTTGGCCGCCCATCATCAATAATCCATTTCAAAAAGCCATTGTGCGAAGAGAAGAAACCTTGCCGCCCACTTCAATTAAAGTCTTGTCGCCTAAATGGATGAAGGCAAGAAAATTCAAATGCCAAGGATTCATGATGCTAAACTCAAGAGATGGCTGTCGCCCGAGGGAATCCAATTCCAAGGAGCTTCTTTCCCTTTCAACAAGAACTCAAGAAGTTATAGCCCTTACTTATCTTGCTTATAGCTTATGAGGGTCTATAAATACCCCTTAGTGCCTCCCCTTGTAATAAATTAGTATTTCATGAAATAAAGTTGAGATTTTTTCTCTTCAATCCTTTACTGTGTGAGCGTCGAACTCTGAGAGGGAGAGGACGTGAGGTCCTTAGGTGTGAGGACTAGTCATCAATCCTCCATCCATCAAGAAACCCTAAAGCCACCTCCTTCCTTCTCTTCTCCATTTCTTCCAATCTTTTCCACCTTCCACGCCATCTAACCCTTTTTCTTTGACTGATTCCAGGTGATCAAGATATGAAGTGAAGGTGTCTTTGCTTTGGAACCAACCTTGTTGAAGATCGAAACTCGAAGATCGATAATCTTGAAGTTCTGCCTTGAATCCTATGGTGCTTAAATTGATCTACATCAAGAGAGCTTCAAATCTTTTTTGGTAAGTGAAACCCTCCTATACTTTTTAGTTTTGATTCTTGAAAGCAATAATCCTAGTTTGGGTGATTTCTTAATCATCAGATCTTATTTTCATGAATAGTTTTGGTGAGTCTACATTGCAGGTATCATAATAATTGCCTAGCTGATTTCATCTAGGTTTCTTTGAGTCCCTTTTCTGAGAGCTACTGAAACTAATTAATCATTGATCACCTTAAAACAACTTTAAGATTGACAGAATTAGTTTTGCATATCTCATCCCTGGTGAGGACACAAGAGCCAGGAAGTGGAAGCAAACCTTTTCCAATTCAATTTGGATCACCAATGAGTAAGTCCATGTGTTCTTGACAAAGAGCACTCGAGTCCTAGTTGTTTTGAGTTGTAATTAAGTCAAATTGTATTGCAATTGATCAGATTGAGTGTTATTTGGTCAATTAGGGTTGTTAAGTTACCAATTGAGCCCATTGAGTCTATCAATTGGTTTAAAAGTCTTGTAAATAGCATTAATTTGCTTTGTTCGGTGAATTGTCCAAGATGAGTCCTGTAATTAGTGCTTGAATAAGTCAAGGAGAGTCATTATTATCCAAGACCCAAGTCATCATCACCTTGGTGGATCAATTCTAAGCAAAAAAGGGGTTGTCCAAATTTTTCACCAGATATTCAGACATTGGAACATCCAGACATTGGGACAACCGGACAACTGGATATTTGGACAACTTTAAATTCATCCTTAACCAAGAGAGGTGTCCATCCATTTTCATCGCCCATTTCAAGGAGGCCAATTGAGAGGAGTAAAGTAGAAAGACTCTGCTTCTTATCTGGTACCCCCTCATTCCCTCTTGTCGCCCACTCCAAGATGATGCCCACCCATGGTCTATTCAAATTTTAAATGGGAGAAAGTCCAAGATAAGTGGAGGCTCATCCAAAATTCAAAGAAAAAAGTCCAAGATAAAAGGAGGATCATCTCAAATTTAAAGGAGACTTTAAATTCAAACCTACACATTTGAAGAGGCCTTCTTATCCCATGTTGCCAAACAAGTGGAATAAAAATCATATTAAGAAATGTTTAGCGATAAATAAGAAGGAGATTAGCACCCCATCTTCATTTTCCCGAATACTTTTTTTCATCTTGTCGCCCAAGCCATGGAGAGAAGGAATTTAAAATTCAAAAATCAAGGAAGGAGTCAAGAAGCCAAGGAGTGTTTTAGAATTCAAATTTAAATGTAATTTAAATTCAAAGGAGTCCTATGAAATCTTCATGTGTGAAGAACCCTATAAATAGGACCCCATACCCCCTTGTAATGGATGATTATTGATTTATGAAATGAAATGCTATCTTTCTTCTTCCATAAAGCTGGGTAGGCTTAGTGATTTTCTCTAAGGATGGGGAGGTCCTTTAGAGCTCAAGACGAGGAGGTCCTTGAGAGCTCAAGGCGGTGAGGTCCTTGAGTGGAGGTTCTGCTGGATTCATCAAGCTGTTACCGATATTCTACAAGCCCTACACATCCAACATTTCTTTTTTCTCATTTTGGAGCCTGCTTACTTTGTTCTTAAAATCTTATTTGCTGCCTTCTCTGCAGATCCCAGGTGTTCAAGGACTTTAGAGGATGGATCCTTTGCTTCCGAACTAAGATCTGATGATAGATCTGAAATCTAGAGTCCCGATCTTCATCCTACTGCGAAATCTGAGCGACCAAGCAGTAGATCCATCTCAAGTCGATGAGAATCTCCATTGGGATAAGTAACCAATCATTTTCTTATTAGATTTGGTAATTGAAGCATGGAATAGCCTGATCTTAGATGGTTTCCTAGTCGTCGGGTCCTTATTCTTCATAGCTTGCGGAGTGGATTGCGGGTAAGTGGTTAATTACCTTCTTTACTCTCTTCAATCTATTATGTTAGTTGCTTTACTATGATCATTGCTCTCTAAATCATCTAGGCTAAAATTGAATCATCCTACACTACATCGTAACGTCTCGCATCATCTTATTGGTATCAGAGCTATGTTCCCCATCTTATTGGTATCAGATCTGGCATTCCGCATCATCTTATTAGTATCCGAGCCAAGTTTTGATCCTGGGACCTATGGGTTATGGGCCACAGGTCTACGCCCTCACCTACTGGGACTTCATCGAGGAGAGCGTCGCCCAGCTCAGACTCCATCCTCGGACGGTCAAGGAGGTTTAGGGCATGCCCAAACTAATCCTTAAAGATGAGATTGCATGCCTTGGCCGGTCCTTGAAGATGAGATTGCCCTAGAGGGATACTTTCCCCTATTCTCCATGCCATCGGTCTGAGGAAACAAAGATGCTCGCATGATCGTGAAGGTGCACGGTCGTGAAGGCAAAGCCAGCCACCTATGCCAACTTTAGAATAAAGGCCGGAAAAAAAAAAGAGAGGTGAAGGAAATACAGAAAAGAAAAAAAAATGTGAGAAAAAAAAAGATGAAGAAGGAAATAAAAAAAATGAAAGAAAAAAAATATATGAAAAAAAAGGATTTTTATTTGAATAAAAAGATTTGGAAAAAAAATAATTTGGGCCTAGTTTAATCTAGCCTAAAGGTCATTTCCTAGCGACCAACAATCCGATTTCCTAAAATAAATATTGATCGGGGTCCGTCCTGCATCAATCCCGCATCATCTTTTGGTATCAGAGCTAGTTAAACTAGGGTTTAATTGCTAGTTTTTGAAATTTTTGCCTGCTGAAATTTGCATACTAGTCTAAACCTAGGACTAATTTTTCATCAAAACCCTACTATTTTTGTTTATTTTTGCATCCATCCATCATATATTTAGTCTTCTTAAATTCTGCAATTTTTTGGAAATTCTCAGATCTGAGAAAATAAAAAAGAAAATTACAAAATGAAACCCTAAAAATATTTACCTTGCTGAAACTTCTGCAACCCTAAAATAGGACTGAAATTTAGTTTACCATAAAACCTTCAACCCTAATTTTCTTTGCATTTAATTTACTGATATTAATCTATATTAATTCTACCATCTACATAAAAAAAAAATTAAAATTATCTTATTTTTCAACAATTTTTGATTTTTGTGTCTTCTTGCATCTTAGGGTTTCATGTGCATACATCATAATTGAAATCAACTTTAAGGGTACTTCTACTCTGTCAGATAAGGGAAGGATTTCATCATCTTTTCTTGGCCCAAAACAACCATCCTGCATCAACCCAAACCTACGTAAAATCAATTAGAAACCTAAAGCAGCTTAGGGACACCCACACGGTCAGGTTCTAAGTATTGTGAGGAAACTAGTGCACCCGATCCTTCGGTTATCTCTTGAATCTAGTGTCTAAGACTAGAGATCCAGAGGCAAATGCCCTAAGTGGACTTGTGGTTTTTAATTAGGACCCTGCGAGAGCAGGGGGAGCCTCCCACAACCCAACCTCTTACCTAGCCAGTGGACAGGGTAATTGTTGAATTGGCTATAATTTGAGTTGACTCATTTTACTTGAGCTCTAGGTCTAGGAGCCATAGAAGCTTGGATTGCATTGCATGGTCACTAGATCAAGAACTCCATATCATCATTCCCAAACCCAACCCAATCCTACCATGGACCCTAATATTTAGGCTTTAATGAGATCTATGACTGAACAATTTAGGAAACTCAATACTAGGTTTGACCAAGTAGAAGAGAGGCTAGGTAATCTTGAAGAATCCTATATGGTGGGGACACTAGGATCAGACATAGATCACTGGATCCTATATGGTTTACTGATTAAAGTTTTAGGACTTTAGTCATGTGTCACAATTTTGTAAGAAAGTAAGATTGAGTTGTAATAAGGTGAGACTAGTTGATTTATCTCGACCTAGTCCAGTATATTGAGTCCTGTACATCAGTATGAGTCCAGTATGAGTCCACTTTTTATACTAGAGAGGAGGTTACACTATTTTGGAGTTCTACCAAACCTCATCCAGGAGTCAAAGGTCACTACATCAGATTATTGGATTTTGTGTGACACCACAGGATCCAAGATGCCTTCTGGAAACCTTGATTCCTTCCAAATGCCCTCCAAATGCCAGAGTATATTCCCATACTAGGGCATCCATGATTTCAGAGGTCCACCTGCATCCTAGCCTACAGAAATCAAGCCCAGGCACCAAGTCCAAGCCCATAAGAAGCAAGATACCAGGGAATATTCCTGCTACTAGGCTACCAGGCCAACCCAGCTTCCAGAGGCCCAAGCCCATGCACCCAAGCCCCTTTGGGCCGGCCCCTTGCTGCTCCTAGAAGTCCAACACACCCCCTTAGGAATCCTTGAAGTATTGACCAAGTCCAAGAGGTGTCCTTAAGTGAGAAGGAGGAGACTAGTGTAACTTAGTTAGGATTTATGTTCCTACTTATTTTAAAATTTGTACTTCTAACCTAGCTAGGAGAAGGACTTGTAATCTAACAAGGAAAAGGCTTGTTAACCTAAGTGTAACCCTAGTTTGGAGAGGGCATGGGAACTCTATAAATACCTCACCCCTCCCCCTCTTATAATCAATTTTCTATTATGAATACAATTTGCTGAGATTTTGAGACATTATCTTGTTCTTGTGTTTGGTTTTTATTCTTAAGTACTTTCCTTGTGTCCCTTGGCCGAACCCCTACAGTCCTAGCATCTTTTTGCATCCTTGGAGACCAGCCACACCCAAGGAAAGGAATCCCTAGCTGCCATCCAAGACAAGGAGCTTCTTCCTCCCCAGCTGCCAGCTTTTAACCCTAATCCCAATTTCCTTTAAATGTTAGTTCTTTCTCTTTTCTTACTTGCTGTTTTGATTGACCCCTGATGCTTGCAGGATCCCCGAGGTGTTTCTCCTCCTCAGAGGCGGCACCTCTTGCTTCCAGGACCACCCAGATCTACCTCAGATTCAAGGAAAACTGTAGCTTCATCATCCAGGCTCCGATCTAAGTCTGAGAGATCTCTTCATTGACTGAAACTTTAATCTTTGACTGGTAAAATCCTTTCCTTCTCTTAATTTTTGATTTGGTTGAAGATTGCTATCCTAAGCCAGGAATTTCTCAATTTTCAGGTCCTGAGACTCATTAGTTTGCATGAGAATTTTGCGGGTATGCTTGTTTCTGCCATTGCTAGTCCTTATGCTGAACTTTGCTTATCTTTCAGGTTCTTAACCATGAAATTAAAATTCTAAAAAAATCCAAAAAAATGAGTTTTCTATTTTTCTACATCCCTAGTTTCATTTCGCATCAGTTTGGTATCAGAGCAAGTTTAGGATAGTTTTCATCTGCATTAGATTCACAAAAACCTAGTTTCTAAATTTTCTACATTCTGTTCACTCCATTAGGTGTCTGTTTTACATCTGATTTTGACCACCAAAAAAATTTTATTCTTTCATGAAATTTGCATGAATTGTTCTCTGTTTAGTCTTATTTTTTAATAATTTTTAATTAATTTAAAAAAAATAAATTATTAAAATTTGGCATATTAGAAACCCTTACAAAATCTTGAAATTTCTGTAGTAGTATGAAATCCCTAGGATTTGCATCATCAATTGATTTTTTTTTTTTGCATCAAATTTTGTAGGTATCATCAAAACCGTACGTCCTCTGTCTTAGAATTTTTTTGAATTTTTTATGCATCAGAGAAAGTGTCAAATCTTGCATCTTATATAACCTTAAATTTTTGATTTCTGCTGATCTCAAACTTGTCCAAACCAAACACTAATTAACTTCCACACTCCAATTCCAAGTCCAATTTGATTGCTAACCTAATTAACCTAAACCTGATTTTCCACCTCATAAAATACACATAAAATATTTTATTTTGTGATTATTTTAGATTGCATCAGGACCATCGATTGCCATCATCTACATTAAACAATCTTAAAGGCACTTCCTCTATCTCAGATCTGGGCAGGAGGTCATAACCTGTCCTGGGCCTAAAACAATCTCCTTGCATTCTCACCCAAACCTTAATTAAAATTAATTAGACTTAATTTGCCCTACAGGGCTTGGTGACACCAACAGGTCAGGTCCGAATTGTGTGGGCCAACTAGTACATTTAATCCTATGGCTATTACTGAAATCTGGTGTCTAAGGCTGAGGGTCCAGAGTCAAATGACCTAAGTGGTGTTATGGTTTTTAATTGGGTCCCTGCGAAAGCAGGGGGGGCCTCCCACACTCCCACCCTCTACCTGGTCAGAGGAAGGATTAGCTATTGGGTTAAGTGTAAGTTGAGCTGACCCATTCAGTTTTGACTTTAGGTCTAAGAAACTCTAGTTTGTACTAGCCTTTTGCATGCTTGACTACATCATGACACTTTGTTTGATTGTTTGCATGACCATTAGATTAGGAACCCAATGCCAATAGCCTTAATCCAACCCTATGGGAACCCCATACTATGACCCTGAACCCTATGACCCTGAATCCTATGACCATGAATCCTTTGACTCTAGATCCTATGACCCTGAATCCTATGGTCCAGAATCCTATAACCCTAAATCCTATAACCCTGAATCCTATGACCTTGAATCCTATGGTCCAGAATCCTATAACCCTAAATCCTATAACCCTGAATCCTATGACCCTGAATCCTATAACCCTAGATCCTATGACCCTGAATCCTATGACCCTGAACCCTATAACTCTAAATCCTATGACCCTGAACCCTATAACTCAAGATCCTATGATGGGGACCCGAGAGCCCAGCCACCTCAAACACATGGAGTCCCAGTAACATCCCATGCATGACCACATGCTAGCACACACCTTCACCCTCTAGGCACATCAACTCCACACGCCATTAGGTGAGAAAGGAATGTCAAGTGGATAAGCATGAATCCCTTGATTCATGCCATGCAGGTAAGGAAAGATGTGGTCCCCCCCAAGCCCAAAGAGCAGGTGTTGGCACCCCACATGGTCACCCCTTTGGTCCTCCTCTTCTTTCCTTATTTTTCTTGAGTTTTTTTTGGAAATTGTATAAAACCTTCCATGTTGTCCTTCAGCAAATTAGGAAGGATTGTAGTGCATATATTTTCTTTACTTGCTTCCTAAGTAATTGGTCCCTATATAAGTACCCCTCTCTTGTATTGAAAATAATAAAGATTATGAATTTTTGAAAGAAAAGTGTTCTTGGTTCTACCTCCATTAGGAGTGGGCGAGAGGCCCTAGTTATCCCCCTTCCCATTCCATTTCTTGATCCCCTCATGACCTTTGAGATTCACCCTAACGCTTCCAAGTATCAAGGAGGGTGTAATGCCCTAGAGGTGAGAGGTCTCTTCGTTAGTGTGAGTCCTAAAGTCCATGAATTCCAAATCCTAAGTCTTCCATCCCCATTGTCCTCCTTCATCCCTAGAAAAAAAAAAATCCAATAAAAATATGATACCCTAATCTAGGTGACTTCTAGGCTCACCAACGATCCTACCCCCAACTATCCCACATCATCTTGGTATCAGAGCGAGAGAGAATTAGGGTTAGAAAAAAAAAAGAAAATGAAAAAATTATTGGTTTAGGGTATCCATTATTTCCATTTTTTTTTTCCATTTTATTCCTGTTATCCACACTATTCCAACTCTATTCCTAATTATCCTCAACATATCCCCGACCTATCCCTGTATCTTCTTCCCTCTTTTCACCTAGATCCAAGTTCCCCTCCCCTCCATTCCCAGCTGACACATTGCCGGATCGCCTCCCTTCCCTACGCCGACCACCTAACTCGCCATCGCCAGTCATCTTCGCCACGTCGCTGTCCGCCCTTGCTGCTCTGCCAGTGCTGTGCCATGCCCCTCTCCCCCATGCCGCCGTCTGCTCCACTGCTATGCCCATGCTGGCCGCGCCCCTTTGGTCTTAGCTTAGAAGTCAGAAGGTCAATCCACCGCACGTCCCCACCGGCAAGGAAAATTGCACAACGACTGTGGCTCCTCATCCTCCATCGTGGATGATGATGGCGGGGACATCACATCCGTTAACAGCCATCCACCTCTACCATTCGATCTTAACCTTCTCCCGCCGCCCGACGACGATGGCCTCGACCATCACTGCACCGCTCTCCACCTCTGATGCCCCCAATCGGTCACCTGTCCCACTGACATACTCCTCACTACTACGACGCCCCATCCCACCGATCTGCTCCCCAGATCGCTCCTCCCCTATTCCATCCTCCACTGACTTGCTCCTCACTGCAGCGATGCCCCAGATGCCCCGTTCAACTAACCTGCCCCCCGGATTGCTCCTCCCCCATCCTCCACCCGTCATCTGCCTCCCCATTCCAAGCTCCTCCCTCTGTCACCAGTTGCCAGAATTATGCCCGTGCTGGCCATTTCTCCCCATGTTGCTGACTCTATCCAACACCGTCGTCGGAGAGGGCCGCCGCGAAACTTCCTCCGTGAGCCTTCCTCTTTCTGGTTCAATTCATGAGGAAGAGGTGGGGCACTGCACGAACATTAAAGCAGTTGCCCCTCCCTTTGTCGATTTCAGAGTTGCATGCTCTTCAAAGCTGCATAGATTTTGGAGCTGCATGGATTGCAGAGTTGTACAGATCTCAGAGTAGGGCTGATGAGAAAAAAAAATCTGGATTTGTTTGAAAAAAGAAAAAAAAAATCTCAAAGTTATCTCAATCTGTAGTTTGGAGTCCAAGGGAAAAAATATCGAGCTGAAGACGGGAGACTTGAAGCCAAACTTGATAGAGTCGAGTTCTCCCTACTCCAGGGGAATGATGGGGACCCGAGAGCCTAGCCACCTCAGCACCACATGGAGTCCTAGTAACATCCCGTGCATGACCACATGCTAGCACACCCCTTCCACCCTCCAGGTACATCAACTCCACATACCATTAGGTGAGAAAGGAATGCCAAGTGGATAAGCATGAATCCCGTGATTCATGCCAAGTAGCTAAGGAAAGATGTGGTCCCCCCTAAGCCCAAAGAGCAGGTGTTTGGCACCCCACATGGTCCCCTCCCTTGGTCCCCCTCTTCTTTCCTTTTTTTTCTTGAGTTTTTTTTGGAAATTGTATAATCCTTCCATGTTGTCATTCAGCAAATCAGGAAGGATTGTGGTGCATATATTTTCTTACATGCTTCATAAGTAATTGGTCCCTATATAAGGACCCCTCTCTTGTATTAAAAATACTGAAGATTATGAATTTTTGAAAGAAAAGTGTTCTTGGTTCTACCTCTGTTAGTAGTGGACGAGAGGCCCTAGTTATCCCCCTTCCCATTCCATTTTCTTGATCCCCTCATGACCTTTAAGATTCACCCTAACGCCTCCAAGTATCGAGGAGGGTAGAATGCCCTAGAGGTAAGAGGTCTCTTCGTTAGTGTGAGTTCCAAAGTCCATGAGTTCCAAATCTTAAGTCTTCCATCCCCATTGTTCCTTCATCATCCCTAGAAAAAAAAATCCAAACAAAATATGATACCCTAATCTAAGTGACTTCTAGGCTCACCAATGATCCTACCCCGCACTGTCCCACATCATCCTATGACCCTGATCCCTATAACCCTAGATCCTATGACCCAGAATCCTATGACCCATACCCAGAACCCAAACCCTATTACCCTTCCAGTCCCTATTACCCTAGTCCCTATTTACCCAGATGTACTGACTCCAGATACCAGGATTGCCAACTTTTAGCAGAGTGGTGGGATTTGAGACAGGAAAACAAAATTGTGTCTGAGTACATTGGCCAATTTGATGACTATTATGGGATATGTTACATAGTTGAACTTGAGTCTAAAGTCATATCTAGGTTTAAAGCCGGCCTACATAGATATATCCAAGGTGAATTATGTCGATGGCAAATTCGAGACCTAGATGATGCCTATCACATAGTTTTGGAATTCGAGTCATCCCAGAGAACTAAACCTAGGAGATCCACAACCTATAGATCTGTGCCCACATCCTATGAGCCTAATAGGATTAGTATCCCTAGCTATCAGCCTAGTGCCGGTAAAGTTTCCCTCAGTCAACCTGAACCCTGTAAGATTGATACCCCTAGATTTGAACCCATAACCTTTGAACCCATAACCTATGAACCCATAACCCTTAAACCTATAACCTATGAACCCATAACCCTTAAACCCATAACCTATGAACCCATAACCCTTAGTTTACCCACCCCTGTTATCCCAGACCCTTGTTAATTTTCCATTAGCCAAACCTCTTTTACCACCCCATTGGTTCACCAAGATGACTTACAAGAAGAAATATATGAGGCTAACCCAAGTCTGGTAGAGGAGTATGAAGATAATGAGTCTATTGAAGATCTAGAAGAGTACCCTATAGAAGACCCAGGATTAGTTGATTATGACCAAACCTAGGTAGAAGACCACCCAATATTAGTTGAACCTGACCATACCTAAGAAGGAGCAGACCTAGATTTAGCTAACCCTAGCCATACCCAAATAGTAGCCAACATAGAGATAGCTGACCATGTAATGGAAGAAAAGTTAGAGGAAGAGAACCCTAATATTGCTATTAGAGTCTTATCTGAGGAGCCACTGGAAGAAAGCCCAATTAGAGAGCCCAGTCCTTTGATTTATGAACAAGAAGAGTTTATTAAAGACTTAATCTCTTTAGATCAATGCCCTTAGGATGAAGTCACCTCTTTGACTCCACTTGATCTCTTCCCTGAAATTAATGACCCTTTCTTCCATTATACAGACCCTTTAGATAGACATCAACCCCATAAGATCAACCTTATTAGTCTAGGACTAATTCCTGATACCCCTTCCTGAATCCTATTCTACCCGATTAATCTCGAACCCTTTTCCTAGTCCTTACCCAATCAGACTAATCCTGAATACACTTCTTATTTTCTACCCTTTTCTGAAACTTTTCATGATTTTCTAACTCCTAGATTGCATTTCATAAAGGTTTGCATACTGCATTCATTCATCGAGTCTGTCATGTTTGCTTCCTACTTCTAGAAACCCTCTGGCATCTACTAAGAGTTCATGTCACATTTTCATGTGCATGTCATGATAGGATCAAACCAAAAGAGTCTATAATTTGTTAGGTTTTGTCTTGAAGAGTCCAATAAAATCTCCTTCAATAGGAAAGCCTAGTCGAGTCTTTTAGGTGTTAGTTTTGCATCCAATAAATTTATAACCCTGATTCATCAGTCCACACATGCACTAGCCTCTACACAGCATTTGCATCTGGAAATTAATCAAAAGATGAACATAATTAATGAACATTATAAGAACTTGGCTAATTTTCGAAAGAGAGATAAAGAATTTGCAGAGGATCATGTGATTGTTAAGGAATTTCATGCTCGTGAAGCTGGCCTGATGGGGATCCGAGAGCCTAGCCACCTCAGCAGCCACGTGGAGTCCCAGTAACATCCCATGCATGATCACATGCCAGCACACCCCTTCCACCCTCCAGGCACATCAACTCCATACGCCATCAAGTGAGAAAGAAAGGTCAAGTGGATAAGCATGAATCCCCTGATTCATGCTAAGCAACTAATGAAAGATGTGGTCCCCCCCAAGCCCAAAAGAGCAAGTGTTTGGTACCCCACATGGTCCCCCCCTTGGTCCCCCTCTTCTTTCCTTATTTTCTAGAGTTTTTTTAGAAATTGTATAAAATATTTCATGTTGTCACTCAGCAAATCAGGAAGGATTATGGTGCATATATTTCTTTACTTGCTTCCTAAGTGATTGGTCCCTATATAAGGACCCCTCTCTTGTATTGAAAATAATGAAGAATATGAATAATTTTTTTTATAAGATTGTTTTTTCTTTCGTTTGCCCTTGCATAGGCAGGGAGGGTGAGAGGCCCGATAGTGTTTGCCCCTGCATGGGCGGGGAGGGTGAGAGGCTCGATAGTGTTCGCCCCCGCATGGGTGGGGAGGTTGAGAGGCCCGATAGTGTTCGCCCCGCATGGGTGGGGAGGGTGAGAGGCCCGATAGTGTTGCATTCGTTCTTTGAGAACGTCGACCTCCTTGAGGGAGTGGGTGTGAGGCCCAATTTGCCTTCGCCTTCGGGCATCGAGGGGTGTGAGACCTTATGCCTTTGTCCTATGAGACATCGAGGGGTGTGAGGCCCTGGTTATCCCATTCTTGACCCTAATCCCGAGAGATTTATTAGCTCTTCGACGATCCTCCCCTGTCCCCCATCAATTTTGGTATCAGAGCGGAAGTGGATTAGGGTTAGAGGAAAAAAAAAGAAAAAAAAATATTGGTATCCATTATTTCCTTTTTTCTTCCATTTTATTCTGGTTATCCCCACTATTCCACTTTATTCCTGATTATCCCAAACTTATCCCCGACCTATCCCTATCATCTTCTTCCCTCTTTTCGCCCAGATTCAAGTTTCCCTCCCTCTATTCCTCGCCAACGCCCCATCTTCTGCCGGATCCTCCCAACTCATGCCGGATCATCTGCCACCATCTCCATCGCTCGCTCAATAGCGCCACCACCGAGCCACGGCCGAGCCACTACCCCATCCACAGCACCACCCTGAAGTCCCAGGTTACCACCTCACCTGTAATGCCCCACCGACCAAGGGACACCATCGAACCCAAGCACCACCACCCAGGCTCCGCCTCCATCCTCCTGTCCCGATCTCCACCATCGCCCCTTCTCCGTGACATCCAACCGCTGTGATCCCTACCGGATCCCGCCCGTGATGCCTCACCAACTAGAGGACACCGTCTAAACTTGGCATCACCTCCTCCAAGTCCGGCCAACCTCTCCGCCTCAGAGCCCTCCATGTATCGCATCATCTCCAGCCTTTTCCCATGGCTGCCGTCAATCCTATTGCTACAGTCCATGTGCCGTTCACCCCTCCTGCCATGCCGGTCACCTCTTTCCGCCTCGCAAGCCGTCGGCCGCACCGCTCCCCCATCCGGTGACGATCCCTCAGGAATACCAGCGACTTCCCCATCGGATTTCCCTCCCTTGTTCCTCCCTACTGTGGTCATGTGAGGAAGAAGACATAGCATAACGTGAAAGCATGGCACCATCTCCTTTGCTGAATTCAGTGATGCACGCTCCTCAAAGTGCACGGATCTCAAAGCAACCTAAAGATGTGGAGTACAGATCTTATAGCTACATCAATTTCAAAACTATACGGTCTCAAAGTAGTCAAAAAAAAAAATCATCAAGTGCGGCATATACTTCAAATAATGGGTTTCAGTTTCATCCAAGTCATCTTCAAACTTGATAGTGTCGAGTTCTCCCTACTCCAGGGGAATGATGGGGATTCGAGAGCCCAGCCACCTCAGCAGCAACACGTGGAGTCCCAGTAACATCCCGTGCATGACCACATTCTAGCAAACCCCTTCCACCCTCCAGGCACATCAACTCTACACGCCATCAGGTGAGAAAAGAAGGTCATGTGGATAAGCATGAATCCCATAATTTATGCCAAGCAACTAAGGAAAGATGTGGTCCCCCCCAAGCCCAAAAGAGCAAGTGTTTGGCGCCCCACGTGGTCCCCCCTTGGTTCCCCTCTTCTTTCTTTATTTTCTTGAGTTTTTTTAGAAATTGTATAAAACCTTCATGTTGTCACTCAGCAAATCAGGAAGAATTATGGTGCATATATTTTCTTTACTTGCTTCCTAAGTGATTGGTCCCTATATAAGGACCCCTCTCTTGTATTGAAAATAATAAAGAATATGAATATTTTTTTTTAGAAGATTGTTTTTTTTTTGTTCGCCCCGCATGGGTGAGGAGGGTGAGAGGCCCGATAGTGTTCGCCCTGCATGGGTGAGGAGGGTGAGAGGCCCGATAGTGTTCACCCCTGCATGGGCGAGGAGGGTGAGAGGCCCAGTAGTGTTGCCTTCATTCTTTAAGAACGTCGACCTCCGTGAGGGAGTGGGTGTGAGGCCCGTTTTGCCTTCGCCTTCGGGCGTCGAGGGGTGTGAGACCCTATGCCTTTGCCTTATGGGACATCGAGCGGTGTGAGGCCCTGGTTATCCTGTTCTTGACCTTAATCTCGGGAGACTTCTTAGCTCTTCGACAATCCTCCCCCCTGTCCCCCATCATGGCCCATCCAAATTAATGAAGAGCAGTGGACCCAATGCCTATGTGCTTGAGAGACCACCTGATTTAGGTATTAGCTCCACTTTTATCATCTCAAACTTTGTAAAGTATAGGGACCCAGTAAAGATACCCAATGAGCCCTTTGGGCCACTCCCTTTCTTTGTGAGTGAACGCATCCTAGAGTGTCCACAGACAATTTGGTCTTTTGGTAAGGAAAAGATTTAGAGAATTCTGGATGATCAAGTTATCGGTACCCAAGATAGTGGCTATCAGAGGTATTTGGTTCGCTGGGAGGTCGACCAGAACCTGACGACTGTGGAGCACTGGTGAGGATCTGCAGCGCCTCAACGCAAACCCTTCTTGAGCACTGAGAGCCAAATTGATCCACACTCGACAGGGTCTAGTTCCTTCCACCCGGGGAGAATTGGTGGGGATACCAAGATCAGACACAGATCACTGGATCCCATATGGTTTACTGATAAAAGTTTTAGGATTTTAGTCATATGTCACAATTTTGTAAGAAAGTAAGATTGAGTTGTAATAAGGTGAGACTAATTGATTTGTCTCGACCTAGTCCAGTATATTGAGTCCTGTATATAGTATGAGTCTAGTATGAGTCCACTTTTTGTACCAGAGAGGAGGTTACACTATTTTGGAGTTTCACCAGGCCTCATCCAGGAGTCAGAGGACACAATCAGATTATTGGATTTTGTGTGACACCATAGGATCCAAAATGCCTTCCGGAAACCCTGATTCATTCTAGATGCCCTCCAGATATCCAGATTCTCTTTCAGATGCTAGAGTATATTTTCAGACCAGGGCATCCATAAATCCAGAGGTCCACCTGCATCCTAGCTACAAGAAACCAAGCCTAGGAGCCAAGCCCAAGCCCTTAAGAAGCAAGATACCAGGGAATATTCTTGCTACCAGGCTACTAGGCCACCCTAGCTTCAAGAGGCCTAAGCCCATGCACCCAAGCCCCTTGCTACTCCTAGAAGCCCAACACAACCCCCTAGGAATCCTTGAAGTATTGATCAAGTCCAAGAGGTGTCCTTAAGTGAGAAGGAGAAGACTAGTGTAACCTAGTTAGGATTTATGTTCATACTTGTTTTAAAATTTGTACTTCTAACCTGCTATGAGAAGGACTTGTAATCTAACTAGGAAAAGGCTTGTTAACCTAAGTATAATCCTAGTTAGGAGAGGGCATGGAAACTCTATAAATACCCCACCCCTCTTACTCTAGTAATCAATTTTCTCTTATGAATACAATTTGTTGAAATTTTGAGACATTGTCTTGTTCTTGTGTTTGGTTCTTATTCTTGAGTGCTTTCCTTTTGTCCCTTGGCCGAACCCCTGCTTCCCTAGCATCCTTTTGCATCCTTAGAGATCAGCCACGCCCAAGTAAAGGAAGCTCTAGCTACCAGCTTTTAACCCTAATCTCGATTTCCTTCAAACCCTAGTTCCTTTCTCTTTTGTTACTTGCTATTTTGATTGACCCCTGATGCTTGCAGGATCCCCGAGATATTTCCCCTCCTCAAAGAAAGCCCCTCTTGCCTCCAGGATTGCCCAGATCTGCCTCAAATTCAAGGAAAACTGTAGCTTCATCATCCAAGCTCCGATCTAAGTGCGAGAGATCTCTTCATCGGCTGAATCTTTAATCTTTGACTGGTAAAATCCTTTCCTTTTCTTAATTTCTGATTTGGTTGAAGATTGCTATCCTAAGCCAGGAATTTCTCAATTTTCAAGTCTTGAGATTCATTAGTTTGCATGAGAATTTCGCGGGTATGCTTGTTTCTGCCATTGCTAGTCCTTATACTGAACTTTGCTTATCTTCGGGTTCTTAACATGAAATTAAAATTCTAAAAAATTCTAAAAAAATGAGTTTTATTTTTTTGCATCCTTAGGTTCATCCCGCATCACTATATGACCTACCCAGAGCCTAAAACACCTAGACACACTCCCCCACGTCCAAGAGCCCAACGTAGAGAACTCACCCCTGAACCTAATCCTAGGTGCCAATCCCAAGATGTTAATGATCAGAAAGAAAGAATCCTTAGGAATATATGACTTGATGTACCCACCTTTGATGGAAGTCTAGACCCTAAGGTATATACAGATTGGGAGAGTGACATGGACCAGTACTTTGAATAGTACGAGATGTCAAAAGGGTGAAAATTTAAGTTTGCTAAACTTAGGTTAGTTCGACAAGCTAGATTGTATTGGAAAAATGTGGAACGACTTAATCAGCAAAGAGGAGATATGCCCATAGTCACATGGAGAGCTATGAAGATTAAACTTAGGGAGAAATACCTACCCTTGCCTATGAGCAAAAATTGCTGGATCAATGTCAAAAGCTGACTTAAGGTAACAAATCTGTGTCTGAATATATAGCTAAATTTGATGAATTTGTTATGAGGTGTAATGTAGTTGAGTTGGAAGTTGTCACCCTATCTAGGTTTAGACCAAGACTACATAAGGATATCCAGAGAAAATTGTTCCTGAGAGAAGTTCATGATTTAGACCAAGCCTACCAGAATGCTAGGGATTGCAAGAGATTTCAGAGAGGACATATTACCCGTCGACCCGAGCCTAGTAGGTTTAGTACCCTTGGAAGTTGACCTAATACGAGCCGATTTCCAAATAGTTGACCCAAAGTCCAAAAGGATAGGAATCAAATTGCACCATGTTTTAGTTGTCATAAAATTGGCCATTATGCTACTCAATGCCCCATGCGATCCTTACATATAGGAGATCTTGAGGAAGAGAACCCATAAAATATTGAAGAGTGTGAGGAAGAAGTATATGAGACTGAGAAAAATTGGTGGATGAATATGAAGGAGATGATGAACTGATGGGGACATCACCAGCATGGATCCCGGAGCAAGCACGAATCCTAGAGCTGCATGAATCTCGGAGGATATCTAGAATAAATTTAGGATTTATCCTTATCAGTTATTTTGAAATTTTATTTAGGATTTGGTTGGTCAGGATTGAGATATGGATAGGCTTTATCTTATCCTATCTTGTATTTGAATTTGAATCATCCCTATTTTTTAATCTTGTATTCAAATTCAAATGAAGGTTGGACAAGTCTATAAATACCACCCTCAGTCCTTTGTAAAAAATAGTTTGGTGAATAAATATGAATTTTTAGAAGAGTGATTCTTCATCTTGCCTTCGCCTTCGGGCATCGAGGGGCGTGAGGCTCTAGTTATCTCCCTTCACTTTTATTCCATTTTCTTTATCCCCTAATGTCCTTTGAGATTCATCCTAACGCCTCCAAGTATTGAGGTGGGTGGAATGTCCTAGAGGTGAGAGATCTCTTCGTTAGTATGAGTTCAAAGTCCATGAGTTCTAAACCTTAAGTCTTCCATCCCCATTGTTCATTCACCATCCCTAAAAAAAAAATCAAAAAAAAAATAGATACCCTAATTTTGGTGACTTCTAGGCTCGCCAACGATCCTACCCCCTATCCCACATCATGAACCCATAGAGTCATCTAACCAACTAGGAGTAGTTAAATGTATTCTGACTCAGACCAAGAATAATGAGGACTGGCGTAGGACTAATATCCTACAAACTTTTATTAAGCTAGGGGACAAAGTTTGCAAGATTATCATAGATAGTGGGAGCTGTGTTAATGCCATTTCTACAAATGTTATTAAAAACATACGCTTACCTACAGTACCATATCCCAGTCCCTATAAGGTATCTTGGATCGATGCAACATCTACTCCTATTAAGTTACAATGCCAGGTCCCAGTCCAAAGTCAATCCTACCAAGAGAAAGTATGGGGTGATATTATTCCAATGGGGGTTAGTAGTATTATTTTAGGCAGACCTTGGTTGTATGACCATGATGCTACTTTTTTTGGCCAAACCAACTCATGTTCTTTTAACCACCATGGAAAGAGAATTGTCATCAATTCGACCCCACTGAAGGATAATATCAAAATAGGGTCTAGTAATTTGAGGGAGAAGGAACCAGGATTAAACCTAATCACTGCCAAAGAATTAGAGCATGAAATTTTTGAGGGTTCACCAGTTTGGGTTTTGATCGCTAAGGAAGTTCATGACCAACCCTAGAAGGAATACCCTTAGGAGATTTAAGAGTTTATGAAGGAGTTTAAGGATGTGTTCCTAGAAGACCTCCCTGATTGCTTACCTCCATTAAGGGACATACAACATGCTATAAATCTAGTCCCAAGAGCTACCTTGCAAAATTTACCACACTATAGGATGAACCCTACCGAACATCTAGAGTTACAAAGGCAAGTAGAGGATCTTCTCAAAAATGGATTTATTAGAGAAAGCTTGAGCCCATGTACGATTCCAGCTCTATTGACCCCTAAGAAAGATGGCACTTGGAGGATGTGCATTGATAGTCGAGCCATCAATAAAATCATAGTGAAATATCGATTTTCTATACCCTGTCTTGATGACATGCTAGATATGATGACCGGTGCTACCATCTTTTCAAAGATTGACCTAAAGAGTGGCTATTACTAGGTTAAGATTAGACCTGAGGATGAATGGAAAACAACTTTTAAGACTAAGGATGGCTTATATGAATGGTTAGTGATGCCTTTGGTCTATCCAATGCTCATAGTACTTTTATGAGGATCATGACTCAAGTTCTAAAAACTTTTATTAGAAAATTTGTAGTGATTTATTTTATGATATCCTTATATATAGTAAAACTAAGAAGGATCACTTAGACCATCTTCGACAAGTGTGTCAAGCCCTTAGGGAGGATAATCATTATGCTAACTTGAAGAAATGTAGTTTCATGACCCCAAAGATCTTTTTTCTTGGCTTTGTAGAAATTGCTGAAGGCATGTCTGCTGATCTTGAGAAAATCAAATCCATAGTTGAGTGGCCCATACCCAAAAATGTACACGATGTTTGTAGTTTCCATGGATTAGCCACTTTTTATAGGAGATTTATTCAAGGGTTTAGTACAATTGTCGCACCCATTACTGATTGCCTTAGGAAGGGAACCTTTGAGTGGACCAAGAATGCCAATAGAGCCTTCCTAGAAATCAAAGACAAGATGACCCAAGCCCCAATCCTGAGGTTACCTGACTTTTCAAAAGTTTTTGAAGTTGCTTGTGATGCCTCAGGAGTAGGAATTGGAGTCTTGAGTTAGGAAAGTCACCTAGTAGCTTTCTTTAGCGAGAAGTTGAATGATGTTAGATTGAAATATTCAACTTATGATAAGGAATTATATGCGATAGTCCAAGCCCTAAGGTATTGGAGCACTATTTGCTACTGCAGGAGTTTGTTCTTTAATCAGATCATGAAGCACTTCGATTCCTTAACTTGCAAAAGAAATTAAACCTTAGGCATGGTAAATGGGTTGAATACATCCAAGTCTATATGTTTGTTCTGAAACACCGATCAGGTATTGATAACTGAGTTACCGACGCCCTTAGCCATCGCTTTATGCTCTTAAACTGTGTTAGTACTAAAGTCATAGGATTTGATAAGCTAAATGATGAATATGAGAATTGTCCAGACTTTAGTGAGATTTACAAAGTAGTTAAACAAGGACCATCTAGTTCATATAGTGAATATACTCTTCAAGATGGTTACCTTTTTAAGGAAACTAAGCTATGTATTCCTAATACTTCCCTTAGAGACTTCCTAATTTGGGAACACATGCAGGAGGTTTAGCTAGACATTTCGATAGAAATAAGACCATTCTAGTGGTTGAGTACCAATTCTATTAGCCAAATCTTAAGAGGAATGTAGCCCAAATTATGGCTAGATGTTGAACTTGCACTATTGCTAAACAACAAAAGCAGAACACTGGCCTATATACCCCTCTTTTTTATTGGATTGTCCTTGGCAAGATCTTAGCATAGATTTTGTTCTTGGATTACCTAAGACCATGAGGAGACATGATTCTATTTTGTTGTGGTCGATAGATTCTCAAAGATGGCACATTTCTTACCCTGTTTCCAAACCTATGATGCCTCTAAGGTGGCTAAGATTTTTTTAAATGAAGTGGTTAGACTACATGGTTTACCTAGAACCATAGTTTTCGATAGAGATGTATGATTCACCAGTTATTTTTGGAAAACTCTCTGTCATATGTTAGGGACTAAACTCAAATTTTCTACTACTTATCACCCTCAAACCGATGGCCAGATTGAAGTAGTGAATCAGAGTCTAAGGAACTTGCTTAGATGTCTAGTTGGTGAGAATAATGCAAATTGGGACCTATTGTTGCCTAGAGCTGAGTTTGCATACAATAGTTCGATCAACAGGTCCACTAGGAAAACCCTGTTTGAAATTGCCCATGGGTATAAGCTAAGAATGCCTTTAGACCTTATTCCTTTATTCATGCATGAACATATTTCTGAGTCTGCTGAGTCATATGCACAACATATTAAAAAATTGCATAAGAAAATAAGTAAAAAGATTAATGAAAGCAATGAATCATATAAGCATTTGGCTGATTCATGAAAAATACTCAAAGAATTTGATGGAGACTTTTGTTATGACCAAGCTTTGACCTGAATGGTTCCCACCTAGGACCATGAAGAAATTACATGCTTGTAGTGTAGGACCATGCAAAATAATTAAGAAAATTGGACCTAATGCCTATGTACTTGAGTTACCACATGAATTAGGTATTAGTTCAACTTTCAATGATTTAGAACCTTGTAGAGTGTAAGAAATCAATGATGATACCTAGTGAGCCTTTTGGGCATGATCTCATCCTTGAGAGTGAACCTACCCTTGAATGTCCCAGCCAAAATACCAGAATGGAGAGACAGGATTGAGCGAATTTTGGATGACATGATTATCGCTACTTGGAGTAAGGATTATCAACATTACCTAGTTCGTTGACAAGAAGGACTTGAATCTGAAGATTCTTGGATCACTCAAGAAGATTTGCAGAAGATCAACCCAAACTTGCTAGAGCATTACCAGAGTCGAGTTGATCCATGCTCGATAGGGTCAAGTTCCTCCCACCCGGAAGAATTGGTGCGGACACCAGGGCTAGATAAAAATGACAAGTTAATCCCAGCTCCTTGTGGATCACCTATGAATAAGCCTTAAAACCCAATTTCAATTAAGTTTTGTATATACAAGCCTAAACCCCAATTTAAATTGAGCCCTGTAAACACAAGCTTAGTCAATTTTTGTTTTGTCTTATTATGCCTTAGTAATTTGATCAAATTGGGTTCAATTTGATCAAGTTGGGTTTGAAGTTAGTTTCAATTGAATCCCTTAATTAGTTAGTTTCAATTGAGTCTTGTAATGAGGAGGTTCAAGTTCAAATCAAGAATGCAAGCTAAGAAGGGACCCAATTCCTGGCACCATAACATCTTGCCATATCATCACACACCACATCATCTTGGATGCCCCATCATGCCAAGTCATCATGCCACATCATCTTTCCATGTCATGCCATGTCATCTTGTCATCATCACAATTGCCATGGTCGACCACAAGGAATCAACATGGATGCCAATTCAAGAAGCTAAGTGCCCAAGGTTCAAGGGAGTTTCATGAAATCAAGAATTCAGGGAGTCCTCCAAATTCAAGAATCCATCATGGATGCTCAATCAAGAATTCATCTTGGCTGCCCATCATCAATAATCCATTTCAAAAAGCCATTGTGTGAAGAGAAGAAACCTTGCCGCCCACTTCAATTCAAGTCTTGTCACCCAAATGGATGAAGCCAAGAAAATTCAAATGCTAAGGATTCATGATGCTGATGGGGAATTCAAGAGATGGTTGTCTCTCAAGGGAAGCCAGTTCCAAGGAGCTTCTTGCCCTTTCAACAAGAACTCAGAAGTTATAGCCCTTATTTATCTTGCTTGTAGCTCATGAGGGTCTATAAATACCCCTCAACGTCTTCCCTTGTAATCAATTAGTTTTTCATGAAATAAAGTTGAGATTTTTTCTCTTCAATCCTTTGCTGTGAGAGCATCAAACTCTAAGAGGGAGCAGACATGAGGTCCTTAAGCATGACGCCTAGTTATCAATCCTCCATCCATCAAGAAACCTTAAAGCTGCCTCCTTCCTTCTCTTCTCCCTTTCTTCCAATCTTTTCCACCTTCCACGCCATCTAACCCTTTTTCTTTGACTGATTCTAGGTGATCAAGATCTGAAGTGAAGGTTTCTTTGCCTTGGACCAACCACGTTGAATATCGTAACCTGAAGATCGATAATCTTGAAGTTCTACCATGAATCCTAGAGTGCTGAAATTGATCTACATCAAAAGAGCTGCAAATCTTCATTGGTAAGCAAAACCCTCCTAAACTCTTTAGTTCTGATTCTTGAAAGCAATAATCCTAGTTTGGATGATTTCTTAATCATTAGATCCTATTTTCTTGAATAGTTTTGGTGAGTCTACATTGCGGGTATCGTAATAATTGCCTAGCTGATTTCATCTAGGTTTCTTTGAGTCCTTTTTCTGAGAGTTGCTGAAACTAATTGATCATTGCTCACATTAAAACAACTTTAAGATTGACAGGATTAGTTTTGCATGTCTCATCCTGCATCAGAGCACAAGCCAGAGGCAGAGGCCAAGGATATGGAGACACACCTAGAGCAATCCATACCAAACTAGCAGATCTTTGGGCACATGTGGCCGTGACCTCATCCTTCTAGGACTACCAGACCTATTATATTAGAGATTGTGTCTTCCTTTGACGAGGACAGCACCCACTAGGATTGGTCAGCATATCAGTTAGATGTATTGTATCAATTAGATGTACCAGTTAGATGTATTGTATTAGTTAGATGTATCAGTTAGATGTATGTTATATTTGTATCAGATTTTGTATCAGTGTATCAAATTTTGTATGTTGTTTGTATCGATGTATTACTGCATACATCTCTCTTGTATTATAAAATGTTTGGATATATATATATATGATGCTCTTAGTATCAAATTTTTCCTCTATGTTTCTGTTTCATTCTTTATTACTTTTGATACTCTTCTTACTATTCTTTTCACCTTATCCCTGACATTGAGGGGGAGCTTTGTTACTTATTTCTGTACTACTTTTCACTTTTTCATGATGACAAAAAGGGGGAGAATGGTGATGTTCTGATACCAAATGGCATAATGGTTTAATAGCACAATGGTTTTATGGTATCAAAGAATGTAAAAAAACATGGGAAGATGAAAGCAATAAGTAATAAATAAGAGGAAGAATAAGTAAGGGGGAGAAAGTATTAAGAGGGAAATTTTGATTTTCTAAACTTTTTGAATTTTTTTTTTAAATGCTAATACATGTAAAAACATCTTTGAAAAGTTTGAAAACTATTTTTAGATAATATGATGAGGGGGAGTTCTATTTTTATACTCTGATACTCTTCATGCTCTGATACTCTCAATCTGTATGTTGTATTATTTACTTTGATACTCTTATTCTTAAAATTTTGCTTTGATACTTTTTGATACGAGACGACTCTAAGATTGCTAAACATACAGGAAAAATAGTAAACTAATTATTTTAAATTTTTTTAGGATTTTAATTTGCAGGCTAAATTCTCAAAATCAAGTAAAGGCTAGCAGGATGAATAGCAATGCAAAGAATAATCATAATCGTAGGCATACTCATGCAAAATAATAAAAGTCAGGACCTGAGAATTGAGAAACTCCTGGCTTAGGATAGTTAACCTTCAATCAAAATAAAAATTAAGAGTAGGAAGCTTGTACCAGACAGAGATTGAAGAACTTACTGATGAAGGGGTCACACAGCTTTTATATTGATGCCTGGAAGATAAAGCCTTTAGTTTCCAAATCTGAAGGCAATCTGGACCCAGTCTGAAGGCAAGGAAGCCTCCTCTAGGGAGGGGAAACACCTCGGGAATCCTATAGAGCATCAGGTTAGGTTTGAATCAATAATCAATAGAATAAGCAAGGTATGAAATTGAAGGAAAAGATTAGGGTTTGGAGTGTTGGCGGCTGGGAGAAGAAGGAGGCTCTAAGCAGGTGGTGGCTTTGGGCTTCTTCTAAAAGGATGAAGGCTGATGCTTGAAGACTTGGAAGGTGCTTGGGTGTGGATGAAGGTTGACATGTTGACTCCGTTATTGATTTTGATGATAAGCAAAATGCTTAAGTATAAGTTGAGTATTAATGATTTTTTTGAAGTATGTTTTATAGAAAAGGTGCTCATCAACTTAACAAAAGATTGATTAATTGATAAGTCCCAAATATAGATGGAAGATCTACTCAAATAGGACTTTGGTAGTTAAAGAATGCTTGAAAGGATACAAGAAGTCAACACAAATTTATTTCAGCAAAAGTTTAGCTATTTTTATGAAAATTTTAGTGAAGTGTCGACTCAAAGTGTTGACACATTACTCAAGTGTCGACACATGACTGAGAAAGTGTCGACTCAAGCCAGTATGCAAAGAAAGTTTCATTGGCATGGCTGAAGTGTCAACACATGGATATCTGGTGTCGACTCAAAGTGTCAACACATGGATTAGCTCATCGCCTGAGATTTTTGGGTTACAGAACTTGTTGAAATTGAAGACTTGTCTAAAGTGTCGACACATAGATACTAAGTGTCGACTCACTTGAAGAAGTGCGGACACATATGAAATTCCAGAAAGCTGCATTGAAGATATTTGAACTAGGTGTCGACTCATGGACTGGAAGTGTCAACTTTATGTGTCGACTCATAGCTTGAAGTGTCGATACTTGGAGTTCTGGGATCAGTAATGGCTAGTTTTTCAAATGCAGAACTCATTCTCTTTGGGCTCCCAACGGCTAGTTTTTCATGTCTAACAGCTAGAAATCGGGTTTGAAAGCCTGGGAAGATATTTAATTGATTCAAATCAAATCAAAACAAAAAGAGAATTAAAAAGTAATAACCAAGAGAAAAGAAAGAGAGCATTCACTCCTATTCATTGAGTTCAACTACTTTCAAGCCAAAAGCAAGTCTCCAAGCATTCAAGAGCCTTCAAGAGATTTCAAGATCAACCTTCTTAATCATTAAAAGAGGCTTCATCAAGTTGGAGGCAGCACTACAACAAAGCTTCAAAGAGATACTCACTTTTATTAGAAAGCTTTCATTGTTTCTTTACTTCAAACTTATATTTGTTGTAAAGGTTTTTGGTTAGCCTATTAGAAAACCAAGGAGGTTATTGGTAAGCCTTTGAAAACCATTTAGGTTCTTGGTTAATGGAGGTTGGTGGTTAGCCTTAAAACTATTTAGGTTCTTGATTAGCCCGGAAAACCAAGTGAGTTTTTGACTTGTGAGCCTTGTGAAAACATGTCAGGTTTTGATTGGTGATCCTGGAAAACTAATCGGCTGTAATCGGTTGAGATTGTAGTGAATTCCCAAGTGGGTCTTGGGGAGTGGATGTAGGTGCATTAGATAGCACTGAACCACTATATTTTCTTTGTGTTTGTGGTTGCTTGTCTCTTTCATTTACTCTTCTCTAATTGCTTTTATATTTCCATTGCTTACTTAATAAATGCACATTAAACTTGCATTCATAGTACTGAGTTTAATTATTGGATTGGTGCACACACTTGCATTTAAATTTTTAGAAATCCAATTCACCCCCCCTCTTGGGTTGCTTACTGGGCAACAAGTGGTATTAGAGCCCTATTCTCAGTTTATAGGTCTAACCACCTTGAGTAAAGATCTATGGTAGCCCTCCTTGGTACTAGCATAGTTGAGGGACAAACCTTAAATAGTCCTCCATATTTCAATGGAACAAATTATACTTATTGAAAACTAGGATGAGAATATATATGTACTCTATTGATTATAATTTTTGGAAGGTTGTTGATAAAGGTCCACATATTAGTTAATGGTGTTTTGATGGGGACAAAAATTAAATGATGGATGGAGAGTTTAGCAAGCTAACCAGCAAGCAAACTTGGGCAATTAATTATCAAATAAATGGGCTAAATTAATCTAAGAAAAGAATTTTTATAAGGAAACTAGTGATCTAATTTTAAGTCCCGCAATGTAGATCTAGTTCAAAATAAGGATTAGGATCTTCATGGCAAGGAAACCATCACTACTAGGACAAGTTAACCTTCAAATGATCAGATCTAATGAACTTAGGAAAAGTTTTCTACCAACAATGATGGCTAATTATTTAATGGAAGAAGGAGCTCTCATTGCTCAAGGATTGAGGTTTAGAAGTCAAGATTGACACTCTCTACTTTGAAACTCACCTTGGCCTTGATCCATGGCTTGGAGACCTTTATCCTTGACCTAGGAATCTGAGAGAAACCTACAAAGAATTTGGGATTAGACA
Source organism: Areca catechu (assembly GCA_021397845.1). Taxonomy (NCBI): domain Eukaryota; kingdom Viridiplantae; phylum Streptophyta; class Magnoliopsida; order Arecales; family Arecaceae; genus Areca; species Areca catechu. Next base: position 111,901,371 of record CM038051.1, on the reverse strand, counting down.
TGGAAGAAGAATTGGAGTTGGAATGGAAACAAAGAGAAAAGAAAGAAGAAGAAAGTAGCTGGCGGCTTGGGACTTGGAGCTTGATCATAGATCCTTCAATGGGCATCCCATCCTTTACTCCTTCCAAGAGCACTCTTCACTCTCAAACTCAAACTTAGAAAACTCTCATTCTCTCCTTGGATAAGGATCTACATACTCAAACTAGCTAGAAAACTTTCACTCCAAACAAGAACTCAAGAAATCTAGAACACAAGGAAACAATCCTTTCATTAATTCAAATCGTAGCATAGAATAAATATAATGAGAGCCTAGAGGTCCTATTTATAGGCTCCAATGCTAGGAATTCATCCAAGGGTGGAGAGGAGGGATAAGGATGGCTTAGTTGGCTCTAACAATTTTTAGGTAAGTGGTTTTAACTAAAAACAAATTATTGGTAGAATATTACAACCACTTGACATGTGGCATTCTAGAAGGTCTTCATGTGGTTATCAAGTGCTGCTGTGGAGGCTTAGGTGTCATTAGAGGTGGTGCCCCACATGTCACTTGTTGGAAGGTATCTTTATATTCCCCATAAAAGTCTTGATGTAGTGTAATTTCTTCTCCCCCAAGGTTTCTTGATGAGGTGTCCCCCCATGTGAAAATTTTGGCTTCAAGTCTTGGCTTAAATTGGGCTTGAATGGCTTGAATTGGGCTTTCAAGAGGTGGCTTTCCATCATGCTTTGAGCTTGAGTCGACTCAAAAAAAAATGTCTTCTTCCATGTGTTGACTCATGAGTATGCTTCAAGAAAATTTGGGACTTATTTCATGGCTCAAGATTTTATTAACTATAGCTGCAAAAACAAAGTTAGTTAATCAAAGTATATGTTCTTATTATTGATGTCTCCATCATGTTTCCATCTCAAAGCTCGAAGAGGATTGGGATGAAAATGATATTAAACAATCCGAGATCGATGCAAAAGCAATGAATCTTTTCTATTGTGCATTAGATCCTAGTGAGTTTAATAGGATATCTACTTGCACATCCGCCAAGAAAATATGGGACACACTTGAGGTTACTCATGAGGGTACCGATCAAGTGTAGAACACAAAAGTGAACATGCTAGTGCACACATATGACATGTTCCAAATGGAACCTAATGAATCTGTCACTGATATGTACACTAGATTCACAAACATTGTAAATGAAATAAGAAGTTTAGAAAAAGTAATGTCTAATGCTGATCTTGTTAACAAAATTCTTAGGTCACTTCCAATATCATAGGATCCAGAGGTGACTACCATCCAAGAAGCTAAGGATGTTGACAAGCTAACATTGGAGCAATTGGTGGGATTGCTCATGACTTATGAGCTCAACCTAAAGCAAAAGTCTGTGGATATGGACAAGAAGAAAAAGGGTATTGCATTCAAGTCTACTAGTCAAGAAGAATCCTCAAATGATGAATCTGAAGAAGAAGAAGGAGAAGAGAGTGAAGAAGCACTCCTTGCTAGAAAATTCAGGAAGTTCATGAAGAGAAGGAAGTTTCCCTATAAGAAGAAGTTTCAATCAACTATAGATAAGGGAAAGGAAAAGGAGAAAGAAAAGGAAAAGGAGAAGGAAATACCTACATGCTTCGAGTGCAAGAAGCCTGGTCACTATAAATTTGACTGCCCTTTCCTAAAAAAGTCAAGAAAGAAGCTTAGGAAGAAAGCTATGATGGCAACCTGGAGTGATAGTGAAGACTCCAGTTCAGAGGAAGAACAAGCTGAAATTGCAAACCCATGTCTCATGGCACATCAAGAGCAGGAAGAGGTAACTTCTGATAAAAAAATAGATTTTACTTTTGATGAGTTAAGAAATGCTTTTGATGACTTAATGCATGATTACAAACTGATTTTAACTGAAAATAGAAAGTTGAAAAAGCATGCAAATAGTTTTTCTCATGAAAACAATTCTCTTCTGAATGAAGTTAGTGAATTAAAAACTAAACTTGATGCTTTGGAAAAGAAAAATAAGGCTTTAACCATGGAAAATGATGTTTTGAAAAGACCCAAGACTATCATTTCAAATAGTGATCTTTTGAAGAAAAACAAGGATTTAGAGTTAGAAAATAAAAATTACAAAAATGAGCTTGAAAAATAAACCGTTTGTGAAAAGTTTACTTTTAGCTCAGAAAAATTAAATCTTCTTTTAAACAATCAAAGAGTTGTTTTAACAAAGCAGGAATAGGATACAGACCCCAAAGACAACAAAAGTATTTGAAAAACTTTTTTGTACCTGCATCATCTTGTATCACATGATTTTCATGCAAAAAATAAGGACACAAGATTTTCAATGTAATATAAGAAAAATTAATAACTCTAGAAAATTTTGGGTTCCAGAAGGAACTAATTTAAGTACTAACCCTAAAGGACCCAAGTTGGCTTGGGTACCTAAAAACAAAACTTGATTTGTTTTACAGGTGTGTCTTGCAACTAAGGAGAATAAAAGACTATGATATCTTGATAGTGGTTGCTCAAGGCACATGACAGGAGATGTGAAGCAATTCACCTCTCTTGAGGCAATAAATGGAGGGAGTGTGACCTTCGGCGATAATGGTAAAGGAAAACTCATTGGCTTTGATAAGGTTTACATTACCCATTCTACATGCATTAATAATGTACTTCTATATGAAGGTTTGAAGCATAATCTTTTAAGTATTAGTCAGTTTTGCGATAAAGATTTTCAGGTTGTTTTTAAATAATCTTATTGCAGATTGCTAGTCCTGATAAAATGGAGTACAATTCATTGGAAAAAGGCATAGTGATATTTATTTGGTAGATTTAGATAATCTATCCTTGCTTAATGGAGAATGCCTAGTTGTAATGAATTCTATTAAGATGAGACTAGTTGGCTTTGGCATAGAAGATTAGGACATGCTAGTATGTATTTACTTTCAAAACTTTGTAAAAAGGATTTAGTAAGAGACTTACCAAATCTTGTTTTTGAAAAAGATAAAGTTTGTCAAGCTTGTGAATTTGGAAAACAAGTTAAAACATCTTTCAAACCTAAAGGTTTTGTTACCACTTGTAGACCACTAGAACTACTCCATATGGATCTCATTGACCAACTAGAATATCTAGTCTAGGAGGTAAGAGATATGGATTGGTTATAGTGGATGATTTTTCAAGATTTACTTGGGTTTTCTTTCTTGCTCATAAAGATGAATCATTTTCTGCATTTGTAAAGTTTTACCAAAAAGTCTCTAATGAAAAAGGTACTTTTATTATTTACATATGAAGTGATCATGTTTCTAAATTTGAAAATCAAGATTTTGAAAGTTTTTGTAATGAGAAAGGTATAGAATATAATTTTTCTACACCTAGGACACCTCAGTAAAATGGAGAAGTAGAAAAAAAAAATCATACTTTAGAAGTATGGCACGCACTAATGCTTGCGACAATGATATTGCTAAGATATTTTTGGGCTGAAGTAATTAATATTACTGTTACATTTTAAATCATGTTTTAATTTGGCTATCTTAAAGAAAACTCCTTATGAACTGTGCAATCAAAGAAAACCAACTTTAAGTATTTCAAGTTTTTGGTTGTTAATGTTTTATTTGAATAATGGTAAAGACAATCTTGAAATTTGATGCCAAGTCTGATGAAGGTATCTTTCTAGGAACTCTACATCAAGCAGGGTATATAGAGTTTTTAACAAAAGAATCCTAGTTGTAGAGGAGTCTATACATGTGGTTTTTGAAGAGTCTACTAACAAATCCTTCAGAAAAGAGGATACTTCTGATGCATGTGCAGGTGCTGATAAGTTACAAAAGTTGACATTGGATGATCAACCCGCTCAACACCATAAGAAATCAAGACCAAGATGAACAAGGTGAAGCCATACAATCCACACCAAAGCACCAAGATCTACCTAAGGAGTGGAGGTATTCTCATGGACATCTAAGGAGTTAATCCTAGGTGATCCATCAAAGGAGTAAGAACTCGATCTTCATTAGAAAAGAATGTGATTATCTTGCTTTTGTTTTCTCAGTAGAGCCTAAATGTTTTGAAGATGCTGAAAAAGATCCTAACTGGATAAATGCTAAGCAGATGAGCAAATTCATTTGATATAATAATGTTTGGATATTAATAGAAAGACCATCTAATGTTTCTATTATTGACACTAAATGGTATTTTAAAATAAGTTAGATGAAAATGGAATTGTTATTAGAAATAAGCTATGCTAGTGCCAAAGGCTATAATCAGGAGGAAGGAATTGATTTTGATAAAACTTTTGCTCCTGTTTGCTAGACTTAAGGCATTAGACTACTGTTACATTTGCCTATTTTATGAATTTCACTTTTTCAATGGATGTTAAAAGTGCTTTTCTAAATGGCTATATCACAGAAAAAGTTTTTCAATGGATTTGAAAATCATACACATCCTGATTATATTTTCAAATTGTACAAGGCATTTATGTTTAAGCAGCACCCTGAGCATGGTATGAAGACTCAGCAAGTTTTGACTGAAAATGAATTTTCTAGAGGCCATGTTGATAAAACCTTATTTCTCAAGAAGAAATGATGATTTATTAGTAATACAATCTATGTTGATGATATTATTTTTGGTGCTACTAATGAGATTCTTTGTCAAGTTTGCTAAGCTAATGCAGGTGAGTTTGAATGAGCATGATAGGAGAACTCAATTTCTTTCTTGGACCTCCAAATCAAGCAAACCAAAGATGGAATCTTCATCACCAAGCTAGTATACAAGAAAATCATAAAGAAGTTTGTGATGGAGACTACTAAGTCAATAGGTACACCTATGAGCCCCTCTTGTAAACTTGATAAAGATGAGCATGGTAATCTGTTGATCAAAAATTATACATAGTATGATTGGCTCTTTATTGTATTTGACTACCAGTAGACCAGATATAATTTCCAGTGTATGCATATGTGCTAGATATCAGTTTGAGCCTAAGGAATCTTATCTATGGCTATTAGCCCACTATTAGATACTTATCTGGTATAATTGATATTGGCTTGTCTAGAGACTCATCTGCGATTTAATTGGATATTATGATACTAATTGTGTTGGTGTAAACTAGATAAAAAAAGTACTAATGGAACTTGCCAATTTCTTTGGAGTTAACGTAATCTCCTGGTTTAGCAAGAAACAAACTTCAGTTGCACTATCTACAGTTGAGGCTGATTACTTGCAATAGGAAGTTATTGTACTCCAATCTTGTGGATTAAGCAACAACTTGAAGATTTTGGAATCATATTAACTTGTACACCCATAAAATGTGATAATACTAGTACTATTTGCTTAACTAAGATCCTGTTCAGCATTCTAGAATTAACATATTGAAATTAGGCATCATTTCATTAGATCATGTTGAAAATAATGATGTTGTACTTGAATTTGTTTGTACTGAATTACAATAGCTGATATTTTGACTAAGCCTCTCCAAGAAGATTGGTTCATATGATTAGAAGAGAACTTGGGATCATTAATCTTTTTGATTGAAATTTTCTACTCGACCCATAAAAGATCAAATTTGACATCAATTACATTTAATCATCTTGAATGTCATTGTATTCATAGTGATTTTGCTCTGCACTTTATTTCTTTTTTTCAGTTTTAAGTTAATGGTCGACTCCTGTATGTTTTGACACCTTGATGTGTCGACAAATGGCACTGTGTTGTGAGTCGATACATAAACGGTAGCAGACCGAGAATAAAAGTGAAAACGAAGTGTTTTTCCTTCCCCATTTCTTCCCATTCGAGCTGGCACATGCCCTAACACTGTTCTAATCACTGTTTACCTCCAAATTTCATCAAAAAACCCTCTCAAATTCCTATTTTGAATAGTTCTTGTTCGGTTTTTGTTACAATCCCCCTTCCATTTTCGTTTTGAATCGTAGAAACCTTAGATTTCATCTCCTTTCTTGTTCAATTCGTGAATCTATGCAATGGGACCTAGAAAGCAAGTTATTCCGTCACCCTTGGCCATCCAACCATGAAGAGAGAGAAGGACAAAAGCCAGACAGAAGCTAGAGCACCTGATCCACCTACGCTCGCCACTTTTTCCAGCTTCCATCATATGGTTTCAAAGACATTTATCAGAGGATGCCGTGTATACTTTGAATTCATCGACCAACAGCACTTTCGGATTGGTCGTGGCTTAGAGATGCTGGTTTGACTTCATTCTACTCATTGACTAAGAGATTCTACTTGGCCTGATACGAGAGTTCTACAGATCTTTAGCCCATGGTAGTGATGGATGGATAGCACAGGTTCGTGGCAGAGATATCCCGGTGACTGTAGAGGTTCTGAGCAGAGTATTGGATACCCCTGATAGGTTTTGTCGTTGACAACTTAGTGGATAGTTTTAGTAGACTCTAGTGCTTTTTTGAGTCAGATGTTCTACCTAAGGGAGCCACTATTGCAGCATCCCGACTTTCTATTGATATGAAGTACTGAATCATATTATTGCTGGGATTCTTCTATCGAAGACCATACATTTTGACTATATCACAGAGAGAGAGCTGCTTGTGATGGTCTCCTTAGTTCAGCATGTACCAGTTTGCCTTCCGTTACTCATCGCCGCATCAGATGATGGAGGCATAGATCAGTTAGAGACTATGCTTGCCTTATGGGATGGGCTTGACCCTACTCTTCAGAGCATAATAGTGACATTTGATGATGAGCCCTACCGGATGCTTTTATACACTGATGTCTATGACATCAGATCACTTCACCCGATGGGATATCAGTTGGTCAGAGGCCAGTGAGTCGTCAAGTATCAGGACAGGCCGATGACAGAGATAAGGACACTATAGAGGAAAGCGGATATATTCCGCGAGGCAGGACCTTCAAAGGCACATCTACTTGAGATTCAGCCTGAGCTAGTAGCATAGCCAGAGCCTGCTCCTCAGTCTTAGCTAGCTACCCTGCCTCAGCCTGCATAGTTAGATGTTCTAGGAGCTTCAGAGAGTCTTATGGATAGAGTTGGTCACATTGAGATAGATATTATGATTATTCAACAGTGACTTGATAGCTTCATTAGAGAGATAGAGAGAGCCATCGAGATTGAGTGATGCATCACTACTATTTGTCTACACTATTTAGACCCTCTTCTAGGAGTGTTCTAGACACAGCTCCATTTCCACCTGCTCTGGGACCAACAAAGATGTTGATGATGATGACAAGACTGACTCTGATAGATTTGACTTTCTATATGTGATGATAGAGCCAGTGCCGGAGACAGTAGCTAACTTACATGGGAGTCCCATTCATGATCCTTTGAGTTCATCCCTTCAGACTCCTATCATACCCACATCACGTTCTAGATCTGTTGATCATTCTGCCATTCCTATACTTTTACCTGTTATTGTTCACCTATTATTGATTCACCTATCTTGATACACCTATAATTTCTTCAGCGATACACCTATCATTAATACACCTATCATTTCTTTGACTGATACACACCGATTTTTGATACACCTATAGTTGATTCACCATCCTTGCATACATCTTCTCTTATTCGGGCTAGGTTTCTACACAACTGGTTTTCCACCATCTTGATTATGGTCCTTTATTTGACCATACACCACATCTGACAGCTGTTGAGTCTGTCACTTCGATCATTTCTATTCCTGCTACTGACATAGCTTCTACCTCTTTTGCTCTAGCTAGAGGGAGGACTTATGTTTGATGCAGAGGTCGTGGTCATCGTACTCCTTCTAGACCGACCAAGACTCGTCTTCATGATTTAGATCGATGTAGCCCCGATCTCGTGCTTTCACAGATACTGGACCGATCGAGATTGGATCCTCAGATGATGAGGATGATACTTAGGATAGTTTTTATATGGTTTATATTTTTATGCTTTTTGCATATTTTGATGTTCCCTTTATAGATCAACGTTTTTAAGTGAATGAAATTTATGTTTCACCTTATGACTTTGAGTGAATGAAATGCATTAGTTACTCTTAATAATTCATTGTCTTCCTTTATGATTGAGTGAATGGCTTACTTCTTTATTCAAACTCCTTTATTTTCTTCCTTCTTTTTTAATGATAACAAAAATGGGGAGAAACTTTAGTATAAGTATAAATGAGAACTAAGTATAAATTTGTATGATTGAAAGTGAAATTTTGAAAATTGAAATTCTGTAATTTTGAAATCTCTGTGCATTGAGTGAGGTGGAGTATACATCTTTTGCATTAAAAATTTGAGTTGAACTTAATTCCTTGCTCAATTCTAATCTTTTGATGCATAAAAGATGTCCACTAATCGTTTTATGATCATCCCTTTAGGGGGAGTATTGTTTATTGCTGAATTATCTCTCTTGAGCATTATTTTAAGATATCATGATACATGATGTTATCTCTTATATTTTGAGAGTTCTAATACTCTTATCTATGGCAATACTCTTAACTCTGATACATCTCTTTTAATTTTTCAATACCTTTTGCAATAATCTCTATGCACATTAAGAATTTCATTTGAAAGCCTTTATTGTGCAATTTATACTTAAAGATTTTATCATCATCAATAAGGGGAAGATTGTTGACTCCGTTATTGATTTTGATGATAAGCAAAATGCTTAAGTTTAAGTTGAGTATTAATGATTTCTTTGAAGTGTGTTTTTATAGAAAAAGGTGCTCATCAACTTAACAAAAGATTGATTAATTGAAAAGTCCAAAATGGATGGAAGATCTGCTCAAAGAGGACTTTGGTAGTTGAAGAATGCTTGAAAGGATACAAGAAGTCAACCCAAATTTGTTTCAGCAAAAGGTTAGCTATTTTTATGAAAATCTTAGTGAAGTGTTGACTCAAAGTGTCGACACATGACTCAAGTGTCGACACATGACTGAGGAAGTATCGACTCAAGCCGATATGCAAAGAAAGTTTCATTGGCATGGCTGAAGTGTCACCATGGATGTCTTGTGTCAACTCAAAGTATCGACACATGGATCAGCTCATCGCCTGAGATTTTTAGGTTATAGAACTTGCTGAAGTTGAAGACTTGTCTGAAGTGTTGACACATGGATACTAAGTGTTGACTCACAGTGTCGACTCACTTGAAGAAGTGCCAACACATCTGAGAATTCCATAAAGCTGCATTGAAGATATTTGAACTAGGTGTCGATTCATGGATTGGAAGTGTCGACCCTATGTGTCGACTCATTGCTTGAAGTGTCGATACTTGGAGTTTTGAGAACAGTAATAGCTAGTTTTTCAAACACAGAACTCACTCCTCTTGGCTCCCAACTGCTAGTTTTTCGTATCTAATAACTAGAAACCTGATTTAAGGCCTTGGAAAGGTTTTTAATTGATTCAAATCAGATCCAAACAAAAAGAGAATGAAAAAGGAATAATCAAGAGAAAGAAAAGAGAGCATTCACTCATATTCATTGAGTTCAACTACTTTCAAGCCAAAAGCAAGTCTCCAAGCATTTAAGAGCCTTCAAGAGCTTTCAAGATCAACCTTCTTAAGCATTAAAAAGGCTTCATCAAGTTGGAGGCAGCACTACAACAAAGCTTCAAAGAGATACTCGCTTTTATTAGAAAGCTTTCATTGTTTCCTTCAAACATATATTTGTTGTAAAGGTTTTTAGTTAGCCTATTAGCAAACCAAGGAGGTTATTAGTGAGCCTTTAAAAGCCATTTAGGTTCTTGGTTAGCCCACAAAACCAAGAGAGGTTGGTGGTTAGCCTTAAAACCATTAGGTTCTTTGTTAGCTCGGAAAACCAAGTGAGGTTTTGACTTCTGAGCCTTGTGAAAACAGTCAGGTTTTGACTAGTGAGCCCGAAAAACTAATTGGCTATAATCGGTTGAGATTATAGTAAATTCCAAAGTGGGTCTTGGGGAGTGGATGTTGGTGCATTGGATAGCACAAAACCACTATATTTCCTATGAGTTTGTGGTTGCTTGTCTCTTTCATTTGCTCTTCTCTAATTGCTTTTATATTTTCACTGCTTACTTATTAAAAGCACATAACACTTTACATTCATAGTACTAAATTTTATTATAGGATTGGTGCACATACTTTTATTTAAATTTTTAGAAATCCAATTCACCCCCCCTCTTTCTTTGTTGCTTACTGGGCAATAGGAGGTAGGGGTCGGCCAAGTAGAGGAACAAAAAGCAAACAAAACAATACCAAAACTTAAGACAATATTCCACTAGAATTTATTTTCATAAGATAAAATTGATTTCAAGAGGAGGAGAGGTGGGGTATTTATAGAGTCCCATGCCCTCTCCTAAAGGGTTACAAGTCTTCTCTTAGTTAGAATAGATTTACATTTTTTAAGTGGGAGAAAGATTACGAAATAAACCTAAAACTAGGAGTATATAAGTTAAATAGAATAAGAACTTGTTTTCCTCCTTCCACTTGGACTTCTCCTCTTAGCATGGACCAAGTCAACCTCAAGGATGCCCCTCTTGGTGTTTTGGGCTTTATGGGGGGCAGCAAGGGCCGGCCAAGGGCTTGGGGTGCATGGGCTTTGGGCCTCCTAGAAGCTGGGGTGCCCTAGGCTAGTATATTCCTGGCATCAGACTGGAATCTTGGATCTTAAAGGCTTGGGCCTGGTACCTAAGCTTGATTCTTCCTGGACTGGGCACAGATGAACCTCTGGATTCATGATATGCCCTAGTCTGGGAATATCTCTAGCATATGGAGAGAATCTAGGCATTTGGAGAGCATCTGGAAGGAATCAGGGCATCTGAAAGGAATCAGGGCATTTGGAGCATCTGGAGGGTATCTATGGCTCTCGGGTGTCAAACAAGATCCCGTAAGCTGATGTAAATGCCTCTGGCTCTTGGGTGAAGCCTGGTAGAACTCCAAAATAGGGTAACCTCCTCTCTTGTACAAAAAATTGGACTCTTACTAGACTAATACTCAAGTACAGGACTTAATGACTGATTAGGATTGAGACAAATCAACTAGTCTCAACTTTTTACAAGACTCAATCTTATTTGTTATAAAATTGTGACACATGGCTAAGTAAACTAGATAGGCCCAGTAATCTGTGTCTGATCCTAATACCCCCACCAATTCTTCCGGGGCGGAGGAACTCGATCCCGTCGAGTAAGGTCAACTTGGCTCTCATAGTGCTCAAGGGTCTGGGTTGAGGTGCTGCAGATCCTCATGGGTGATCCACAAGTCCTCAGATTTCGATCGACCTTGCCATCGGACCAAATATAACTGATAGCCTCTATCTTGGGTACTTATGGCTTGATCGTCCAGGATGCACTCAATCTTTTCCTCACCAATAGGCCAAATTGTATGTGGACACTCTGGGATGTGTTCTCTCACAAAGAAAGGAGTGGCTCAAAGGGCTCACTGGGTATCACTACTGGCTCCCTATACTTTACAAGGTTTGAGATGTTGAAGGTGGAGCTAATACCTAATTAGGTGGTATCTCAAGCGCATAGGCATTGGGTCCTCTGTTCTTCATATTTTGGATGGGCCAGCTTCGCTAGCATGAAATTACTTTACAATCCCAAAATTCTTTGTAAAATTCTCTTTATCCCTCTTTTGGGAATTGGCCAAATTTTTATTTAATTCATTACTTATTTTCAGCTTTTGATTAATTTCTTAATGCATATGCTATGCAGAGGTAAGTGCAGGTGCAGACATGTGATTCAGGGCTGTAAATTTATTGGACTCAAGACTAACAACTAATAGACTTAACTAGGTATCCATATTAAAAGAGATTTATTTGGACTTCTTTGGGTCTAACCTAACACACTAATGACTTTCTATGTTTGACCCTAGCATGGCATGCACATGAAATTTACTATGTACTCTTACTAGTTCCACTGAGTATGCCAGAATATGATGCAAATCTAACCTGTGCAATGAATGAATGCAATATGATTACCCTTATAAAATGCAATCTAAGGGTTAAAAATCATGAAATGTTTCAGAAAAGGGTAGGAATAGAAGTGGACTCAGGGTTAGCCTGATAGGGTAGAAAGTAAGAAAGGGTTCGGGGTTAATCGATAGAGTAGGATGTAAGAAGGGGCATCAGGAATTAGTCCTAGACTAATGAGGTTTACCTTATGGATTGGGGTATTCCTATAAGGTCTGCATTATGGAAGAATGGGTCATTAATTTCAGGGAAGAGATCAATTGGATTTAAAGGAATGACTTCATCCTGAGGGTACTGATTTAAAGAGATCGGGTCCTTAATAAATTCTTGTGGCTCACAAACTAAGGACTGGACTTTATAGTTGGGCTTTCTTTTAGTGGGTCCTTAGGTAAGGTTTTTGATAGTAGTATTTAGGTTCTCTTCCTTTAGCTGGTCTTCCACTATAGGTTCAGCTTGGGTGTGGTCAGGTTCCACTAATGTTGGGGGGTCTTCTACCTGGTCCAACCTATTGGCTAACTGAGCCATCCTATTGGTTGCCTGATTGTTGGTTTGGGTCATTAGGTCTAATCTATTATTTATCTGGGTCATCTGGGTTTGGATTGATCAAACTTGAAATTCATTTAGGCTAACTGGGCTTGGGTTTGGGTATTCATTCGAGCAAATTGATCAACCATGGCTTTCATAAAACCCTTAAATTGAAGTCCATGGTTGAACTGGGTTGGTTGTATTGGACTTCCGACTCAACTAACTCTGGGTTGATTTCTATCTATGTTTCCACTAGGTCAACTAATTATGGGTTGGCTTCTAACTCTAGGTCACCAATAGGTATCTCTTCTTCTAAATCTTCAATAAATTCATTATCTTCATACTCTTCTACCAGACTTGGATCAACCTCATATACCTCTACTTTAGGCTCAATAATGGGTTCATAGGTTATGGTGCAAAGGTTATGGATTCAAAAACAATGGGTTCAAAGGTTATGGGTTTATAGACTATGGTTCAAAGGTTATGGGTTCATAGACTGTGGGCTTGGATCTATAGGTTGCTTGGTTATTGGATTGGATCAATTGGCAATCTGGGTGTTTAATTGGGTAAGTTGGTTTTGGGTTTGGGTATTGGTTTGGTTCAACTGGGTATTAGTTTGGTCAAACCTGTGGTCCATCCGGTCAAATCATTTAGTCAAGGTTCAATGAAGGCCTCTAGACTTGGGTCCATGGTTGAGTTAGTTGGGGTTTAGACTTCTGGTATTGGGTTCCTAGTCTAGTGGTCATGTAATCAAACAATCAGTCAGAATGAGATGGTGCAGCCAAGCATGCAAAGGATCAGTAATTCTAGGGTTTCCTAGACCTGGAGCCAAAACTGAATGGGTCAGCTCAACTTACACTTAACCGAGCAGCTAATCCTTCCTTTGTCCAGGTAGAGGGTGAGAGTGTGGGAGGCCCCTCTACTTTCACAGGGATCCAATTAAAACCACAACACTACTTAGGTCGTTTGACTCTGGACCCTCAGCCTTAGATACCATATTTCAGTAATAGCCACAGGATTAAATGCACTAGTTGGCCCATACAATTCGGACCCGACCTATTGGGTGTCACCTAGCCCTCTAGGGCAAATTAGGTCTAATTAATTTTAATTAGGCTTAGGTCAGAATGATGATTGTTGTTTTGGGCCCCAGGACAGGTGATGAAATCCTGCCCTGAAGTTAGATAGCAGTTGCCCTTAAGATTAGGTTAAAAGATGATGGCAATCGATGGTCCTGATGCAATCTAAAATATCAAAAAAAAATACTTTTTTTATTATTTTATGATGTGACAAGTTAGGTTTAAGTTAATTGGGTTAGCAAACAAAGTTTTGCTTGGGAGTGGGGGGCTTCGAAGTTGGTTAGGTTTGGTTTAGTCAAAATGCAGAAATAGTAGAATTCTGAAAATTAGGGTTTTAGATGATACAGGTTTTGATATAGTTACCGATGCAGAAAAAAATCTAAAAAATTACAGAACATAGGATGGATGGTGATGACAAACTCTACCAAATTTGATACCAAAAAAAAAAATCAGATGATGATGCAAATCCTAGGTTTTCGAACTGATGCAAAAATATTAAGATTTCAGTTAGGGTTTCTAATATTCTAAATTTTAGTAAATTAGGGTTTTTGTAAAATTAATAAAAAACTATAAAATTATCAAAACAAAATAAAGGACATGACATGCAAATTTTATATAAAATAAAATTCTTATGTGGTTGAAATCAGATGAAAAATAGACACCTAATGTAGCTAACAGGATGCAGAAATTAGGGCTTGTGATCTTAATATAGATGAATGCTATCGTAAACCCGCTCTGATACCAAACTGATGTGTGATGATCTAAAATTTCCAACATACAAAAAAATATTAAACTAATTTTTTTAGAACTTTTTTTAGGATTTTAATTTGTATGCTAAATTTCCAAAATCAAGTAAAGACTAGCAGGATGAATAGCAATGCAAATAATCATCATAATCACAGGCATACTCATGTAAAATAATAAAAGCCAGGACCCGAGAATTGAGAAAATCCAGTTTAGGATAGCTAACCTTCAATTAAATAGAAATTAAGAGTAGGAAAGCTTGTACCTGACAGAGATTGAAGAACTTGCTGATGAAGGGGTCATATAGCTCTCAAATTGATGCCTGGAAAATGAAGCCTTTAGTTCCTGAATATGAAGGTGATCTGGACCTGGTTTGAAGGCAAAAATAGCCTCCTCTGGGGAGGGAAAACACCTCGAGGATCCTGCAAGTATCAAGGTTAGGTTTGAATCAACAATCAAATGGAATAAGCAAGGTATGAAATAGAAGGAAAAGATTAGGGTTTGGAGTGCTGGTGACTGGGAGAAGAAGGAGGCTCTAAGAAGGTGGTGGCTTTGGGCTTCTTCTCAAAGGATGAAGGCTGATGCTTGAAGACTTGGAAGGTGCTTTGGCATGGATGAAGGTTGGAGGTAGGGGTCGGCCAAGTAGAGGAACAAAAAGCAAAACAAAAACAACACCAAAACTTAAGACAATATTCACCATAATTTAATTTTCTAAGAGTAGAATTGATTACAAGAGGAGGAGGGTGGGGTATTTATAAAGTCCCATGCCCTCTCCTAAAGGATTACAAGTCTTCTCCTAGTTATAATAGATTTACATAATTTAAGTGGGAGAAATATTACAAAATAAACCTAGAACCAGGAGTATACAAGTTGAGTAGAATAAGAACTTATTTTCCTCGTTCCACTTGGACTTCTCCTCTTACCTTGGACCAAGTCAACCTCAAGGATGCCCCTCTTGGCATGTTGGGCTTCATGGGGGCAGCAAGGGCCGGCAAAGGGCTTGGGATGCATGGGCTTTGGGCCTCCTGGAAGCTGGGGTGCCTTGGCTGGTATATTCCTGGCATCAGATTGGAATCTTGGGTCTTATAGGCTTAGGCCTGGCACTTAAGCTTGATTTCTCCTGAACTGGGCATAGATGGGCCTCTGGATTCATGATATGCCCTGGTCTAGGAATATACTCTGGCATCTAGAGGGAATCTGGGCATCTAGAGTGCATCTAGAAGGAATTAGGGCATCTAGAGAGCATCTGGAGGGTATCTAGGGTAATCTCTGGCTCCTGGGTGAGGCTTGGTAAAACTCCAAAATAGGGTAATCTCTTCTCTTGTACAAAAATTGTATTCTTACTGGACTAATACTCAACATAAGCTGACTAGTACAGAACTGAAACTCAAAATACTCAAATAACAACTAAAATTGACTCATATAGGCTAAGCCCTTATTATAGATGGACTTATAAATTATTGATCAATTCATAGAGGGTTGAAAAGCCTCTATCTTATTCTGGTGCCTTTGGTGTCCCCACCAATTCTCCCGGGGTGGGAGGAACTCGACCCTGTCGAGTGAAGATCAAGCTGGCTCACATATCTCTCGAGGAGGTCTGGGTTGAGGTACTGCAAGTCCTCTCGAGAAATCCACGAATCGTCCGACTCTAGCCGGCCTTGCCATCGGACCAGGAAGTGTTGATAGTCACGGCCCCGGGTCGTGATGGCTTGATCATCCAAGATACGCTCGATCCGTTCTCCTCTCTCAGGCCAATTTGTTAGTGGACACTCAAGGTTAGGATCACTCATAATGAAAAGGAACAGGTCCAAAGGCCTCACTAGGTATCGCTGCTGGTTCCCTATACTCAACCAGTCTATAATATTGAAGGTAGAACTAATGCCCAATCCGAAGGCAAGTCTAACACCTAGGCATTTGATCCAACCTTCTCTATCACCTTAAAAAGGTCCGGCTCTGCAAGCTGAAGCTTCTTTTAGGCCTAAGCCTAACCAAGATAGAATCCACTACATCAAATTTTTTGATCCATCTTCGGGAATTAGCTAGTTTGTTTAAAATTAGTGTAGGTGGTGAACATGCTGAGCACATGCAGACTCCTAACAAATGATTCAAAGGACTCACACTAACACCTAATAGACTCGACTTTGCATTCCTATCGAAGAAAATTTATTAGACTTTTATGGGCCTAAACCTAAGAGACTATACACCTCTAGGTCTGACCCTAGTGTGGTGTGCACAAGAGTATTTACAATGGACTCCAAGCAAATGCCAAGGGTATGCCAGAAGTATAATGCAAACCTAACATGCGTAATGAATGCATGCAGTACGCTAATTTCAACTAAATGCAATCTAATGATCCTAGAAATGTTGGAGACGTCTGGAAAGGGCAAAAAATAAGAAGTGGGTTCAGAATTAATTTGGTAGGGTAGAGAAAAAGGTTCATGGTTAGTTGGATAAAGTAGGATAAAAGACAGGGTGTCAGGAACTAATCCTATACTAATGAGGTTAACCTTACGAGGTTGAGTTATATCTACAAGGTTTGCATAATGGAAGGATGGGTCGCCAATTTCGGGAAAGAGGTCCTTAATGGGAACTATAGGAGGGGACTCATCTTGAAGGTATTGATTCAAAGAGATTAGGTCCTTAATAAATTCTTCTGGTTCTTGTATTTTTGGACTAGACTCTATAATTTAGCTCTCCTCTATGGTTTCCTCCTCAGGTAAGGCTCTAGCAACAGTACCTAGTTCTCTTCCTCTATTTGTTCTTCCACTATAGCTTAGGTTGGATGTGGTTAGGGTCAACTACCTCTAGGTTGGCTTCTACCTGGGTATCTATTGGGTCAGCTAATTCTAGGTCATCTAAAGGTGTCTCCTCTTCTCCCTCATACTCATCCACTAGGCTCGCATCAGCTTCATACACTTCCACGTTAAAGTAAGCCTTGTCAATCTCTGGAATGGTTGGAGAAGGTCGGCTAGGGGAAAATTGGCTAGGTCCTGGTTTCTGATTATGGACACTAATCCTAGTAGGTTTAGGTTGCCTGAGGGGTAGTGGCTCACTACTGGGCTCATATTTTTTGGGGTACTAATCCTATGGGTTCAAGTTGACTGAGGAAAACTTGACTAGTACTAGATTGATACCTAGGGGTTATGGGTTCTCTGGGTTCATAGGACACGGGTGCAGATCTATGGGTCATTGGATTAGAGGATCTGGGGTCATAGAATTTTGGGTCAGCTCCATGTTCAGGTTCTAAGGATAGATCATGGTATGGAGTCCTTCTAAGGTTGGACTCCCTATATGGGTCAGGATATTGGGTTTCTCCTAGGGTTGGACTCCCTATATGGGTCAGAATATTGGGTTCTCCTAGGGTTGGGCTCTCTATATGGGTCAGAGTATTGGGTTCTCCTAGGATTGGACTCCCTATATGGGTCAGAGTATTGGGTTCTCCTAGGATTGGACTCCCTATATGTGTCAAAGTATTGGGTTTTCCTGGGTTCAGTATCATAATAAGGGTCATGGTAAGGGGTTCTTCTAGGTTCAGTATTATTGTATGGGTTAGGCTGAGGGCTCTCCTAGGTTCAACCTCTCGGTATGGATCAGGGTTTGGGGTCCTCCTAGGTTGAGGATTGTAGTACGAGTCAGGATGAGGGGACTTAGGATCTGGATCAGACTGTGACCCATGGGTTCTTTCTATGGTCCCTACATGGCCTTCTAACTGGCCAAACCTATCAGCAAGATGGTCAATTCTATTGTTGGTTTGGGTACTAGACTGAGTTAACTGGGTAGTCAATTGGGCCATGGATTGGGTTAGATGCTTAGTGAGTGCTTTTATTCGGGCTTGCAAATTTTCCATGGGTTCAGACATTTGTGAAGGAGGTGGGTGATATTAAACCCCTAATCTAGTGCTCATGCAAGACTCAATTAGACCGACTACAGCTGACTAGACCTAGAGTCCAAACTAGATGCTCAATCAGGGTGGCAAACTAGCCTATAGTAACCCTGTACTCAGCCAAGCAGGTGTAAGGGGAGTGTTAGGTCCCTGATTGCCAATCCTAGACACCAATCAGAGATTGGCCAGGTAGGCAGACCAGCACACAAGCCCTTCGGGATTGAATCCCTAAAACACCATTCTAGACACTGAGCACAAAGCACACACGGGGTTAGCTTGACACAATGATCTGACACATAGTCCGGACCCGACCAGTTGGTGTCCCTAGCCCACTAGGGCAAATTAAGTCTAGATAATTTTAGGTTAAGGCTTGGGACTGAATGCAAGGGGTGTGGTTTGGGGGGCTAAGGAGAGGTGATCAAATCCTTCCCCCATCTGATATAGAAAGAGTGCCCTTAAAAGTAGATTATGCCATTATGGCAGGCAAATGATGATGCAAATAGGGTTTAGATATTTTTTTTTTTTGATATTTTTAGAGAATATGTAATTTTTTTTTTATTTGGTATTTTCTTAATAGAAGGAAACTTGCAAATTATGGCCTAATATGCAGAAATATACTAAATTAAAAGATATGAAAAAATGCTAAACAAAACCCTAAAACTTCCAACTTGTCTTGCTGAAAAAATAGAGCCGAAAATTTGCAGGCAGTATTTCGGATTGCAGAAAATTCACAGCCCTAATAAAATCTGAAAAACTTCTTAAAATTACTGTGAATTATGATAAATCTAGAAAAACAAATTTTATAATTTTTTGGTTTTTATCAGGGAGAAATAATTAAAATAACAGAGTATATACGGACTGATAATTACAGAAAAAAAGCCCTAATCTAAGCTCTGATACCAAATGATGGGGGACAATATGCATGCAATTTTTTTATATGTTTTATATGTCGGGTTGAGTGATTAATTCCCAAATTTTAGATTAAATAAGTTGTAGGGAATTTATATGAATTTTAGAAGATCAGCATGCAGATTAGACTTAGAAAAGTAGAAAAGAAGGATCGTCGGGGCTGAGAAGCCTCGGTTAGGGCAAGTTCTCCTACAATAAAACTACTGGAGGTAGAGGGAGTGTACCTGACAACATCTGTGAAGATCACAGCAAGGGGTCTCTCGTTCCTCGATGGATGCGACCTGGAAAATCGAGCCAAAGACTCGCAGATACCCGGCTTTCTGCTCGGTGATCCGATTGAGGCTTGGCTGGAGTCGTTGGATTCGTAGGAACTCGGGGACCTGCAAACGACCTGTCAGGGGTTAGAAAACTCACAAAAGAACAAGAAAACAAAAGGAAAACAGCAGGGAAGGCTTCTTTTGGAGTGGGTGTTCAGGGATCTGAGAGGCTTGTTGGCAGCAGGAAGATGATTGCAAACACCGGAAGAAGAACTCTCACAAACCCCTTTATGCACACAGCAGGGTATCACACAACTCAATAGAAGAACTCAAGGTTTTAATTCATATCAAAAGTAGGTTTAATACAAGAGGCTAGGGTCACTTAAATAGACCCTTAACCTTGGGCTCCAAGGTTACATAAGTCTTTACATAAGAATCCTTTTCCCTCTCAAACCCTATCTAGAAAATAAAAAAACATTCGGTAGAAAAAATCCCTAAAAATTCTATTGACTTGGCCAACACTCCAAGGATGCCTAGGGGGGCGTGTTGGGCTTCTAGGAGCAGCAAAAGGCTGGCCCAAGGGGCTCGGGTGCATGGGTTTGGGCCTCTGGAAGCTGGGGTGGCCTGATAGCCAGGTAGCAGAATATTCCCTGGTATCTTGCTTCTTAGGGGCTTGGGCTTGGCACCTGGGCTTGATTTCTTTGGGATAGGATGCAGATGGACCTCTGGAATCATGGATGCCCTTATCTATGAATATACTTTGGCATCTGGAAGGGAATCTGGGCATCTGGAGGGCATCTGCAAGAAATCAGGGTTTTCTGAATTTTCCTCCTGTGGTCTTCAAATCTTCAAGCTGGGTTGGACTTGGCTATACTTCCATATCTTAAATCTAGTTGGACTAGGTCTTCACCTGTATGATATAGTCTTGAGTCTTCAGTATGCTTGGACAAGACTCAAAAAATAAAATTAGCTCAACATGAGCTGACTGGCATTGGACTGAACTAGCTCAAATAAGCTGACTAGTACAGAACTGAAACTCAAAATACTCAAATAACAACTAAATGGACTCAGATAGGCTAAGCCCTTATTATAGATGGACTCATAAATTATTGATCAATTCATAGAGGGTTGAAAAGCCTCTATCTTATTCTGGTGCCTTTGGTGTCCCCACCAATGACATAATAATAACCTAGCATGAAGGAAGGCCTAATGTAGTGAATATTACACTAAGCATATCAATCAAGAATTAAGTTAATCTTATAGGCCAGGTAAGTGGAAGAGTAGTGGGAGTCCCCCCGTTGCTTTCCTAGACACCAATAAAAATTGGCCAGGTCAGTCAACGGAACCAATTAAAAACCACATCCTCTTTACCGATCATGAACCACCTTTCCTAGATACCGAATGATCAACTAATCATCTTGATTATTTTGCTTTTGGTATATAACAGTACAACTTAATATAATTTTAATAGGGCAATTCAAATAGAAGCACATTCTAATATAACCATTCTTCAACCATGCCATATATCATTTTATAATGTGCCAAGTGTGTCATCATAATAGGACAACCATATACCACATAATGGATCCACCATTATTCCAAGTTAACCTTATTTCAGTATGATGATTAGAAAGCTAAACATATCTCTATATCGGTTAAAGTTTAATGAAAATCCTAACCAGTGACATACATATATGCATAAACATATCAATCATATGTAACTTTAAACTTTTATAGAGTCCTACAAAATTGGGCAACTTCAAATTTTGTAGAGTCCTACAAAAATAGGCAACCTTAAGGTCCTACAAAATTGGACAACTTCAAATTTTGCAGAGTCCTACCAAAATGGGCAACCTCAAGAGTCCTACAAAATTGGGCAACTTCAAGTTTTGTATGATTTAGCCCAAGTAAGGTGGCTCTAATACCACTGTAAGGGTTTTGGTGACCAGGATGGAAGTGTGGATTTCAAAAATTTATTATGAAACCACTACCAAGCCCTTAACCCAAGACCTCCTAACTAGGAATTAAAACATACAAACATGCATATATAATGTAACTAGAGTTTAGGCACCAACCTGAACCGCTAGTATCCAATCCGATGAAGAAAATCCTGATTCAACCTTCTTCTCCACCAGGCGCCCAAACGTTCGCCCTCCAACAATGATCCACACAAAACTCAGACCAAGGAAGAACTCCTTCTTCAAGTTGCTTGGATAAGTGGAACTCTTTTGGCAGACTTTGGTCTATTGACCACTGTAGGACACTCTATCCTACTGTAGGGTACTAAAGACACTCTCCTAAACCACTCTTTGTTTTAGGACAACCCTCCTCTAGGACCTTTTAGGCTTATGTCCTAAAACAAAGCCATGTCCTAGTAGAAAAGACCTTGTCTTAACAAGACAAGTCTTGTCCTAAAGAAAGAAGGAGGGAGAGAGAGATACTCAGAATAGTACTTCGGTGGAATTCTTAATTATCAGACTCATTTCACCACCCCCAATTTATAGATAAAAGAGGAGCGTGTGATATGTCCTCCCATCAACTTATCAGATATGATTTTTCAAGATCGAAGGGAAGTTATCTAGCTTGAAAAATCATATCTAATAAGCCCAATCATGCACCGAAGGCCTTATTCACATCCCTTCTTTTATCTGGATGAATTCTCACTTTCCACATGTCAATTACCAATCCCTAGGAAGCTAAGAGGCACCTCTTCAATCTCCAAACATCAAGATTATGAAGAGTCCTGATAGCAGAAGGACTCTCCATCAGAACCGCGCGCCACATGAAGAGTTGTGACTCTTCATTCACCGCGCGCGCCATCCTTCTTCCACGCAAATTTCAAAGAATGTCGACTAGTCAAAACATATGCAATATGGGTGTCATTGGAAAGAGCATAGAATTTCCTTTTTGACCATATAAATTATATTCAAATCAGAGATCTATAGCTAATTTTGTGCCCTTTTGAATTTAAGGTATCATTTAGGTACCAAGAGTCATGCCATTAGGACTCTTCATGTATCGCGCCTAAAATACCCTTAAATCCAAATTAAAATCAGATTTAGCTCTGATTAGGCTAGCCCCACATAGGACTCAACCTATTTAGGTTTTCCATAATTAGGTTAGTCCAATTAGCGAGCAACCGAATCCAATCCAATTGGGTTAGGAATTTGGTTAGCCTATATATGCTAGTATGTAATCCGGCTAACCAATTAGGATCCTATGATCCTAATTAAATCATGAATGACTTCCTTGGCCAAGTCTCTATTATGTGTGACACATTGGGTTCCACATCTAGCCAGTAGTAGGTTCAGATTTGAACCGATTCGATCCGATCGAACCTGATTGACCTAATTAGGTCAAATTGCCTCACCTAATTGTCCAATTCGAATCACACATCGAATTGACTCATGAAACCAAATCAATTGTTTCATGAAGACCTACAAGACAAGATTAACATCTAGCAACATGTCATGCCTACCCGGAAGATGAGAAATTTTGGTGGATTTTACCAAAATACCCTTCAATGGTGAGTTACCGGACAATTCAGTCCTTTGTTCTACTTGCACCCTGAATATGACTATGGATATGGATACTTGTAAAATCTAATTTCATATTCATTCTTTGCTCAATCTGATAATGATGATTCATTAATGAACCATTAGAAACTATTTCTAATGTTCATACTTTGATCAAAGATTTTTCGAATCTTCATTTGATTGAAATCATCTGGATGCGCTTCCCACTTACTAGGGTTGATCGATTCCTTTTTGTTCTACTCACAACCTCCATATGCAATCCACCATACCCAGTATCACACCATGCATGACTTAGTGTCATGATTGAGTGTGAACCAAAGTATGGATTCATGCATACAAGATACCATGGCAGTCTTAGGTCAAAGGACCACATGCACTACTCCACTATGAGAACTATCTACCAAACAGATAAGGTTCCATTAGATGTTCTCAAGCTAGATCCATTCAGTGAACTCATTCTCTAATGAGCACCCACATCCTAGTATTAGTGTCAAACACAAGTGACTGTGAGATCAGTCACCCTCTCACCAAGCATACATAGGATGTGCTGGTCTTACCGGAAACATTGATCCCCTACTCAATATCCCATCGACCAATAATATTCTAGATTAGAGTTTTAAGGCTTTAGGTCTCACTGGTATGATCTCATCATAACCCTAGAACCATAGTCCTAATCTATGGGGTTCATCATATCTTAATAAAATTAATAAGACATAGCATATGATGAAAATAAAACGCCTTTATTAATTGATAATGTCAATACACTGGTTTGGGATATAAAAGAAAATCCCATTGAAATATAACATTTCAATTGGCCTTTAGGGCATAATCCTTTCACCTCGGTTAGCAGGGGTCAACATGTATCCAAACCCATTGGCTAACAGGGCAAGGGCTGCATCGATCAATCGGTTCAGCTTGAAAGGAAATTTTGCCATCTCTTTCAAATAAGTGGCTCATCCTTCATTTCTTTTCAAAGACATTTGAGCAAAAAGGGAGTAACGGAGAAGAAAGAGGGGAGCTCTACACCTAATTCTAAAACCGTCGACCCAGAGTCCTTTATAGGTTAGTCTCCCTCTTCCATTTCCTTCCCTTCTAGTTTGCACTGAGAGAGCATCCCCTATCCCTAGATTTTTTCTCTTTCCTTTGCTTCTTCCTTTCCTCCTACATGAGATCCTTTGGAAGTAGTCACCATCTCTAACGGCATCCCCCGGCCCACATCCACATAGCAGAGCCATCGTAGGCAAGGCCTCCTTCCTCGGGTAGTAAGGAGAGGAAATTCCAGTTATGGTTCCTCGGGGTCCCCGCCATATGGTGGACCCCAACACTTTGTACTTACCTTTCCCTCCTTCATCTTTAAGCTTGGACATGGCCGGTCCGTCTAGGGTCACTTCGACGATGACGAGGATGGATGCCCTCCATCTCCAGGATGTCTACGAGATTCTAGATTCCATCCAGATCTTGACACTGGACCTAGGGGAGCGTGTCACCTTAAGTGGGTTGGGCTAGGTCACTCTGTATAGAGATTATTTATCTTGCTGACTTCTAGCTCCCTCTTCATCTCTTTATCTTGTCTTTCTTGGACCACTATAGGTTAGTTCTGGCCTAGCTTACCCCAGACTCCTTTAGGGCCATTTCTTCCTTCATTGTATTATGTCACTTCCATGGTATAGTTGCTAGGTTTTCCTTTTAGAGCCCTCTTTACTTTAAAACGCCACCCCACAGATAAGGGGTGGTAGTTCATAGCCACCCACCCCAAGACCCTAAAGTTTGACCTGCTCACTTCCATCAAGGGATGGAAGAGCGGTTCCTCTTCACCTAGATTGAGGGGATAAACTGGTTATGGAGTGACCTCGACCAATCCCTAATCAGAATCCCATAGTGGAGCCTACTGATCAGGAGGTGTACGATCAACTTGTCACCTCGAAGGTCCACACAAGCAGGACCTCCTCTCTGAGAAGAACCTATTTGATGCCAGTATTAGCCTGGTCTGGTTCCTAGGTATGATTTGAAATCTACTTTTTCTTATGATTTCTAATGACTAACTAAATTTTCTTTATTGATGAAGACATGAAATTTTCCATGGATTGGCTCAAGCAGATGACTCGCAAGTGGTCATCGATGGCGAGGTCCTGGGAGCAACCGATGAAGAGGCCCCACGAGGAGCTGGAGCAGAGACCTTGCGAGGAGCCTTTGGCCCACCCCTAGGAAGAGAGGCATAGGGCTCCCCGATGCCGATTACAGAGGCAACCAGGGTTGCGACCCTGGGCCCCAGTAGGAGCACTGAGCTGAGTGAGGGAGCACCTCTGGCCCCTCCCTTGGAGGCTTTGAAGTCATGGAGATCCCACCATCCCTCGAGGCCGCCACTATGCTCGAGCAAGAAGGTGATCCGGATTCGCCCGTGATCGGTGCAGCGGGTGGAGTTCCATCTAGCATGCTCGAAGTCAGTGGTACCTTCTTCATCTATAGGTCTGACCCCTTGTGTGGCCAAGGGGCCTATACTTATGCCACCCGTGTGTCGATCACCCTCGATGCAGGCCTGATAAAGAGGCTATTGGGTTCATCTTGTAGCCTCGGGACTGGCAATAAAGGGTCGGCTGCAAGTTAGGGGATACCATACTGGGATTTTCCCCTAGCTCCTCATAATAAGTTTCATTTCTCCTTCTTTCCCCTTTTCTTTTTTTTTGTGCCCATGGTCTTCTCTTGCTTCATGCTTCAGGTCATCCATGATGTGTTTTAGTTAAGGATGCATGCCGGGCACTGCTTCGGTGGGACACGGAGTACCTGAGAGGCCCATGGTAGACCTTGAGTTGGGTGTGGAGGACCATGAGGCCATGTTGGCAAAGAAAGGGGGTACATCATGATGCGGGATGTTATCATGCAAGATATTAACATAAAGTAATGGCAGATTAAGAGAGTAATGATTTTAGATTTTTATATGGTTTTGCTTCCCGAAAATAATAAGAATAGGCAAAGGTTGTTTATGTGAGGACTAAAGTAACTACTCGCAAATTAGGAATCAATTAAGTAATAAAGAAAACATGATTCTAGGGTTGAGAAACCACTAATTAGAACATGTTCTTTCTTCAATGAATCAAAACGTGTGAGAAGGGATGAGTTTGCATACCAGGCAATGATGATCTTCTTCTTAAGAGAATGGATCACACAACTCTCAAGATTGGTGCCCAGAAGAAGAAGCTATTTTCCCATGGATGTTCCGGCTTTTCTTCAAATGGTTCCGGAGGCAAGGAGGACTTCTTCTAAGGATTGTAGTACCTGAGGGATCCTGTAAACACCAAGGATTAAAGACCCAGAAAGTAGAAAAAATATGAAGTAGAGAGTTGGAAGTAGAGAGGAGGCGAAAGAAGAAGCTGAAGGTGCTTGGTGTGGAGAGATGCTTGGTTGCTTCGTGAGGAGAAGAGGCATTGTGGCTTTTAAGATGGTGGCTAGTGTTTGGAAGTTGGACCCTTGTCATCCGAGGTTAGGATGTTTGAAAACTCAGATGAGTTGGGTACTTGGAACTGGTGTTTGGGCCTCTCACCCTCTTCCTCATGGAGCATCAATTCTCAAGAACATAGGAAAAAAGAAGAAGAAAATTCTTTCATTCATTATCAATTTGATTTTACAAGAGGGAGGATGGGTATTTATAATTCACCCAGACCCCTTAGACTCCCTTTGAGAGTTGAATTGAATACATGGAACAAAGAGAGAAAAGGGGGGGCACCTCCTTGTTTCCATCTTTGTTTGTTATACGTGGAAATAAGGAGAGACAAAATAAGGGACACCTACTTTCTTTCTTCCTTTGCTTGGGGCGGTTTGCAATAAATAAGGAGGGGGACAACTTCAATGCTTGGGCACCATTTTTCTTCCATGTTTGTTTGGAGTGGTTGCATGAAACAAGGGGGGCACCAAGTGATTCCTTTTGTTCTTGGGGCAGCTTGAGTGGGGACCAGTGGAGGTGGCACATGACATCTTCAGTGGGGATCAGTGGAGGTGGTGCATGATATCTTCAGTTGGGACCAGTGGCTCTCCTCTTGGAATTGACTTGAATAAAAGGAAATAAATTATAGGACTCAAGATGAAACAAATGGACTCAGTTGACTCAACTCTATTACAAGACTGATAAGACTCAAAACTGATAAACTCAAACTCAGTTGACTTAACTCCATTACAGGATTGACAGGAATCAAATACCTAAGCAATCCATAAAGAGCTCTGATTTGGGTGCAACCTCTTTCTGATCTTGGTGCCCACACCAATTCTCTTGGTGTTGACCCCTAAAGTGATTTTGATGATAACAAAACATTGGAGCATACATTTGGTTATCTAACAACTCTTCAAATGATTGACAAGTTTTTGTAGGACAACTACATTGACATACTTTCTAAATCCTACAATCTTTATTGCTTTGTGTTGAGTTGTAAAGTGTTTAGAATCTTGTAAAGAAGAACCCAACAAAAAATTCCTACTTAAATCAAAGATAAAGGGTTACTTCTAGTAGTTTTCAAGCTTCAATTTTTCTTGATTTTATTATAAGAAGACCTTGAAGAAGTCTTCAAAGCTTGGCACAGGAGTTCTAGAGAATTGAATTTGATATGGCTGAAGAACTACTCTCGAGCCGACTGGATGGAGGAACCAACCAACTCTGGCACTGGCATAGGAAAGAAGTTCTCTGGAACATAGATCCAGCCGACTGGCACCAAGGCCCAGCCGACTCATCCAGAACATGGTTGAGAATGTTTTGAGAATCTCAGGGATTCGAGCCGACTGGATTTTAGCCTAGCCGACTCGTCCAGAGTGAACCATTTTTTCAGCTATGGAACTCAACCAACTGTTGTTCAACCCAGCTGACCCGAACTTGATCCGAGCTAACTTGAAGATTGTCCGAGCTGACTGGAATGACGGGGTCACCTCCAACGGCTAGTTCCAGTTTTTTATTTTTGAATTCCAAAAGTGCTCCAATGGTAACCTGTCACCTCCCAACGGTCTACAACGTTCAAAATCAATGGAAGGCAGTTGAAGTCTCTATAAATGAGGTATGAGAACATCTTTGAAGAGGCTAATGAGTTAATGGATAGTTATTGAATATTTATTGAAGTAAGAAGAGAGAGAGCACTTGAGCTTTGAAGTCAGCCTTCAAGCCTTCACCAACTCTTACCAGAAGCTTGAAGCACATTTTGAGGAAAGCAAGGAAGCCATTGAAGTGCATTGAAGAGCATTCAATTGAGCCTCACTCGAGCTACATTGGCAACCACTAGACAACTGAGTTTGTCATTATAGTTGCTTTTTTATTCGATTCTTAGAATATTTGGGTTATTGGTGAGCCTGGTTTTAAAAACCAAATAGGTTTCTTTGGTGAGCCTTTTAAAAACCGAAGTGTAGAGGTTCTAGGTGAGCCTGTGAAACCCTAGTTTGGATTTCTTTGGTGAGCCGGTTTAAAACCAAAGTGTAGAGGTTGGGATTGTGAGCCTGTAAAATAATACGACTGTATTCCGGTTTGGGGGATATAGTGGAAATCCCAAGTGGTGAACTTGGGTAGTAGACATAGGAATGGTTGCTCCGAACCACTATAAACTTGCATTGTTTGTGTTGTGCTTGATTTACTTTTCTGCTTCTGCATTTATTCTCTGATTAACACAACACTTTACCACTAAAAAGAATTACTTGTGCACATACTTGCAAAAATTTTGTAATTCCCAATTCACTCCCCTCTTGGGTAAAGCTACCTGGGCAACAATTAGTATCAGAGTAGTGTCTCTGATTACTTGAGAAAAGATTGATGGCTCATCTCATGAGAACATCCTTGGCCGAAGGCCAGTCAACAAATAGACCTCCATTATTCATAGGCACTAATTATTCCTATTGGAAAGCACGAATGAAATTTACATTCAGCTATAGATTTTCAATTATGGAAGGTCATCTTAAAAGGGCCACACATTCCTACAATCAAAGTTGATGGCATGGACATCCCTAAGCCTGAAGAGGACTGGGATGATCTTGACATGAAGATGGGTGAATTAATTGCCAAATCAATGAATTTATTATATTGTGCTTTGGATGCTAACGAGTTCAACCAAATTTCTACTTGCTCTTCAACAAAGAAAATCTGGGACAAACTCGAAGTGACCCATGAGGGTATTTCCCAAGTGAAAACCTTAAAGATAAATCTATTAGTTCATAATTATGAATTGTTTAAAATGGAACCTTTTGAAATAATTTCTGCCATGTTCTCTAGATTTACAGATATTATTAATGGTTTGAAGAGTCTTGGCAGGGTATACTCGAATGCCGATCTAGTTCAGAAGATAATACATTCTCTACCTGACAAATGGGATCCCAAAGTGACTGCAATCCAGGAGGCCAAAGATCTCAATACACTTCTACTAGATGAACTGCTGAGATCACTCATCACCCACGAGTTGACTATGCAGCACAGAACTGAAGACGAATAGAAGAAAAAGAAGATAATAGCCTTCAGAGCTACTTCCGAATCAAAGAGGGATGATGAAGAATCTAAAGAAGAAAGCACCTCCTCCAATGACGACCTAGAAGATGATGACATTGCTACGATTGTGAAGAGATTCAGAAAATTATGGGAAGAAAGAAAGGAAGATACAACCAAAAATTTCATAGGAAGGATTATGGAAAAGAAAAGGAAAAGGACAGAGAGAAAGATAAAGAAGTAGTCCCCACATGCTATGAATGCAAGAAGCGGGGCATATAAGTCCAGACTGTCCTCTGTTGAAGAAATCCTTCAGACAGAAAAAGAAAAAGAAAGCCATGGTTGCCACATGGTCCGACAATGAAGAATCATCTTCATCTGAAGAAGAAGAGACCACCAAGACAGCAAATCTATGCTTAATGGATCTCAAAGATGAGGTAACATCCCCTAACAACTGCACTGAATTCACTTTTGATGAATTAAATTCTGTTTTTTCATGATTTACTATCTGAATTTAGGAAAGCAGGAGTAAAGATAAAATCATTAAAAAATATGAATGATTCTTTACTCAAACAAAAAGATGATATTTTAGAAAAGAACCTTTTATTGCAAAAAGAACTGCATGACTTTTCTGAAAAAATTGAAAAGCTGAAAAATGAAAATCTTTTATGTGAGAAGAAAAACAATAATTTGCTCACTGAAAACACTGAATTGAAAAGGAGGTTACAAAACTCAAGCCTTTAGTTGAAAAACTTACTTTATCTTCAAATAAGTTTGAGTTAATTTTAAAAGAACAACGGATTTCAAGAAACAAAGCTAGAATTGGTTTTAAAACATCTTTTATGAATGAAATTTCAGCAACTACTTTGTAAAATCTAAAATACTTTTTCAAAATATTTTATCACAAAAGGTTTTGGCCATACCAAAAACTTTTTCAACTTCAAAATCATTATTATATGTTCCTAAGAACTTGAGCAAAAATGCATACATTTCAAAAAGTTCAAAATCTGCATCAAGTGCATCAACTTTTAGAACTTCAAATTCTATTTCTATCAAAAACTCTAAAGTTGTATGCTATATTTGTAAAAGAATAAGACATAAAGCTTTGAATGTAATAATTCTAGAAATGTCATTAAGAATGTAAGAAAGATTTGGGTTCCAAAGGAACTGCCTCTGCTGACCTGCAAGGACCCAAGGTAGCTTGGGTACCTAAAAGAATTCATTAACTATGTTTTGCAGTAATATCTTGTAGCCTAAAGATTGAAGAAAAGGTGGTACTTAGACAGTGGCTGCTCAAGACATATAACGGGTGACAAGGACCAATTTATCACCCTTGAAATGAAAGAAGGAGGATTGGTCACCTTTGGAGATAATGGCAAAGGGAGAATAATCGGTATTGGTAAGATCAAAATAACTCCCTACACTTTTATTGAAAATGTTTTGCTAATAGACAAATTGAAGCATAATCTCTTAAGTATAAGTCAATCGTGTGATAAAGGCTTCAAGGTTATCTTTGAATCTTCTATGTGTATAGTAACTAACTATTTTGATTCTCGCAATAAGTTCATTGGACATAGACTTGGAAATATCTATGTGGTAGATCTTAATGATCTTGCCATGTCAAGTAGCCCTAGTCTAGTTACAATGAATGCTAAGACCAAAGAGTCGGATTTACTATGGCATAGACGATAGGTCATGCTAGAATGCATACTATTGCCAAATTAATCTCTAAAGATCTTGTTAGAGCCATGACTAAGTTTAATGTTGATTTAAATCATATTTGTGATGCATGTCAAATAGGTAAATAAACTAGGGGGAGTTTTAAATCAAAGAATATAGTTTCTACAACAAGACCACTTGAACTACTTCACATGGATCTTTTCGGTCCTACTAGGACCATAAGCCTGGGAGGTATGAAATATGCTCTTGTGATAGTAGATAATTTTTTGAGATTTACTTGGATTTTGTTTATTGCTTCGAAAGATGAAACTTTTCATGTTTTCAGAAAATTCCATAAAAAGGTTTCAAATCAAAAGAACTTATCTTTGATTTCAATTAGAAGTGATCATGGAACCGAATTTGAAAATCAATCTTTTGAAGATTATTGTACTGAATTTGGCATTGATCATAACTTCTCCACTTCTAGAACACCTCAACAAAATGGTGTTGTAAAGAGGAAAAATCGGACATTGGAAGAAATGGCTCGCACAATATTGTGTGAAGGCAATCTTCCAAAGTACTTTTAGGCAGAAGCGGTGAACACTGCATGCTATATTTTAAACCATGTTTTAATCTGTCCTATTTTAAAGAAAACCCCCTATGAGCTTTGAAATGATAGAAAACCCAATATTAGTAATTTTCATGTGTTTGGATGCAAATGCTTTGTGCATAACAATGGAAAAGATAATTTATGAAAATTTGATTATAAAGCTGATGATGCAATTTTTCTAGGTTATTCATTACATAGCAAAGCATATCAGGTATTTAATAAAAAGACTCTTACTGTTGAAGAGTCAATTCATGTTGTATTTATTGAAACTAACCCTACACCTTCTAGACAAGAAGAGTGCATAGATAATGATGCAGGTACATTGCAAAAAGGAATGGATGACTTGAGCATTCAAGACAAAGACACTCAAGATGGAGAAGAAATGGTAAGTAAGGATCACACCGATCTATCGAGGGACTGGAGGTATGTTACATCTCATCCTAAAGAATTAATCATAAGAGATCTTTCACATGGTGTTAGGACTAGGTCTGCACATAAGGATGCACACATTTACCTAGCCTTTGTATCACAAATAGAACCCCATAGCCTAGAAGAAGCTGAGACTGACCCAAACTGGATGATGGCAATGGATGAAGAATTAAACTAGTTTGAAAGGAATAAGGTATGGACACTTGTAGATAGACCTACTGACCATCTAATAATAGGAACCAAATGGGTCTATAGGAATAAATTAGATGAGCAAGGAAACATTATAAGAAACAAAGCTAGATTAGTGGCTAAGGGATATAACCAAGAAGAAGGTATTGATTTTGATGAAACTTATGCACCCGTAGCAAGACTAGAAACCATTAGATTACTACTTGAATTTGCTTGCTACATGAATTTCAAACTTTTTCAAATGGATGTAAAAAGTGCATTTCTAATGGTTTTATCTCTGAACAAGATTTTGTGGAACAACCACCAGGTTTTGAAAATCACTCTTTTTCAAACCACATATTAAATTTAATAAAGCATTGTATGGTTTGAAATAAGCACCAAGAGCCTGGTATGATAGACTTAGCACTTTCTTAATTGAAAATAATTTTTCAAGAGAAAATGTAGAAAATCTTATTTATAAAAAGAAGAATAATGACATCTTAGTTGTACAAATATATGTTGATGATATCATTTTTGGTGCAACTAATGAATCTCTATGTAAAGAATTTGCTAAGCTTATGCAGGGAGAATTTGAAATGAGCTTAATGGGCGAGCTGAACTACTTCCTTGGACTTCAAGTAAAATAAACAAAGGAAGGCATCTTCATCAACCAAGCCAAATACATCAAAGAAATCATCAAAAAGTTTGGTATGGAGAGTAGCAAATCAATGAGCACACCCATGAGCCCAGCTTGCAGATTGGACAAAGATGAAAATGGATCCAATGTTGACCAAAAGTTATATAGAGGTATGATCGGATCCTTATTATATTTGACTGCAAGTAGACCTGACATATTATATAGTGTATGTGTATATGCTAGATTTCAGTCATCACCAAAAGAAACACATATGCTTGCTGTCAAAAGAATAATTAAATATTTGAAAGGAACAAGTAACTTAGGAATTGGTATTCTAAACATTCTATCCTGAATTTGATTGGATTCTCTGATGCTGACTATGCTGGTTGTAAGATAGATAGAAAAAGCACTAGCGGTACATGCCAATTTCTAGGGTTGAATTTAATTTCATGGCACTGTAAGAAGCAAAACTCCATAGCCTTGTCTACAGCTGAGGCTGAGTACGTGGCTGCTGGTAGTTGTTGTGCTCAAGTGTTATGGATTAAACAATAACTAGAAGACTTTGGTGTATCACAATCTAAAATTGTAATTAAATGTGATAACACAAGTGCTATCAATTTGACAAAGAATCCAATTCAACACTCTAAAACCAAGAACATTGAAAATATACATTATTTTATTAGAGATCATGTTTCAAATGATAATATAGTGCTTGATTTTGTTCCTACTGAAGATCAATTAGCTGACATATTTACTAAGCCACTTAATCAAGATAGATTTGAGCTAATTAGTAGTGAATTAGGACTTTGCGATCCTTTCTAAATTCTCTAACCTAATTCCTTCAAATTTAAGGAAACATTATCTAGAAAACCTCTTGATTTTATTCTATATCATAGAACCTTGATTTCCTTTAAGATTCTCTTCAAAATCTTTTTGATTTATGATCGAAATTTTCAAAACTCTAATTTCTTTATTCGAGTCGACTGGCTCTTAAGCCGAGTCGATTGGATTTTCTGAGAGTTGAGCGAGTTCTGGCCTAGCCGGCTCGAGCATTTCAAGTTGACTAGATTCTCTGATTATTTTAGGAGAGCTCTGGCCGAGCCGACTTGAGCCTTTTAGGGCTATTCAAGTCGACTGGAATTTCGTGCCTAAGTATTTTACTTTGGGTTATAAACCTTCTCCGAGCCGTTTAACCTCTATTTTGTTTTCTCTAAAGGTTTGTTCCTCTCTTAATCATACTTCAAAGACTTCTATCTCTCTTCCAAGCAATCCAATCTCTCGGTTTTCCATCTCTCTTAGTAATGGCTCCCAAGCGTGCAACCAGAAAATGCTCCATTAGGGCTGCTTCGACTATTAAAAGGGAAAGAAGGTCTCAAAGGCATCAAGAAGAGCCAAGTGGCATCGTTCATAGTGAGGAAATTGTAGAAGAAGCCGCAAGGGATGCTCCAACCGTTCCAAGTCAAGTCCCTTCGATGTCTACATGACCGGTAACATCCGACCGTTGAATTAACTTTGAGTTTATTAAGTGGATTGGGGTAAAAATAGGAGATTTGATTGAAGATCAAGAATGGAGAAAGTTTTTGATGCAGAACAAAAGAGAAGATGATGCGATACGGAAATAAATTAAGATTAATTCTTTTTTTTATATATATTTTCAGAAATTGGCTTTGACTCAAGGAAAGTTAAACTAAATGGAAAAAAACTAGGTAATAATTGAAAGCACAATTTAAAAGAAACTAGGTTATCAGAGTGGTTCAGAAGTAACGGATCGATGGGGGTTGAGAAACTCCCAGACCTAAGGTTTCACTCTGAACTTTCAACATGACAGAAATAAAGAGAAGAGATGGGTTACCGACCAGACAGTGATGTTCACAGAGTTTGGTGGAAGAACTCTCTCGAGCAGATTGTTGGATCCTCGGATTCGGGTATCTTCGCAATGGATCCTCCAATATTGGTCCTATGGCTGAGTCAGCTTCTCCTGAACTCAAGATCTGGGAAAGAAGAAGAACAAGTGATGGAATCAGATCTCAAGGAAGGATTTACCAGATTGAAGAACTTGACAGCTGATGTTGCTGAAATCCTGATTCTCCTAAAGGTTGATCTGGCTCCCTCTGGATTTGCTCTGAATCTGAAGTATCCGGACTGACCCAGATGCTGGTGGTCGCCTTGACTTGGAGAGAGTGGCCGTGGGAGGTGGGGTAGGCTAGGGTTTGGTGGAAAGAAGAGGGTGATGGGCGGCTAGGTTTTTGGAGTTGAGTGGCTAACCTAGGGTTTTGGGTTGGAGATCTCACACCTCCTCAAGGTTCCTGGGGAACCCAGATTTACTCCCTCACGGAGCTCAACCCTGGATGCAAGTGCGGAAGAGAGAAAAACACAGAGTTTGCTCACACAATAATTGGATTCATTCATCAGATTACTTTAAAATTTACAAGAGGGGTTTAATTTATAGGACTTTACAAGAGAGCAGGTTTTACATCTTCCCATGTGGGACTAATAGGGTGGATCTACAAATTAGGTTTGTAGAATCAATTCCTACATATATGGCCGGCCAAGAGGTTCCAAAAATGTTGATTGGTGTCTTCAAAAGGTAAGTAGGTGGTGCCTCCTAGCCTTGTTCTTCAAGAGAAATTTCTTTCCTTCCATGGCTCAACTCTTTTGGACACCTCCTTTTCTTTCTCCCTACGTCATGGTTCTTCCCATCTTTACTTTAGGCTTTTTAGGCATGGATTGGGGCACCCCCTTGAAGTGCTCCCCAAGAAGAGCTTCTTTCTTCATAGCTTGGCTCTTATGGAATGTTTTGGGCCACCCCCTTGAATTGTGGATCCCAGATTATTTTCTCCTTAAGTGGCGCATGAGAGAAGGGACCTGCTATCTTGTGGTGTGGGGACCAGAGCATACTGGATGGAGATGTGGCACCCCCTGGACTCAGGAGTGTGGCTGGGAGTGTGGCGCCCACTTGCTTGGCCTTGGGAGAATGTGACACCCTGGAGAAGACCTAGACCACTACTGAGTCAACATGACTCAACAAAATTAAATTGCAGGGAAATACAGACTCAAGCTAAAATTGAGTTGATCAAGTCAACCCTTATTACAAACCAGAAAACCCTAATTCTTCGGGCAAGGTCAATCAGAGATCCAGATGGAGCCCTGAAGTCTTCTTCTGAGTCTAGTGCCCGCACCAGTTTTGCTCTTTAAATGAAAAAACTTATCCCACTCTTTTTAGAAATTTTTATGAAAATCTGAGATTGGGAACACATCATGTTGAATCCACTATTAAAGGAAAAAGGATTATTGTCAATGAAGAATTTCTACATGGTTTACTGGACATACCTTCAAATGGAGTGAAATTCCTAGTGATTGACAATAGGAAAAAGACTTTAAGAACAATCTTAAACAAAGAAGATGTTGGTGGAATTGGAACAGTGTTTGCTAATACCCTGTCTCTAGAAATGAGGTTACTACACAATTTTATCTACAGAATATTCTTGCAAAGAACAGGAAGATTTGACTGGGTGAGTGAACGAGATTTATGCCTTATAGAACACATTATAGAGAAAACTCCTGTAAATCTATCCTACATTATAATCATGCAAATGAAGGATACAGTTAGAAAGGCCAAGTCATGTCTACCCTATGGAATGATACTTACCCTACTGTTTAAATCTCAAAGAGTGAGTTTGGAGGGTGAAGATGGATTAGAATTGCACCATACAGATATCTACACTTCCAAATCACTAGAAAGGATGGGTTACTTCCAAGTTGAAGGAGTATGGAGGAAGAAAGGTACAAATGTCAGGGCTATAGGCAGCTTAAGTAGTGAAGAGGAAGAAGAAGGAGACGAAGAACTAGCTGGCACTGCTGCAGTATAAGCTGGAACATCTTCTGTGCCTACACCTAAGCCTGAGTCTCTTATCTCTGAGCTTGCACCTTCTCCTGTTTTTGATATGCCTGCAGTTGAGTTTGATTTTCCTGCACCCAAGTTTGATTTTCCTGCAGCTGATATTCCTCTACTGGACTACCCTCCTGCAGCATCACATCCTCCAATCATTCAAAGTCAGATTGAAGAACAAATGAGGAGTTTGGCTGACACACTGATAGGTACAATTACATCTCTATTTGGTGATCTAAAAAAGTCAGTGGACAGCAGACTGGATAGGCTAGAAGAGCATGTTTCAAATCTACAAGGAATGGTTGAAGTAATGAAGCTTCAGATCGGCACCTCAAATAGAACTTCAACCAATCCTAGATTGTATCTCTTCTAATTCTGAAGCTATTTTGAAATCTGTGGATGCAACTTTGAAGAAATACAGAACTAAACTAAATGAAGCTAAATATACATTAGGAACAATTGCAGAAACTAGATAGATGGCTGATGACTACACTAGAGGCATTGGGATCATCAGGTCAGAGCTTGGAAGACTTAGAGGATCAGCCAAAGCATTTGCCATGTCCTTCTGAGCTTATATTAATGCAAAAAGAAATCGGTGAGATAAAGGAGGCAGTGAACGAAGTACCAGCAAGCCTCAAGGATATGGAGCAATAGCTTGGAGCAATCTGGATGGAGATGGTTTCCATCTGTGGCACTGTTAGATCCTTGGAGGTCACTGCTAGGACCAGACCCTTGTATGATCCTCCTCCTATTTTCACTAGGGCACCTACAACCTCTCACCATCCTAGGGCACCTCCACCTCATGCATCCTCTAGTAGACGACCTAGACCTACTTCTTGGTATGGTGCAAGTACACCTACCAATATACCTAAAGAGGAATCTGAAAGTGAATCAGTCTTTAGTATGGTCTTTAGTATTACTTATACTTTTTGGAAATTTTTTGAAGTGTTTGTAATGATTGATGTATTGAATCCTTTGATAGAAATGCAATGAATACTTTTTGGTCGCAGTGTAATGTGTGTACTTATGTTATCTTGTTTACACTCTATTTTCTTAAATAGAATTCTCTCTCTAAGTTTGAGAATGTGAAATTATCTCAAACAAATCTTGATACTTTCTCAATCTATTTAAAAATCTGAGCTTAACGGTTTAATCTTTTTGATTTGATGACAAAAAGGGGAGAACTATTATACAATAGAGTTCATGAAAAAAGAAACTCAATGAATTGGAATAGAACTGCTAAAGTCAATTAGACATGGGGAGCTTAATGATGAGCTTAATGATCTTTGCATACTTTTCCTGCTGAATTGTTCAAATGAATG
Organism: Areca catechu; assembly: GCA_021397845.1. Taxonomy (NCBI): domain Eukaryota; kingdom Viridiplantae; phylum Streptophyta; class Magnoliopsida; order Arecales; family Arecaceae; genus Areca; species Areca catechu. The sequence goes on along the minus strand of CM038051.1, from coordinate 111,863,436 downwards.
GTAAAGGGGAAGAAATTTAAAGAAATTTTATATTGTTTAAAATTTTATAAAAAGGGGGAGTTATACATGTTTAATTTACATGCTTAATTTGCTTCAATGATTACTATGATGCTCTCTAATTATTACATCTAACTATCAATACTTAATGCTGCTTGATACATACAAGCAATTATTTTCTGACACTTACAGTTTATAGAGTTGGCATTGTGTATGACTGTATAGCATATATTGATACACATTTGAGAATACAGTTGACGTTATGATTTGTCAAACAAGTGTAAATTCTTACTATGATATACATCTACTTGTGAATAGAATAGATTCTTTTCATGCCCAGTGTTTTGTCATCATCAAAAAGGGGGAGATTGTTGACTCCTAAAGTGATTTTGATGATAACAAAACATTGGAGCATACGTTTGATTATCTAACAACTCTTCAAATGGTTGACAAGTTTTTGTAGGACAACTACATTGACATACTTTCTAAATCCTACAATATTTATTGCTTTGTGTTGAGTTATAAAGTGTTTAGAATCTTGTAAGAAGAACCCAACAAAAATTTCCTACTTAAATCAAATATAAAGGGTTACTTCTAGTAGTTTTCAAGCTTCAATTTTTCTTGATTTTATTGTAAGAAGACCTTGAAGAAGTCTTCAAAGCATGGCACGAGAGTTCTGGAGAATTGAATTTGATCTGGCAGAAGAACCACTCTTGAGCCGACTGGATGGAGGAACCAGCCGACTCTAGCACTGGCATAGGAAAGAAGTTCTCTGGCACACAGATCCAGCCGACTGGCACCAAGGCATAGTCGACTCATCCAGAACATGGTTGAGAACGTTCTGAAGAATCTCAGGGGGATCCGAGCCAACTGGATTTCAGCCTAGCCGACTCATCCAGAGTGAACCATTTTTTCAACTATGGAACCCAGCTGACTGGTGTTCAACCTAGCCGACCCGAACTTGATCTGAGCTGACTCGAAGATTGTCCGAGCCGACTGGAAGGACGCGGTCACCTCCAACGGCTAGTTCAGTTTTCTATTTTTGAATTCTAAAAGTGCTCCAGCAGTAACCTGTCACCTCCTAATGGTCTACAATGTTCAAAATCAAGGGAAGGTAGTTGAAGTCTCTATAAATGAGGTATGAGAACATCCTTGAAGAGACTAATGAGTTAATGGATAGTTATTGAATATTTATTGAAGTAAGAAGAGAGAGAGCACTTGAGCTTTGAAGTCAGCCTTCAAGCCTTCACCAACTCTTACCAGAAACTTGAAGTACCTTTTGAGGAAAGCAAGGAAGTCGTTGAAGTGCATTGAAGAGCATTCAATTGAGCTTCACTCGAGCTGCATTGGCAACCACCAGACAACTGAGTTTGTCATTATAGTTTCTTTTTTATTCTATTCTTAGAATATTTGGGTTATTGGTTAGCCCAGTTGTAAAAACCTAATAGGTTCTTTAGTGAGCCTTTAAAAAACCAAAGTGTAGAGGTTCTAGGTGAGCCTGTGAAAACCTAGTTTGGGTTTCTTTGGTGAAACCGGTTTAAAAACCAAAGTATAGAGGTTGGGATTGTGAGCCTGTAAAATAATTCGATTGTATTCCAGTTTGGGGGATATAGTGGAAATCCCAAGTGGTGAACTTAGGTAGTGGACGTAGGAGCTGGGTTGCTCCGAACCACTATAAACATGCCTTGTTTGTGTTGTGCTTGATTTACTTATCTGCTTCTGCATTTATTCTCTGATTAACACATCACTCTACTACTAAAAGGAATACTTATGTACATACTTGCAAAAATTTTGTAATTCCCAATTCACGCCCCTCTTGGGTAAAGCCACTTGGGCAACACTCAAGATGGGAGGAACTCAACCCGATCGAGCAAGGGTCAATCTGACTCTGGTACTGCACTAATAGGTCTAGGTCGAGGCACTGCATATCCTTTCAAGTGATCCACGAATCCTCAGATTCTGGTTGACCTTGCCAACAAACCAAATAACGTTGGTAGCCTTTGTTCTGGGTAGTAATAGCTTGGTTATCCAGGATACGCTCAATCTTTTCTCCTTTCCCAAGTAAGTTTATTGGTGGACACTAAAGTATGGGTTCGCTCTCAAGAATAAGGTCAGGTCCAAAAGGCTCACTAGGTATCATTGTTGGCTCTCTATACTCAACTAGGTCTAAGATATTGAACGTTGAGCTAATGCCAAATTCGGGTAGTAACTTGAGCACATAGGCATTAGGTCCAACTTTCTTTATCACTTTGAAGGGTCCAGCTCCACGGGCATGTAACCTTTTCATGGTCCCTGAAAGAAACTGCTCAAGCCTAAGCCTAATCATCACATAATCTTCCTCAGTAAATTCTTTCACTCTTTTTCAGGAATTAGCCATGTTTTTATAAGTATCATTGCTCAAATTAATCTTATTGCTAATTTCCTTATACAGATCTCTAACATGCTATACAAATGATTCAGCTGACCTAGAGACTCGTGCATGTATGGGCAAAGGGATTAGGTCTATAGATCTCTTAGGCTTATAATCTGGACAATCTCAAATGGACTCTTGCCTATGGACCTATTAACTGAACTATTGTAGGTGAATTCAGCTCTAAGTAATAAAAGGCCCCAATTTCTAGTGTTTTCACCTACAAGACATCTCAACAAGTTTCCAAGGCTTTGGTTTACTACTTTTGTCTGGCCATCAGTTTGAGGGTGGTGGGAGGTAAAAAAATTGAGCTTAGTTCCTAACCTGTGCCAGAGAGTTTTTTTAAAAGTAACTCATGAATCGGGCATCCCTATCAGATACAGTGGTTTTTGGTAGGCCATGTAACCTAGCCACTTCATCTAAGAAAAGTTTGGCCACCTTGGAGGCATCAAAGGTTTGGGAACATGGTATGAAATGAGTCATTTTGAAAAATCTGTTGATCACAACATAGATTGAATCATGTCTCCTCTAGGTTTTAGGCAATCCTAACACAAAATCCATACTAAGGTCTTGCCAAGGACAATCGAGCATAGGTAACGGGGTGTAAAGGCCAGTGTTTTGCTTTTGCTATTTGGCAACAGCACATGTTTGACATATAGCCACAATCTGGGTGACGTTCCTTTTAAGACTTGGCCAATAAAACTGATCTTCAACTACTAGAATGGTCTTGTTCCTACTGAAATGACCAGCAAGACCTCCTACATGGTTTTCCCAAACTAGAAATTCTTTAAGGGAAGTTCGGGGAATACATAACTTATTGTCCTTAAAGAGGTAGGCATCCTGAAGGTTATACTCACTATGTGCACTAGATGGTCCTTGTTTCAATGATTGATAGATCTCACTAAAGTTGGGACATGTCTCATATTCCTCTTTTAGTTTGTCAAATCCTATGACTTCGGTTCTAACAGATTCAAGAACATGTACCGACAGCTAAGGGCATCGACGACCTTATTTTCAGTACCAGCATGGTGTTTCAAAATAAAAGTGTAAGCTTGAATGTATTCTACCCACTTACCATGCCTAGGGTTCGGTTTCTTCTGGGAATTAAGGAATCATAGTGCCTCATGATCAGAGTATAAAATAAACTCTTGCAGTAGTAGGTAATGTCTCAATACCTTAGGTCTTGAACTACTGCAAAAATTCCTTATCATAAGTTAAGTACCTAAGCTTAGTCGCATTCAATTTTCACTAAAGAAGGCTGTGCGATGATTTTCTTGACTTAAGACTCCTCCTATACCAACTCCAGAAGCATCACAAGCAACCTCAAAAATCTTTAAAAAATTGGGTAACCTCAAAATGGGTGCTTGGGTCATTCTTTCCTTAATATCTTGGAAGGCTTTCTACAGCTTTAGTCCACTCAAAGGTTCCCTTCTTAATGCAGTCAGTGATGGGTGCAACTATAGAGCTAAATCCCTGAATAAATCATTTATAGAAGGTAGTAAGGCCATGGAAGCTATGCACGTCATGTACACTAGTAGGTTTTGGCCACTCAACTATGGACTTAACTTTTTTTGGATTAGCTAATACTCATTCAGGGATCACTACGAAACCTAGGAAGATGACTCTATGGGTCAAAAACTAGCATTTATTCAAATTAGCATAGAGGCTTTCTTTCCTAAAGGATTGATAGACTTGTCATATGTGACTTAAGTGGTCTTCCTTAGTCCTACTGTAGATCAAAATATTATCAAAATATCCACAACAAGTTTTCCAATGAACATTCTTAGAACTTGGGCCATGATTCTCATGAAAGTACTAGGAGCATTGGACAATCCAAAAGGCATCACTACCCACTCATAAATACCATCCTTAGTCTTAAAGGTTGTTTTCCACTCATCCCCAGGTCTGATCCTAACTTGGTGATAGCCACTCTTAAGGTCAATCTTAGAGAAAATAGTTTCTCCAACCATCATATCTAGCATGTCATCCAAATGGGGAATGGGGAAATGATACTTAACTATTATTTTGTTAATGGCTCGACTATCAACACACAACTTTCTAGTGCCATCTTTCATGAGGGTTAAAAGGGCAGGTACTACACATGGACTCAGACTTTCCCTAATAAATCCCTTCTTGAGGAGTTCTCCAACCTAGTATTGTAATTCTAAGTGCTCAGTGGGATTCATCCTATAATGTGGAAGATTAGGTAAAGTGGCTCATGGGACTAGATCTATAGCATGTTGTATGTCCCTTAAAGGTGGTAGTTGATCAGGAAGCTCTTCAGGAAACACATCTTGGAACTCTTTCAAAAATTGTACTACCTCCTGAGAATAATTTTTCTAGGTTTGATCATGAATTTTCTTAGTAGTTAAGATCCAAACTGGTGAACCCTCAGTGATCTCACGCTCTAGTTCTTTAGCATTGATCAGATTTAATCCTAGTTTCTTCTCTTTCAGGTTACAGATCCCCTTTTAATGTTATCCTTAGGTGGGGTTAGGTTTATCACAAACTTCTTTCCATGATGGTTAAAGGAACAGGAATTGGATCAACCATATAGGGTAGCATCATGATCATATAACTAAGGTCAATCTAAGATGACACTGCTAACTTCCATAAGAAGGACATCACACCATACCTTTTCTTGATAGGATTGTAGTTGGATCATGACTTGGCAACTAAGTTAAATAGGGATGGAAGTTAAGACTATCCAGGATACCTTATAAGGTTTGGGATGGGGAACAGTAGATAAACCTAGGGTTTTGACAGCACTGGTTGAGATGGCATAACACAGCTCCCGCTATCTATGGTGATCTTACATACCTTTCCCCTAACTTCACAAATGTCAGTAGGATATTGGTCTTATGCCAATTCTCTTGTTCTTTGGTTTAGGTTAAAGATACATCTAACAACTCCCAATAAATCAGATGACTCAATGACTTCCTCATCTCCTTCATATTCATCCACTAAGTGTACTCCAGCTTCATACACTTCTTCTTCACACTTATCAGTGGGTTCAGGATCTTCTTCCTCTAGTTCTCCTATATGTAGGGATCTGGTTGGGCATTGACTAGCATAATGTCCTAATTTATGACATCTAAAACAAGCAGTATTAGGATTGGGATTCCTCCAAATTTTAGGTGACTTATCCTTATCTTTCTTACAAGTCAATGGGGTGCTAGGATCAGGTCGGCCTGGGTGCACTTGACTAGATCCTAGTTTTTGATTAGAGGTACCATTCCTAGTGGGTTCAGGTCAACGGATCATGGGTCCCCTTTAGAATCTCTCATAGTCTAGCTATCTGATAAGCCTGTTCAAGATCATGGACTTCTCTTAAAAATAATTCTCACTAAATGTCCTCACGTAGTCTAGCCCTAAATGTAGACAGGGTCATAGCTTTAGACTCATCTATGCTACACCTCATGACATATTCATCAAATTTGGCTATATATTCAGATACAGTCTTGTTTCCCTGACTCAGCCTCTACCATTGATCTAAAAGTCTCTAGTGATAGGATATGGGGAGGTACTTTTTCCTAAGCTTAAGTTTCATGGCTCTCCGGGTAGCTATAGGTATGTCTCCTCTTTGCCTAGTTTTCCTTTCAACATCCCCTAGTATAGTCTAGCCTGGCGAACTAACCTGAGTTTAGTAAACTTAAACTTCTTTTCTTCAGACATTTCATACCACTCAAAGTACCGGTCCATATCTCCTTCCCAATCAGTGTATACCTTAGGGTCAAGCTAGCCATCAAATATCGGTGCTTTTAACTTAATGTTCCTAATGGCTCTCTCATATTGGTCCATTAAATCATGATTGGATCTCCTCTAATTAAGCTCCAAGATTGGGTCATGACATGGGGCTCTTCTAGGATTGGGAGGTGTTTCAAGTTCAAACTTAGTATGGCTCTTATGGGTTTCTTCTAGGGTTTTGACCCATGTCTCCATTTGGGTAAACCTATGGTTCAATTGGGCAAGTTGTTCAGTAATGGCCCTAAATTGGATTTCAAGATTGGACTCCATGGTTAAACTAGATTGGGTTTGGGGCTGATGGTAATGGGCTCTTGACCTAGTGGTCATGCAGAACACAAATTCATTCTAGGGTTTTCTAGACCTAGAAGCTTAAGTGATGGGGACATTGACCTGCATGAATCTTGGAGCAGCATGGATCCCAAAGCAACACGAATCTTGGAGCAGCATGAATTTTGATGCAAATAAAATTAAATTCAAAGATTAGATATTTAGGATTTACCTTATTTTAAAATTTGTTAGTTGGTTATGATTTCGATATCTAGTTATTAGGATTGGAATAGATCTCATCTTATCTTGTATTTGAATTTGAACTGTCCTTATCTTTTTATTTTGTATTCAAATTCAAATAAGGGTTGAAAAGGTCTATAAATACCACCCACAGTCCTTTGTAAAAAATTGGTTAATAAAGATAACTTTTTAGGGAAGAGTGATTCTTCATTTTGCCTCTATAAAGGAGTGGGCATGAGGCTCGTCTTACCTTCGCCTTCAGGCATCGAGGGGTGTGAGACCCTATGCCTTCACTTTTGAGCATCAAGAGGTGTGAGGCCCTAGTTATCCCCTTCCCCATTGAGTCTATTCTATGGTCTTAGAGATTTTCCTTCATAGACCCAGGTAGCGATTTGGGTGGGCTGCCCTAGGCTCCGCATGTAGTGAGATGGGAGGGATGCCCAAGGCTACATGTAGTGGGGAGGGTGAGATGCCCTAGAGGTGAGAGGTCTCTCTGTGAATGTAAGTTCCAAGTCCATAGAGTGTCCAATTTTTCTACCCTCCATCTTCATTGTTCCTTCACCACCCCCTAGAAAACAAAAATCAAAAAAAAAAGTAGTACCCTAATCATCGGTGACTTCTCAGCTCACCGACAATCCTACCCCTAATTTTGTCCCCATCAATTTGTTATCAAAGCCATAAAATTAGTGTACGGTTCATATCCCCTCACTAGCCCCACCATTCCATCTCTCACTATTCAACTCCTGAATACTCCAGCACATCGTCGATCCCTTCCACCCGTTGCACCATCGGACAACAACTTATCTTTGATTTCATTCCCACTACTGTTTTCCCATGCCCACCATTGACCGGACATCACACCTCCCTCGATCATGTTCTCCGCCATCCTCTTCTTCTGATCCCGTCACTGAGCATCCCTGTGCCGGCACCCCCCTTTCCTCCCATGATTCACCTCTGCTACTATTTTCTCTGTCCCATTTTCTCAAGTCCATCAGGAGATCTAGGGTTAAGGTTTTGGGCATCCACCTTCGAGATGGCCTCCACCTCCTGGCATGATGACTATGGGACCATCCCCACTGCCCCGGAGGGTGCCATGGCCTCCACCTCCCACACCGCCGAGCACTTCACCAGAGCCAAGGAGCAGGGCAGGGCCTTGTTCACCACCTGCCAGCCATGGTGCAAGTTCGCAGATCCCACCACCTTCAGCCGTCCCTACAGCTATGATGAGGCCATGACCCATGCTCGCCATCATCTTCCTTTATGGCTGAAGTTCATCAAATTGGCATCTCCATAGTCATCTTTCTCTCGATCGAAGACCCCTCACCGTTGCCAATGAAAGACCATGTGGCCAGCCATCGCGCGATGCCTCCCACCTACTCTCCTCCTTTCCGTCCAGAGTCTCCCACAGTTGAGTCAACCTCTAATGCCCCACTCGACTCCCTGCTGTCGCAATACTCGATGCCTCTCCTCCACATACGATGCCTCGCCGATGCCCAACACCATCTTCCTGCTCTCCGCTAGTAGACATCATTTTCCTTTGTGGCCTAAGCCCCTCAGATTGGTGCCTCCACCAGATCTCCTCCGTCTAGAAAACATACGGCCAGGCCACCAACGATGCCGGACTCCACCAGATCCAGTCCCAATTTCACCTTCCCATCATTGGATCCAAAGGAGAAGATCGATCTCAGCTGAACCCCACCCTCTTCATGCACCTGTTGCCATCGCCAACTACCTCCACCATGACCACTACCATCCATGCCACCGTCTCCACCCCAACGTCACCGCCGGCAAACGCCCGCCAAACTACCCTTCAAAGACCTCCCCTGTTCCACCTATCATCGGACCAAGAGAAGAAAGTGCTCGCATGAATGTGAATGCACCACACGTTCATCAAAGAAGTAGCCCTCCCTGTTGTCGACTTCACCGATGCACGATCCTCAAAGCCACACAAATTTTAGAGTTGCATGATTTTCAGTGCTGCACGATTCTCAGAGTTGCACATATCTCAGAGCATAGCTCCTTGATTTGATTGGATTCGGTTACTCGATGGAGTCGAGTTTTTCCCACCTCAGGAGAATGATGGGTACATCGACCTGCACAAATCTGGGAGCATCACCGATCTTGAAGTAGCACAAATCCTGGAGCAGTATAGATTTTGATGCAAAATAAATTTAAATTTGAAGATTAGATATTTAGGATTTATCTTTATTTTGAAATTTGTTAATTGTTTAGGATTTCGATATCCAGTTGTTAAGATTGGAATAAATCTCATCTTATATTGTATTTGAATTTGAATCACCCTTATCTTTTTATCTTGTATTCAAATTCAAATGAGGGTTGGAAAGGTCTATAAATACCACCCTCAGTCCTTTGTAAAAAAATAGTTAATGAAGTTAAGTTTTTAGGGAAGAGTGATTCTTCATTCTGCCTCCATAAAGGAGTGGGTTTGAGGACCGTCTTGCCTTCGCCTTTGGGTGTCGAGGGGTATGAGACTCTATGCCTTCGCTTTTGAACAACGAGGGTGTGAGGCCCTAGTTATCCCCTTCCCTATCAAGTCTGTTGACCCCATAAGTGATTTTGATGATAACCAAATATTAGAGTATGCATTTGTTCTACTAACAATTCTTCAAATGTTTTACAAGTTTTGTAGGATGATTTCAATGTTTAATTTTAACTTCTACATTCCCAGTTTTGAAATGAGTTGTGTTATAAGTGATTCATGTAAAGAAGAATCCAAAAAAAAATTAAGTAAAAATCATGAAAATAGGTTACTTCTAGATGTGTTTCAAGCTTAAAATTTCTTAGAAATATGGTTAGAAGAGTTTAAAGGCATCTTAAAGCTTTGAAGACTTGCTGGATGAATTCTATAGAAAAACTAATATTTCACTGAAGATTTTATCTGAGCCGACTCAAAGAGAAGAGAGCAGACTCTGGCACATGGAATGCATGAAGATTTCTGGCATGCAAATATCCGAGCCGACTCTAAGGGACTTGAGCCGACTCGTCTAGAGTACCATTTCCTAAGTCAGACAAGCAAGCTGAACTAAAGAAAGTTCGAGCCGACTCTATCATTTAGTCAAACATTCGAGCTGACTCTTCAGAAGTTCGAGCTGACTCTTCAGAAGTTCGAGCTGACTCCTCTAGAGTCCAGAAAAAAGAGCTCTAAGAACTACAGCCAATCGAGCTGACTCTTCCAGACTACATTTTTTATGGCCTGAGGATCCAAGTCGACTAAAATCAAGGCGAGCCGACTCTTACAGAGTTAGGAATCAGAATATTGTGCAACGAAGCCAACTCAATTGAAGAGAGTCGACTCAACCAAAACTACTTAAAGGATCCAAGCCGACTTGAGTAATCCGAGCTGACTCGAAGGTCGATTTCAGACTTAAAATGGCTAGTTCCAGAACTTGGAATTTGAATCCAAAAAGTTCTCCAATAGTCAAATGTCATATCCCAGTGGTCTACAATGACTAAAATCATATGAGAAGAGTACAAGACTATATATTTGAGGGATTTGAACTACTTTAAACAAGAGATGATGAGTAAATGCTAAATTGAATATCCAAGCTACTTTGTGAGCAAGAGAGCACTGCAAGACCATTCAAGATAGTCTTCAAGCCTTCACCAACTACCAACAAAAGCTTGAAGCATTTATTGAAGAAATTGAAGAAGCCAACCAAGTGCATTGAAGTGCAATCAATTAGGCTTCTCTTGAGCTGCATCGGCAACCATCCGATAAAATTGTTTGTCATTCTATTGCTTTTTTTACAATTCTCTTTTGAATTATTGCATTATTTGTGATCCTGGTTTAAAAACCAAATAGGTTCTTGGTTAGCCTGTGTTAAAACCAAGTGTTAGGTTCTTGGTGATCCTGTTAAAACTAAGTGTTGGGTTTCTTTGGTGAGCCTAGTTTAGAAACCAAAGTGTAGAGGTTTGGATTATGAGCCTGTTAAAATAATCCGACTATATTCCAGTAGGGGATATAGTGGAAATCCCAAGTGGTAATCTTGGATAGTGGATGTAGGAGTTGGGTTGCTCTGAACCACTATAAAACCTCTGTGTTTGTGTTGTGCATTCTCTTTATATCCTGCTTTTGCTTTTAATTATCTCAATCACAGCAATTAACACTTTAAGGGATTTTCAAAGAGCACATAATTACTTAAACTTTTTAAACTCCCAATTCACCCCCCTCTTGGGAAAGCCCCCTGGGCAAGAAATGGTATCAAAGCAGTGTCTCTGAATACATTTAGAGTAAAGATTGATGGCTTATCCCATGAGTACATCTTTGGCCGAAGGCCAATCTACCAATAGACCTCCACTCTTCACTGGTATAATTATTCATATTAAAAAGCTAGAATGAAAATCTATATTCAAGCTGTCGACTTTCAATTATGGAAGGTCATTCTAAAAGGTCCACATATTCCCATGATCTAAATTAATGGCGTGGATGTCCCAAAGCCCGAAGAGGACTTTGATGAACACGACATGAAGATGGGGAAATTAAATGCCAAAGTAATGAATTTATTATACTATGCTTTGGATGCTAACGAGTTCAATCAAATTTTAACTTGCTCTTCTGCAAAGAAAATTTGGGACAAACTCGAAGTGACCCACGAAAGAACTTCCCAAGTGAAGACATCAAAAATTAATCTTTTTGTGCATAGTTATGAACTTTTCAAAATGGAACCAACTGAAACTATCTCTGCCATGTTTACTCACTTTATAAATATTATTAATGGTTTGAAAAGTCTTGGCAGGGTTTATTCAAATGCTAACTTAGTATAGAAGATCCTCAGATCACTTCCAAACAAATGGGACCCCAAAGTGACTGCCATCCAAGAAGCAAAAGATCTAAATACCTTATCTCTAGATGAATTAATTGGTTCACTCATCATGCATGAACTTGCCATGCAGCATAGAATTGATGATGATAAGAAGAAGAAGAAGATAATAGCCTTCAAAGCTGCATTGAATTCAAAGAAAGATGAGGAATCGGAAGATGACTACACCTCCTCCGAAGACGATCTAGAAGACAAAGATATTGCTATGGTCATGAGAAGATTTAGAAGGTTTATGGAAAAGAAAAAAGGAAGATACTATAAAAAATTTCATAAATGAGGTGAGCACTCCAATGACAAGGACAAGGATAGAGAAAAAGAAAAAGAACAAGTACCCACATGCTATGAATGTAAGAAACCAGGACACATTCGTCCCGATTGTCCTTTGTTAAAGAAACCTTTCAAGAAGAAGAAAAAGAAAGCTATGGTTGCTACATTGAGTGACAGCGAGGAGTTGACTTCATCTGAAGAAGAAGAGACCATGAAAACTGCTAACTTATGTCTAATGGATCTCGAAGATGAGGTAACATTCCCCGAGCCTCAATTAAAATTTACTTTTGATGAATTGAATTCTGCTTTTCATGATCTACTATTTGAATTCAAAAAGACTAGAGTAAAGATAAGAACTTTAAAGAATATCAATGATTTTTTACAAAAGGAAGAAAAAGAGATTTTAGAAAAAAATAATCTATTGCAAAAGAATTTACATGTCTTTTCTAAAAAATACAAAGCTTTGGAAACTGAAAACAATGCATGTCTTGACAAAAACAAAGCTTTAATTATTGAAAATAATGACTTGAAAAAGAAGGTTGAAAAGCTCAAGCCACTAGTTGAAAAACTATTTTATCTTCAAATAAGCTTGAGTTGATTTTAAAAGATCAAAGAATTTTGAAAACAAAGCTAGAATTGGTTTCAATTCTTCAATTTCAAATGGAATTTCAACTACTAAATTTATACCGTCAAAAGCTTATATTTCCAAATCAATATCTCAAGAAGCTTTAGTATCTAATCCTTCTGCATCCATTGCTAGATCTTGAATGTATGTCCCTAAGGTTACGAATAAAAAATCTATTATATCTGCATCTGCATCAACATCATTTTAGAATTCTAGAGTTATATATTATGCATGTCATGAAGTTGGACATAAATTCTTTCAATGTAATTCATTAAAGAAAAATGCATATTCTAAGAATAGAATTAAAATAATTTAGGTTCCTAAAGGAACCACCTCCGCTAACCTGCAAGGACCCAAGTTAGCTTGGATACCTAAAAAAACTTCTTGATTGTCTTGCAGGAATGTCTTGCAGTCCAAAAATTAAAGAAAAGATGGTATCTCGACAGTGGATATTCAAGGCATATGACCGGTGACAAGGATCAATTTATTATCCAAAAGATGAAAGAAGGAGGTATGATTACTTTTGGAGATAATGGCAAGGAAAAAATAATCAGAATCGGTAAGATCAAAATAATCCCCTATACTTTTATTGAAAATGTATTGCTAGTAGACAAATCAAAGCATAATTTGTTAAGTATTAGTCAATTATGTGATAAAGGCTTCAAGGTGTCTTTAAATCATCTATGTGTATTGTAACAAACTCTCTTGATTCTAGCAGCAAGTTCATTGGACATAGGCTTGAAAACATTTATGTGGTAGACTTCAATGATCTAGCCATGTCTAGTAGTTCCAGTCTAGTTGTAATGAATGCTAAGACCAAGGAGTATTGCTTACCTTGGCATAGATGATTAGGTCATGCTAGCATGCATACTATTGCCAAGTTAATTTATAAGAATCTAGTAAAAGGCATGCCTAAATTTAAAGTAGATTTTAATCATGTTTGTGATGCAAGCCAATTGGATAAACAAAATAGGAGGAGTTTTAAATCCAAAAATATGATTTCAACTACTATACTCCTTAAGCTACTTCACATGGACTTATTTGGACCAACTAGGACCACAAACCTAGGTAGTATGAAATATGCTCTTGTGATAGTAGATGACTTTTCTATATTTACTTGGATTTTGTTTATCGCTCATAAAGATAAAACTTTTAAAGTCTTTCAAAAATTTTATAAAAAAGTTTCTAATCAGAAAAATCTTTCAATAGTTTCAATTAGGAGTGATCATGGCACCAATTTGAAAATCAGTTTTTCGATGATTATTGCATAAAAAATGGCATTGATCATAACTTCTCCGCTCCTAGGACACCACAACAAAATGGTGTTATAGAGAAAAAAAATAGGACTTTGGAAGAGATGGCCCAAACAATGTTATGTGAAGGCAATCTTCCAAGATACTTTTGGAGAGAAGCGGTGAACACTGCTTGTTATATTTGAACTGCATTTTGATTTGTCCTATTTTGAAGAAAACCCCCTATGAGCTTTGGAATGAAAAGAATCCCAACATTAATTACTTTCATCTATTTGGTTGTAAATGCTTTGTTCTTAATACTGGTAAAGATAATCTAGAAAAAATTGATGCTAAATCTGATGAAGCAATTTTCCTTGGTTATTCATTACATAGCAAAGCATATAGAGTATTTAACAAAAGAAATCTTACTGTATAAAAATCTATGCATGTTATTTTTGCTGAAACTAGCCCCTCACCTTCTATGAAAGAAGAGTGTATAGACAGTGATGCAGGTACACTTCAAAAAAAATGGAAAACATGAGCATACAAGAAAAACCAACTCAAGAAGGAGAAGAAACAGAAAGGATCATGCTGATCTACCAAGGAAATGGAGGTACATAATTTCTCATCCAAGAGAATTAATTATTGGTGATCCTTCACAAGGTATTAGGACTAGGTCATCACATAGAGATGCACATGACTACCTAGCCTTTGTATCACAAATAGAATCACATACTTTAGAAGAAGCTGAATCTGACCAAAACTGGATGATGGCCATGCATGAAGAACTAAATCAGTTTGGACTTTAGTTGAAAGACCATCAGATCATCCCATCATAGGAACCAAATGGGTCTATAGAAACAAGTTAGATGAACAAAGAAATGTAATTAGAAACAAAGCTAGATTGGTGGCTAAGGGATATAACCAAGAAGAGGGTATAGATTTGATGAAACATATGTACCTGTAGCAAGACTAGAAGCTATTAGATTACTTCTTGCATTTGCTTGCTATATGAATTTCAAACTTTTCAAATGGATGTGAAAAATGCATTCTTGAATGATTTTATATCCAAATAAGTTTTTGTAGATTAGACACCAGGTTTTGAAAATCATGCTTTTCCAAATCATGTTTTTAAACTCAATAAAGCATTATATGGTTTAAAACAAGCACCTAGAGCCTGGTATGATAGACTTAGCACCTTCTTGATTAAAAATATTTTTTTAAGAGAAAATATTAACAAAACTCTTTTCATCAAGAAGAAAGATAATGATTTATTAGTTGTAAAAATTATGTTGATGATATTATATTTGGTGCAACTAATGAAACTCTTTGTAGAGCATTTGCTAAGTTAATACAGGGAGAATTTGAAATGAGCCTAATGAGTGAACTTAACTTTCTTGGACTTCAAGTGAAATAAACAAAGGAAGGAATCTTCATTAACCATGCCAAGTATACCAAAGAAATAATCAAAAAGTTTGGTATGGAGTCAAGCAAATAAATGAGCACACCCATGAGCACAACTTGCAGATTGGATGAAGATGAAAATGGATCCAACATTGGTGTGGACACCAGAAGCCGAAAGAAACTTCACTCCAACAAGGTTAGCCTTATCCCAATTGGATCGAAGATAATTAGGTTACCTTGTATCCTTTAGTTCAAAAATATTTTATTTTCAAAAGTCATTTCCTTTTCAAGAGTCCTGTAATTAATTTGAGTTTCAAATCAAGTGTTTATTGAGTCCTGTAATTACTTTTAAAATTTCATTTCCTGTAAGTCCATTTCAAGTTTTAAAGTCCAGGTCAGTCAAGTCAGTTCAGTTGAGTTAAGTCTAATTCAGTTGAGTTAAGTCTAATCAAGTCTTAAAGCCATGAAAGCCAGCAACAAGACTCAATTCTAGACCCCAGAATTTGACCACATGAAGAAAAGAAGACACATCAACAAGCAAGAGAAAAGGACCATCAAATTAGACCACTGGGCGCCACATGTCATTCTTATCCAAGTAGAAGGCCACCTCACCATGCCACGTCATCAGGTGCCACTTCACCAGCCACCTCATCACCTTTGGGTGCCAACAAGGAAGATTCAAATTCAAGGAGGTTGGCCACATCCCTCCAAGTCCTCCACCAAATCCTCCAACCCCCCCCACATCCCTCCAAACTCTCCACCAAATCCTCCAACCCCCCCTTGTAATCCTCCTCGATTTGGGGAGTTTTTAAATTTCAAAAGCTAGCTTTGTGAGGCTATTAAAAGCTTGGATGCCCATTGTAAAGGAGATTGATTTTGGGGAATGAATGAAAATTGAAGTTGAAATTTTGGAAGTAGAAGTTGTCTTGTATTTTTTTCTTATGTGAAAGTTTTCCATCCTCTTCCTCCACACCAAAGCCATTCTTTTTCCCTAGCAAAGCATCTTCCAAGCTCAAGTGAAGGCATTGGAGTCGGCCAGATCTACTCAAATTTCTGTTCTTAGTTCATCAATTCTTCCATCCCTTCTATATGTTCCTATCCTTCTTCCTTAACTTTGATCTTCATTGCAGGGTCCTTCGAAGTCTTTGAGTTGTGGGCTGGGTTCACCTTAACAAAGAACAAACAAGCAGAAGCCCCAAGTCCAGGGTTCTGATCTCTGTTATCCAGATTCTTCAGTTCTGAGCATTGGTAGTTTCAAGGTATGAATCAAAAGAAGGTTGGAAAGCTCATCAAGGTAAGTCCACAATCATTAGCCCCTATTGTCTAGATCTTCTTCCTTCTTAGTTTAGGATTGTGTAATCAAGTAAAAGTCCAATTTCTTATAATCCTTAAGTCTTATTATGATGAGTACAATGCTAGTGTAATTAGGTTTCATTGCTCTACAAACCATATTCAAAACATTAATCATATGCTTGCCGCATCATTCTTGGTATCAGAGCATGGTAGAATAAGTTCCTGATTGCATAGCATTAAGTCCTTGAAGTACTTGGATCGGGGGCGTTACCAGGCCGTCCGGTCTTAGGAGAAAGTAGGGTTTAAACACCCTCTCTTCCCATTCCACGGGGATCTCCTAAGGCGTGTCGGGGTGCCATTGTGATTGACCCGTGAAAAAGAAAGCCAAAGGACTTCTTAGATTTCATTTGTGAATTTTGCATTGGGCACATTCTATTTTTCTGCTTGCTGTATTTTCTGTAGGCTGACTGTAATCCGCCTGCAACTCCAAAGGCAAGTCACTGATTTTTTATTGAAATATTTTTTTATTGTTCCTTTTTAAGTCAGTTATCACCATATTAAATTTCATCATCAGAAAAAAATTATAAAAAAAATAAAAATTTCTGCAGTTCGACACTGTCATTAGGGTTATGTTCTGTCCTTTTTATTTATCTTCATTTGTAGGATCTGCTTAGATTAGTATAGATTTTAGTTTTAAAATTCCTTTCATCTACATTGAAACATATAAGTTAGAAATCCTTTGTGAATTTTCAGAATTTTTGGACATTTTTTTCATCACGTTTTCCACACCACTTTCAAATTGCAACACACTTCTGCAGCACCTTTGCATTTCATTCATCTCATGAGAAATCAAATTAAGGGCATCAATTTGACATAGGGTCAGGGTTTCATCACCTGTCCCTAGCCCAAAATCACCAACCAGCATATCGATCCCAGCCCGTTAATTAAAATTGAGTAGAACGTTAATTGCCCTAGTGGGTTAGGGACACCAACAAGTTGGGTTCAGGTTAAGGTCAAGTTAACTGTGTCAGCTAATTGGTGTGTGCTTACTGGCTTGGTGTCTAGGATTGGTGCATCAGGGCTTGTGATTTGGTCCGCCTACCTGGCCAATCTCAGATTGGTGTCTAAGGTTGGCAATCAGGGACCTACACTCTCCTCTACCTACCTGGCTAAGTCCCATAAGTACTACTAGCTAGTTGGTTCACTTAATTAGACTTCTAATTTGTGCTCTAGGTCTAGGAAACCTTAGCTCGAACTTGAGTCCATTTGCATGCATGACAACTAGAGCAGGAACACCGTATTCACCAATCCAAGCCCAGTCAAGTGTAGCCATGGACCAAAACTTAGGGAATTTGATCAAAGGCCTAAATGATCAAGTGGCCCAACTGACTAAGAGTTTAACTGAGCAATTGGCCCAAACAAATCAGAATGTGGCACAAACCAACCAAGACATGAATGAGCAGTTAGCCCACATCACTACTAGGTTGGATCAGTTAGAGGCTAGAACCCCTGAAAACAATCATGAAGCCCAGACTGAGCCTGAGCCAAGTCTTGCACCTGAACTCGAGACCCCATTGAACCCTAGAAGGATTCCATATCAAAACCCTCTCTACGAAACAAACCCTAGGAGAGCTCCCCAAGATCAGTTTTATGATCCAATTCCTAGAGGACCCCACCCTGGTCAAACCATCGAGCCCAACCAAGGAGATTCCATCATGAGCCTAACTATGAACCCAATGTCAGGAGACCCACCCCAATTCACTTTGATCAAGATGACCGAACCATGAAGAACATTAGGCTAGAAGCTCCCACCTTTGATGGAATTTTAGATCCAAAGATCTACATTGATTGGGAAGGTGAGATGGACCAGTATTTTGACTGGTTTGAGATAAGTGAAGAGCGCAAGTGTAAGTTTGCAAAGCTTAAACTTGTGCGCCAAGCTAGGTTATATTGGGGAAACATTGAGAGACTCACTAGACAGAGAGGTGATGTGCCCATAGTGACCCGGCGAGCTATGAAACTTAGGCTTAGGGAGAAATACCTTCCTATGTCCTACCACCAAAGACTCCTAGATCAATGGCAAAGACTTACTCAAGGAAATAGGAGTGTCGCAGAGTACATAGCAAAGTTTGACGAATTCGTTATGAGGTGCAATGTTGATGAATCTGAGTCGGTGACCTTGTCCAGATTTAGAGCTGGACTGAGGGAAGAAATTCAAAGAGAATTGTTCATGCGAGAGGTACATGACCTAGAATTGGCCTATCAAATAGCTAGGGATGCTGAGAGATTCCATAGAGGTCCAGTCTATCGTAGGCCCGAAGCCCCTAGGACTAGTGCACCTTATCAGCAGTCAGGATCCAATCAGCCTAGATTCAACCGACCCAGAACGACCATAGAGTGTTACGTCAAGATCGTACAACCATGGTTGGCCTAAAATTATGCTACTTACTCCCATTGGAAGTACATCACACCATACTTTCTCCAGGTAAGATTGGAACTGAATGGTTACTAGGCACCTAGACTTAATGGAAATCGTGGTTGAGTCTATCCAGGATACCTTATAGGGATTAGGATGGGGTACGGTGGGCAATCCTAGGTTTTTAATTGTGTTGGTGGATATGGCATTGACACAGCTACCGCTATCTAAAATGACTTTGCATACTTTCTCACCTATCTTAATGAATGTCTGTAGGATGCTAGTCCTACGCCAATCTTCTTGGGGTTTAGCTTGGGTGAGAATACACCTAACCACTCCTAACAGATCTTGATCTACCAGGACTTCCTCATCCTCATACTCTTCAGCCAAGTTCTCATCTGCCTGGTATACTTCCTCCTCAAATTCACCTTGGGATTCTACGGCTTCCTCTTCTACTTCGCCTATGTGTAGGGCTCTATTAGGACAGTTGCTAGAATAGTAACCCACTTTGTTACACTTGAAACATGCGTTTGGAGTTCTTTGAGTCTCAGGTGTTTTTCCCTTGTCATCTCTACGGGTCACAGGCACATTAGGATTGGGTCGGTTGAATCTAGGCTGATTGGATCCTGACTGCTGATAAGGTGCACTAGTCCTAGGGGCTTCGGGCCTACGATAGACTGGACCTCTATGGAATCTCTCAGCATCCCTAGCTATTTGATAGGCCAATTCTAGGTCATGTACCTCTCGCATGAACAATTCTCTTTGAATTTCTTCCCTCAGTCCGGCTCTAAATCTAGACAAGGTCACCGACTCAGATTCATCAACATTGCACCTCATAACGAATTCGTCATGAGGAAGTCCTGGTAGATCAAGATCTGTTAGGAGTGGTTAGGTGTATTCTCACCCAAGCTAAAACCCAAGAAGATTGGCATAGGACTAGCATCCTACAGACATTCATTAAGATAGGTGAGAAAGTATGCAAAGTCATTTTAGATAGCGGTAGCTGTGTCAATGCCATATCCACCAACACAGTTAAAAACCTAGGATTGCCCACCGTACCCCATCCTAATCCCTATAAGGTATCCTGGATAGACTCAACCACGATTTCCATTAAGTCTAGGTGCCTAGTAACTATTCAGTTCCAATCTTACCTGGAGAAAGTATGGTGTGATGTACTTCCAATGGGAGTAAGTAGCATAATTTTAGGCCGACCATGGTTGTACGATCTTGACGTAACACTCTATGGTCGTTCTAATTCATGCTCGTTTACTCATAATGGAAAGAAGATTGTAATCCATTCTTCTCCACCTAGGAATCCCATTAAGAGAGGATCAAGCCAATTGAGTGATAAGAAAAGGGGATATAACGTGATCACTGCTAGAGAAATGGAGAAAGAAATTAGCAATGGGTCACCTGTTTGGATTTTAACCATTAAGGATCATCAAGAACCTCTTTCAAAAGAACAACCTCAAGAAGTCAGTCAAGTGCTAGAGGAGTTCAAAGACGTGTTCCCGATGACTTGCCCGACCAACTCCCACCTCTTAGGGATATACAACATGCGATAGACTTAGTCCACCGGAGCAACCCTACCGAACCTTCCCTATTATAGAATCAACCCTACCGAGCACCAAGAATTACAACGTCAAGTAGGAGAACTCCTAAAGAAAGGATTCATTAGGGAGAGTTTGAGTCCATGCGCAGTCCCAACATTACTTACCCCTAAGAAAGATGGCACATGGAGAATGTGTGTTGATAGTCGTGCCATAAATAAAATCACGGTGAAGTATAGGTTTTCCATCCCCGCTTGGATGATATGTTAGATATGATGGCCGGTGCAACTATATTTTCTAAGATTGACCTGAAGAGCGGCTATCACCAAGTTAGGATCAGACCAGGGGATGAATGGAAGACTGCCTTTAAAACTAAGGACGGGTTATTTGAATGGGTAGTCATGCCTTTGGGTTATCAAATGCCCCTAGCACTTTTATGCGAATCATGAACCAAGTCCTACGAGCCTTTATTGGAAAATTTGTTGTCGTTTACTTTGACAACATACTTATCTATAGTAGGACTAGAGAAGATCATCAACAACATCTGAGGCAGGTATGTTTAGCACTTAGGAAAGATAACCTCTATGCCAATCTAAAGAAATGTGCTTTCATGATGACTAGAGTTATCTTCCTAGGATTTGTTGTGACCCCTAAAGGAGTATCCGCTGACCCTGAGAAGGTTAAGGCAATTGTAGAGTGGCCAACACCCAATAATATTCATGAAGTAAGAAGTTTTCATGGCCTCGCTACGTTTTATCGAAGATTATTAGAGGGTTTAGCACCATAGTTGCTCCTATCACGGATTGTATTAGGAAGGGTCACTTTGAATGGACGAAGTCAGCTGATAAGGCCTTCCTTCACATCAAAGATAAGATGACCCAAGCACCAGTCTTAAGACTACCCGATTTTTCTAAGGTCTTTGAAGTAGCATGCGATGCTTCGGGAGTAGGTATTGGTGGAGTTCTGAGTCAAGAGAACCATCCCGTAGCATTCTTTAGTGAGAAATTGAATGAAGCCAGGAAAAAATACTCCACATATGATCGGGAGCTTTATGCGGTAGTGCAAGCATTAAGGTATTGGAGGCATTATCTCCTACCGCAAGAATTTTTTTATTTTCAGACCATGAAGCCCTTAGGTTTTTGAGTTCCCAAAAGAAACTAAACCCTAGGCATGCCAAATGGGTAGAGTACATCCAATCCTATACGTTGTGTCCTAAAGCATCAATCAGGAACCGATAATATAGGTAGCTGATGCTCTAAGTCGTACTAGAACTTTACTTTTAACTTCAGTCAGTACTGAAGTCATAGGTTTTGAAAGACTTAAGGAGCAGTACGAAACTGTCCAGATTTTGATAAAATTTATCAGGTTTTGCGTCAAGGACCATCTAGTGATCATAATGACTATACCCTTCTAGATGGTTATCTTTTTAGAGAGAATAGGCTTTGCATCCCAAGAACCTCTTTAAGAGATTTTTTAGTTTGGGAGATACATGCGGGAGGTTTAGCTGGCCACTTCGGACGAAAACAAGACTATCTTGGCTGTTGAGGAACAATTTACTGGCCAGGTCTTAAGAAACAAGTAGCAAACATTGTAGCCCGATTAGGACATGTGCTGTTGCAAAGCAACAAAAGAAGAATACCGGGCTATACACTCCATTACCTGTACCTGAGTGTCCATGGCAGGATCTAAGCATGGACTTTGTTCTAGGATTACCCAAGACCATTCGAAAACATGATTCAATCTTTGTGGTGGTCGACCGGTTTTCAAAAATGGCCCATTTCATACCTTGCACCCAAACTTCTGATGCCTCTAAGATAGCCAAACTCTTTCTTGATCAGTAGTCAGACTCCACGGGTTACCAAAAACCATTGTTTCTGATAGGGATGTCCGCTTCACAAGTTACTTCTGGAAAACCCTTTGGCACCTATTAGGAACCAGACTGAAATTCTCCACTGCCTACCATCCCCAGACTGATGGACAAACCGAGGTTGTAAATAGAAGTCTAGGAACTTGCTGAGATGCCTATGGGGAGAAAGTCTAGGAAACTGGGATTTGTTATTGCCACGTGCTGAGTTCGCTTACAACAGTTCGGTCAATCGATCTACGGGCAAAAGTCCCTTTGAGATAGTCCATGGTTGCAAGCCTATGAAGCCTTTAGATCTAATCCCACTACCTATTCACACACGAGTCTCTGAGTCTGCTGAGTCTTTTGCACAGCATGTCACAAATCTACATAAAGAAATCAGTAATAAGATCAACCTGAGCAATGAAACTTACAATACTTAGCTGACTCACATAAGAGGGCTAAAGAATTCTGTGAAGGGGATTATGCGATGATTAGGCTCACCCTGAACGGTTTCCCCCTGGAACCATAAAGAAGCTGCATGCCCGCGGAGCGGGACCTTTTAAGATCTTAAAGAAAATAGGGCCTAATGCATATGTTTTGGAACTTCCACCTGATATGGGTATTAGTACAACCTTCAATGTTTCAGACCTAGTAGAATACAAAGAACCACTACTAATACCTAGTGAGCCTTTTGAGCCAGAAACTTTCATTAAGAGTGAACATATTTCCGAGTGTCCACCACCAACCTTACCTGAGCAGAGAGAGAGATTGAGAGAATCCTGGATGACAAGATCATTACTACCAGGAATAAGGACTATCAGCGATACCTGGTTCAATGGCAAGGTCGACCTGAGTCTGACAACTCTTGGATTACTCGAGAGGACCTGCAAAGACTTAACCCAGACTTGTTCGAGCATTACCAGGGCAAAACTGAACCATACCGACTGGGTCGAGTTCTGCCCACCCCAAGAGAATTGGTGTGGACACCAGAAGTCGAAAGAAACTTCACTCCAACAAGGTTAGCCTTATCCCAATTTGGATCGAAGATAATTAGGTTACCTTGATCCTTTAGTTCAAAAATATTTTATTTCAAAAGTCATTTCCTTTTCAGAGTCCTGTAATTAATTTTGAGTTTCAAATCAAGAGTGTTTATTGAGTCCTGTAATTACTTTTAAAATTTCATTTCCTGTAAGTCCATTTCAAGTTTTAAAGTCTAGGTCAGTCAAGTCAGTTCAGTTGAGTTAAGTCTAATTCAGTTGAGTTAAGTCTAATCAAGTCTTAAAGCCATGAAAGCCAGCAACAAGACTCAAATTCTAGACCCCAGAATTTGACCACATGAAAAGAGAAGACACATCAACCAAGCAAGAGAAAAGGACCATCAAATTAGACCACTGGGCGCCACATGTCATTCTTATCCAAGTAGAAGGCCACCTCACCATGCCACGTCATCAGGTGCCACTTCACCAGCCACCTCATCACCCTTTGGGCGCCAACAAGGAAGATTCAAATTCAAGGAGGTTGGCCACATCCCTCCAAGTCCTCCACCAAATCCTCCAACCCCCCCCACATCCCTCAAACTCTCCACCAAATCCTCCAACCCCCCCTTGTAATCCTCCTCGATTTGGGGAGTTTTTAAATTTCAAAAGCTAGCTTTGTGAGGCTATTAAAAGCCTTGGATGCCCATTGTAAAGGAGATTGATTTTGGGGAATGAATGAAAATTGAAGTTGAAATTTGGAAGTAGAAGTTGTCTTGTATTTTTTTTTCTTATGTGAAAGTTTTCCATCCTCTTCCTCCACACCAAAGCCATTCTTTTTCCCTAGCAAAGCATCTTCCAAGCAAAGTGAAGGCATTGGAGTCGGCCAGATCTACTCAAATTTCTGTTCTTAGTTCATCAATTCTTCCATCCCTTCTATATGTTCCTATCCTTCTTCCTTAACTTTGATCTTCATTGCAGGGTCCTTCGAAGTCTTTGAGTTGTGGGCTGGGTTCACCTTAAAAAGAACAAACAAGCTGAAGCCCCAAGTCCAGGTTCTGATCTCTGTTATCCAGATTCTTCAGTTCTGAGCATTGGTATTTCAAGGTATGAGTCAAAAGAAGGTTGGAAAGCTCATCAAGGTAAGTCCACAATCATTAGCCCTATTGTCTAGATCTTCTTCCTTCTTAGTTTAGGATTGTGTCTAATCAAGTAAAAGTCCAATTTCTTATAATCCTTAAGTCTTATTATGATGAGTACAATGCTAGTGTAATTAGGTTTCATTGCTCTACAAACCATATTCAAAATATTAATCATATGCTTGCCGCATCAAACATTGACCAAAAGCTCTATAGAGGTTTGATCGGATCCTTGTTATACTTAATTGCAAGTAGACTTGATATCTTGTTTAGCGTATATGTATGTGCTAGATTCCAATCTAATACTAAAGAACACCTATGCTTGCTGTTAAAAGGATTATAAAATATCTGAAAGGAATAAGCAACCTAGGTTTATGGTTTTCATAACATTCTTCATTGAATTTAATTGGATTTTCGGATGCTGATTATGCTAGTTGTAAAATTGATAGAAAAAGCACTAGCGGCACATGCCAATTTCTAGGGTTGAATTTAATCTCATGGCACTGTAAGATACAAAACTCGGTAGCACTATCTACTACTGAGGCAGAGTATGTTGCTGCAGGGAGTTGTTTCACACAGGTGTTATGGATTAAACAATAACAAAAGACTTTGGTGTTACACAATCTAAATTCCTATCAAATGTGATAACACAAGAGCTATAAATTTGACAAAAAACTCAATCCATCGTTCAAGGACTAAGCACATAGAGATTAGACACCATTTATTAGAGATCCATATTTTGAATGGTAACATTGATCTAGAATTCATCCCTACTGAGAGCCAACTTGCTGACATTTTCACTAAGCCACTCAATCAGGATAGATTTGAGATGATTAGAGTAGAATTAGGTCTTTATGATCCCTTTTAGATTTTCCAAACCTGATTCCTTTAAAATTAAGAAAAATTATCTAGAGAACCTCCTACATCAATTCAACTTCTTTGAACACCTTTCCATGCAATTTTCCTGAATTCATTTTCATTTTTGATCAATTCTTAACTTATGTAGAAAGTTTCAGTTCGAGTCGACTCGGGAATTGTGCTCAGGTCGAGCCAACTCGAGTTACTGTTGTTTCTGGTTTTTCTCTGGTCGAGCCGACTCGAACAATTTTAGGGTTAGTTAAAATGACTCAAATATCAGGCAAACAATTTTTTAATAGAGCCATAGAGCCTTTCCCAAATTTTTCTATCTTTTGATTTCACACTAAACCTTAGAACTCCACTCAAAACCTCTTCCAAAACCTCGGAAATCATCTCCCTTGAGCTCCAATCCTCCAATTTCTCCAAACTCTTACAATGGCATCGAGAATGGCTATTAGGAAGAGATCAAAAAGTGCTGCTCCATCCACTGAGACTGGGAAAAGGTCTAAGCATCGACATGAGGAGCTGACTCGAGCAGTGGAGAGAGAAGAACAGCAAGAAATCCAAGAAGAAAGGGAATTGGCCGTTGCTCCTCTGAGGCATGTAATTTCCATGTCTAATCGCTCGATTACAAGTGGTCGAAGGATTATTTTCCTTTTCTCAAGGATTTAGGGCTAAAAATTGGTGATTCTATTGAAGAACTTGGTTGGAGTTACTTTTTCTCATTGAATGTACCTACTTATCCTGCTCTAGTGAGGACATTTTATAAGAACCTTAGGCTAGAGGCACTACACATTGAATCCATAGTGAAAGGCAAGAGAATAATCATTTCTGAAGAAAGATTGAGTAGTTTATTAGAAATGCCAACTGAAGGGTCCAAACATCTAGTGCTAAAAGATAGAGAAAAAACCCTAAGAACTATTCTTGGCAAGGAAGATGTCAATGGAATTGGAACAATAATAGCAAATACATTATCCATAGAGATGAGATTGCTCCATAATTTGCAGTGGATCTTTCTTCAAAGGACAGGAAGGTTTGCTTGGGTTAGCGAGAAGGACTTATGCTTCATGGAACATATCATTGAGGGGAAAGCATTGAATTTACCTTATATTATGATTATGATGATGAAAGAGGCCATGAGGAAAGTGAAGGCATGATTACCCTATGGAATGGTGTTAACATTATTATTTCAAGCTTCCAAGGTCAATCATGAAGGGGAACATGGAAAATCTCTTCACCATACTGATACTTATTCTTCCAAATCTCTACTTCAAATGGGATATATCTATAGTGAAGGAGTATGGAAGAAGAAAGGGACTGATGCTAGGGCTATAGCAGCATCTACTAGTGAGGATGATGATGATGATGATGAGAGTACAGAGATACCTAGAGAGATCATTTCTGATACTACTGCACGCTCTACATTGGAGCCTCCAAAGCATGTTTTGATGTTCCCATTACTGCTTCTACTGAGTTTGGCACCACTTCTGAGACTGCTATACCTGAGCCAGCTGCACATGAGACTATGGAGACTAAGCCTACCGGTACATTAAGGCATGGAGACAGGTCATACTGATTATGAGACTCCCTTACCTACTTCTCCACCAGCACATACTGCTCTAGGTCCATCTACACACTTTACTAGTGTTTTAGTGACACAGGAGTTTATTGCCGAGCAGATGAGTCACTTGCAGATACACTGACTAGCTCTTGACTAGTATGTTGGCGAGCTTCGCTAATTAGGGACACTAGACTAGACTTGCTCAGCACTAAGATCAGAGAGCTTCACACCAGGGTAGACTCACTTGAGTCAACTAGACTTGCATTTAGCTTGACACAGAGCCCCTATCAGATCTATCAAGACAACTATTGAAGCCATTAAAAATTCTGTGGATAAAAGTATTGAAGAATTCAGGGCTAAGTTGAAAGAAGTAAATTTCAAAATGGGTGGCATGGAAGATGGAAAAAGAATGGAGGAGGACTACACAAGGGCATGGGATTCTTAGATCTGAGTTTGGCAGACTTAGAGGTTGATCTATTGAAGCATTTGCAAATGCCTAAGCTACTAAGGTAATTGCATTAACACTGAGGTGAAGAAGCTTCATGAAGAGATGGACATAGTTCAATTTCAACTTGATCAACTCAAACTACTGTCATTGCAGCATTTGCCTCTCCTAGACCTACACATAAACCTGGACCTACCTCTACTCCACACCTAGGTAGCCAGCTCCTCATCTTAGGCCCTAAGATTCTGAACCAAAATTTGTGTGGACCCAATAGACTCTATCCATCTTTTGGACATCTGTTGTACCACCTTTTGGGCCATCCACTAGTACTAAGGTAAAATAACTAGTGATGATGAATAGTCTTTTGATCTTAATCTTTTGTAATTTTAATGACATTTTATGAATGTAATGAATACTTTTTAGGCATATCTTCTATGTATAAATTAAGCTTGTGAAATATTCTTAATGATACTTTCATTTGTACAATGCTAATCAAAATAAATTTTAATTTAAATATCAAAGTTGAGAAAAGAAAGTGAAATTATCGCAAACAAATATTATCAACTTTCTCTTTCTATTATAAAATTGAGATTTGAAAGATCAATTAAAACACTTTTTTGATGCTGACAAAAAAGGGAGAAGTTTAAAGTTGCATGAAAAAGAATGAAAAAGTTGCATAAATATGAAAGAAAAAGGGGGAGAATGTGATTAAAAATGTGAAATTGCATATATGAGTAAGGGGCAGAAAATTGTTGAGTCTAAATAACTTTAGTTCATACTCTATGCTCTCAAAACTTGCACACATTCTTTGAAGATCTTAAAGCATTAACTCTGATACTTTTCAATTCTGATATATTTATGATATTTTGCAAAATTGAGCTTTGATACTTTGCATACATTAATAGCTCTAATACTTTGTGAAAGTGCTAGCTGATGTAGAAAAAGGACTAAAGATGCTAGTATGGATGCTTATGATGCAAAGGGGTTTTTGTAGTTGATGAGTTTTAAATGTTTTATAAGTTTTTGATTCACGATCAAAAATAAAGACTAGAAATAGGAGAAACTAAATAATTGAAGCCTACACTAGCAAATCAAGTCCCTAAATAGTGAAAAAGAGAACAGGATCCCGGGATTAAGAATCCCCGGTAGGACTAAGCTCGATATGCATTACCTACTTAGGAGATAGGGACAAACCTCACACATCTGAAGTGCCCGATGCAGAGATAGCTCAACTCGATGGATGCAGCCTAGATGCCCGAGTAGTCGAACCCATGGATGTGCTGGCTTTCAGTTGGTAGTCACGATGGCAAAGCAGACCATCTCCGGTAACCGTGATACCAAGGGGGACCTGTAGACAAGCAAAGGAGGGATTAGTGAAATGGAGAGAAGTATCGAAATGGAACTAAGGGAGGGTTGAGAAGGGGCTTCGAGCCCGGTGTCCGGCTGGATTCCGAAGTCGAAGAAGGGGATAACTTGGGGCCTCGCACCCCGCGACGTTCCAAAGGACGAAGGAATGTGGCCTCACACCATTCGATGTCCCGGAGGATGAAGGACTTGCGACACCCTGGGGCGACGGAAAGGTGGCCTCACACACTTGACATCCCTGGGGACGAAGGAAGCTTCACTCAAACCTAGTCTAGGAGACAATGGTTGGAGGAGAAACAAAATCCCAGCTCTTTCATATAATCATTCAATAACTTTTACAATGGAGGGGTTGGGTCCTTTAAATAGGCACCCAAGGCCCATTTGAATTCAAAACAATTCAAACCTTTGAACCCAAATTACATCCCAAAAAGATGGTGCCCACATGGATGGGGAAAGTTCTTCATGGCTGACCAAATGAAGAAGGGGATGGCATGGCATGTGGAGGGTTTGGAGAGAGGAATTGGCCTCTTGACTTTTTTCTTTGCATGTTCACTTTGGGAAGGAAACGGGGAGCAAGGCTTGCTTGAAGGGATGTGCCTCCTTTGGTTCTTCAACGCCCATTTGGAGTGACTCATGGACGGCCAAGGTGCAGGAAGCTTTGGGCGTTGCAAAGTTGAAGGCTTGGAATGGGGAATGTGTCCCTTGACTTTCCTCTCTTGTATGAATACTTTGGGAAGAAGACTTAGGAAATGGCTTGCTTTGTGGCTTGGTCTCTTCATGATTCTTCAACGCCCCATTGATGATGGATCATGGCATGATGTGGGGGAGGGAAGAGGGAGATGATGTCTCCTCCTTCCATGGTTGCCCAAATGAAAATGGTATGGGGGGGCGTGTGGAAAGCATGAGGGGCGCCTCCTTGCTTCCTTCCTTGGATGCCCAAGTGTCAACTGATGTGGCGCCACATAGGTGGCTGAGGTGGTGCCTAGGTTGGCATCTCTCCAAGTGTAAGAGGTGGGTTGGCCCACAAGAAACTCTACTTGGTCTTGAAAGCCAGGTTGACTTCAATTGGGCTTGGGCCCAATCCAAACTTAGACTCGACCCAAAAATAAAAATAGGATCCATGACCTAAACTTGACCCAAATTGGTCAAGGTACAAGACTAAAACAAACTTAGACTAGGTGCATGACTCAAAATTATAAAATTACTTTGGCTTATAGCCTTATTACATGACTCACAGAAGTGGAACCCTAATATGAGATCCATAGAGGGTTGTGGAGACTCTGTCGGATCCTGGTGCCTACACCACTAGCCTTAACACTCTAATAAATATAAAAGCACTGATACTATATAGTTTCGTTTTCACAAAAAGCTCTGATACTTGCAAATACAATTAGCTCTGATACATGTTAATACTCACTTTCAAATTTAGTTATAAGTAATTGTAAAGATTTTTTTTTAATGCCCGGTGTTTTATCATAATCAAAAAGGGAGAGATTGTTGACCCATTAGTAATTTTGATGATAACCAAACATTGAAGCTTGCATTTATTGTACTAACAACTCTTCAAGTATTTTACAAGTTTTTGTAGGATGATTTCATTATTTAATTTCAACTCCTACATTCCTAGTTTTGAAATGAGTTATGTTATAAGTGATTTATGTAAAGAAGAACCCATGGAAAAAGTTAAGTAAAAATCATGAAAATGTGTTACTTCTAGATGTGTTTCAAGCTTAAATTTTTTTTGAAGACATCTTGAAGCTTTAAAGACTTGCTGGATGAATTCTGGAGAAAAACTGATATTTTATTAAAGATTTCACCCGAGTCAACTAGAAAGAGAAAAGAGCTAACTCTGGCACATGGCACGCATGAAGATTTCTAGCATGTAGATATCCAAGCCAATTCTAAGGGACCTGAGCTGACTCGTCCAAAGTACCATTTCCTGAATCAGATAAGCAAGCCAACCCAAAGAAAGTCCGAGTAGACTCTATCATTTAGTCAAACATCCAAGCCGACTCTTTAGAAGTTTGAGCCAACTCCTCCAGAGTCTAGAAAAAGAGCTCTGAGAATTACAGCCAACCGAGTCAACTCTAAAGAGAAAGAGCCAGCTCTTCTAGACTACATTTTTGATGGCCTGATGATCCTAGTCGACTAGAATCAAGACGAGTCGACTCTTACAGAGTGAGGAATCAAAATACTGTGCAACGGAGCCAACTCAATTGAAGAGAGTCGACTCAACCAGAACTTCTCTGAGGATTCGAGCCGACTCGAGTAATCCAAGCCACCTCGAAGGTTGATTTCAGACTTATAACGACTAGTTCCAGAACTTGGAATTTGAATCCAAAAAGTGCTCCAACAGTCAATTGTCACATCCCAATGGTCTACAATGACTAAAATCATCTAAGAAGAGTACAAGACTATATATTTGAGGGATTTGAACTACTTTAAACAAGAGATGATGAGTAAATGCTAAATTGAATATCCAAGCTACTTTGTGAGCAAGAGAGCACTACAAGAGCATTCAAGACAGTCTTCAAGCCTATTAGATGTACGCCTTGAAAGCCATGTTGGCTTGACACATTTTAATTTTAGGGCATGAACTTTGTACTTAATTTTTCTTATTAATTAAAAGGGCATTAGTTTCATTCATATTGTTGTCTCTATGAATCGTCCATGGAGTTAATGGACAATGACACATATTCTCAAGAGTTGAGAATCTGAGACATGTGTCTTTATAGATTAACTCCTAAAGGATCCCGATTGTTAGAATATCACGAGGACGGTGATTGATCCATTAAAATCGGTGCACATATCACTTCCCTTTCTGGGTAGATGACTCTCTAACCTACAGTGTGGTGAGACTGGAGTAAGAGTGCAGGTAGTTGATAGAGATCAACGGTACTTAGCATGACCAAGTACAGGAAGTTATACGGATGACTACTCACTCGTCGATAACTTCCTGATGCTGTAGTTGGGTGAATAGTTCATTGACCTAGAGTGTCTCGGCTACTCAGAAAAAGGTTGCTGTAGTTTGACAGCACATCACATGGTTCCTATCCATATGGGACCTTGCAGTGTTCGTTGGCTGTCGTAAGTTTATTGTAGGAGTAGAATGTTCACTTGTAGGGATCTATCAGCCTTAGTAGTAAGGTATAATCCTATGCAAGCTTAATGAGACAAAGTCCAGAAGTCTATGGCCATAGCAAGGTGATAATGAAAAGGTGTTTTCATTAATATCACAATTAGACTTGAGTCAATTAGGTTAAGCATATGACTAATGGGTTTGATGAGTATCCGTAACCAACATCATGTTGGGATTTTGATAGAGGAACCGAATTATATGGTAACTATACCTAGGGATTCCAATCTTATTCTGCTGGGATGCCACTACATACTGCTAGGTGTCACTGGTGGATTATGAGAGCCTGTTAGGATCTTTCTCGGATCGATGATCCTAATTATGGTTGAGCTGAAATGTTTCATTCCTTTGAAAGAAGTTTCGATGATGTATAATGGAGATTATAGCATGTCTTATTACTAGACAGGATAGGACTTGAGGGGTCACACACATTAGGAGCTCAAGTAACCAATTAGTAAATCAATTTGGACCTAATTGCAAGTGTTACAATTAATATTTGACCTAATTGTAAATGTTACAATTAATTGATTATAGATTAATTGTTAATTAATTTAAATTAGATTTAATTTAATAGACTTAGACTCACTTAATTAATCCTAATTAATTTGGGTCAATGTCCGCTTTGAAATGGTTCGATCAGATTTAAAATCGGCTTCAGTTTGACTATAAAATCACTTTGTTTGGACCAACACCTAGAGTCTAGTTAGAATGGGACTCTCTCTCCATGTCTTCCCCTCCCTCCACACACCTACCTTGTGGGCCCCTTGTGTTTGGGCGACAAAAGATATGGGGCATGAAAACCAAAGCACTAATAATGTTTAATGTGAAGAGAAAGAGGAGAGGAGGAGTCCTTCTGTTTTACTCCTCTTAATTTTCAACCACTTGAAATAAAACATCGGTGTTTTAGCGTGGAGGACTTGGAGAATTAATTTATGGTAAATCATAAAAAGGATAGAGGGGTGGCCGACCAAAATAATAATGGCATGAAAAATCCCTCTTGGCCATGAGCTCTCTTTTAGGGCATTTTATCTAAGAATCTCTCTCCTGGCCCTAGTGTTCACCACTTTTATGAGATTCCTTCTTCCTTCTATGAGATCTAGAGAGATGCTTTATTAGAGAAAGAAGAAAGGAAAGGGTCCAAGTCTTGTAGATCTAAGATTGCAAGATGAAAGCCGAAAGCCGGTTCGGATTCGAATTGGCACCATTTTTAAAGCAGGTGATTTGCTGAAAGAGGAGAGGGCTACAAGGATCTAGCAGTTCGGTGCCCTCTACGACTTGGTTGCGAGAGCTTCAGTGGATACTAGCAGAGGCTGGGCGATTGCATGGCTCCGATAGAATCCCGATTTTTCAGTAACGGATCTGCATACTTTTCAAAGCAGCCCCGAATAATGATCTAGGTAAGTATTTTATGCTTAAAATAATTTTTATTTTAAATCTAATATTTTTCTCATATTATGTAGCATGTTAGAAGTTTATGATAAATAAATTAGATTTATTTATGATTTGCATGATTAGATATAAAATCATTTTTATATCTGCTTCTGCTGGTCAGGCTTTTGATGCCTGATTTTATGCAACATACTTTCCTGTTCTTGGAAGAATTCCAACAAAGCCTTCACCAACTACCAACAAAAGCTTAAAGCATTTATTGAAGAAATTGAAGAAGCCAACCAAGTGCATTGAAGTGCAATCAATTGGGCTTCTCATGAGCTACATTGGCAACCATCCGACCAAATTTGTTTGTCATTTTGTTGCTTTTTATTTACAATTCTCTTTTGAATTATTGGGTTATTGGTGAGCCCGATTTGAAAACAAATAGATTCTTGGTTAGCCTGTGCTAAAACCAAGTGTTAGATCCTGTTAAAACCAAGTGTTGGGTTTCTTTGGTGAGCCCGGTTTAAAAGCCAAAGTGTAAAGGTTGGATTGCGAGCCTATTAAAACAATCCAACTGTATTCCAGTGGGGGATATAGTAAAAATCCTAAGTGGTAATCTTAGATATTGGATGTAGGAGCTGGGTTGCTCCGAACCACTATAAAACTTCTGTGTTTGTGTTATGCATTCTCTTAATATCTTGCTTCTGCTTTTAATTATCTTAATCACAGCACTTAACACTTCAAGGGATTTTCAAAGACCACATAATTGCTTAAACTTTTTAAACTCCCAATTCACCCCCCTCTTGGGAAAGCTACCTGAGCAACAAAGTCCCCTCTATGGTCTTAGAGATTTTTTTTCATGGCCCTAAGCAGCGATTTGGGTGGGATGCCTTAGGCTACATATAGTGGGGTGGGTGAGATGCCCTTGAGGTGAGAGGTCTCTCCATGAATATAAGTTCCAAGTCCGTAGAGTGTCCAATTTTCCAACCCTCCATCTCCATTGTTCTTTCACCACCCCCTAGAAAATAATTTTTTTTAAAAAAAATAGTAGTACCCTAATCATCAGTGACTTCTTAGCTCACCGACGATCCTACCCTTGATCCCATGCCCCATCATCAAGTAGAATGAATCAATTAAACTTATAACCAACTCAATAATTATCCTTTCCACTGGCCAGGTATGAGGTGTTGGAATTCCTCCAGGAATAGAATATTGCATTAAATCAGGAATCAAAAGCCTGACGTAGCGAAAGTAGATTTAAAAACTACTTTACATCAAAGCATAAAATTTACAAATAAATCTAATTTATTCAAAATAAATTTTTAAACATGATGTAATAGATGAGAAAAATATCATATCTGAAAATAAAATTATTTTGAACAAAAAAACTTACTTCGATCGCTATCCTGGCCTACTCTGAAAACTGTGCCAATCTGCTTTTAAATCGAGATTTAATTGGAGCTGAACAATCGCCCGGCCTCTGTTGGTATCCACACAGAGCTCGCATAACCGAGTCGTAGAGAACACCGGACTGCTAGATCCTTGCAGCCCTTTCCTCTTTCAACAAATTAGATGCTTTAATAACTGTGCCAATCTGAAACTGGACTGGCTTTTTCTTGAATTAGCTTCCATCTTGCAAACCGAGAGATGCAAGATCTTGGACCTCTTTCTATCTTCTTCTTCTTGTGAAGAACACCCCTCTAGACTCTTGAAGAGAAGAACTAGACCTCACACAAGGAAGGAGAAAACAACTTGGCACCCCAAGAGAGAACCTCTGGAGTTCACGTGGTGGGGACACCAGGATCAAACACAGATCCCTGGATCCTATATGGTTTTATTAGTCATGTGTCAATGTTTGAATTTATAATCTTCGACTGGTATGAATCCTTCTCTTCTCTTAATTTCTAATTTATTGAAGATTAACTATCCTAAGCCAGGAATTTCTCAATTTCTGGGTCCTATCTTTTATTTATGTTACATGATTTAGCCTACGACATGATGATTCTTAGAATTGCTGATTACCTGCTAGTCTTTACTTTACTTTTGAGAAATTAGCCTACAAACCTAAAATCTAAAAATCATAAAAAAAAATTAGTTTACTATTTTTCCTGCATGATTAGCAATCTTAGAGTCGTCTCGCATCACACACACCCCAAGCCCAAGCCCAATTTGATTGCTAACCTAATCAACCTAAACCTAATTTGTCATTCCATAAAATATACATAAAATATTTTTATTTTTCTGATTATTTTAGATTGCATCAGGACCATTGAATGTTCATCATCTTTTAATCTAATCTTAAGGGCAATCAATATCAGGGCAAGAGGTCATAACCTGTCTTGGGCCTAAAACAACCACCCAGCATTTCCACCCAAGCCTTAATTAAAATTGATTAGACTTAATTTGCCCTAGTGGGTCAGGTGACACTAACAAGTCGGGTCCAAATTGTGTGGGCCAACTAATGCATTTAATCCTTTAGCTACTATTGAAAGCTGGTGTCTAAGGCTGGGGGTCCAGAGTCAAACGACCTAAGTGGACTGGTGGTTTATAATTAGGACCCTGTGATAAGCAAGGGGAGCCTCCCACCACCCCCCCCTACCTGGCTAGAGGAAGGATTAGATGCTGGGTTAAGTCTAAGTTGAGCAGATACATTCAGTTTTGACTCTAGGTCTAGCAAGCCCTAGATTGTACTAACTTTTTTCTTTTGCATGCTTGGCTGCATCATTCCACTTTGATTGTTTGATTTGTTGCATGACCACTAGATTAGGAACTCAATACTATAAGACTAAACTCCAAACTGACTCAGCCATGGATCCCAATTTTGAAGCCATCATGAACTAGCTTGCCTAGTTAACTACCCAAATGAACCAAGCAATATCCAATCTCAAAACCAGTTTACCTAACTAAACCAACACAACACCCAAACCCAAAATCAGTTTGCCAAGATAAACACTAGGTTTGATCAATCCCAAACCCAGATGAACCAAATAAACCATAGATTCGACCAAGAAAACCAATGATTTGACCAGATAACCCCAACA
This sequence comes from Areca catechu, assembly GCA_021397845.1. Classification (NCBI taxonomy): domain Eukaryota; kingdom Viridiplantae; phylum Streptophyta; class Magnoliopsida; order Arecales; family Arecaceae; genus Areca; species Areca catechu. Next base: position 111,827,408 of record CM038051.1, on the reverse strand, counting down.
AACAATCAAACAACCACTAGGATCGACAAATTAACCACTATATTAGACCGAGTAGGAACCCTAGACAAGACCCATAGAGCTGAACCCTTGCCTTATGAGCCCCAGGAATCATCATCCCTAGGTATCAGCTTAGTGCCAATCCAATTTCCCTTAGTCTACCTCAACCTTATAGGATTAGTACCCCCAGCTTTGAGCCTCGTATTGGTCCATTTTTTCTTAGTCAACCCTCTCTTACCACCCCATCGATTCACCAAGATGACTTAGAAGAAGAGATATATGAGGCTGACCAAAGCATAGTGGACAAGTATGAGGAGGAAGAAGAGGAATTCTCCATAGGAGACCTAGATTTAGTTGACCCTGACCATACCCAGTTAGTAGCCAACCCAAAGTTAGATGACCCAAATCACACCCAAGCTGCAATGGAAGAATAGTTAGAGGAGACTTTAGAAGAGGACCCAATTGTAGAGCCTAGTCCTGAATTTTATGAGCCAGAAGAGTTATTAAGGACTTGATCTACTTAGGCCAATACCCTCAGGATGAAGTCATTCCTTTGTCCCCAATAGAAGATCTCTTCCCTAAAATCAATAACCCATTCTTCCATAATGTAGATCCTATAAGAAAACCTCAAACCCATAAGGTAAATCTCATTAGTATAGGACTCATCCCTGAAACACCTTTTTGTCTCTTAGTCTACTTGATTAACCCCAAACCCTTTTTCAATCACACTAACCCTGAATCCACCTCATATTTTCTACCTTTTCATGAATCTTCTTATATTTCTTTAACCATTCATTTGCATTTTATAGAAGTAAGCATGCTGCATACATACATTATACATGTTAGGTTTGCATCTTACTTCTTGCATACCCTCTGGCATTTAGTAGGCATACATGGTAAATTTTCATGTGCATGCCATGCTAGGGTCAAACTAGAAAGTCTATAGTGTGTTAGGTTAGATCCTAGAGAGTCCAATAAAATTCCTTAAATAGGAAAGTTTAGTTGAGTCTAATAGGTGTTAATTGAGTCCAATAAAATTTACAGTCCTAAATCACATATCTGCACCTACACTAGCCTCTGCATAGCATATGCATCATTAAATTAGTCAAGAGCTGAACATAATTAATGAACTAAATAATAACTTGGCTAATTCCTAAAAAAAGATAAAGATTTTTATGCAGAGTAATATGTGACTGTCAAAGAATTTTTTGCTCGCGAAGCTGGCCCATCCAAAATAAAGAATAATAGTAGACCCAATGCCTTTGTGCTTGAGATATCACCTGACTTAGGTATTAGCTCCACTTCATCATCTCAGACTTTGTAAAGTCTAGGAAGCCAGCAGTGATATCCAGCGAGCCCATTGAGGCACTCCCGTCTTGAGAGAGAACCCACCTCAGAGCGACCACATATAATTCGGCCTTTTGGTGAGAAAAAGATTGAGAGATCTCTGGATGATCAAGCTATCAGTAACTGGGATAGAGATTAATAGCGGTGCTTGGTTCGGTGGTAAGGTCAGCCAGAATCTGAGGATTTGTGGAATGCTGGTGCGGATCTACAGCGCCTCAACCCAGACCCTCCTTGAGCCAAATTGACCCATACTCGACAGGGTCGAGTTCCTTCCATCCCAGGAGAATTGGTGGGGACACCAGGATCAGACACAGATCCCTCTATCCCATATGGTTTAATTAGTCATGTGTCAAAGTTTTGAAAATTTTGTAATCAATTAAGATTGAGTCCTGTAATAAATTGAGGTTAGTTGATTTGTCTCAATCCTCAACCTTAGTCCAAGTTTAAGTCCTGTACATCAGTTATGAGTCCAGTATGAGCCAAATTCTTGTATAAGAGAGAAGGTTATCCTATTATGGAGTTCCACCAGGCCACATCCAGGAGTCAGAGGCCATTACATTAGCCCATTAGATTTTGTGTGACAACCCAGGATCCAAGATGCTTCCAAAAATCTTGATTCTTTCTAGATATTCTCTAGATGCCCAGATTCCTTTCCAGATGTCAGAGCATATTCCTAAACTAGGGCATCCATGATTCCAGAGGTCCACCTACATCCTATCCCAAAGAAATCAAGCCCAAGCCCTAAAGAAGCAAGATTCCATATAATATTCCTGCTACTAGGCTACCAGGCCATCCCAGATTCCAAGAGGCCCAAGCCCATGTGCCAAGCCCCTTTGGGCCAGCCCCTTGCTGCCCCTAGAAGCCCAACATGCCCTCCTAGGCATCCTTGAAGTGTTGACCAAGTCCAAGAGGTGTCCTTGAGTGGAATAGTCAAAGCATGAAGGGAGAAGGAGAAGACTAGGTCAAATCCTAACCTAGTGGTACTTATGCTCCTAATTATTTTAAGATTTGGTTTTCTAACCTAGCTAAGAGAGGACTTGTAACTCAAGTGTGTAACCCTAGTTAAAGGACATGGGAACTCAATAAATACCCCACCCCTTCCTCTCTTGTGATCAATTTTTATTCATGATATCAAAACCCTAGTAAATTTATTTGAGCTTGCGAGCTTGTGTTATTTTGCTTTTGTTCTTTGGTTTGTGTTTGTGTTCTCTTGCTTGGCCAAATTCCATGCTGCCCTAGCATCCTTCCGTGCCCTAACTCATTGCCATCTAAGCCTTCACACATCCAAGAAGGAGTGCCCTAGGCCACCAAGCATGGAGATCTTCACCAAGCTTCAAGCCGCCCCTCATAAACCCAAGTTTCTTTCAATCAAAAACCTAATTCCCTTTCCAATTTTCATTTTCTATTTTGATTGACCCTTGACATTTTGTAGGATCCCAGAGGTGTTTCACCTCTTCGGAGGAGGCTTTCGTTGCCTCAAGGATCACCTAAATCAGCCATCTAATCAAGGAAACCAAGCTTCATCATCCAGACTCCAATCAGAGTGCTGTGTGATCTCTTCATTGGAAGTTCTTCAAATCACTGATTGGTAACATCCTTCCCTTCTTTTAATTTCTGATTTGATGAAGATAAGCTATCCTAATCCATGAGTTTCTTAATTCTCGGGTCCTGGTAATTTATTATTTTTCATGAGTTTGCTTGCGATACAATGATTCTTTGCATTGCTACCCCTTATGCTAGTTCTTACTTTTATTTAGAAATTTAGCCTACAAACTTAAATTATAAAAATCATAAAAAAATTGGTTTACTATTTTTCCTGTATGATTAGCAATCTTAGAGTCATCCCGCATCATCACGGCCAAGAGAGAATTGTTCACGCCTAAAGGAAAAAGCTCTTGGTCGGCCACCCCTTCTCCTCCTTTTATAACTCACTTCTCCACCCCTCCAAGCCAAAAGACTATAGTTTAAACTAATCTAAATTGGGTTAGGAGAAGAAGAGGACTCTTCCTTCTCTCTTTTATTTCATGCCATAAACCTTTTTGTGCCCTCCTTCTTTTCATGCCAAATACTTTTTATCTCATAAAGCATTTGTCGCACAATATATTTGGGCCCACAAGATTGGCGTGTGAAGTCATGGAAAGATAAGGAGAGAGAGTCCCAGTCTAATAGGACTCTAGGTCATGGTCCAAATAAAATGATTTGACAGTCTAATCAAAGCCAGTTTTAAATCCAACCGAACCCATTTCAAAAAGGCTATTGACCTAACTCAATTAGGATCAATTAACTGAGTCTAACTCAATTAAATTAAATATAATTTAATTCAATTAATAACTAATCAATAATTTATTAATTGTAACATTTACAATTAGGTCCAAATGTACTAGAATTGGTAAGTGCCAAATTTAGTAAAATTTTGATTTTCTAATTGGTTACTTAAGCTCCTAATATATATGACCCCTCAGGTCCTATCCTGTATGGTAATGAGACATGTTATAATCTTTATTATACATCATCAAAACTCCTTTCGATGGACTAAAATAATTTTTTCTCAACCCTAATTAGAATGATCGATCCGAGAATGATCTAAAAGGGCTCTCACAATCCACTAGTAATACCTAGCAGTATGTAGTGGCAACCAAGTAGAATAAGATTGGAACTCTTAGGTATAGTTATCACGTGATTCGATTCCTCTATCAAAAATTTTGACATGATATTGGTTACGGATACTCATCAAACCCATCAGTCATATGCTTAACTTAATCGACTCAAGTCCAATTATGATACTAATGAAAATACCTTTTTCATTATCACACTGCTATGGCCATAGACTTCTAGACTTAGTCTCACTAAGCTGTATAGGATTATTCCTTACTACTGAGACTGATAGATCCTTACAAGTGAACACCTTACACCTACAATAAACTTACTGCAGCCAACGAACACCGCAAGATCTCAAATGGATAGGAACCATGTATTTGTGCTATCAAACTACAGCAATATTATTATGAGTAGCTGAGACACTCTAGGTCAAAGAACTATTCACACAACTACATTATTAGGAAGTTATTGACGAGTGAGTAGTCATCCATATAACTTCCAGTACTTGGTCATGCTCAATACCGTTAATCTCTATCAACTACCTACACTCTCACTCCAGTGTCACCACATTATAGGTTAGAGACTCATCTACCCTAAAAGGAAAGTGATCTATGCATCGATTTTAATGGATAAATCACCGTCCTCTGATATTCTAATAATCAGGAGCTTTTAAGAGTTAATCTATAAAGACACATGCTTCAGATTCTCAACTCTTGAGAATATGTGTCATTGTCCATTAACACCATGGACATTCATGGACATATCAATATGAATGAAAATAATACCCTTTTTATTCATAAGAAAAATTAAGTACAAAGTTCATGCCCTAAAAATTATAATGTGTCAAGCCAACTTGACTTTTAGGGCATACAACTATCAATCTCCCACTTGCATTAAAGCCAATTGGCTACATATCTAAGTCCCATCTTCTCAAGATAGACTTCAGCCTTTTACTGGCTCAGAGGCTTAGTCAGTGGGTCTACCATGTTATTTGTGTAGTCTACTCCTTGCATCTCAACATACTTCTTCTCAAGATAGTCGTGTATGATATGAAACTGCCGCTCAATATGCTTGGACTTCTGGTGAGACCTGAGCTCCTTAGCAAAAGCTATTACACCATTATTGTCACAATGTATGGGGATGGAATCAGATGGGATCACTGCAAGCTCCGTAATAAACTTTTATACCAGAAGGCTTCTTCTGCATCTTTAGAGGTAGCGATGTACTCTGCTTCCATTGCTGAATCTGCTATGATGAGCTACTTAGATCTTTTTCAACTAGTTGCTCCACCATTGCACAAAAACACAAATTTAGACTTTCTATTATCAAGATCAGACATAAAGTCTGGGTCTGTATATCCCTTTACCCCTAATTCTGAACTTCATCCAAATACTAAGAACAAATCTTTAATCCTTTTCAAGTACTTAAGAATGTTCTTCACAGCTATCCATAGTTCTGTTGAGTCTCAGGTGGTGCATTCATGGCTAGTCGGGTCAATATGCATGTGTTGATCTGGTCTATCATGATTTTTCATGATGTGTCTAGGGCTAGGGTTGTGTGTATGAGTCCTAGGTGTTTAGGCTCAGTTTTGGTCTTTCTGAGTCTTTGAGTCGGCTCTTCTATTGTAAGAGTCAACTTTGTTGGTTGGCATGTCTCAGAACAGGTGATTGTGATCTGGACGAGTCAGCTCAGATGGATTAGAGTCAGCTCGGATGCATAGTCAAGGAAACCTACAGTCTGGATGAGTCAGCTCGGATGTATTAGAGTCAACTCGTATGCATTAGAGTCAGCTTGGATATATTAGAGTCAGCCCGGGTGCACAATTAGGAAATCTGTTGTTTGGACGAGTCGGCTCGAATGGATTTCAGTTGGCTCGGATGATGGGTGAACTATTTTTGAAAGGTGCTAGCTAGGAGAGTTTTGAGATATTAGGCACGTGTGACCGAGGTATTATATATTGTATTCTCGTAAGAGGATGAGTGTGGTGTAACGAACTTCTTCGAAGTGGAAATCCCTTTCTCCTATGAAAATTTCTCTGTTTTCTTCTTTCTTCTCTCTTCTCCCATTCTTGGTGTTCTTGATCTTCATAGACCTGAATCCTACCATGATCTTCAATGGAGATTGCTGGTAGCTGATCATCCGCAACCTGGTGATACGCTTCCACTATTGCTTTATTGATTAAGGTCTTCATTCTTGATCGGAAACAAGGCTATTCTTGAGGATTTGGTTTGTCAAATATGGTTGGATTTGTAGCAGAATTCTTAATATCTGGTATCAGAGCAATGTTCGTGGAAGGAAGATCTCAAGATCAGAGGGTTGGAAGTAAGACTTCTTGTAGGTATGGTTTTCATATCTCTTGAATTCTTGATTGTGATAATGGCATCAAGTGGGTTCAAAGTAGATTTTGAGAAGTACGATGGTAAGGGAAACTTCACCCTATGGCAGTAAATGGTTAAAGATTTGCTAGTTCAACAGAGAATCTACAAGGTCTTGGTTAAAGAAAGATCAGAAAAGATTAGTGTTGAAGAATGGGAAGAGTTAGAAGAGATTGCTTTCATCACCATAAGGATGTGTTTGGCTGATCAGGTTTTACCTGAGGTGTGTTCAGAGATTACTGCAAAAGGTCTTTGGAGAAGACTGGAGAACACATACATGGGAAAGAACATGATGAACAAGCTATGGTTGAAGAAGTAATTATATAGCTTGAGAATGCCTGAAGGAGGAGACCTTGTTGCACATATTTAGAGGTTCAATTAGGTTTGTTCTGAGGTGATGAGTTTGGATATGAAGATAGACGAGGAGGATCGGGCATTGTTGCTATTATGTTCACTCCCTGGATCGTATGATGGTCTCATAATAACTTTAATTTATGGGAAGGAAACCTAAACTATGAAGAAGTTGTTGGTGTGCTCAGATCCAATGAGTAAAGGAAAAAGATCTGCAAAGGTAATTCTAATTCAGAGGTTCTTGCTGTGAATGAAAGGCAAGGAAGATCCAAGAAAAGAACTAGGGGAAAGTCCAAGGGTAGATCTCAGTCTCGGAACCACAAGAGTTTGAAATGCTACAAGTATCGATAGCTTGGCCATATCAGGAAGAATTGTCCTCTTTGGAAGACAGAAAAGGGGAGAGCCAACACTAGTGGTGCTAATGCTTTGGAAAGCAATGGAGGAGTACTGGTTGTATCAGATGGATCAGTGGATTAGGAGAATACTTTGATTTTGGATACTGCATGCTCATACCACTATACCTCACATCGGGATTGGTTTTATACCTATGATAGGTCAGATGGAGGTAGTGTAAGTCTTGGTGATGATCACCCTTGTATGGTAGCTGGAGTAGGCACTATTATGGTGAGGATGTATGATGGAGTGATAAGGACTCTATCTAATGTCAAACATGTACCAGAAATGAAAAAGAATTTGATTTCTTTGGGCTACTTGGAAATGCAGGGATATGTTTTTAGTTGCCAATCTAGTAATGGATGTTTGACAATTATCAAGGGAGCTTTCGTGGTAATGATAGGAAGAAGACTGAGCAACAATCTATAGAGGATGGAAGGCTCAGTATAAGTGATAGTGCTGAAGTGCTTGCAGCGATATAGGAGGAACAATTGAAATATAAACTATGGCATTATCAAATGGGTCATATGAGTGACCGAGGGCTCATGGAGTTAAGCAGAAGAGGGAACATCCCAGATTTGAAAAAGGATGGAAATGACTTGTGTGAGCCGTGTATCTTTGGTAAATAGCATAGAGTTAAATTTGCTGTTTGTACCAAGCCAAGTAAAGGAGTGCTCGATTTGGTGAACTCGGATATATGGGGACCGGCACCTGTTTTTTCTAAAGGTGGAGCAAGGTATTTGCTCGGTTTAAAGCTTGGAAAGTTGAGGTAGAGAAGGAGACAGGAAGACATGTAAAGTGCCTTCAGACTGATAATGGTGGGGAGTACTCTAGTACAGTGTTTAGGAGTTACTGTGAGGAAAATGGTATCAAATGCCATTACATAGTAAGGATGACCCCACAGCAAAATGGTGTCATGGAAAGGCTGAACCGGACACTATTGGAGAGGGCAAGGAGTATGAGGCTGTAGTCATCACTGCCAAAAACTTTTTGGGGTGATGCTATTACTCAGGCATGTTTTCTCAAAACAAGGTCCCCTCACTTCAAGTTGGATGGTGGCTTCCAGAAGAAGCTTGGAGTGGGAAGAAGGTGGAGCTTGGCCACTTGAAAGTTTTTGGTTGCCTGGCTTATGTTCATGTGGAGGCAACTGAAAGAAGCAAGCTGGATCCTTAGTCAAAGAAAATGATCTTTATAGGGTATCCACAAGGAGTCAAAGGTTAACTACTGTGGGATCCACAGTCTCAAAAGGCTGTGATCAGTAAGGATGTCATTTTTTATGAGAGGAGCATCTTGGTGAAACTGGGGACTGCAATTGGAAATGTAGTCAATAAGATGAACAGCAGTGAGAGTCCGTCGCAGGTGGAGGATAGGCCTTCAACATCAGCTGGAAATGGAGTTTCAGTTGAGGTGGAGTTGGATAGGAAAGATTCTCCAAGAGTGAAGGAGAGGCAAAAAGAATCAGATGTGCAAAGGGAAGTGCAGGAGGAGCCACAAATAGTAGACTTACAGGACAGTGCAAGGGGAGTGGCATTGCATAAGCCTCAATGCATAATCTGGAAGCCGGTTAGATATGGCATGGATAAAGTAATTTCATATGCTCTAATATCTATGAATGGAGATTTAGAAAGTTTTGTAAAGGCCATGGAAATTCTTGATAAAGAGTCATGGATGCAAGGCATGATGGAAGAGATGGAATCTCTCAGGAGGAATCAGACATGGCAGCTAGTGGATTCACCTAGAGATGCTCATGCTATTGGCTTTAAATGGGTGTTCACTAAGAAATCATTACCTTCAAAGCAAGGTGGAGTAAGATACAAGGCAAGATTGGTAGCAAAGGGATACTCACAAAGGGAAGGAGTTGACTATACAGAACTGTTTTCTCCTGTTGTACGCCATACTTTAATTCAGGTGTTGTTGTCTTTGGTAGCAAAACATAATTTGGAATTAGAGCAGATGGATGTGAAGATAGCCTTTCTACATGGAAGACTGGAAGAAAAAATCTATATGAAACAACCTGATGGCTTCATTGAGATTGGACAGGAGAACAAGGTATGTCTACTTCAGAGGTCATTGTATGGATTGAAACAATCACCTCGTCAGTGGTATCACAGATTTGATACATTTATCTTGAGCCTTGGATTTCTTAGATGTGAACATGATCATTGTGTCTATGTGAAGGATGTGGATACTATGGATGCTCTGTATTTACTTTTGTATGTGGATGATATGTTGATAGCCAACAGAAGTATGACAGCTGTGAAAGGACTGAAGAGAGCATTATCTCAGGAATTTGAGATGAAGGACTTAGGATCAGCTCAGAAAATCCTTGGAATGGTGATTTGCGGAGATAGGTGAAAAGAAATACTCAATTTATCACAAGGTGGGTACATTAAAAAGGTACTCGAGAGGTTTGGGATGGATAAGGCCAAACCTTTGGAAACACCATTACTAGGGCATTTTTCTCTCTCGAAAAAATAGTGCCCCCAAACAGAGAAGGAGAGAGAGTACATGAAAAGAGTTCCATATGCCAATGCAGTGGGCAGTTTGATATATGCTATGGTTTGTTGCAGGTTGGACATAGCATATGCTGTAAGCCAGGTGAGCAGGTACATGGCTAATCCTGGGAAGGAACACTAGAAGGAATTGAAATGGATTTTGAGATATCTACAAGGGACTCAAAGACATGGACTGGTATTTCATGGGCAGCCTGAAGGACATGGATGGAACTCCATAAAATCATGTGAGAATTCAGGTCCTTTGAAAGCATTTGTTGATGCAAGCTATGCAGATGATCTTGATACAAGGAGATCTATAACAGGTTATCTCTTCTGCATGTATGGTGGACCAGTTTCTTGGAGATCAACCCTTCAACCTATTATAGCTTTGTCTACAACAGAAGTAGAGTATATAAAGATTACTGAAGCTATAAAGGAAGCACTATGGCTGAGAAGGCTAGTGTCTGAAATGGAGGTCAAACAGTGTATGGTGGTCCTGCATAGTGATAGCCAGAGTGCCATACACTTGACACAAAACCCAATCTATCATGCTAGGACCAAGCATATAGATGTAAGGTACCACAGAGTCAGGGAGCTGGTGAAGGAAAGAGAAGTGGCACTGGTGAAGGTCCATATAATAGAAAACCAGGCGGATGCACTTACGAAGGCTCTACTAAGGGATAGCTTCTACTCTTGTATGTGGTTAATGGGTTTAAGGAGTTTGGCATATGTAGCCTTGAAACACCAAGGTGGAGATTGTTGAGTCTTAGGTGGTGCATTCATGGCTAGTCGGGTCAATGTACATGTGTTGATCTGGTCTATCATGGTTTTCCATGATGTGTCTAGGTCTAGGGTTGAGTCCGGTATGAGTCCTAGGTGTTTAGGCTCAATTTTGGTCTTTCTGGGTCTTTGAGTCGTCTCTTCTATTGTAAGAGTCGACTCTGTGGTTGGCATGTCTCAGAACAGGTGATTGTGGTCTGGACGAGTCAGCTCGGATGCACAGTCAGGGAAACCTGCAGTCTGGACGAGTAAGCTCGGATGTATTAGAGTTAGCTCGGATATATTAGAGTCAGCTCGGATGCACAGTTAGGAAATCTGTTGTCTGGACGAGTCGGCTCAAATGGATTTGAGTCGGCTCGGATGACGGGTGAACTATTTTTGAAAGGTGCAAGCTGGGGGAGTTTTTGGGATCTCGAGCACATGTTACCAAGGTATATATATATTGTATCTCATAAGAGGATGAGTGTGGTGTAACAAACTTCTTGGAAGTGGAAATCCCTTTCTTCCATGAAAATTCCTCTATTTTTTTCTTTCTTCTCCCTTCACCCGTTCTTGGTGTTTTTGATCTTCATAGACCTAAATCCTACCATGATCTTCAATGGAGACTGCTGGCAGATGGTCATCCACAACCTGGTGATATGCTTCCATGATTGCTTTGTTGATTAGGGTGTTCGTTCTTGCTTGGGAACAAGGCTGTTCTTGAGGATTTGGTTTGTCAAATCTGGTTGGATTTGAGGCAAAATTCTCAACAAGTTCTTCACCTGGATTCGACTGATATCTGCTCGTGACACTCACAGCAAGAGCTGTATCAGGTTGAGTACACAACATGGCATACATAAGGCTTCCAATTGCCGAAGCATATGGAATCTTGCTCATGTGTTGAATCTCTTTAGGTGTGCTAGGATACATTTTCTTGGAGAGATTAATGCCATGCCAAAGAGGTAACAATCCTCTTTTAGAGTTCTCCATGCTGAACCTTTTCAGCACTTCCTCTATGTAGATTTTTATGAAAGGCCAAGCATCTGATTAGATCTATCTCTATAGACCTTAATCCCTAAAGTATAAGATGCTTCACCTAAGTCTTTCATAGAGAATTTCTTAGATAACCAACTTTTGACTGAAGTCAACATGGGAATATCATTCCTAATAAGGAGGATGTCATCCATGTACAATACAAGGAATGTCACCACCCTCCTACTAGCCTTCCAATAAATACATGGCTCATCCTCATTCTTGATAAAATCAAATGATTTGATTGTATCATCAAAATGAGTATTCCGACTCTAAGAAGCTTGCTTCAATCCATAGATTGATCAATGCAGCTTTCAGACCTTTTGATCTTTATCATTGGAAATGAAACCCAAAGGCTGCTTCATATAGATATCTTCCTCAAGATATCCATTTAGGAATGCAATTTTCGTATCCATCTGCCATATCTCATAATCATGATATGCTATAATTGCAAGCAATGTACAGATGGATTTTAGCAAAGCTATTGGTGAAAAGGTGTCATGATAGTCAATGCCTTCACATTGACTATACCCTTTCACCACTAACCTAGCTTTAAAGGTCTCTACCTTACCATCTACACCTTTTCCTTTTGTAGATCCATTTACAACCAATAGGTATAATACCCTCTAGTGGATCCACTAAGGACCATACATGGTTATAATGCATTGATTCAATTTTTGACTTCATAGCATTCAACCATTTCTCGAAATCGATGTCTAACATCAACTCATCATAAGTCTTAGGATTAATCAATTGATCCTTGTCCCCAGCTAGAAATATTTTGATGCAGGAAGACTCTAAGATTGCTAAACATGCAGGAAAAAGAGAAAACTAATTTTTTTATGATTTTTATAATTTAGGTTTGTAGGCTAAATTTTTAAATAAAAGTAAGAACTAGCAGATAAAGTAGCAATGCAAAAAATCATCTTTTCGTAGGCAAACTCATGCAAAATAATAAATTACCAGGACCCGAGAATTGAGAAAATCCCGGATTATGATAGCTTATCTTCATCAAATTAGAAAATAAGAGTTGGGAAGGTTTCTTAACAGTCAGAGATTTGAATCTGTAATTGTAGGGTTCACACAGCTCTCAGATTGAAGCCTGGAAGACGAAGCTCGGTTCTCTTGATTAGATGGCTGATTTGGACAGTCCCGGAGGCAAGGAAAGCCTCCTCTAGGGAGGTGAGACACCTCGAGGATCCTGCAAAACATCAAAGGTCAATCAAAATAGCAATTAAATAAAGGAAAGAACTAGGGTTTAGAAGGAATCAGGATAGGATTTAGAAGTTGGGTTGTTTGAAGCTTGATGATGTCTCCTTACTTGGTGGCCTAGGGCACTCTTTCCTGGACGTGTGAAGGATTGGATGGCAGTGAGTTAGGGCATGGAAGGATGCTAGGGCAGCAAGAAATTTGGCTAATCACAAGAACACAAACCAAAGGAAAACAGAAACAAAGTAACACACAAGCTCACAAGCTCAAATAAATTTACCAGGGTTTTGATATCATGAATAAAAAATTGATTACAAGAGGGGGAGGGTTGGGGTATTTATAGAGTTCCCATGTCCTCTAACTAGGTTACATACTTGGGTTACAAGTCCTCTCCTAGCTAGGTTAGAAAATCAAAATTAAAATAATTAGGAGCATAAGTCCCAACCAGGTTAGGATTTGACCTAGTCTTCTCCTTCTTCCTTCATGCTTTGACTATTCCACTCAAGGACACCTCTTGGACTTGGTCAACACTTCAAGGATGCCTAGGAAGGTGTGTTGGGCTTCTAGGGGCAGCAAGGGCCCGACCCAAAGGGGCTTGGGCATATGGGCTTCGGCCTCTGGAAGCTGGTGTTGCCTGGTAGCCTAGTAGCAATAATATTTCATGGAATCTTGCTTTTTTAAGGCTTGGTCTTGGCACCTGGGCTTGATTTCCTTGGGCTGGGGTACAGGTGAGTCTCTAGAATCATGGTTGCCTTGGTTTAGGAAAATGCTTTGGCATCTGGGGAGGAATCTGCCATCTGGAGGACATTTGGAAAGAATCAGGATTTCTGGAAGCATCTTGGATCCTAGGTTGTCACACAAAATCCAATGGACTGATGTAGTGACCTCTGACTCCTAGATGTGGCCTGGCGAAACTCCAAAATAGTGTAACCTCTTCTTTGGTATAAAAATTGGGCTCATACTGGACTCATAATTGATGTACAGGATTCAAAATATTGACTAAGTTGAGGGTTGAGACAAATCAACAGGACTCAGTCTTAATTGATTACAAAACTTTCATTACTTTGATACATGACTAATTAAACCATATGGAATCCAGTGATCTGTGTCTGATCCTGGTGTCCCCACTAATGGTGCATGGGCTTGGGCCTCTGGAAGCTGGGGTGGCTTGGTAGCCTGGTAGCAGGAATATTCTATGGAATCTTGCTTCTTTAGGGATTGGGCTTGGTGCTTGGGCTTGATTTTCTTGGGCTGGGATGCAGGTGGACCTATGGAATCATGGATTCCTTGATTTAGGAATATGCTCTGGCATCTGGGAAGGAATTTGGGCATCTGGAGGACATCTAAAAAGAATCAGGGTTTCTAGAAGCATCTTGGATCTTGTGTTGTCACACAAAATCCAATGGGCTGATGTAGTGGCCTCTGACTCCTGGATGTAGTCTGGTGAAACTCCAAAATAGTGTAACATTTTCTCTAGTACAAAAATTGGGCTCATACTAGACTCATAATTGATGTACATGACTCAAAATACTGACTAGGTTGAGGGTTGAGACAAATCAACTAACCTCAACTTATTATAGGACTCAATCTTAATTGATTACAAAACTTTCAAAACTTTGATACATGACTAATTAAACCATATGAGATCCAGTGATCTAAGTCTAATCCTGGTGTCCCCACCATATTTCCTTTATATCCTCTGTAAGCATACCTAAGTACCTTTAGGAGGTTTGGAGACTCTAGTAGACCTGCAAGATGGAAGAGCATTTATGTGAATTGGTTGATTATGTTTGATCTAATCTCTAGCTGGCTACACTTTAGAGACATTCTCATCGTGCTCAATTAGCCTCCCACTATCACCTTCCTGAATAAACTATTTTTCAAGAAATGTGGAATGTCTGCTCATAATCACATGTGATCTTCTGGAAGGTAAAAGTAATATCCTAAAGTTTCATTATGATATCCTATAAATCGAGCTTTCACAGATCTAGATTTCAATTTATCCATCATTAGTCTTTTGACATAGGTTGGACCATGTCAAATCCCATATGGTGTGGTAGGAACAGATTTAGATGGAACTCTATTTAAATATAATGAAGTTGTAGGGCATATCCCAAAAGAAATAAAGGCAAGTCAGTGAAGCTCATCATGGATTGGACCATATCTATTAGTGTCCTCTTTCTCCTCTCAGACACCCCTTGAGCTGAGGTGTACCAGGTGGAGTCCTTTGTGAGCTATGCCATTGTCCTTAAGATAACCTAAGAATTTTCTTCTAAGGTATTCGCCTCCTTTATCTGATCGAAGAATCTTAAGGGTTTTACCTGTTTGTTTTGCTATCTCATGTCTGAATTCTTTGAACTTTTCAAAAGCTTTAGATTTATGTCTCATAAGAAACACATAACCATACCGTGATAATTATCAGTAAATGTTATAAAGTAGTAAAAACCATCCCTAGACTACACATCAAATGGACTACACACATCTATGTGTACGAGGGTAAGCAATTCTTTAGCCCTCTCCCCATGTCCTACAAAGGGTAACTTGGTCATTTTTTCTTGAAGACGTGACTCACAAGGTGGATATGATTTAGAATTAACTGAATCTAAAATCCCATCCCTTTCCAGTTTGTTAATTTTGTCCTCACCGATATGACCGAGCTTTAGATGCCATGTATATTTATCATTTAGGTCATCTCTTGCACGTTTATGTCTTATGGTATTCACTTTAATTCTCTCGTTAATATTTAAAGATTCATCGGCATGCAAATGATAGAGACTGTAAATTAAAATAGCTTTTGTAACCAATTTATTTCTCAAATAAATATTACAAAAGTCTTTATTGAATTTAAATTCAAATCCTTCTTATACTAGCATAGAGATAGAAATCGAATTTCTACTAGCTTCAGACACAAAATAACAGTCACAAGTACTAATCTAAATCCTAAAGGTAACACCAGAGAATATGATCCAATGGCTTGTGTAGCAACTTTTGCTCCATTTTTGACATGTAGGACCATCTCACCTTCTCTCAGCATTCTACTTCTTTCTAGACCCTACATTAAAATGCATTTATGAGCACTAGAGCCAGAGTCTAAAATCCAATTGGAAGTAGATGAAACTGTTAGGTTAGATTCAATAATGAGTATGAACTTACCTTCAGAAGGTACATCCTCCTTCTATTTCTTTAAGCTTTCAAGGTAGAGAGGATAATTCTTTTCTAGTGGCCATCTATATTACAGTGGAAACATTTTTCTTTGCTAACCTTAGATTTCTTTGGAGCGTCCTTCTTCTTCTATTTGTTTTCCTTCTTCTGCTTCTTTGCAGGTCTCTTCTTCTTCCAAGTAGACTCTTTTGGAGGAAGATTGCTCCATAGAGAAAACAGAGCCCCTTGAACTCTTCAGGGTCCCCTTATTTCTTACCAATATATTCAATAATTCAGGTAAAGTGTAATTCAACTTCTTCATATTGTAGTTCATAACAAATTGAGCATATGAACTAGTCAAGGACTGGAAGATCAAATCTACCTGAAGCTCCTTGTGAATAGGAATGCCCAGCTTCTCTAGCTATTCTAAGTCCTTGATCATTGACAAACAATGATTGTGGATAGACTGCCCTTCATGCATCTTGTTGTTGAAAAGTCATTTCAACACCACAAAGTACGCAATCTGACTTTCTTTACCATATAACTCTTATAGGTGAATCAAAATCAATTAGCAGTTGGCATATCCTCACGTTGGCTCTATAATTTATTTGAATTTGAGGCCAACATGTAACACTTAACCTTATTATCATCTTCCATCCATTTTCATATGCAGTCGTATGACAAGCATTTGGATGGTCAGTTAAAACAGGGGGTTCCTGGTCAAGTACATAGCCCAACTTCTCAGAACTCAAAATAATTTTGATTTTCTCAACCAATCTTTGAAATTAAGTCCTACAAGTCGATTTGTCTCTAGAATATTGATTAAGAGATTTGAAGCATACATGGTTAACTGAAAGAGTAGAAGATTCAAATAAGCTGTTTATACTTAATTATAAAATTATTCTAGGGTCTTTAAAAAATTATTCTAGAACTCCCACTATTTTCTCGAATCTCTCACACTCCCCGTGGAGATGCGGAAAACCTGCGACTCTAGATTTCTAGTGGGTGCTACGATCCCATCGATGTGTGTCACCTCACCATGCCCGATTATTGGTAACACACTACACCAACAAGTGGCCAACTCTTGTCCAATATATCTAATACAATTTGTAGCATCTTGTTCTCTAAATTATGGAACCTCAACATGCCCATTAATTGGTCCAATCATTAGTTAAGTAAGACCCACCATTCCTGCTAGACAAAGCCATCATTGAGTCCCTCAATGTGCCCGTTTATTGGGCCCAACCCCATCAGTGCCTAGCAACATCTCATGCTTAATAGGGTGGTTGTGTCTTCTCGATGCAACTAGACCACTATAACCAGCCGAGAATAATCAACACCAGTAGGACACCTGCACACCTACAATGATGGAAGACCCAAGACTCAATATTTATGGAGAGCTAAGGTTCAGGTCTCTTCTAAATTGATCAGGCAAATCATGTCTAACCAAATATATTAAGTCAGCACAATCTCATGTCTGATTTAAAATAACTAGCTTGGGTGAACTCAAATCAAAAGTGACCCTATTGAAAATTTAATCAACTAAATTGGCCAGGTCAATTTGATACATGGGAGGTTCTGCCATGTTGCCCAGTGAGCAACCCAAGAGGGGGGGTGAATTGGGTTTCTAACAATTTAAGCTAAGCTTGAATTAAATAAATAACAATCTTTACAAGACAAGATTTGCAATTCAACAAGGTACTAGAATTTAAAGTGTAATGCTCTAATATAAAGGTGCAGCGAAAATTGAAAGCAATAGGCAATAAGGAGATGAGCAAGGAAGGAGAAACAAGCAATTACAAACACAACAATCTATAGTGGTTCGGTGCCAACAATGCACCTACATCCACTCCCCAAGATCCCCTTGGAAATTCACTATAATCCAAAGATTACAACTGATTAGTTTTCCGGGCTCACTAATCAAAACCGACTTGTTTTACAAGGCTCACAAGTCACAACCTCACTTGGTCTTACGGGCTAACCAAGAACCTTAGTGGTTTTGCGGGCTAACCACCAACCTAATTGGTTTTCAAGGCCAACCAAAAACCTCACTTAGTTTTCCGGGCTAACCAAGAACCTTAGTGGTTTTGCAGGCTAACTACCAACCTAATTGGTTTTCAAGGCTTACCAACAACCTCACTTGGTTTTCCAATAGGCTAACCATAACCTTTACAAGATAAAAGATAGGAAAATAAAGAACCAATGTAAGCTTTCAATAAAAAGCATATAAGTCGATGTAGCTCGAAGTAGTGTTGCTTTGCTCTTGTTGAAGCCTTTTGAATGCCCAAGAATGAATGATCTTTAATGCACATGATAGCTTTGAATGCTTGGAAGGCTTCCTTCTTACTTGAGAGTAGTTGAGCTTTGAATGAATGGGAGTTAAGGCTCTTCTCTCTTCTTTCTCTTTAAACTCTTCAAGAAAATTTAATACAATGAATAGTTATTGTCTTGATTTGATTTGACGCCTTTATATACCTTTCCAAGCCCCCAAAATCAAAATATAGACGTTATACTTGAAAAACTAGCCATTGGAGGGCATTTGGGAGACTTCTGTGCTTGAAAAAACTAGCCATTACTGTTGTCAGAACTCCATGTGTCGACACTTCCTTTTCGTGTATCGACACATCCAGTCGACACATGTTCTTCTTGAGTCGACACAAGTTCAAAATAGTCCATTCAGATTCTCTGAAAAAATTAGCTGAGTCGACACATTCTCAGTGGAGTCGACACATAGAGTTGACATATTAGGTCCGTGTGTCGACACATCAACTGTTCATTCAACTTCTGAAAGTTCTGTGGCTTGACATTCTCAAGCGATGTGTTGATCCATGTGTTGACACTTTGAGTCAACCATAAGGTCCATGTGTCGACACATCATCTGTGCCATTTAAAATTTTGCTGTGTGCCGGTCTGAGTCGATGCACCATATTCATGTGTCGACACATCAAGTCATGTGTCGACACCTTTAGTCGACACATCATCAAAAAGATACAGAATTTGCTGAACTTGAGCTGGAACATGTCTTCATTTACCTTGGTCATCCATTCAACCAACTCTTTGAGTGTCCAAGTCTAGTTTTGTGCAATCATTCCATTCAAACTTGCTTCTACAACATAATTGGGCTTCTTCAAATTTTATGAGCATCCTTTCATTTGAAAACATGCTTAAAGCAAATCATTAGTCCTCAAATTATACTTAACTGTTTTGCTTATCATCAAAATCAATTAGTGGAGTCCACAATCTCCCTCTTTTTGATGATGACAAAATCCTTAAGTATAAATTACTTTAAAAGAAAACTTTAAGAGAATAGATCAAGATGCACAATATTGAAAGCATTAAGTGTCAATCATTAATTAAAATTATAAACATTCAAAATACAGGTGATAGAATTTGAGCTTGTTTCAAGGATAGAGAGTATCAGAACTTAGCCAGAACTTTGATATTTATTTAAATGCAATAAGAACATGTATCATGATACTCTTACAATGAAAGTTTCAGCAATTGACAAAGCTCCCCGTGAATTAATGATTCATAACAAAATTTGAAAGAATAATTTCAAAAACATTGAAATAGGGATTTTGAGAATCATATTTACTTTGACAAAAGGTAAAGCTCCCCCTTTCATAAATTCAGGTTTTCAAAAAGTAAAAGTTACTCCCCCTTTAATTTGAAAAGGTAGACATACATTTATACTTTAAATAACATCATAAATTACTCCCCCTTTTTGTTATCATAAAAAGGTAGGAAGAAATGAAATGAATAAACAAGACAAAGCATAGTCACTGAACATATAAAAGCAAATCAAGACATCATTCATGTTTACCAGAGATATAAAAGTGTGAAAACACAAAGTTTTTCATATATGTCAGAAACTTGTACATTAAGTACACAAGTACATAACAAGGATAAAAGTATATGTAAACATGAAAGTAAACTATCTGGAGATATAAAACTATCAAAAAATATATCAATGTCCTAATCCTCATCCATCGAGTCATCAAAAGATGAACTAATCTCGATCGATCTGGTATCAGAAGAAGATCGAGCTCGTGACCAACGAGGTCGAAGATCTCGAAGTCTGGTCCTGGTCGGCTGACGAGGGGTACGGCATCCACGTCCTCTACGACGAATATAGGTCCGACCTCTGGCTGAAGCAGTAGAGGTAGAAGCTACGTCCTCCGCAGGAACTGAACTGATCGGGCGAATCATCTCAGCAATAGCTGGTGTAGGAGTATGATCAAAAGTAGGTCCATAATCAAGATACTGAAAGCTGGGTGTGTAAAACCCAAGCTCTCGATTGACTGATGAAGTATGAAGGGTAGGACTATCAAAAGTAGGTGTAACAGCTGATGATACAAGCGTATCAAGAATAATAGTATCAGCTGTGGAAGGTATCAGTGTATGTACAATAGATGTATCAAGTGTGGGTGTCTGAATGATAGGTGTATAAGTGTCAGGAGAATCAATAGAAGGTAAATCAGTAATAGGTAGGTCAACAATAGGACTAAGAATAGGAATAGGAATAGGAACTGGAGTCTGATCAATCGACTTGGAAGGAGAGGATGGATCAGGTATCGGGGCAGGTCAGAAGGATGGGTCAATAGGTCTCGCAGCTACGTCATCCGTCACCTCCAAAACTGGCTCTGACATAAGATCATCAATGTCAAACTAGTCGGAGTCAGTCACCTCATCTCCATCAACATCTCCAACAATAGTATCTCCAACTCCATCTCTAATAGTAGTCTCAGCACCAATATCAATATCACCAATGTCATCAGCCGGTACTGGAGCAGGAACATCAACAGTGGCAAGAGCTGTGTCTGCAGTAGGAGCACTCATAGAAGATCTGGATAGTGCTAAGAGAATAGCCAAAATACCATCACTGTGACCTCTATGGCTCTCTCTCGTCTCAACAATAAAAATATCTAGACGTTGTCTCATGATGAAAACACCGATCTCTATGCATCTGACTCTATCCTCTAGAGTATCTGAAATACCAAGAGTCTCTGTCTGCTCTGGCTATGGCTATGGCTATGGCTGGGTAGATGTAGAAGGATCTGATTGAGCTGGCTGTGCTGCCATCTCAGGCTATGTCTCTCTTGGTCCAACCTCACCTGATAGAATCCGCTCCTCCTCTGTTGTGTCCTCATCAATGTCAGCTGCATCCTCGGCCTGTCCTGATATCCTGCATGTACATTGGCCTCAGACTAAATGATAACCCATGCGATGTAGTGATCTGATGTCATATACATCGGTATGGATCAAGGTACGATAGGACTTATCCTGGAAGCTGACTCCATACTCTCTGAATAGTACTGTCAAACCCATGCCATATGGCAAGCAGAGCCGCTAGCTAGACACTGCCTCAGTAATCTGATGGATCATCAAAACAGGAAGACAAACCGGCATCCACTGAATCAGAGAGACCATCACGAGCAGCTCTCGCTTGGCAATGTAGTCAAATCGACCGGTCTTCGACAGAAGAATCCAGGCAACATTGAGATGTAGCAGTCTCATCTCCACTGACAGTCTTGAAGCAGGAATAGTGGCTCCCTCTGGTAAGGTATCAGACTCAAAAATGCACCGGAGCCCACAACTCTGTCTAATAGACTATCCATAACTAATCCAGTCATGGGTATATCCCATACCCTGCTCAGAATCTTAGCTGAAATAGGAATATCCTGTCCCCTAACCTGAGCAATCCAGCCATCTGATACACGGGCAAGTGATCCGTAGAACTCCCTCATTAGCTCGGGATAATATCTCTCACTGAGCGAACAAAAAGATGCCAAACCAGCATGTCAGATCCACTCTCCTATCCAAAAATGCTGCTGGTCCAAGAAAGAGAAGTCCACTCGGTGTCCTCCAACCACTATCTTGGAGCTCATTCGACTAGAAGGTGCAAACAACTGTCATACAAGTGAATCTGGAACCCTAGACTCGTGTCGTGCCTTCATTCTCCGCTCTTCTTCACACTATGACTGACGCGGTCGGCGAACAACTTGTATGCAATGACCCATAGTCAACAATCAAGGTTTGGGCAAGGTTTTTGGAGGAAATAGGGGGTTTCTATGGTTTAACAGCTAAAACCTAGAAGGGATTCCAATCAAAAACAAACACGAAACCTTCAAATCTGAGAGAATGGCGGGTAAAAGCACGAAAATGAGAGAGGATAAACAAGATGGATACCTGGAGTTGAAGTGTCGGCTCGGAGGAAATTGAATTTTGGGGGAAAAACGGATCGAAAACCCTTAAAATCTCAGTTTCCCGTCGGGTATCTGTCGACTCACGCATGTGTCGACACATAAAGGAGTCGACACATGATGTGTTGACATATCGACTTAAAAACTGAAAAATTTAGAATTTCACAAAAAGATCAAAATCAATTTAAGCAACAGATATTTGGAGTCAAATCATCAATGATTAATCATGATTTATCAAAAGTAAGATTGAATGGATCTTATTCGAGTCACATTTCATACAGAATCGATCTTCAAGAGAGGTTTAGTTAAAATATCAGCTAATTAAAATTCAGTACTATAAATTCAAGCAAAATATCATTGTTCTCACGTGATCTCTAATAAGTGATGCTTAATTTCAATGTGCTTGCTCTAGATGTTGAACAGGATTTTTGTCAACAAATAGCACTTGTATTATCACATTTGATAGGAATTCTAGCCAACTTGATTCCAAAGTCTTCAAGTTGTTGCTTATCCACAAGATTTGAGCACAACAATTTCTGCTGCAATATACTCAGCCTCTGAGTGGATAGTGCAACTGAAGTTTGTTTCTTGCTAAACATGAGATTAAGTTAACCCCAAGAATTGGCAAGTTCCACTAGTACTCTTTCTATCTAATTTACAACCAGCAAAGTCTGCATCAGAATATCCAATTAATTCAGCAGAAGAATTTCTAGTATAACCACAAACCAATGCTAATAGTACCAACAGATATCTAATAAAGTGCTTAACAGCCTAAGATGTGATTCCTTAGGTTATGACTGAAATCTAGCACACATGCAAACACTGAACATAATATCTGGTCTACTAGCTGTAAGATACAGTAAAGAGCCTATCATGCCTCTATATAATTTCTGATCTACAGATTTATCATTTTCATCTTTATCTAATTTACATGAGGGGCTCATAGGCGTACCTATTGGCTTAGTAGTCTCCATCCCAAAATTTTTGATAATTTCTCTTGTGTACTTAGCTTGGTTGATGAAGATACCATCTGAAATTTGCTTGATCTGGAGTTCAAGGAAAAAGTTGAGTTCTCCCATCATGCTCATCTCGAACTTACCCTGCATTAACTTAGCAAACTCTTGACAAAGAATTTCATTAGTAGCACCGAAAATAATGTCATCAACATATATTTATACTACTAATAAATCAGTATCTTTCCTTTTCAAAATAGTGTTTTATCAACATTTCCTCTAGAAAATTTATTTTCAATAAGAAATTTGCTTAACCTTTCATACCATGCTCTAGGTGCTTGCTTTAATCCATAAAGTACTTTGTGCAATTTGAAAACATGATCATATGTGCATGATTTTCAAAACTGGGTGGTTGTTCACACAAACCTTTTTTATTTATAAAACCATTTAAAAAAATACTTTTAACATCTATTTGAAATAATTTGAAGTTCATGAAACATGCAAAGGCTAACAATAGTCTAATTGCTTCAAGTCTAGCAATAGGAGAAAAAGTTTCATCAAAGTCAGTCCCTTCCTCCTGATTGTAGCCTTTAGTAACTAAGCCTAGCTTTATTTTTAATTACAACACCATTTTTATCTAATTTATTCCTAAATACCCATTTAGTGCCAATAATAGAAACATTAGGTGGTCTTTCTACAAGAGTCCAAACATTATTCTGTCAAATTGTATTAGTTCTTCTTGCATAGCATTGATCCAATTAGAGTCTTTTTCAGCTTCTTCAAAACATTTAGGTTCTATTTGAGATACAAAAGCTACGTAATCACATTCATTTCTAATAGAAGCTTTAGTTCTTATCCCTTTAGATGGATCACCTATGATTAATTCCTTAGGGTGTCCATGAGCATACCTCCACTCCTTAGGTAGATCATGATGCACTGGAGTGTCATCTTCTTTCTCATCTTTGTCTTAATTCTCATCATTTGGTTGAGCCTGATCATCCAATGTCAGCTTCTGAAGTTTGTCAGCACCTACACATTCATCAATTGTATCCTCTTTTCTCGAGGACTTGTTAGAACATTCTTCAAATACGACATGTACAGACTCTTCTACAACTAAAGTTCATTTGTTAAATACTCTGTATGCCCTGCTTGATGTAGAGTATCCTAAGAAGATACCTTCATCAGACTTGGCATCGAACTTCCCTAGATGATCTTTTCCATTGTTCAAAATAAAACATTTACAACCAAAACTCGAAAATATTTCAGGGTGGATTTCATTGGTTCCAAAGATCATATGGAGTTTTCTTTAAAATAGGGCGTATTAAAATTCGATTCAAAACATAACAAGCTGTATTTATAGCTTCAGCCAAAAATACCTTAGCAAATCATTTTCAAAAATCATAGTGCGTGCCATTTCTTTAAAGTGCGATTTTTCCTTTCTACTATCCCATTCTGCTGATGTGTCCTAGGTGTTAAAAATTATGTTCTATCCCTTTTTCATTACACAAGTTTTCAAAATCTTGATTTTCAAATTCGGTTCCATGATCACTATGGATACAAATGACTGAAACACCTTTTTCGTTTGAGACCTTTCTATAAAACTTTATGAATACAGAAAAAGATTCATCTTTTTGTGCTGAGAAGAAAACCCAAGTAAATCTCGAAAAGTCATCCACAATAACTAATCCATATCTCTTGCCTCCTAGACTGATGTTCTAGTTGGTCCAAAGAGATCCATATGGGAGTAGTTCAAGTGGTCTACTAGTAGTTACAAATCCTTTTGGTTTGAAAGAGGTTTTGACTTGTTTTCCAAATTGACATGCTTGGCAAATTCTATCTTTTTCAAAACTGATTTCAGGTAAATCTCTAACTAAATTCTTTTTGCAAAGTTTTCAAATAAGGTATATACTAGCATGCCCTAACCTTCTATGCCATAACCAACTAGTCTCTTCTTTGGTAGAATTCATTGCAACAAGGCATTCTCCATTTGGTAAAGAAAGATCATCAAGATCTACAAGATAGATATTTCCGTGCCTTTTTCCAATGAATTGTACTCCATCTAAAATTGGACTAGAAATCATGCAATATGATAATTTGAAAACTACTTGAAAACCTTTATCGCAAAACTGACTAATACTTAAGAGATTATGCTTTAAACCATCTACTAGAAGTACATTACTAATACTATTAGAAGGAGTTATGTGAACCTTACCAATTTCAATGATTTTATCTTTACCATTATCACCAAAGTTCGCACTTCCTCCATTCAAAGCTTCAAGAGAGGTGAATTGCTTCACATCTCCAGTCATGTGCCTTGAGCAACAACTATCAAGATACCAAATTCGTTATTTTCCTTGGTTGCAAGACACACCTGTAATAAGATCAAGCTTTGTTTTTTAGTTACCCAAGCAAACTTGGGTCCTTTCGGGTTAGCATTCAAAATGGTTCTTTTTGAAACCCATATTTTACCAAAAGATATGATTTTTCTAAAATTGCATTGACATGATTTATGACCTAATTTTTACATGTAAAACAAGTGATACTGGATGATGTAGGTATAAAAAAGTTTTTGAAATACTTTTGTGCTTTTGAGGTTTATATCCTAAACATGCCTTGTTGAAAACTGCTCTTTGATTATTTAAAAGTAAATCAGCTTTTCTGAACTAAAGATGAATTTATCAATAAAAGGTTTGATTTTCTCAAGTTCATTTTTGTATTTTCATTTTCAAGTTCCAAATCTTTGTTTTTCTTTAAAAGATCATTATTAGAAACAACATGTTTAGGTCTTTTTAGAACTTCATTTTCCATAGCTAGAGCATTATTCTTCTTTTCCAAAACATCTTGCTTAATTTTCAAAGAACTAACATCATTAATTAAAAGAATTATTTCTAATGAGAAGCTATTAGGAAGCTTTTTTAATTTCTTATTTTCAGATAATACTAATTTATAATCATGCATCAATTCTTCAAAAGCACTTCTAAGCTCATCAAAAGTAAAATCAACTTCAGAGTCGGAACATACCTCTTCATTGTCCTGATGTGCCATTAAGCAGAGATTTACAATTTCAGTCTGCTCTTCCTCTGAACTGGAGTCTTCGCTATCACTCCACGTGGCCATCATTGCTTTCTTCCTTAGTTTCTTCCTTGACTTCTTGAGGAGAGGATAATCAAATTTGTAGTGCCCGTGTTTCTTGCACTCAAAGCATGTAGGTACTTCCTTCTCCTTTTCCTCATCTTTATCTTTTTCTTTTTCCTTTCCCTTTTTCTTAGATTAAAACTTCTTCTTGTAGAAAAATTTCCTCCTCTTCATGAATCTTCTAAACTTTCGGGCAAGGAGGGCTTCTTCACCTTCTTCTTCTTCATCATCATCGGACTCATCATTCAAGGATTCTTCTTGAACATTTGATTTAAAAGCGATCCCCTTCTTCTTTTTATCCAAGTCCATTGATTTCTGTTTCAAATTGAGCTCATAGGTCATGAGCGATCCTACTAGCTGCTCAAGTGTAAGCTTGTCTACATCTTTTGCCTCTTTAATTATCGTCACCTTTGGATCCCATGACGTCGGTAGTAACCTAAGAATTTTGTACAAAGATCAGCATTAGATATGACTTTACCAAAACTCCTCATAGAATTTACAATATTTGTAAAACGTGTATACATATTAGTAATAGATTCATTTGGTTCCATCCGGAACATCTCATATGTGTGCACTAACATGTTTATCTTGGTGTTCTTCACTTGATCGGTACCCTCATGGGTAACCTCAAGTGTGTCCCATATTTCTTTGGCGGACGTGCATGTAGATATCCTATTGAACTGACTACGATCTAATGCATAATACAAGAGATTCATTGCCTTAGCATTGATCTTGGATTGTTTAATATCATTTTCATCCCAATCCTCTTCAAGTTTTGGGATGGAAACACCATTAACCACCACCGAAGGAACATAAGGACCCTTATCAATTACTTTCCACAAATTGTAATCTATAGAATGCATATAAATTCTCATCCTAGTTTTCCAATAAGTGTAATTTGCACCATTGAAAAATGGAGGTCTGTTTGAGGCTTGTCCCTCAACTACACTAGTACCAATTGGGGTTACCATAGATCTTTACTCAAGACGGTAAAACCTATATACTGAGAACAAAGCTTTGATACCACTTGTTGCCTAGTGAGCAACCCAAGAAGGGGGGTGAATTGGGTTTCTAACAATTTAAGCTAAGCTTGAATTAAATAAATAACAAACATTACAAGACAAGATTTGCAATTCAACAAGGTACTAGAATTAAAGTGTAATGCTCAAATATAAAGGTGCAACGGAAATTGAAAGCATTAGATAATAAGGAGATGAGCAAGGAAGGAGAAACAAGCAATCACAAACACAACAATCTATAGTGGTTTGGTGCCAACAATGCACCTACATCCACTCCCCAAGATCCCTTGGGAATTCACTATAATCCAAAGATTACAACCGATTAGTTTTCCGGGCTCACTAATCAAAACTCGACTTGTTTTTACAAGGCTCACAAGTCACAACCTCACTTGGCTTTACGGGCTAACCAAGAACCTTAGTAGTTTTGCGGGCTAACCACCAACTTAATTGGTTTTCATAAGGCTAACCAAAAACCTCCCTTAGTTTTCCGGGCTAACCAAGAACCTTAGTGGTTTTGCAGGCTAACTACCAACCTAATTGGTTTTCAAGTCTTACCAACAACCTCACTTGGTTTTTCAACAGGCTAACCAATAACCTTTACAAGATAAAAGATAGGGAAATAAAGAACCAATGTAAGCTTTCAATAAAAGCAAATAAGTCGATGTAGCTCGAAGTAGTGTTTCTTTGCTCTTGTTGAAGCCTTTTGAATGCCCAAGAATGAATGATCTTTAATGCACTTGATAGCTTTGAATGCTTGGAAGGCTTCCTTCTTGCTTGAGAGTGGTTGAGCTTTGAATGAATGAGAGTTAAGGCTCTTCTCTCTTCTTTTCTCTTTAACTCTTCAAGGAAATTTAATACAATAAATAGTCGTTGTCTTGATTTGATTTGAAGCCTTTATATACCATCTCAAGCCCCCAAACTGAAATCTAGCCGTTATACTTGAAAAACTAGCTGTTGGAGGGCATTTGGGAGAGTTCTGCGCTTGAAAAAACTAGCCGTTACTGTTGTCAGAACTCCATGATGGGGACATCTCAAGCACGGATCTTGGAGCAAGCATAATTCTTGGAGTGGCACAGATCTTGAAGCATTTTTGGAATAAATTTATTTAGGATTTATCTTTTGTTTAAAATTTGAATTAGGATTTGGTTGGTTAGGATTGATATATGGATAGGCTTATCTTATCCTATCTTATATTTGAATTTGATTCATTCTTATCTTTTTATCTTGTATTCAAATTCAAATGAGGGTTGGAAAATCTATAAATACCACCCTCAGCCTTTTGTAATAGGAGGATGGATGAATAAAATTTCTATTGTTCTGTGTGAAGGATCTGTGTGATCCTAGGGTATCTATATGATCCCTTCTCCATCTCCCAGGGTTTCTGTGTGATCCCTGATTTTGGGCATCTATGTGAGCCCAGGGCATCTATGTGAGCCCTTTGCTATGTGCTTGTTCTTCTAGGGCATCTGTGTGAGCCCCTTTGCTATGTGCTTATTCTTGGGGAATCTATGTGAACCCCAGTATTTTTCTTTACCCTGCACCCTCTTCTTTCCTCCTTCTTTGCAAATCCTAATCTCTGGTGGCTTTCATGCTCGCCAGTGATCCAGTCCAATCTCTGTCCCGCATCAAATGGTATCAGAGCTAAAGGATTAGGATTTTTCTGCTTCATCACCGGCCCACTATTCTCTTTCTTCCCTGTTTCAAAATCGTCCACGGATCCTTCCCCAACATCGACGTCGGATCATTCTCCCCCTAGCCATCCTCAACCCCAGCTCCCAGCCACTCCGTGAAAGACTCTGGTCCGCCGACCTCACCAGAGGGATCACCTCCGAGCCCACCAGCGATCGTCTTCTTCTCTCCATCAATGACATCTCCCCTGCCTACAGCCGGCGAGCCCCAACACCTGATTCATCATCGCCCTCAAGCTTCAGATCGAATGCTCCACCGAATCGCCTTAGTGCTCTCCATTGGCTAGCCGTGTTCCTCCGCCATGGCCGCCACCGTCATCAACCTCGCTCAGCATCGGAGTCCTTTTTGATTGGTTTCAGTTCCATCAACCTCGCTCAGCCTGATTCGACGGAGTCGAGTTCACCCCACCGTAGGAGAATGATGGGGACATCTCAAGCACGGATCTTGGAGCAAGCATAATTCTTGGAGTGGCACAGATCTTGAAGCATTTTTGGAATAAATTTATTTAGGATTTATCTTTTGTTTAAAATTTGAATTAGGATTTGGTTGTTTAGGATTGATATATGGATAGGCTTATCTTATCCTATCTTATATTTGAATTTGATTCATTCTTATCTTTTATCTTGTATTCAAATTCAAATGAGGGTTTGAAAACTACTATAATACCACCCTCAGCCTCCTTTTTAATAGGAGGATGGATGAATAAAATTTCTATTATTCTGTTGAAGGATCTGTGTGATCCTAGGGTATCTATATGATCCCTTCTCCATCTTCCCAGGGTTCTGTGTGATCCCTGATTTTTGGGCATCTGTGTGAGCCCAGGGCATCTATGTGAGCCCCTTTGCTATGTGCTTGTTCTTCTAGGGCATCTGTGTGAGCCCCTTTGCTATGTGCTTATTCTTCTTGGGGAATCTATGTGAACCCCAGTATTTTTCTTACCCTGCACCCTCTTCTTTCCTCCTTCTTTGCAATCCTAATCTCTGGTGACTTTCATGCTCGCCAGTGATCCAGTCCAATCTCTGTCCCGCATCACTCCATGTGTCAACACTTCCTCTTCATGTGTCGACACATCCAGTCGACACATGTTCTTCTTGAGTCGACACAAGTTCAAAATATTTCATTCAGATTCTCTGGAAAAATCAGCTGAGTCGACACATTCTTAGTGGGGACGACACATAGAGTCGATACCTTAGGTCTGTGTTATCGACCATCAACTATTCCTTCAACTTTTGCAAGTTTTCGTGGCTTGAAATTCTCAAGCGATGTGCTGATCCATGTATTAATACTTGAGTCGACACAAAGGTCCATGTGTCGACACATCATCTGTGCCATTTGAAATTTCACTGCGTGCCGGTCTGAGTCGACACACCATCTTCATGTATCGACACATCAAGTCATGTGTCGACACCTTTAGTTGACACATCATCAAAAATATACAGAATTTGCTGAACTTGAGCTAGAACATGTCTTCATTTACCTTGGTCATCCATTCAACCAACTCTTTGAGTGTCCAAGTCTAGTTTTATGCAATCATTCCATCAACTTGCTTCTACAACATAATTGGGCTTCTTCAAATTTGTGAGCATCCTTTCATTTGAAAACACACTTAAAGCAAATCATTAGTCCTCAAATTATACTTAACTATTTTGCTTATCATCAAAATCAATTAGTAGAGTCAACATGCCATATACCCTTTTTCAGCCAAACTAGTTGGTTGAGAAAGAGTTAGCCTTATTTAAAAACCATGATCAAAACCTTCCTTAGACACCAATTGATTGATAAGATTCATTTAGGTCAATCTAGTGATCTAGGCTCATCACTAAGCCAAATTAGGTCTTAACTTATCAATTCACAATCTAATGAATCGATCTGACTAGACATCATCTAAAATAATTTTAAGATGACTAGACCTAATTTATTCAACCCAAACCCTCATGCACTAATTTGATTTTCTGGATCAAATTAATTTTAAATTAGATCCAAGTGCATGATATTAATGGTCTATGATCATGAATCAAATTTAAGACTAAACCTAATTAGGTGCATCACATACATCAACATGTTAGATCATATAATTAAACTACATCTAATGTAATTAAATAGATCTAAAACATACTTAACGATACATCATATATGTAATCATAAATCGATCAAAACTTTTGAAAACCCTTTTCAAAAATAGGTTTACATCAAAGTAGACAACCTTTGCACTATAGGGGGTAAACCCTATAGTAGGACAACCTTATCTCACTTTGTACAACCTATGATCAATTAATTTTCAGATTATAACATTTAATTTCAAATCAAAAGTCATGATTTTATTTTGAAAATAGTTTTTCAAAATATAACAAGTTTATTGCTAGAACAACCATATTCAGCATAGATTTGATACAATCATCACCTAACTTTCTGATATGAATATGTTTTCAGATATGATTCTCTTCATGCATGTTAAAGAAAGAAAAATCGTGGCTCTGATACCATTATTGGGATTCTCCTAGGAATAGAATATTGCATTAAATCAGGAATCAAAAGCCTGACATAGCGAAAATAGATATAAAAACTACTTTATATCTAAGCATGCAATATAATTTATAAATAATTTAATTTATTCAAAATAATTCTTAAACATACTGTAATAGATTAGAAAAATATCAGATCTAAAAATAAAATTATTTTGAACAAAAATACTTACCTGGATCGCTATCCTGGCCTGCTTTGAAAACTATGCCAATCCACTTTTGAACGGGATTCTACTGAGCTGCACAATCGTCTGGCCTCTGCTAGTATCTACACAGAGCTTGCATAACCGAGTAGTAGAGAGCTCTGGATTGCTAGATCTTTGCAGCCCTATCCTCTTCGCAGCATCAGATGCTTTAATAACTGTGCCAATCCGAAACGACCGGCTTCTTCTTAAATTAGCTTCTATCTTGCAAACTAGATATGCAAGATCTTTGACCTCTTTCAATCTTCTTCTTCTTGTGAAGAACACAACTCCAAACTTTTGAAGAGAAGAACTAGACCTCACACAAGGAGGAGAAAATAACTTGATGCCCCAAGAGAGAGAACCTCTGGAGTTCACGGCCCAAGAAAGAATTGTTCATGCCCAAACAAAAAAGCTCTTGGTCGGCCACCGCCCCTCTCTTTTATAACTCACTTCTCCCACCCCTCCAAGCCAAAAGACTAGAGTTTAAACTAATCTAAATTAGGTTAGGAGAAGAAGAGGACTCTTCCTTCTCTCTTTTTTTATTTCTGCCCAAACTTTTTTGCGCCCTCCTTCTTTTCATGCCAATGCTCCTTGTCGCACAAAATATTTGGGCCCACAAGATTGGCATGTGGAGACATGGGGAGATAAGGAGAGAGAGTCCCAATCCAATAGGACTCTAGGTCATGGTCCAAATAAATGATTCGACAATCAAATCAAAGCCAATTTTAAATCCAATCGAATCCATTCGAACAAGCTATTGACCTAACTCAATTAGGATCAATTAACTAAGTCTAACTCATTAATTAAATATAATTTAATTCAATTAATAACTAATCCATAATTTATTAATTGTAACTTTTAATTAGGTCCAAATGTACTAAAGGTAAGTGCTAAATTTAGTAACATTTTGATTTGTTGATTGGTTACTTAAGCTCCTAATGTGTGTTATCCCTCAGGTCCTTTCCTGTCTGGTAATGAGAGATGCTATAATCTCTATTATACATCATTGAATTCCTTTTGATGGACTGAAACAATTTCTGCTCAACCCTAATTAGGATCATCGATTCGAGAACGATTTTAAAGGGCTCTCACAATCCACTAGTGACACCTAGTAGATATAGTAGCAACCCAGCGGAATAAGATTGGAACCCCTAGGTATAGTTATCATGTAATCCGTTCCTCTATCAAAAATTTCGACATGATGTTGGTTACGGATACTCATCAAACCCATCAGTCATATGATTACTTAATCAACTCTAGTCCAATTGTGATACGTATGAAAACACCTTTTTCATTATCACATTGCTATTGCCATAGACTTCTGGACTTAGTCTCATTAAACTGCATAGGATTATTCCATACTACTAAGGCTGATAGATCCCTACAAGTGAACACCCTACTCCTATAATAAACTTACTATAGCCAATGAACACCGCAAGGTCCCAAATGGATAGGAACAATGTGTTTGTACTGTCAAACTACAGCAACCTTATTATGAGTAGCTGAGACACTCTATGTCAAAGAACTATTCACATAATGATGGGGACCCAAGTCTATTACATTTTTATTGAGTCATGTAGTCCACTAGTCCTGAGTCACTTTAGTCTTATACTGAAGTGAGCCAATTGAGTCCTGAGTCATGTAATAAAGTAAGATAACTGAGTTCAGTTGAGTCCACTTAGTTAGGTCCAGTCATTTTTAGTCCAGTCAAGTCTGATCGAGTCCATTCAAGTTATGTTCAAGAGGAGAGTCAGCAATCCAAGAGATTCACCATGCCCCCTAACCAGAGCTGGCCTTCATGTACCTAGACCCTTTCATGCCGCCAAACCCACAAGAGAGAGCTCTAGTCCAAGAGCTCCAGTCCAAGACAAAGGCCCACTGTTGACCAGGTCCACCAGGATTTCTTGGTCCACAAGTCAGGATTTCATAGCCCTCAAGTCATGTACCCTGGGGTGAATCTATAAATACCCACCCCTCCCTTCTTGTATAAAACATCTTTTTTCTCATGAATACAAATGAAAAGTGATTTTGTTTGAGTTTTTCTCCAGATTGGAGTGGGTGTGAGACCCGTGTTCCCTGTTCTTGAGTGCAAGCCCTAATCTCCTGGTGACTTCTATACTTGCCAGTGATCCGCGTATCCCGTCCCTCATCATTTGGTATCAGAGACCATAGAATTAGGGTTTTCATCCTCCTCCAACTGGTCTGTCTGAGAAAAGAACCCCCATCACTCAACCGACAGCCAACACATTTTCCCCCAAACAAGGTCATCCCATCATCAGCCGTCGACCACCCCACGTGCTTCCATCATTGCTGGCTGAGGTCTATCTCAGCTCCTCTGACATCGTCGCTGACTCTACTGCTTCCCTCCCATCTAGAAAATCAAAATAGCCAAGGCTTGTGATGCCATCCCGCCTTCATAATGCCTGCACAATGCCTCAGCCTCCTTCCTCACTGTCATCGACCTTTTCCCTCCGCCGTCCGACTACCTCCCACCATCGCATGGCCAAACTCCAAGCCCCGTCTCCTCCGGCATGCCCAATCCTTCATCTTCCCCACTGGAACTCGTTGGATCCCCTGCAGCCATGACTCCTGTGACCACCGCCCAGCCACCGCCGATGCCGATCGAAACCTAATCGCCCCTGCTGCCGAGATGCCGGATACCTTGCCCATCTCCCTCCTCCCACTGAGGCCCAGGGACCGTCACACCCATCGCTGGTCCACCAAATGGAGCCTCGATTTTCCCCAAATCTTACAGATCTCATGGTCGGGACACTAGAGGAAGCAGAATAATATAGAGGCTTCTCAACTCTCTATGGATTTCTTAGTAACATTTGAGTCAATTTCTAATAAAAGCTTAGCCTATTTGAGTTGTCTTTTATTATTTGAGTCCTTACCAGTCAGCTCATGTTGAGCTAGTCTTCTTTCTAAGTCCTGTACATGTCGGTCCAAGTACAAGTGAAGACATGTCAACCCAAGTATAAGTGAAGACCAAGCCAGTACAAGCAAAGATCAACCTAGCCTGAAGTTATGAAGATCATGGAAGGCTTAGTAGAAGAAATCAGAAGCCCAGGAGTCAAGTTGGAAGCCATGTAGCCCTGAACCATAGCTTGAAGCAAATTAGGCCAGCCAAGGCCCGGGAGGGGAGCTAGGGCACCATCCATCCTATGGTCACCACCCCTTGGTCGGCCACTAGGGTCACCTCCCTTGGCTGACCAAGGCAAGAGAGGGGAGAGTGATTTGAGTGATTTTAAATCCTAGTCCTACCATGTATTCTAGCTAGGGTTTGGGTGGGATTCAAATTTCTAGGTAATGACTATTGTAACCTTACTTGGGGGGCAAGTTTAAGAGTCTATTTAAGAGACTCTACTCTCTTGTATCAAGACACTTTTTTCATGAATAATATTGAGTTTACAACTACTGTTGTGTGCTTTACTGTGTGCTAAGGGGACTCTATGTGAGCCCCTTCTTCTTCCCTGTTCCCTGCGCCCTACTTCCAGCCATCAATGAACCCTAGAAGACTTCTCCAACCTTGGCCACCAACTCCATAATTCTTCTTTCCCTTGCTATTTTCCCACTTATATCTTCATCCTTGCTTCGATTTCTACCCCTGAAAGGTTGTTTGCAGGTCCCTCAACTTTTACGAATCCAACGACTCTAGCCTGGTAGCAATCAGATCACCAGGTTGAAAGCCAAGAATCCGTGGGTCTCCGGCTTGATTTTCCAGGCTGCATCGTGGAGCGAGAGCGATCCCTTCATCTACGATCTATACTTGGCACATCAACCATTATCAGGTACACCCCTCTACCTGCCAGTCTCTTTATTGGAGAAGAACTAGCCCAATCGAGACTTCTCAGCCTCGGCGGTCCTCTTCTTATTACTTTTAAGGTTCTACTTTGCATGCAATTGTTTCATTCTTACATAGAATTCTCTTCTTAGATTTATGGTCTATTCTTCAAGATTTAGATTCACAACTTAACTTTAAAAAATACAAAAATATATTTGCATGCAATTTTAGTTCCACATCATTTGATATCAGAGCCTGTTTTGGGCTCAGTTCTCTTTGGATATTCGGATCGGGTGCTTCACCATGGCCGTCCAGTCATAGGAGACTAGTATGGATGCAAGACCCTCTCATCCCAATCTACAAGATCTCCTATGGCGATTAGGGTGCCACTATGAATTGACCCGTGAAGAAGAACACAAAGAGTTCCATTAAGGTTTTTGCATTCTCGACCTTCTCAGTACATCATCTATTTTTTCAATTGTTTCTACCCGTATAAAACTCATAAAAATATGAAATTTATTTTTATGAACTCCATATATATGAAATTAATTTTTAGAATTTTTTCAAGAATTATTTTAGTCTGTGGATTTTCTCCCAGCCAAAACATTGTATAAGAACAGTTCTGCTCTATTTTGGCAGCAAAGCTAATTTCGGAAAGTTTAGGATTTTTTTAGTATAATTTTTGCATATCATTAATTTTAGCATGTTCCCTGCATATTAGGTCAAAATCTGCAATATCTTTCTATTTTAGAAATACCAAAACAAAAATAAAATTTACATATATTCATAAAACTCTAAAAATAGCTAAACCTTAATTTGCATTTTCATCTACCTGCCATCATTGCATAAAATACTTTAAGAAAACTTTCTATATGTTAGATAAGGGAAGGAGTTGATAACCTCTCATTAGCCTAAAACCACATCCCTTGCATTCAGTCCCAAGCCTAATCTAAAATTAACTAGACTTAATTTGCCCTAGTGGGCTAGGGACACCAATCAATCGAGATCAATCATTATGGGATGACTAGTGCACCCATTCATCTCCTATTACTAGATTCTGGTGTTTAGGCTAGAGGTACAGTGTCAAATGACCTAAGTAGATTGGTGGTTTGGTGGGGACACCAGAATCAGAAACAGATCCTTGGATCCCATATGGTTTACTTAGTCATGTGTCAAAGTTTTGAAAATTTTATAATCAATTAAGATTGAGTCCTGTAATAAGTTGAGGTTAGTTGATTTGTCTCAACCCTCAACCTAGTCAGTATCTTGAGTCCTGTACATCAATTATGAGTCCAATATGAGCCCAGTTTTTATACAAGAGAGGACGTCACCCTATTTTTGAGTTCCACTAGACCACATCCAGGAGTCAAAGGCCGCTACATCAGACTATTGGATCTTGGACAACCCAGGATCCAAGATGCTTCCAAAAATGCTGATTCCTTTCAAATATCCTCCAAATGGCTAGATTCCAGTCCAGATGCCAGAGCATATTCCCAAACCTGGGCATCCATGATTCCAAAGGTCCCTCTGTTGGGATCCGGTGCAATGCAGCAGAAGGGTAATTTCGAAATATAGAAATTAATATGCACCAAAACCCTAAACCAGAAGCTCCTTAATAAGACTAAAATGTATGAAGACTAACATTCTTATGCAAATTAGAATAGAGTACTAACCTGTAACCGCTAATTCCAATTTGATGAAGATTTAATCTTAAAGATGAACGGGCTATTTGAGTTCACCAGGCGTTCAGGTGTCCGCCCTCCGATGGTGATCCACACAAAGCAATGACCAAGATCCTAACTCCTTGTTCCAATGGTTCCTTCAATTGAATTCTTCTTCCAGGAATTCAATACTCAGATTATGGCTGGAAATCTTCCACTCAAAGGTGTGTCTTCTTCCTTCTTACCCCTTCTCCACCTTCTACCAAGACATAGAACCTTTATGACACCTTTGTCTTGAAAGTAAGACCTTGTCCTAAGAAGATTTATGCTTGTCTTTAATTGGTGGAGAAATTAAGACAAGGATGTCTTAATGTAAGGAAGAAAAGAATTGAATCAGAACTCTTCTTTTCCTTTACCGTCGGAGACTTTCTCTCTTAACCTTGTTTAGTAGCAGAGTTTCGACAGAGTTTTACTCTGTACAGGAAACAATGCAAAAACAAGAAAGGGAGAAAGAGTCTTCAGGAGAGGAAGGAAGAAAAAAAAATCACATCACCGAGTTCTTATTCCCACCCCTTTTTATAGTTTTCGGAGAGGCTCCCTCACAACTCTCCGATAACAATTTCTCACGCCATTTCCCTTCTTTCCACGCTCTTTCCTTTTTCTCATGGCCTTCTGGATTATTTCTCATGGCCTTCCAGATCAATCCTCACAACTTTTCTCAAAAGAAGAAGTCACGACGATTGGGAGAAAGAAGTCGCGAAACTTGAATCTCGAAGAGATCTAATTTCGCGCTACCGGGAAGAAACTGCGCTTTCTTCTTTCTTAAAACCTCTCCACCCATTAGATTATCATCCAAGGGTGGACAAATGAGGTGCTAATACTAAGAAAGAAGGCTGCCCCATCTTAATTTATCGGAGAATTAAGTGGGCGCGCGCCAAGAGTCCATGCGCCCATGGACTCCTCCAAATGGCGTGCCAAGAGTCCATAAGCGCATGGACTCTTGGTGTTTTGGCATGCAAGAGAAAGGGGGCGGGTGGGGAAGTGGCCTAGCTAATAGGTTAGCCAATTGGGTTAGCCATAATCCCTAAATTCTTAATTAAGGTCTAATTAGATCCAATTAGAACCCAAATCTAGTCAATTCGGAACCCTAATTCGATTACGATTCGAATAGGAGTTAGGATTTGCAACACTTGCTAAAGTGTCTTCATGCAAATGACTCTTAATCAATTCTTTAAGTGTATGACCCATTGGGTTCCACATCTAGCCGGCAGTGGGTTTGAATACAAGTTGACCTAATTTGATTAGAACTCTTTCTAATCGATTTAGGTCAAATCGGGCTTACCCGATTTTGATCAATTAGGACTCTTCCTAATAAATGATCATTAAATTTGATCAACCCACAAGACAAGATTGACGTCTAGCAACGTGTCATGTCTACCCAGAAGATATGAAAATTCTGTTGAAATACCAAAACTACCCTTCAGTAGAAAGTTACCGTACAATTAAATCCTTCGATCAGCCTGCACCCAAAATATAATTATGGATATGGATATATGTCAAATCCAATATTATATTTGTTTCTAGATCAATATTATATTGATGATTCAATTATCTTGATATTAGAAACCATCTCTAATATCTTTACTTTGATCAAAGATTTCCTGAAACATCAACCGATTGATAACTAGCTGGATGCAATCTCCTCTTACTAAGAGTGATCGATTCCTTGTTGACCTACTCATTACCTTCATATACAATTCACCATTCCCAGTATCAATCCTGTGCATGACTCAATGTCATGAATAGGATTGAACCAAAGGATGGGTTCATGTACATAAGGTACTTATGGCAGTCTTAGGTCAAAGGATTACTTGTACCACTCCCACTATGAGAACCTTCTATTGACATGTAGCTAAGACTCCATTAGATGTTCTCAAGTTGGATCATATTAGTGAACTCATTCTCTATTGAGCACCCACATCCTAGTATTAGTGTCATATACAAGTGACTGTGAGAGCAGTCACCCTTCCAGTATATATGGGATGTGCTAGTCTTACCGGAAAAATCCTGATCCCCTACTCAGGGTTCCTTTGACTAGGAATATTTTAGATTAAGGTTTTAAGACTTTAGGTCTCACTGGTATGATCTCATCATAACCCTAAAATCATAGCCCTAATCTATGGGGTTCATCATAAAATAATAAACACAGCGTATGATGAAAAATAATGCCTTTATTAGAATATTGTCAATTACAATGGTTTGGGAGATACAACCTAGATTGGCTTGTAGGGCATATCCCTTTCAATCTCCCACTTGCACTAAAGCCAATCGCCTTTAAATCTTAATCCCATACTCTCGAGGTGGCGATCAAACTCTCGCTGTGGTAGAGCCTTAGTGAATGGGTCTGCTACGTTGTTCTTTGTATCAACTCTATTTATGTAGACATCTTGTCTTTCTACTATTTCTCGGATGAGATGAAAGCATCTCAGAATGTGCTTGGACTTATGGTGAGCTCTTGGTTCCTTAGCTTGAGCAATAGCTCCAGTGTTGTCATAATAAAGTGGCACTGGTTTTTCAATCTCAGGAACAACACCCAACTCTGTGATGAACTTCTTCATCCAGACTGCTTCCTTGGCAGCTTCACTGACAGCTATGTATTCTGCCTCTATGGTTGAGTCAGCTACAGTCTGCTGCTTGGTACTCTTCCAACTCACTGCTCCACCATTTAGGGTAAAAACATATCCCGAAATGGATTTGCTATCATCAGGGTCTGATTGAAAACTAGAATCAGAATAAGCTTCTAGTTTAAGATCAGAACCACCATAAACCAGAAAAATATCCTTAGTCCTTCTCAGGTACTTAAGAATATTTTTAACTGCTTTCCAATGATCCTCTCCTGGATCAGCCTGAAACCTACTGACAATGCCTAAAGCATATGCCACATCAAGCCTGATACATAACATGGCATACATTATGGACCCTATTGCTGAAGCATATGGTATAGAATTCATTCTATTTCTTTCTTCAGGTGTCTTAGGAGATATCCTTTTGGAAAGATGTATGCCTTGACTCATAGGAAGATAACCTCTTTTACTTCCATCCATGCTGAATCTTTTCAGCACTAAGTCAATGTACCTAGATTGGGATAAACCTAGCATCCTCTTAGACCTATCTCTATAGATCTTAATACCTAGTACATAGGATGCTTCTCCCAAATCTTTCATGGAAAACTGGTTTGATAGCCAAACGTTGACTGATTGTTACATTGGGATATCATTCCTATGAGGAGTATGTCATCTACATACAGAACCAAGATGACTATGGCACTCCCACTAGTCTTCTTATAAACACAGGGTTCATCCACATTATTGATAAAACCAAACCTTTTAATAGTTTCATCAAAACAGATGTTCCAACTCCTTGAAGCTTGCTTTAATCCATAAATGGATTTCTTTAGCTTGCATACTTGATTAGGTTTATTCTTTGAAATAAAACCTTCTGGCTGTGACATGTAGACTTCTTCCTCAAGGAAACCATTGAGGAATGCAGTCTTCACATCCATTTGCCAGATCTCATAATCGTGGTATGCTGCTATAGCAAGTAAAATCCGAATTGATTTGAGCATGGCAACAGGTGAGAATGTTTCATCATAATCAATTCCCTATTTTTGTCTAAAACCTTTTGCCACTAATCTAGCTTTATAGGTTTCAACTTGGCCATCAGCCCCAATCTTTCTCTTATAGACCCATTTGCATCCAATAGGATTAACACCCTCTGGTGCATCAACCAAAGTCCATACTTGGTTGACATACATAGAATCTATCTCGAATTCCATGGCTTCTTGCCATCTATCTGAATCAGTACTCAAGATAGCTTCCGTATAGGTCAGAGGTTCATCATTTTGAATGACTTGGGCTTCATTATTTTCAATAATAAACCCATACCTCTCAGGTGCCCGTGACACTCTATCAGACCTATGGGAGGAGTTTTGTGTTCTGGTTCTGATCTAACTATATGTTCTATTGATTGAGAATTGTCTATCTGTGTTTCTTGTACTTCTCCAAGTTCAATAGTTCTACCATTGCCCTTTTCTAAAATAAACTCTTTTTCTAGAAAAGTGGCATGTCTGCTGACAAAAACCTTTTGTTCAGTTGGATGGTAAAACAGATATCCTCTACCCTCTCTAGGATATCCTACAAATAGACATTTATCCACTCTAGGTTCCAACTTATGTCCAAAATTTCTTTTAACATAAGCTGGACATCCCCATACCTTAAAATATTTAAGATACGATTTCTTTCCACTCCAAATTTCATATGGAGTACTAATAATGGATTTAGAAGGTACTTTGTTCAGAATGTAAACAGCAGTTTCTAGGGCATGACCCCAGAAGGAAATGGGTAAATTTATGAAGCACATCATGGATCGTACCATAACTAATAAGGTACGATTCCTCCTTTCAGCTATACCATTTAGCTGTGGTGTATAAGGAGGGGTACATTCAGAAAGAATTCCATTAACTTTAAGATAGTCTAAAAACTCCGTGGATAAGTATTCTCCTCCTCGATCATACCGAAGAACTTTAATACTTTTCCGGTTTGTTTTTCGACCATATTTGATACTCCTTAAATTTATCAAAGGCTTCAGATTTATGTTTCATAAGATACACATATCCGAACCTAGATAAATCATCTGTAAAAGTGATAAAATATGAGTTTCCACCTCTGGCCTGAGTTGTCATTGGACCACATACATCAGTATGTATAAGTCCTAATAACTCAGTTGACCTTTCTCCATGTCTAGTAAATGGAGTCTTGGTCATCTTATCCATGAGACATGATTCGCAAGTTCCTAATGATTCATTCTCATAAGGATC
The DNA here is from genome assembly GCA_021397845.1 of Areca catechu. Classification (NCBI taxonomy): domain Eukaryota; kingdom Viridiplantae; phylum Streptophyta; class Magnoliopsida; order Arecales; family Arecaceae; genus Areca; species Areca catechu. Next base: position 111,785,684 of record CM038051.1, on the reverse strand, counting down.
AAGGAGTTTTTCCTTGTATAACTTGCTTATCCTAGACTCATTAACATGACCAAGTCGATGATGCCAAAGTAAAGTATCATTAAAGTCTTCTCTTTTCTTTTATTATTGACATGAAAAACACTATCATTGGAAGAAAGAGTTAAGAGCCCATTGCTAAATATGCCAGAACAAACAATTTTATTAGACAACATTATCGAGCAACAAGTGCTCGTTACATCCATTACATATCCTTGTTTTAATAACAAGGGAACAGATACAATGTTCCTAATAATCTTTGGCATATAATAACAATTATGTAACTCCAAGATCTTCCCTGAAGGCAACTTCAAAATATAGGTCCCTACAGCTTCTGCTTGGATGATATCTCCACTAGCACCGTAGAGATTGAAGTCACCTTCCTTCAATACTTTAAGCTTGTGGAGGCCCTGCAAAGATTTGCATATATGGTAACCACAAGCGGTATCCAATACCCAAGTATTTGAAACTGAAGAATTTAATGTCAATATAGCATGTATCTCATACATACCTTTTGGCGCATCTGATGCACCAGGCTTCACAGTTGCAAGGTAAGCCTTGCAATTCCTTTTCCAACATCCCGCTTTGCCGCAAAAGAAACAGGTGACTATTTGGAGGCCTTCTTTCCTTTCTTATTCTTATTGATGCCACTCTTAGGGTTTAGCCTCCTATTAAAACCCTTTTTGCCTGATTTCTTCTTATTGGTCTTATTAATAAGAAGAATTGGAGCCTTTTCTTTCTTTATATGACTCTCCGCTATTTTTAACATATTTAACGGCTCAGGCAAGGAAGTGTTCAGTTTGTTCATGTGATAATTCAAGACAAACTGAGAAAATGACTCCAGGAGTGATTGCAGGATTAAATCCTGATTCAACTCCCCATCCATGATAAAACCTAATTGACCCAATCTGGTGATCAAGTCAATTACCTTCAGAACATGATCCTGAACGGATGTTCCCTCTGTCATCCTAGCATGGAATAATTGCTTAGATATTTCATATCTAGCAGTTCTACTATGTTCTCCATAAAGTTCTTTTAAATTGAGCATTATGGATTGAGTATCCATGCTTTCATGCTATCTTTGTAACTCATTGGTCATAGAGGCTAGAATGATACACTTGACAGTGAGGGAGTCATTCTGCCACATTTTATATGTGGCCATATCTTCCTCTGTGGCATCATCCCCTAGTGGATTAAGACTAGGGGTATCTAGAATATAAGAAGTTTTTCTGAACTCAGCACAATCTTTAAATTTCTTAACTAGTCCACATAGTTTGGACCAGTCAGTTTGTTGGTATCTAAGATACTTCGCAGTGATAATGAACATGCCATTTATCTACATTTAACAAAGAACAATACATAAGCAAACAACCATGAAATGACATACATAATTAAATTAGGTCTTTAATTTAATTATGTCTCCCACTATTTAATCAAAAATCATAGCCCTCATTATGATAATCGAGAAAAACCCTGATCGATTTTTCTTAGTGAGATTGAGATCCTAATAACTTATAAAAGATCTTGCAGAAAATACAACAAATCTTTTATAAGCTCAAAGGTAGGAAACTCTTACAATTATATCTCATATAATTCTCAAGAAGTAACTTGGCCTCTAGAACATTATTAGTCTTGCAGAAAACATAACAAACCATAATGTTCTAGTTAAGTCAAGACCCCTTCATTTCTATATAGTCAATACTCAAATATAATGCCCTTGCAAATAACACAATAAAGCATTATACTGAATATACTGTAAGCATATCTATGCACTAGACTAGTATTATATCAATCACCATATTAGGTCTTGCAGATAACACAACAAACCTAATGTGGTTCATAACATAATAATGATCCAGCATGAAGGAAGGCCAATATATAGTATTTTTAACACTAAGCATTTTAGTCAAGATTTAAATTTAATCAAATCGGCCAGGCAAGTGGAAGAGATGTGGGAGTCCCCCAGTTGCTTTCCTAGACACCAATAAAAATTGGCCAGGTCAGTTAATGGAACCAATTAAAAACCACAATTCTCTTTACCTTCCTAGAACCACCTTTCTAGATACCGAATGATCAATCGTACATCATGACTAGTGATTCTTATTAGTTAAATATACTAGACTTAATATAATTTTTAAGAGGAGGGATTTATAAATTGCCAGCACATCCTTATAGAATGTATCACAATCAACATATCACTCTTATAAATAAACAAATATGTGCTAAGTGTGTCATCATACTAGGACAACCATTTACCACATAATGGATCCACCATTATGCCAGGGCAACCTTATTTCAGTATGATGACTTCAAAACTATACATATCTCTATAATAATTAGGGTTGAGTGAAAGACCCTAACTAGTGGCATACATCAAAACATATATGCAATCAAAGAGATGCTAAGTGTAGTAACATATTAGGATTTAAAAACCCTAAGATGTGACATACAAATTATCATAAATTATAGTCCTAATTAAGGTGGCTCTGATACCACTATTGGGATCTGGTGCAACGCAGCGGAAGCGTAATTTCAAATATAGAAATTATATGCACCAAAACCCTAAACCAGGAGCTCCTTAATAAGACTAAAATGTATGAGGACTAACATTCTTATGCAAATTAGAATTAGAGTACTAACCTGTAACCGCTAATTCCAATTTGATGAAGATTTAATATTAAAGATGAACGGGCTATTGAGTTCACCAGGCGTTCAGGTGTCCACCCTCCGATGGTGATCCACACAAAGCAATGACCAAGATCCTAACTCCTTGTTCCAATGGTTCCTTCAATTGAATTCTTCTTCCAGGAATTCAATACTTGGATTATGGCTAGAAATCTTCCACTCAAAGGTATGTCTTCTTCCTTCTTACCCCTTCTCCACCTTATACCAAGACTTAGAACCTTTATGACACCTTTGTCTTGAAAGTAAGACCTTATCCTAAGAAGATTTATGCTTATCTTTAATTGGTGGAGAAATTAAGACAAGGATGTCTTAATGTAAGGAAGAAAAAAATTGAATCAGAACTCTTCTTTTCCTTTACCGTCGGAGACTTTCTCTCTTAACCTTGTTTAGTAGCAGAGTTTCGACAGAGTTTTACTCTGTAAAGGAAACAATACAAAAACAAGAAAGGGAGAAAGAGTCTTCAGGAGAGGAAGGAAGAAAAAAAATCATATCACCGAGTTCTGATTCCCCCCCCCTTTATAGTTTTCGGAGAGGCGCCCTCACAACTCTCCGATAACAATTTCTCACACCATTTCCCTTCTTTCCACGCCCCTTTCCCTTCTTCCCACGCCTTTCCTTTTTCTCACGGCCTTCTGAATTATTTCTCATGGCCTTCCAGATCAATCCTCATGACTTTTCTCAAAAGAAGAAGTCGTGACGATTGGGAGAAAGAAGTCGCAAAACTTGAATCTTCGAAGAGATCTGATTTCTTGCTCCCGGGAAGAAACTACGCTTTCTTTCTTTCTTAAAACCTCTCCACCCATTAGATTATCATCCAAGGGTGGACAAATGAGGCACTAATACTAAGAAAGAAGGCCGCCCCATCTTAATTCATCGGAGAATTAAGTGGGCACGCGCCAAGAGTCCATGCGCCCATGGACTCCTCCAAATGGTGCGCCAAGAGTCCATAAGCGCATGGACTCTTGGTGTTTTGGCGTGCAAGGGAAAAGGGGGCGGGTGGGGAAGTGGCCTAGCTAATAGGTTAGCCAATTGGGTTAGCCATAATCCCTAAATTCTCAATTAATGTCTAATTAGATCCAATTAGAACCCAAATCGAGTCAATTCGGAACCCTAATTCGATTACGATTCGAATAGGAGTTAGGATTTGCAGCATTTGCTAGAGTGTCTTCATGTAAATGACTCTTGATCAATTATTTTAATTGTGTGACCCATTGGGTTCCACATCTAGCCGGCAGTGGGTTCGAATACAAGTTGACCTAATTTGATTAGAACTCTTTCTAATCGATTTAGGTCAAATCGGGCTTACCCAATTTTGATCAATTAGGACTCTTCCTAATAAATGATCATTAATTTGATCAACCCACAAGACAAGATTGATGTCTAGCATCGTGTCATGTCTGCCCAGAAGATATGGAAATTCTGGTGAAATACCAAAACTACCCTTCGGTAGAAAGTTACCGTATAATTAAATCCTTCGATCAGCCTGCACCCAAAATATAATTATGGATATGGATATATGTCAAATCCAATATTATATTTGTTTCTAGCTCAATCTTATATTGATGATTCAATTATCTTGATATTAGAAACCATCTCTAATATCTTTACTTTGATCAAAGATTCCCTGAAACATCATCCGATTGATAACTAGCTGGATGCAATCTCTCTTACTAAGAGTGATCGATTCCTTGTTGACCTACTCATTACCTTCATATACAATTCACCATTCCCAGTATCAATCATGTGCATGACTCAATGTCATGAATAGGATTGAACCAAAGGATGGGTTCATGTACATAAGGTACTTATAGCAGTCTCAGGTCAAAAGATTACTTGTACCACTCCCACTATGAGAACCTTCTATTGACATGTAGCTAAGACTCCATTAGATGTTCTCAAGTTGGATCATATCAGTGAACTCATTCTCTAATGAGCACCCACATCCTAGTATTAGTGTCATACACAAGTGACTGTGAGAGCAGTCACCCTCTCCAGTATACATGGGATGTGCTAGTCTTACCGAAAAAAACCTGATCCCCTACTCAGGGTTCCTTTGACTAGGAATATTTTAGATTAAGGTTTTAAGACTTTAGGTCTCACTGGTATGATCTCATCATAACTGGTGTGGGAACCAGAATCAGGAAAAGACTCCAACCTATTCAATTCAAGTCTGAGTCCTTATGGTTGGATTAGTCCTGTAATTAGTCCTATAATTTCTCTTTCAATTTTGAGTCCAAATAATCTTGTAATTAATTTCGAGTCCATATGGGGTCTGGTCCAGTTGAAGTCAAAGTCTTAGTCCAATTAATTTCGAGTCCATGCTAGGTCGGGTCCAATTTGAAGCCTTAGTTCAGTTGAAAGTCAGATTTTGAAGCATCAAGACAAGTCCAAAGCCAAGTGGTGCCACATGCCACTTGCCACCTCAGCGCCACATCAGCTACCACTTGCCACCTTAACGCCATCTCAGCTAGAAGCTACCTAATCAAGTGGGGACGTTCTTTCATCTTAGGGATTTCTTTTTTGCAGGGTTCTCTGGAATTCCGACTTCAAGAGGAAGGATCTCTTGCCACCAATCCAGAAAACAAGAAGAGTCTCCAACCTGTAGCATGACCTGGTCATCTGGAAGATCTCCTCAAGAGTGATCTTATTCTTATTGGAAAATCAATGCCAGGTAAGTCAGTATCAATTAGGTCTGAGACATTAATCTGACTAGCATGACTGGTGGTTTTAATTCTGTCCTATTTCTTTATTATTTCAAAGTCTTGGTAATTAGGGTTATGCATGATCATTCAAGTTTGCTTCATTAACTTATCTTTGATAAATTATGCTGAACTCCTCTATCTATGTTGATAGAACTGTTGCCAATTAATCTTCGCTAATCTCCTTTACAGTTGCATAGTGTCATCTTCACTTTGCATCCCCTACCAATAACCCTAAAATCATAGCCGAATCTATGGGGTTCATCATATATAATAAAACACAGCGTATGATGAAAATAATGCCTTTATTAGAATATTGTCAATTACAATGGTTTGGGAGAAACAACATAGATTGGCTTGTAGGGCATATCCCTTTCACCTCTACATCCTATACCAAAGAATTAAGTCAAATGCCAAGCCCAAGTCCTAAAGAAGCAAGATTCTATGGAAGATTCCTGCTTCCAAGTTACCAGGCCACCCCAGCTTCCGAGGCCCAAACCCATGCACACCAAGCCCCTTTGGCCGACCCTTGCTGCCCCTAGAAGCCCAACACGCCCTCCTAGGCATCATTGAAGTGTTGACCAAGTCCAGAGGTGTCCTTGAGTGGAATAGTCAAAGCATGAAGGAAAAAGGAGAAGACTAGGTCAATTACTAACCAAATGGGAATTTATTTTCTAACTAGCTAGTAGGAAAGGACTTGTATTCCAATTTGGAAGAGGACTTGTAACCCAAGTATAACCATGGTTAGTGAGAGCATGGGAACTCTCTAAATACCCCATCCCTCCCCCTCTTGTAATCAACTTTTATTCAAGATATCAAAATCCTGGTGAATTTATTTTGAGCTTGCGAGCTTGTGTTACTTTATTTCTTTTGGTTCTTTGTTTTGTGTTGTGTGTTTCCTTGCTGCCCTAGCATCCTTCCGCATCCTAACTCACTGCCATCCAAGCTTCACACGTCCAAGAAAGAGTGCCCAAGGCCACAAGCAAGGAGATCTTCATCAAGCTTCAAGCCGCTCCGCTTCTAAACCTAACCTGATTCTTCCTAAACCTAGTCCCCTTTCTTTTTCTGACTTGATATTTTGATTGATCCTTTCCAAGGTATTCACTTCTAGAGGAGGCTTTTCTTGCATCTGAAACCATCCAAATCAACCATTAATCAAGGGAAACCGAACTTCATCATCCAGACTCAATCAGAGTGCTGTGTGATCTCTTCATCGGACGTTCTTCAAATCACTGATTGGTAACATCCTTTCCTTCTTTTAATTCTGATTTAATGAAGATAAGCTATCCTAATCTAGGAGTTTCTCAATTCTCGGGTCTGGTACGGAATTATTATTTTGCATGAGTTGCCTGCGATACGATGATTCTTTGCATTGCTCTTCTTCTTACTAGTTCTTACTTTATTTGGAAATTTAGCTACAAACTAAATTATAAAAATCATAAAAAAAAATATTTTACTATTTTTCTGCATGTTTAGCAATCTTAGAGTCATCCCGCATCAGTTTGGTAGCAAAGCAGGTTAGGATAGTTTTCTATTTGCTTTGCATTCACAAACCCTAATTCAGCATTCTATCCACTGCATTAGGTGTCTAGGTTCATTTGATTTCGGATCCTAAACATTTTATTTTTTATTAAATTTGCCATAAATGTCCTTTGTTCTATCCTAGTAATTATCATAATCTTTAATTATTTTTACAGAAAACCTAAAGTCCTAAAAGTCAGCATCATAGGAACCCTAATAGAATCCTAAAAATCTCTATAGCAGTCCAAAACCCCTAATATTTGCATCATCATTGATTTTTTTTCAATCTACAATTTGGTAGGTAGAATCATCACCGTCCATCTCTGCTATAGATTTTTTTTGATTTTTTTTTGCATCAAAATAGTGTCAAATTTCTGCATCGATTGAAACCTAATATCTTGAATTATGCTATTTGTATTTTGACTCAACCTAACCTAATGAACTTCCAAACCCCCCAATCCCAAGCCAAATTTTATTTGCTAACCCTAGTAAACTTAACTTAACTTGACATCTCATAAATTAATTAAAATTATTTTATTTTCTGATTTTAGATGCATCAGGACCATTGAATGTATCATCTTTTAATCTAATCTTAAGGGCAATCAATAAACATCAGGGCAGGAGATCATAACCTGTCTTGGGCCGAAAACAACCACCCAGCATTCCCACCCAAGTCTTAATTAAATTGATTAGACTTAATTTTTCCCTAGAGGGCTAGGTGACATCAACAGGTCAGGTCTTAGCTATGTGGACCAACTAGTGCATTTAATCTTATGGCTTTTACTGAAAGCTGGTGTCTAAGGCTGGGGGTCCAGAGTCAAACGACCTAGTGGACTGGTGTTTATAATTAGGGCCCTATGACAAGCAGGGGGAGCGTCCCACCACCTCACCCCCTACCTGGCCAGTGGAAGGATTAGTTTGCAAGGTTAAGTGTAAGTTGAGCTGACCCATTCAGTTTTGACTCTAGGTCTAGCATTCCTAGATTGTACTAACTTTTTTCTTTTGCATGCTTGGCTGCATCATTCCACTTTGATTGTTTGATTTGTTGCATGACCACTAGATTAGGAACCCAATACCATAAGTCTACACCCCAACCCGACTCAGCCATGGATCCCAATTTTGAAGCTTTCATAAAAGCCATGAATGAACAGATGGTTGCCCAATTAACCACCCAGATCCACCAATCCAACATCCAAACCCAAAATCGATTAGCTCAAATGGACCTCAAACATGATCAAATCCAAAATCAGCTTGTCCAGTTGATCACTCAACTCAACCAGATAACCCAAACAAACAACCAAACAACCACTAGGATCGACCAATTAACCACTAGATTAAACCAAGTAGAGAATCGAATAGAGAATATAGAGAAAACCCAAAGACTCCAATGCTGAACCTAATCCTGACCCATCATGTTCCACCTCTCAAAAACCTAGTAGAACCCAAACTCAGGAACCATACCAAGAGCCTAACCATAGGATAGTTCAACCTCGGGAAACATACCAAGAGCCCAACCATAGGGAAGTCCAAAACCCCCTGACCCTATTCAAGACCCAAACCAAGTAGAAGACCACCTAAAATTAGTTGAACCTGCACATCCAAGCTGAACCGGTAGTAAAAGACCAGTTAGAGGAAGAGAATCCAATTGTAGAGCCTAGTCCTGAATTTCCTGAGCCAGAAGAGTTTTATTGAGGACTTGGCTTATCTAACCCAGTATCCTCTGGATGAAGTCACTTCCTTGCTCCCAATAGAAGATTTTTTTTCTGAAATTAGTGACCCATTCTTCCATAAGGCAGACCTAGTAGATAGACATCAACCCCATAGGGTCAATCTTATTAGTCTAGATTTAATCCCTGACATCCCTTCTTATATCTTATTCTATCCAATCAACCTTGAACCCTTTCTACTCCACGAGACTGACCCAGAATCCACCTCATATTTCCTGTCTTTTCTTGAATTTTCTTATATTTCTTTAATCATTCACCTACATCATGTAGAGGTTTGCATGTTGCATTTATTTATTGTACATGTTATGTTTGCATCTTACCTCTTGCATACCCTTTGGCTTTAGTAGGCATACATAGTAAATTTTCATGTGCATGCCATGCTAGGGTCAAACCTAGAAAGTCTATAGTGTGTTAGGTTAGACCCTAGAAAGTCCAATAAAATTTTCATCGATAGGAAAGTTTAGTCAAGTCTAATAGGTATTAGTTGAGTCCAATAAAATTCATAGTCCTAAATCACATATCTGCACCTACACTAGCCTCTGCACAGCATATGCGCCATGAAATTAGTCAAGAGCTGAACATAATTAATGAACTAAATAATAACTTGGCTAATTCTCAAAAGAAAGATAAACATTTTTATGCAGAGGAATATGTGTCTGTTAAAGAATTTTCTACTCGTGAAGCTGGCCCATCCAAAATAATGAATAGTAGTGGACCCAATGCATGTGTACCTGAAATATCACCTGATTTAGGTATTAGCTCCATCTTCATCATCAGAGACTTATAAAGTCTAGGGAGCCAATAGTGATACCCAGCGAGCCCCTTGAGCCACTCCCGTTCTTTAAGAGAGAACTTACCCCAGAGCGACCACATATAATTTGGCCTTATGGTGAGGTAAAGATTGAAAGAGCTCTGGATGATCAAGCTATCGATACCCAAAATAGAAACTATCAGCGGTATTTAGTCTAGTGGCAAGGTCAGCTAAAATCTGAGGACTTGTGGAATGCTGGTGCAGATCTGTAGCACCTCAACCCAGACACTCCTTGAGCCAAATTGACCGATACTCAAGAGGGTCGAGTTCCTCCTGCCCCAGGAAAATTGGTGGGGAACCAGGAGTAGACATAGATTCTTGGGTCCCATATGGTTTACTTAGTCATGTGTCAAAGTTTTGAAAATTTTGTAATCAATTAAAATTGAGTCTTGTAATAAGTGAGGTTAGTTGATTTGTCTCAACCCTCAACCTAGTCAATATTTTGAGTCCTGTACATCAATTATGAGTCCAGTATGAGCCCAATTTTTGCACAAGAGAGGAGGTCACCCTATTTTGGAGTTCCACCAGGCCACATCTAGGAGTCAAAGGCTGCTACATCAGTCCATTGGATCTTGTGTGACAACCCAGGATCCAAGATGCTTTCAGAAATCCTGATTCTTTTCATATGTCCTCTAGATGCCTAGATTCCAGTCCAGATGCCAGAGCATATTCCTAAACCTGGGCATCCATGATTCCAAAGGTCCTTCTACATCCTAGCCCAAAGAAATTAAGTCCAAGTGCCAAGCCCAAGCCCTAAAGAAGCAAGATTCTATGGAATATTCTTGCTACCAGACTACCAAGCAACCCCAGCTTCTAGAGGCCCAAACCCATGTACCCAAGCCCCTTTGGGATAGCCCCTTAATGCCACTAGAAGCCCAACATGCCCTCCTAGGCATCCTTGAAGTGTTTACCAAGTCCAAGAGATGTCCTTGAGTGGAATAGTCAAAGCATGAAGGAAAAAATAGAAGACTAGGTCAATTCCTAACCTAATGGGGATTTGTTTTTCTAACCTAGCTAGGAAAGGACTTGTATTCCAATTTAGAAGAGGACTTGTAACCCAAGTGTAACCATGGTTAGTGAGGGCATGGGAACTCTATAAATACCCCATCCCTTCCCCTCTTGTAATCAACTTTTATTCATGATATCAAAACCCTGTGAATTTATTTTGAGCTTGCAAGCTTGTGTTACTTTATTTTTTTGGTTCTTTGGTTTGTGTTTGTGTTTATTTGCTGTCCTAGCATCCTTCCACACCCTAACTCACTGCCATCTAAGCCTTCACACGTCCAAGAAGGAGTGCGCTAGGCCACCAAGCAAGGAATCTTCATCAAGCTTCAAGCCGCCCCACTTCTAAACCCTACCTGATTTTCCTAAATCTAGTCCCCTTTCTTTTTCTTACTTGCTATTCTGATTGACCCTTGACATTTTGTAAGATCCCCGAGGTATTTCACCTCCCCAAAGGAGGCTTTCCTTGCATCTGAAACCATCCAAATCAGCCATTTAATCAGGGAATCGAACTTCATCATCCAGACTCCAATCAGAGTGCAGTGTGATCTCTTCATCGGTCGTTCTTCAAATCACTGATTGGTAACATCCTTCTCTTCTTTAATTTCTAATTTAATGAAGATAAGCTATCCTAATATGGGAGTTTCTCAATTCTCAGGTCCTGGAATTTATTATTTTGCATAAGTTTGCCTGCGATACGATGATTCTATGCATTGCTCTTCTTCTTGCTAGTTCTTACTTTTTTTTTGAGATTTAGCTTACAAAGTAAATTATAAAAATCATAAAAAAAATTATTTTACTATTTTTCCTGCATGTTTAGCAATCTTAGAGTTGTCCCACATCATGGTTCCTTAATTGGGTCCCTGCGAGAGCGGGGAGCCTCCCACCATCCCACCTCTTACCTGGCCAATTGAAGGACAAGGATTTGAGTTGGTGTAAGTTGAGTCAACCCATTCATGATTGGGTCTCGTCTAGGCTGCTGTAGTCGAGTCATTGTTGAGTCTTTCATGAGCACCAGATTAAGAGCCCATTAGCCCATCAGCCCATGTCCATTAGTCCATCAGTCCATATCCAGCCTAGTCTAGTCATGGAGCCCGAGGTCCAGGCCTAATTGAGAGCCCTGTCTGAACAAATTACCATAATGAGCCAATCGCTTACCCAAGCAGAGGCCTAGAATGAAGCCCATAGGACCCATGATGAATTCAAATCGCCTAGGCCCAGTACCTTTGATCCATGAGCTTATCATCATGATCTCACCCCTGAGTATAGCCTTAGAAGCCCATATCCATGCTTGGTTGACTCAGAGGAAAGACCCATTAGGAGCACCTAACCTTATGCACCCACTTTTGATGGAAGACAAGAGGTGAATATTGATTGGGAGGAGAGCATGGATCACTATTTCGAGTACACTAGGATGTCGGAGTTAGAAACATTTAGATTGGCCACACGTAAGCTAATTTGACATGCTAGGCGATATTGGGAAGATATTGAGGATGAATGTTATCAATGGGGAGATGAAATCCTTACCTGGAAAGCCATGAGAAGTAAATTGAGAGAGAAGTACCTAGGTAGATCTTATGAGTACCAACTTTTAGACCGACGGTACAAATTGAAACAAGGGAACATGACTGTGTCTGAGTTTATTGACCAATTTAACGAATTTAGTAGGAGATGTAACACAGTCGAACCTGAGTCTAAGATCATGGGTAGATTTCGAGATGTCCTGTGTAGGGATATCTAGTGGGAGCTGTTTCATTAGCAAATTTAGGACATGGAGGAAACCTATTAGCTAGCTAGGAAATTCAAGTTATATCAGAGAAAACTCATGATCAGTCAATCTAAGTCCAACAAGGTTAATTCCCCTAAACCTAAGTCCAAACCTAGCCGACTTCCTTTAGACTAGCCTACTACTCCTATCCCATCAGTTTGCAAGGAAAAGACCCCAGAACACATTAATGAACCTGAGGTAGAAGTGTATGAGGCTAATCCTAGTTTAGTAGCGAATACGAAGGAGAAGATTTTGAAGAGGATGAACCCCTTGAAAATTTATAGAAAGAAACACTCGAGCCCACTAAGAAATCTAAAGAGGCCACCTATGAGTTATGTATGGTAGAGGAACCTATAGTGTTAGAACAATTAGAGGAGGAGAACTTAGATATTGCTGCTAGAACTTTACTTGAAGAAACCGTAGAGGAGAGCCAAATTATAGAGTCTAGTCCTAAAATACAAGAACCAGAAAAATTTATTAAGGATTGATCTCTTTGAATCAATACCCCTAGGATGAGCCCCCCCCATAGTTCCCATTGAGGACCTCTTCCCAGAAATTGTTGACCCATCCTTCCATAGCATGGACCTTTCCTTGCCTAGAGACATAACCCAATGCTCATACACTAAGGTCGATCTCTTTAGTCCATAACCAGTCCTTAAATCCCCTTCTTATTTCCTACCCTTCCCTAAGTCATCTCATATTTCTAGAACCATTAGGTCACAATTTATTGGGATTACCAAGTTACATGAATCCTTAGAGCACATCCCATTTGCCACGTACTTTTGGAATACCCTCTGGCATCTATTAGGAGTTCCTGGCAAATTTTCTTCTGCATGTCATCCATCAACCATGACTCATGCCCCATGCCCAAGTTGTAATTAAGACCTAATAAACCTCTTTTGATAGGCATGCATAGTCGAGTCTGTTAGGTGTTAGTTTGAGTCCTTTGTATCACCAGTTTGGAGTCTGCATGTGGCCAGCATGTCCACACCTACACTGAACACCGCATAGCATATGCATCAAGATATTATCCATAAGAGTAATTTAAGAAATGAAACATCTAACAAACTGGCTAATTCCCGAATAAGAGCCAATTGATTCAATGTAGGGAATTCTATCTTGATTAGGCTTAGGCATGAGCGGTTCCCACCCGGGACCATTAAGAAGCTTCATGCTCGCAGAGCCGGACCTTTTAATGTGATAGAGAGGGTTGGACCAAATGCCTATGTGATAGATTTGCCTCCGGATTTGGGCATCAGTTCTACCTTCAATATCGCAGTGCTGGTTGAGTATAGGAAACCAGCAGTGATACACACTGAAACCTTTGGACCTATTCCTTCTATTATGAGTGACCCTAGCCCAAAGTGTCCACCAATAAATTGGCCTAGGAGAGGAGAATGGATCAAGCATATCCTGCACGATCAAGCCATCACGACCCGGGGCCACGGCTATCAATGCTACTTGGTCCGATGGCAAGGCCGGCCAGAGTCGGATGATTCATAGATTCCTCGAGAGGACTTGAAGTGCCTCAACCCCGACATTCTCAAGAGATTTATGAGCCAGTGTGATCCTCACTCGACAGGGACGAGTTCCTCCCACCCCGGAAGAATTGGTACGGACACCAGAGCACCAAAATAAGACAGAGGCTTCTCAACCCTCTGTGGGTTTCTTAGCAGCATTTGAGTCCATTTCTAATAAAGGCTTAGCCTATTTAAGTTGTCTTGTATTATTTGAGTCCTATACTACTTAGCTCATGTTGAGCTAGTCTTCTTCCTAAGTCCTGTATATGTCAGTCCAAGTACAAGTAAAGACATGTCAACCCAAGTACAAGTGAAGACCAAGCTAGTACAAGTAAAGATCAACCCAGCTTGAAGTTATGAAGATTATGGAAGGCTTAATAGAAGAAATCAGAAGCCCTGGAGTCAAGTTGGAAGACTTGAAGCCCTGAATCGCAGCCTGAAGTAGATTGGGCCAGCCAAGGCCCAAGAGGGGAGAGTGATTTGAGTGATTTTAAATCATAGTCCTACTATGTATTCTAGCTAGTGTTTGGGTGGGATTCAAAATCCTAGGTAATGACTATTGTAACCTTACTTCGGGCCAGTTTAAGAGTCTATTTAAGAGACTCTACTCTCTTGTATCAAGACACTTTTTTCATGAATAATATGAGTTTATAACTACTGCTGTGTGCTTGGCTGTGTGCTAAGGGGACTCTGTGTGAGCCCCTTCTTCTTCCCTATTTCCTGTGCCATGCTTCCAGCTTCTCCAACCTTGGCCGCCAACTCCATAATTCTTCTTTCCCTTGCTATTTTCCTACTTGTATCTTCATCCTTACTTCGATTTCTAACCCTTGAAAGGTTGTTTGCAGGTCCCTTGACTTCTACGAATCCAACGACTCCAGCCGGGCAGCAATCGGATCACCGGGTTGAAAGCCGAGAATTCACGGGTCTTTGGCTTGATTTTCTAGGCCATATCGGGAGTGAGAGCAATCCCTTCGCCTATGATCTGTACCGGGTGCATCAACCATTGTCAGGTACAACCCCTCTACTTGATAGTCGCTTTATTGGAGATGAACTAGCCCAACCGAGACTTCTCAACCTCGGTGATCCACTCTTTCTATTGCTTTTAGGTCCTATTTTGCATGCTTTAGCTTCTTATCTTGCATAGATTTCCCTACTTAGGTTCTATGTCTGTTCTTCGAGAATTAGATTCATAACTTAACCTAAAAAAATACAAAATATATTTGTATGCAAATTTAGTTCTGTATCATTTGGTATCAGAGCAGCCTAATGTTATGAAGATCATGGAAGGCTTAGTAAAAAAAATCAGATGCCCTGGAGTCAAGTCGGAAGCCCTGAACCGCAGCCTGAAGTAGATTGGGCTAGCCAAGGCCTAGGAGGGGAGCTAGGGCACCATCCACCCTATGGTCACCATCCCTTGGTCGGCCACTAGGGTCACCTCCCTTGGCCGACCAAGGCAAGAGAGGGGAGAGTGATTTGAGCAATTTTAAATCCTAATCCTACCATGTACTCTAGCTAGGGTTTGGGTGGGATTCAAATTCCTCGGTAATGACTATTGTAACCTTGCTTGGGGGCCAAGTTTAAGAGTCTATTTAAGAAACTCTACTATCTTGTATCAAGAAACTTTTTCATGAATAATATTGAGTTTACAACTATTGTTGTGTGCTTTGCTATGTGCTAAGGGGACTCTGTGTGAGCCCCTTCTTCTTTCCTGTTCCCTGCGCCCTGCTTCCAGCCATCAACAAACCCTAGAAGACTTCTCCAACCTTGGCTTCCAACTCCGTAATTCTTCTTCCTTTGCTATTTTTCCACTTATATCTTCATCCTTGCTTCAATTTCTAACCCATGAAAGGTTGTTTGCAGGTCCCTCAGCTTCTACGAATCCAACAACTCTAGCCAGGTAGCAATCAGATCTCCGAGTTGAAAGCCAAGAATCAGCCTCGACGATCCTCTTCTTATTGCTTTTTAAGTTCTACTTTGCATGCAGTTGTTTCTTTCTTGCATAGAATTCTCTTCTTAGATCATGGTCTATTCTTTGGGATTTAGATTCACAACTTAACCTAAAAAAATACAAAAATATATTTGAATGCAATTTTAGTTCTGCATCATCTCCCATCCGGCTTCCCCTTCATCATTCACGGCACCAATCAGGACCCTCCACCGCATGCACCCATGGCCACAGCACGCTCACAGCAGGATCATCTCCACCCAGCACTAGTCACTGGTGACGCCGCCAGGATGTCTCCCCTATTCTGTGGCTTCTTCTGTGAAGAAGACAAAGAGCAATGCATGAACATGAAAGCTACACTATTTTGGAGCTGCATGATTTCTAGAGCAGCATGATCTTCAAAGCAGCACAAATCTCAAAGTTGCATAACTTTCAGAGATACATGGATTGCAAAGTTGCACAAATCTTAGAGCAGAGTTGATGAAAAAAAAGAAAATCTGGGATTTGTTTGAAAAATAAAAATAAAAATGGATGAACCCAGCCTAAGAGTCCTTTTTGATTTGATTAGTTTTGGTTCCATCAAACCTGCACTGAGCCTAACTCGATAGAGTCAAGTTCTCCCCACCCTAGGGGAATGATGGGGATCCGAAGTCTATTACAGTTTTGTTGAGTCCTGTAGTCCATTAGTCCTGAGTCACTTGAGTCATGCATTGAAGTGAACCAATTAAGTCCTGAGTCATGCAAAAAAGTGAGACAGTTGAGTTCAGTTAAGTCCACTTAGTCAGGTCCAGTCATTTTTAGTCCAGTCAAGTCCAATCGAGTCCATTCAAGTTATGTTCAAGAGGAAAGTCAGCAATCCAAGAGATTCACCAGGCCCCCCTAACCAGAGCTGCCTTTCATGCACCTGGACCCTTTCATGCCGCTAAGACCACAAGAGAGAGCTCCAATCCAAGATAAAGGCCCACCGTTGACCAGGTCCACCATGATTTTTTGGCCCACAAGTCAAGGTTTCTTAGCCCTCAAGTCATGTACCTGGGATGAATCTATAAATACCCACCCCTTCCTTCTTGTATAAAACATCTTTTTTCTCATGAACATAAATTAAAAATGATTTTGTCTGAGTTTTTCTCTAGATTGGAGTGGGTGTGTGACCCATGTTCCCTGATCTTGAGTGCAAGCCCTAATCCCCTAGTGATTTCTACGCTCACCAGCTATTGGCTCTCCTAGTGATTTTGATGAATAACAAAATGTTGAGTATATATTGTGTACTAATGATTATTTCTAGTTATGAGTTCTTAGAAAAAAACACCTCTAATTTTTTAAAAAAAAATTAAAGTATCGTGGCATGCTGTGGTACGAAGCATCTTTCACGATTTGAGGAGTCTTTTCCATGCAAAATGGTATTAAAAGAGTTCAACTATTGCTTATTTATGTTTCATTTAAGTTCCATATTTGATGCTTGTGTTTTTGGGTTCAATTGCACTTAATTATGAATTTTGTAAAACCAAGTATCAACACCTGGAAGGTCAAGTGTCGACACATCAACATTTGGCATGCAGAAAAACTCCTTGGCATGCCAAGTGTCGACACCCAGAATTCAAGTGTTGACACCTGAAACTCAAGTATCGACACTTAAGTTCCCAAGTGTCGACTCAATGCCCGAGACTTTTTGAAAATCTAGAACTTGGCCAATGGAGTGTTTTTATGTAAAGTGTCGATATTTGTGAATCAAGTGTCGATACTTGAAAGTTCAAGTGTCGATACCTGAAAGTCAAGTATCGACACCTGACAGCCAAGTGTCGATACCTGAAAAACCAAGTGTCAACACTCGGGTTCTGACAGCCCTAACGGATCTATTTTTCTGAGTTGCAGAAATGTCTTTTCAAGCTCCAATGGCTAGATTTGAAGCTCCAACGATCACAAACCATTTTTTGAGAGTTTTTAAAGTATTTAAGTTTCACCAAACTCATTCTTAAAGCATTGAAGTCCATTCAAAGCCCAAAAGTCAAATTTCTCTCAAGAACTTCACTTCAAAAAGCCATTTAAAGAGTTATTCCCTGAAAAACTTACAAGCTTATCCTTTCATCTTTCTAAAAGAGAGCTTGAAGAATATTCCAAGGAGAAAACAAGACAAAGCATCAACTTGAGCCTCAAAGCTTCCATTCTACTCTTGAAGAGAGTTTGTTTTGTTTTTTTGAATTGTATATCTGAATTTCTTTTATGATTTGACCTAGCTTTCAAGGGATTTTTGATAGTAGGTGTTGTGGTTTGTTGGTGAGCCAAAGTGTCAAAACCAACTAGGGTTAACTTGTGAGCCCGAAGACAAAACAAGTGTAAGGTTTGTTGGTGAGCCTAAGTGATAAAACCAACATAGGTTTTGACTTGTAAGCCTTTGGAAAAACAAGTCGGCTGTAAACTTGGAGAGATTATAGTGAATTTCCAAGGGTGGCTTAGGGAGTGGATGTAGGTGCTAGGTTTGCACCGAACCGCTATAAACTTTGTATTTGTGTGTGATTATCTCTTCTTTCTCTTGCTCTTTACTTATTACACTCTATGTATTGCTTTTCATTGCATATAACTTATTGCATCAATTTCATTACTTACAAACACCACAAGGCCTGCATATTATTGCTTTAAATTTTTAAAAAATCTAATTTACCCCTCCTTTGGGGCTCCATTTCTGGGCAATAAGTAGTATCAGAGCACCAGTACTCTCTTGCAGGTCCAAGGATCTTGAGTAAAAAATCATGGTAGCCCCAATAGGAATGGGTGTTGTTGAAGGTCAAGCTTCAAACCGTCCCCCACTATTTAATAGCACGAATTACACTTATTAGAAAACTCACATGTGTATATTCATTCAATCCATTGATTATAATCTTTGGAGGATAATCATAAAAGGTCCTCATCAGCCTACTATGTTGATTAATAGCATTCTCACTCCAAAAATGGAAGATGTTTGGGATAAGAATGATATTATGCAAATAGAGCTTAATGCTAAGGCTATGAATCTATTATTTTGCTCTCTTGATCTGAGTGATTTCAATAGAATATCTAACTGTCTCTCTACTAAGAAAATATGGGACACACTTGAGGTTACCCATAAGGGTAACACCAAGTGAAAACCACTAAAGTTAACATGCTCATTCACACTTACAAAATGTTTAGAATGGAACCTACTGAATCTATTAGTGAGATGTATACTAGGTTCACAAATATTGTGAATGGCATGAGAAGTTTAGAAAAAATTATTTCTAATAGTGAACTTGTAAACAAACTTCTCAGGTCTCTACCGGCTTCTTGGGATGCAAAAGTGATAGCTATTGAAGAAGCCAAGGATGTCAACACTCTTCCACTTGAGCAACTATTAGGCTCATTAATGACTTATGAGCTTTCTCTTAAACAAAAGAATGTGGATGTTGACAAGAAGAAGAAAGTGATCGCTTTCAAATCCACCGCAAAAGAAGAATCAAGCAATGAATCTGAAGAAGAAGATGAAGAAGATGAGATGGCTCTAATAGCAAGAAAGTTCAGAAAGTTTATGAGGAAAAGAGAATACAACTTCAAGATGAAACCTCTGAAAGGTGAACCAAGCAAAGAGAAAGAAAAAGAGAAAGAAAAAGAGAAAGATAAGGAGCAGCCCACATGCTTTGAATGCAAGAAACCGAGCCACTTCAAGATGGACTGCCCCTTACTAAAGAAAAGCAGAAGAAAACTAAGGAAGAAGTCCATGATGGCAACCTGGAGTGATAGCGAAGACTCCAGCTCTGAGGAAGAACAGCAAGAATTAGCAAACTTCTGTTTGATGGTGGATAATGATGAGGTACTTTCCGAACCTAAAAATGAATTTACATTTGATGAACTGCATTAAGTTTTTGATGAATTAGTTATAGAATTTCAAAACTAAAATCAAAACATAAAGAACTAAAAAAGCAAAATCAGGATTTAGGCAAAGCTAATGATAAGTTTTCAACTGAAAATGATTGCCTACTTCTTCAAAATAAAAGGTTAAATGATAAGATTGCTATTCTTGAAAAGGAAAAAGAAGTTTTGAAAAAGAAAAGTTTTCGGTTTCAAATGAAAACCTTTTAAAACAAAACAAGGAAATGTTGGAAGAAAACAAAAAATATAAAGAAGAAATTGAAAAGTTGAAACCTTTTGTTGATAAATTTACATGTAGTTCTAAAAAATTAAATATGCTTTTAAATAATTAAAGAGCTGTTTTTAATAAAGCTGGTCTATAGGGCATAAATCTTACTGTGCAATAAGAGAAAATTGAGCAATGTTAAGAAAATTTGGTTTCCAAAATGAACCATTGCCACTGACCTGAAAGGACCTAAGATGACTTGGATACCTAAAATCTTCACTTGATTTTCATTGTAGGTATGCATTGCAACCAATAATAGAAGAATGTGGTACCTTGATAGTGGTTGCTCAAGGCTTATGACCGGAGATGTGGAGCAGTTCTCTTCACTCGAATATCAGAATGGTGGTAATATGACATTTGGTGATAATGGAAAGGGCAAGATTGTTGGAATTGGTAAAGTCCATATCACCCCCTTTACTTACATTGGTAATGTGTTATATGTTGATGGTTTGAAACATAACTTTCTTAGCATTAGTCAATTTTGTGACAAGAATTTTAAAGTTGTTTTCGAATCTTCTTTATGTATTGTTTCTAGTCTAGATGACAATGGCTTCAAGTTCATTGGTCATCGGCATGGCAATATCTATATGGTTGATCTTGATGCTCTTCCTGTTCAAAATGGTCAATGCCTAGTGGCAATGGAGGCCAAGAATAATGAAACTAGTTGGCTTTGGTATCATAGACTAGGACATGCTAGTATGCATTTAATTTCAAAACTTAGCAAAAAGAATTTGAAAAAAGATTTACCAAAACTCAGTTTTGAAAAAGACAAGATTTGTAGTACATGCCAGCTTGGAAAACAAACCAAATCATCTTTCAAACCAAAAGGAGTAATCTCTACATCCAGACCCTCAAAATTACTTCATATGGACCTCTTTCGGCCAACTAGAACATCTAGTTTAGGAGGCAAGAAGTATGGTCTAGTTATTGTAGACTATTTCTCACGTTTTACATAGGTCATGTTTTTAGCACACAAAGATGAAACGTTTTCTGAATTCATTAGATTTCATAAAAGAGTTTCAAATGAAAATGGTGTTTAAATTGTGTCTTTAAGGAGTGACCATGGAATCAAATTTAAAAATTTTGATTTTAACAAATTCTGTATTGAAAATGGCATTCATCATAATTTTTCAGCACCTAGGATACCTCAACAAATGGGGTGGTAGAAAGGAAAAATAGAACTCTTGAAGAAATGGCACGCACCATGCTTTGTGAAAATGACCTACCTAGATATTTTTGGATGGAAGCCATAAACACTGCATGCTATATTTTAAATCATGTTTTATTCCGACCGATTTAAAGAAAACACCGTATGAGCTTTGGAAGGGTAGAAAACCTTCAATTCAATATTTTCATATTTTTGGATGCTGTTGTTTCATCTTAAACAATAGTAAAGACAATTTGAGCAAATTTGATGCCAAGTTAGATGAGCAATTTGATGCCAAGTCAGATGAGGGAGTCTTTCTAGGCTAGTCTACATCTAGCAAGGTATACAGGGTCTTCAACAGAAGAACACTTGTTGTTGAAGAATCCATACATATGATATTTGATGAATCTGACCAAAAATCTTCTAGAAAAGAAGATGTGCTTTGTGATGAAACAGGTATAAAAAGAATTGAAGAGATGAACAACAATGAAGAGCCTAGAAAGGAACAAAAAGTTGATCAAAATAATGAAGGAGATCAAGCACAAGGTGATGAAACACATCTACTATTGATCCTCTACCCAAGGAATGGAGGTATGCTCATGGACATCTCGAAGAACTTATCATTGGTGATCCATCTAAAGGTGTAAGTACTCGATCATCCCTTAGGAATGTTTGTGATTACTTAGTATTTGTTTCTCAAATTGAACCTAAGACTTTTGAAGAAGCTGAAATTGATTATAATTGGATTAATGCTATGCAAGACAAACTTAACCAATTTAAAAGAAACAATGTTTGGACACCAGTAGATAGGCCTTCAAATGTTTCAATTATTGGAACAAAATGGATTTTTAGAAACAAACTTAATGAAAATGGCATTGTTACAAGAAATAAGGCTAGACTAATTGCCAAAGGATACAATCAGGAGGAAGGGATTGATTTTGATAAAACCTTTGCTCCTGTGGCTAGACTTGAGGCAATTAGGCTATTGTTGGTTTTGCTTATTTTACGAATTTAAATTATTTCAAATGGATGTTAAAGTGCCTTTTTAAATGATTTTATCAAAGAAGAGGTTTATGTTGAACAACCATCTGGTTTTGAAAATCTTGAATTTTCAAATCATGTTTTCAAACTTCATAAAGCTTTGTATAGTTTGAAACAAGCTCCTAGAGCTTGGTATGATCGTTTAAGCTCTTTCTTGCTCAAAAATGATTTTACTAGAAGTAATGTTAACAAAACTTTATTTTTGAAGAAAAAGAATGATGATCTCTTAGTAGTACAAATATATGTAGATGATATCATTTTCTGTGCTACTAACGAATCTCTTTGTCAAGAGTTTGCAAAGTTAATGCAGGGTGAGTTTGAGATGAGCATGATGGGAGAACTTAACTTCTTTCTTGAACTCAAAATAAAGCAAACCAAAGAGGGAATCTTCATCAACCAAGCTAAGTATACAAAAGAAATACTAAAGAAGTTTGGGATGGAGAACACAAAGCCATTAGGTACGCCTTTGAGCTCCTCTTGTAGACTTGACAAGGATGAATTAGGTAAATCTATTGACCAAAAATTATATCATGGCATTATTGGTTTATTGTTATATCTTACTGCTAGTAGGCCAGATATCATGTTTAGTGTTTATATGTGTGCTAGATATCATTCTAATCCTAAAGAGTCTCATCTTTTGGCTATCAAACGCATACTCAATATATATCTGTCTCCAATTGAAATGGGTCTTTGGTACTCCGAGAGAATCTTCATTTGAATTGATTGCTTATTTTGATGCTGACTTTGCTAGGTGTAAACTTGATCGTACAAGTACAAGTGGAACTGTCAGTTTCTTCGAGTGAAGTTGATCTTGGAGTAGCAAGAAAAAGATTCAGTTGCTCTATCTATGGTAGAAGCCGAATATATAGCACTAGAAGCTGTTGTGCTCAAATCCTTTGGATCAAACAACAACTCAAAGATTTTGGCATTAAACTAATAAGACACCCATAAGATGTGAAAATACTAGTGCAATCAATCTAACTAAGAATCCTGTGTAATATTCAAGAAGTAAACACATTGAAATAAGACATCATTTCATAAGAGATCATGTATAAAACTCTAATGTGGAACTTGATTTGTGTGTACTGATCATCAATTAGCTGATGTGTTTACCAAACCCTTGAGTGAGTAGAGATTCTGCATGATTAGAAGAGATTAGGTATCATCGATCCATCTCTTAAAACTCTCCCAAATTCTACCTTACCTAAGCTATTTTTACTCAAAAATCACTTGTGTTAAGTCTCAAAATCTTTTAAAAACATCCTTGATTTTTTTGAGAATTTTTTTAATTCTTTTGGGATTTTCTTGGCCAAGTGTCGACACTTGGATTTTGCGAAGTGTCGACACCTGACCAATGTCGACACTTGAGAAATCCCAAGTGTCGACACTCACAAAAAACTCTATCTTTTTTAGGGCAAACCCAGCTTTTGTATCTTGCTGTCCCCCATTTTCTCTTGAGCTCCAGTGGTCCCCAAAGCTCCTTTACCTTCCAATCCACACTTTCCCTCTTTACCCCACTGAAATCAGGTAATTTCTCTCTCTTTTTCTCATTTTCTTTAAACCGTGTAACCTAGTTTATTATCTATTTTCCATCCGTTTTAATGCATATAACTCGGATTTTGCAAAGTTTTGAACCGATTGGAAGTTTCCTTTTTGAGGAAATCATGTTTGAATGCATTTATCTTGATTTCTCTTGGATTTTGGACCAATTTCGCACTCAATCTGTCCTTTTTTGTTGATTTCACTATTACATTGGGTGTTTTGGTCGAAAGGTTCAAGGGTTTCACTCTAATTCAGGTTTCTAAGCTATTATACATGTTGAAGGAGTATTTGTGGTGTTTTCATGATACTTTACCCCCATTTCCAGTATTTTGGTGTTTGATTACTTTTTTTTGACCTAACACCCAATGTGGTTTTGTTTTAACTCTAATCCCATCGGCTTATTTTACATGATTCAACATCTCCTAGTCTATAATTTTATGAACTTATAAATGTATTTTATATGTTTTGATAACTTTGTAACCCAAACATATTTTATATGTTTTATAAATTTTAAACCCAAATATATTTTAAATTTTATGTGTTGGATTATTTTGTAACCCTAATGTGTTTTACTGTTGAGCTAAGTTTCCCTCTTTTCATAAATGTGTTTTACATGGTGAAAGTGTTTTAACCTTCGATTTCATGCTTTGAGAAAATCATTTGATTTTATCCCTATTTTTAAAACAAGCTCTAGCTTTTCTTAAACCAGTATCCTTCTTTTTGAAAAACTTAGTCTCCTTAAGGCCGATCTATAGTTCTCAACGTGATTGAAACATGTCCCCACTTTAGTCTGTTTACCTTCTTCCCTTCTTGCTCAGTTTGTTGTGATGGGTCCGAGGAAGAGGCTAGCTGTTAGGAGTAGGACTGGACATGATTATGAGAGGAGGACAAAGAACAGACATGATGCAGGACAGGCCAGTAGTTTAGCAGCTCCAAGTTCCCCTGCAGAGAGGATGGCAAGGAAGGCCGTGGCATTTGGCAGACGGATCGACTTAAAGTTCTTCGATATATAGCACTTCCAGATTCGGTGGACACTCACGGATGCTAGATTAGTATCCTTTTGCACCATGCAGGAGAGGTACTATCCCCATCTAGTGAGAGAGTTCTATGGTGCTTTGGATTGCCGTCGACTACTATGGAGCACCACCGTCAGGGGTGTGGAGATCTCATTGACCGAGGAGCTTCTAAGTAGAGTATGGGAGATTCCTCTCTGAGGTGCATGTATTTTCTCTGTTAAGGATAGAGAGGTAGCTTTCAGGTGCATCCTTGAGCGAGAGGATGTTCGTGGAGAGATTGTGGTTATCGCGAACCAGTTGTTAGTGGAGATGCACCTTCTACATCACATCACCGCCTGTATCTTGCTTATGAAGACTAAACGATTCAACTTCATCACAGAGAGGGAGATGATGCTGATGGTCAGTCTGACCCAGAGGATACAGGTTGATATTCCCTCACTAATGTTGACTCAGATGCGTGATGCAGTGACACAGAGGTGACATTGTCTACCCTACGAGATGGTGCTGACCCGTCTGTTTCGAGCCTGTGGAGTCTCTTTGGAGGGAGAGATCCCCAAGAAGATTCTACATATCGATGTTTATGACGAGCGGTCACTACACTGCATGGGATCTCGGTTGGTTGCAGGTCGTTGGGTCAGGAGAGAGTCTGGACAGGAGCCAGACGAGGAGGACGAGATCAGAGAGGCTAAGGCTGGGCCATCAAGGGCAGTCAGTACACCTCCTCAGGCTGCTCTTGCATCAGAGGCAGAGCTGGTGACCCCTACAGCTACACCTTCGAGTCCTCCTCCACTTTCTATCGACATATCTTTTGAGGAGCACGCGAGACAGCAGTTCACAGATCTCAAGAGTGAGATGATAGGATTGGGTGTCCACACGACTCAATTACGCATCGAGATTGAGGGTCTACGAGCACATACTACCTTGGAGCATGCTGAGATTCGTCGGACTATGGAGGAGGGTTTCGCTTGTATCGAGGATTTACTGAGATCTCTTATACCTCTTACAGCACCTGCAACTCCATCTCCTAATGCTGCTGTTGATGATGATGACGATGACCACCAGGTTGGACATGATGATACTATTAACGGTGGTGACCGTGCTGATAGGATTAAGGACAGAGTTACTGATTTTATTGATAATGATAGTGATAGTGATAGTGATGGGCACAGATGGATATGAGGGTCAGCCGAGAGCCACAGTCTCCTGTTGTTCCTCCTGCTGATTCGTTTGGCACACCTATTTCTACTGATCCAGTTTTTGTCACTCCTACTGAGACTCTTCCACCTCCCTCTACTAGATCTTCTAGGGTTGTACCCTTACTAGGACCTTCTAGCCATACTAGAGTCGCAGGCATTATCCCAGGGACCTCCTAAGGCATTAGTCCTAGATCTAGGATTAGTGCACCATTTACTCTTGAGATTCCATATGATGAGGACTTGCATCACAGATTGTATGTTTCATGATTTATGTCTCATGATGTATCTTGTTGTTTCAGTATGCTGATAAGTCAGCAAATTTTGTAACTGAAAACTTCACTATGACTGATATTCTTGAATTGATGCTCTACTTTTACTTTTTAGCTCTGATACCTGGTATGATACTCTTGAAATTTTTGAATTTATGTTTAACTCTTGAAAAACTATTTCCATGCTCTGGTATTCCACTACTTTTTGTCTCCATGCTCATTTGAGGGGGAGTTTACTCCTTTTTTTTTTAATGATTGATAAAAAGGGGGAGTAGAATTATAGAAATTTTAATTAATTCTAATTTCAATTTGATCTGATACCAATATTCCATACTGTTCCTTAAAACTTGTTCTAATTAGAATTGTCTAACTAAGGGGCTAAGGGGGAGATTCATCCTTCTTAACTATGCAACTTATGGATGTATAAGCATTAAAATCATATTTATGAATTATCATATCTAAAATTTGAAATTAAATGTAGATTTACTTAAGGTTTTTGTCATCATCAAAAAGGGAGAGATTGTTGGCTCTCCTAGTGATTTTTGATGAATAACAAAATATTGAGTATATATTATATACTAATGATTAATCTAGATATGAGTTCTCTAAAAACAAGCACCATAATTTTTTTAAAAAATATTAAAGTATCGTGGCACGCTGTGGCACGAAGCATCTTTCATGATTTGAGAAGTATTTTCCATGCAAAAAGGGGTTAAAAGAGTTTAATTATTGCTTATTTGTTTTCATTTAAGTTCCATATTGATGCTTGTTGTTTTTGGGTTCAATTGCACTTAATTGTGAATTTTGCAGAACCAAGTATCGACACCTAGAGGTCAAGTGTCGATACTTCACCATTTCGCATGCAGAAAAACTCCTTGGCATGCCAAGTGTCGACACCCAGAATTCAAGTGTCGGCACCTGAAACTCAAGTGTCGACACTTAAGTTCCCAAGTGTCGACCAAGGCCTGAGACTTTTTGAAACTAGAACTTGGCTAATGGATATTTTTGTGTAAATGTCGACACCTGTGAATCAAGTATCGACACTTGAAAGTTCAAGTGTCGACACCTGACAGCCAACTGTCGACACCTGAAAAACCCTGTCGACACTCGGGTTCTGACAGCCCTAATGGATCTATTTTTATGAGTAACAGAAACATCTTTTCAAGCTTCCAATGGCTAGATTTGAAGCTCCAATGGTCACAAACCATTTTTTGGAAGTTTTTGAAGTATTTAAGCTTCACCAAACTCATTCTTGAAGCGTTGAAGTCCATTTAAAGCCCAAAAGTCAATATTCTCTCAAGAACTTCATTTCAAAAGCCATTTAAAGAGTGATTCCCTTAAAAAGCTTACAAGCTTATCCTTTCATCTTTCTAAAAAGAGAGCTTGAAGAATATTTCAAGGAGAAGACAAGACAAAGCATCAACTTGAACCTCAAAGCTTCCATTCTACTCTTGAAAAGAGTTTGTTTTGTTTATTTGAATTGTATATATGAATTTCTTTTATGATTTGACCTAGCTTTCAAGGGTTTCTTGAAAGTAGGTTGTTGTGTTTGTTGGTGAGCCAAAGTGTCAAAACCAACAAGGTTAACTTGTGAGTCCGAAGATAAAACAATGTAAGGTTTGTTGATGAGCCTAGGTGATAAAACCAACATAGGTTTTGACTTGTGAGCCTTTGGAAAAACAAGTCGGCTGTAATCTGGAGAGATTATAGTGGAATTCCTAAGGTGGCTTGTGGAGTGGATGTAGGTCAAGGTTTGCACCGAACCACTATAAACTTGTATTTGTGTATGATTATCTCTTCTATCTCTTGCTCTTTACTTATTGCACTCTATTTATTGCTTTCCGCTGCATATAACTTAGTGCATCAATTTCATTACTCACAAACACCACAAGGCCTGCACATTATTACTTTAAATTTTTAAAATACCCATTCACCCCCCATCTTGGGCTCCATTTCTGAGCAACACCAGCGATCCGCGTATCCCATCCCTCATCACACAACTACAGCATCAGGAAGTTATTGACGAGTGAGTAGTCATCTGTATAACTTCCTATACTTGGTCATGCTCAGTACCATTGATCTCTATCAACTACCTGCACTCTCACTCTAGTGTCACCACACTATAGGTCAGAGACTCATCTATCCAAAGGGAAGTGATCTGTGCATCGATTTTTAATGGATCAATCACCATCATCGTGATATTCCATAATTGGGAGCTTTTAAGAGTTAATCTATAAAGATACATGCCTTAGATTCTTAACTATTGAGAATATATATCATTGCCCATTAACACCATGGATGATTCATAGACACATCAATATGAATAAAAATAATACCCTTTCTATTCATAAAAAAAATTAAGTACAAAGTTCATGCCTAAAAATTACAATGTGTCAGGCCAACTTGGCTTTTAGGGCATACATCTAACAAGAGATGGGGTTGTGGGAGGCTCCCCTTGCTCTTGTAGGGTCCTAATTAAAGAACCACAAGTCCACTTAAGGTGTTTGCCATTGGACCTCTTTCCTGGACACCAATTTCAAGAAAAAATTGAAAGATTGAGTGCACTAGTTTCATCACAATACTTCAAACTTGACCTATTAGTGTCCCTAGCTACTTTAGATTTCTACTCAATTTAATTAGGCTTGGGACCGAGATGAGGGTGGTTGTTTTGGCCAAGGAAAGGTGATGAAATCCTTCCCTTATCCGAGAGAGAGAAATATCCTTAAGTGAATTTACTTATTCATGCACACACATGAAAATCTAAAGTAAAATATGCAGAATTTTTTTGTGTTTTGCATATCTGAAATTGTGAATAAAATTGCAAATTTAATGAGGATTAATTATATGATTGATGAATGCAAAGATAAAGGCTAATCTAAAGTTTTAGTGAAAGCAACTTTTAAGTTTAGAACTACTATGCAGAAATTTCAGCATGTAGATTTTTTTTTAGGTTTTAGTGAAAGCAACTTCTAGTTTTTTCTTTTAGATTTTTTTTTAGTTTTTTTGAGAACTTCTAGATTTTTTTTAGTTCTTTACTTGAAGTCCAAGGAAGTAGTTAAGTTCACCCATTAGGCTAATTTCAAATTCTCCCTGCATTAGATTAGCAAATTCTTCACAAAAACTTTCATTAGTTGCACCAAATTTAATATCATCGATATAAATTTGTATAGCTAATATGTCATTATTTTTCTTTTTAATGAATAGGTTTTATCAACATTTTCTCTTGAAAAATCAATTTCAATCAAGAATGTGCTAAGTCTATCAGACCATGCTCTAGGGCTTGTTTCAAACCATACAAAGCTTTGTTCAATTTAAACACATGGTTTGGAAAGCATGATTTTCAAAACCAGTGGTTGTTCTACAAAACCTTATTCTGAGAAAAACCATTTAAAAATGCACTTTTCCATCCATTTGAAAAAGCTTAAAGTTCATGTAGCAAGCAAATGCAAGAAGTAATCTAATGGCTTCTAGTTTTGTTATGGGTGCATAGGTTTCATCAAAATCAATACCTTCTTCTAACTATATCCCTTAGCCACTAAGCAACTTTGTTTCTATGACATTTTCTTGTTCATCTAATTTATTTCCTATAGACTCATTTGGTTCCAATAATTGGGTGGGTCTTAGGTTTATCAACTAGTGTCCAAACCATATTTCTTTCAAACTGGTTCAAGTCTTCATGCATAGCTAACATCTAGTTTGGATCATTTTCGGCTTCTTCTAAAGTGTGAGGCTCTATTTGAGATACAAGGCTAGGTAGTCATGTGCAGTCCTATGTGCAGACCTAGTTCTAATGCCTTAAGAAGATCACCAATGATTAATTCTTTAGGATGGTATAGCGTACCTCC
This sequence comes from Areca catechu, assembly GCA_021397845.1. NCBI lineage: Eukaryota > Viridiplantae > Streptophyta > Magnoliopsida > Arecales > Arecaceae > Areca > Areca catechu. The sequence continues at coordinate 111,755,791 of CM038051.1, read as the reverse complement.
ATTCAGTTGGTAAATATGCATGATCCTTACTTACCGTTTATTCTCCTTCTTTAATTGGTCTTTCTTGAATACTCATATCTTCCATCTCCTTTTGAATATTACCTACATCATTGTCAATACACTTATCTTTTCTAGATGGTGAAGGATTAGTTTCATCAGAAATAACATGCATTGACTCTTCAACAGTAAGAGTCTTTTTATTAAAAATCCTATATGCTTTGCTATATAGTGAATAACCAAGGAAAATTGCTTCATCAGATTTAGCATCAAATTTTCCTAGATTATCCTTACCATTATTAAACATAAAGCATTTGCATCCAAACACATGAAATAATTTATATTGGTTTTTTTCATTCCAAAGCTCATAGGGGGTTTTCTTCAAAATAGGATGGATCAAACATGGTTTAAATATAATAAGCAGTGTTCACCGCTTCTACCCAAAAGTTACATTGGAAGATTACCTTCACATACATCGTTTTGACCATTCTTCTTCCAAGTCCTATTTTTTCTCTCTACAACACCATTCTATTGTGATGTTCTAGAAGCGGAGAAGTTATGATCAATGCCATTTTCAGTACAATAATCATCAAAAAATTGATTTTCAAATTCGGTACCATGATCACTTCTAATTGAAATTATTGAGAGAATTTTTTTGATTAGAAACATTTTTGTAAATTTTTTTAAACATTTTGAAAGTTTCATCTTTATGTGCAATAAACAAAATCCATGTAATATAGAAAAATCATCTACAATCACAAGGACATATTTCATACCTTATAGCTTGTTGTCCTAGTTGGTCCAAATAAGTTCATGTGAAGTAGCCCAAAGATTTGAAAGTTGAAATCATATTTTGGATTTAAATCTTCCCCTAGTTTTTTACCCATTTGGCATGCATCACAAACATGATCAAAATCAACTTTAAACTTAGGCATGCCTCTGACAAGATTTTTGGAAATTAATTTGGCAATATTATGCATGCTAGCATGGCCTTATCGTCTATGCCATAATAAGCATGACTCCTTGGTCTTAGCATTCATTGCAACTAAACTGGAACTACTTGATATGGCAAGATCATTTAGATCTACCACATAAATATTTCCAAGTTTATGTCCAATGAATTTACTGCTAGTATCAAGAGAGTTAGTTACTATACACATAGATGATTCAAAGATAACATTGAAGCCTTTATCATACAATATAAATACTTAATAGATTATGCTTCAACTTATCTACTAGCAATACATTTTCAATAAAAGTACAGGAGGTTATTTTGATCTTACCAACTCCGATTATTTTTTCCTTACCATTGTCTCCAAAAGTAACCATACCTCCTTCATTCATTTCCAGGTGATGAATTGATCCTTGTCACTCGTCATATGTTTTGAATATCCATTGTCCAGATACCATCTTTTCTTAAATTCTGGGCTGCAAGACATTCCTACAAGAAAATCAAGGAGTTCTTTTAGGTACCCAAGCTAATTTAGGTCCTTGCAGGTTAGCAGAGGTGGTTCCTTTGGGAACCCAAACTTTTCTTAATCTATTATGGACATTTCTAATAATATTGCAATTGAAAGCTTTATGTCCTAATTTTTGCAAGCAAAACATCTGATTCTAGAATTTTAAAATATTCTGTACTTTGAAATTCTAGATACATGAAGTGCAGAAATTGTAGGTTTTGTATTTAAATTTTTGGGAACATATAAAGTAGGTTTTGAAATGGAAGTAGAACCTTTTGTCATAAAAGTTTTATGAGAAGTAAACTTGGGAACAAAATCCTTTTGTTTAACAAATGTAGTTACTGAAATGTAATTTGAATTAGAAGCATTAAAACTTATTCCAGCTTTATTACCAAAAATTATTTGATCTTTAAGAATTAACTCAATCTTGTTAGAAGATAAAATTAATTTTTCAACAAATGGCTTGAGTTTTTTAACCTCCTTTTTCAGCTCATTATTTTTTCAGTAAAATATTATTTTTGTCATGAAATTCACTATTCTCAGTTTTTCAAACATTGCATTTTTCAGAAAAGGTATGAAGTTCTTTTTGCAATAAAATATTCTTTTCTGAAATCTCATCTCTTTCTTTGAGTAAAGAATCATTAATATGCTTTAATGATCTAATCTTTACTCATGCCTTTTTAAATTCAGATAAAAGATCATGAAATGCAGAATTTAACTCATCAAAGTGAATTCAATTTGTGTGTCGGGAAAATTTACCTCATCTTCGAGACCCATAGACATAGGTTAGCTATTTTCGTGGTCTCTTCTCTCTTCAGTTGAAGTGGAGTCTTCACTGTCGCTCCACGTGGCAACCATCTGCTTTCTTTTCTTCTTTCTAAAAAATTTCTTTAATTAAGGATAGTCCGGACGAATGTGCCCCGATTTCTTACATTCATAACAGTGTGGACTTGTTCCTTATCTTTATCTTTATCCTTATCCTTTTCTTTGGAATGTTCTTCTCATTTATGGAATTTTCTGTTAAACCTTTCTTTCTTCTTTCCCATAAACTTTCTAAATCTCCTCATGACCATTGCAATGTCTTCATCTTCAAGATCTTCGGAGGAGGAGGAGGAGTCATCTTCTGTCTCTTCATCTTCCTTTGATTCTAATGTAGCCTTGAATGCAATTATTTTTCTTTTCTGATCATCATCTGTTCTATGCTGCATGGCTAGTTCATGTGTGATGAGATATCCCATTAATTCATCCATTGATAGAATGTTCAAATCTTTAGCTTCCTGGATGGCAGTGACTTTGGGGTCCTATTTGTTAGGAAGTGATCTCAATATCTTTTATACTAAATCGGTATTTGAGTATACCCAGCCAAGACTTTTCAAACTATTAATAATATCTGTAAATCTAGTATACATGGTAGAAATACTTTCATTAGGCTCCATTTTAAACAATTCATAATTATGCACTAAAATATTTATCTTTGAAGTTTTCACTTGTGAAGTTCCTTCATGGGTCACTTCAAGTTTATCCCAAATTTTCTTTGCTGAAGAGCAAGTGAAAATTCAATTAACTCATTTGAATCCAAACCACAGTAAAGCAGGTTCATTGCTTTGGCATTCAATTCCCCTAATTTCATGTCGTGTTCATCCCAGTCCTCTTCAGGCTTAGGGACATCCACACTATCAACTTTGATCATGGGGATACTTGGCCCTTTAAGAATGTCCTTCCATAACTGAAAATCAACAACTTGAATATAGATTTTCATTTGTGCTTTCCAATAGGAATAATTTGTGCCTGTGAAGAGTGGAGGTCTATTAGTTGAATGGCCTTCCACCAAAGATGTACTCATGGGATGAGCCATCAATCTTTACTCTAGTGTATTCAGAGACACAGCTCTGATACCAATCGTTGCCCAGGTGGCTACCCAAGAGGGGGGTGAATTGGAAATTAAAAAATTAAGGCAAGATTATGTGCAATTAAAATTCCTTAAAAGTGGTATGTGCTGTGACATGATGATAGATTGCAGAAGCTAAGTAAGAGCAAGGAAGCACAACACAAACACATAAAATTTATAGTGGTTCGGAGCAACCCAGCTCCTATATCCACTACCCAAGGTACCATTTGGAATTTTCACTATAATCACACCTGAATATGGTAGGATTGTTTTACAGGATCACAATCCAAAACCTTTATACTTTGGTTTTAGCGGGATCACCAAAAAAACCCAACACCCTTTGATTTTAACAGGCTCACCAAAGAAAACTAACTTGATTTTAACATGATCACCAAGAACCCAACACTTGGTTTTTATCAAAGCTCACCAAGAACCTATTTGGTTTTTCAACTGGGCTCACCAATACCCCACAATTCAAAAGATTGAATTGAAATAAATGCAACAAAAATAACAAACTCAATTTGTCAGATAGTTGTCAGTGCAGCTTGATGGAAGTCTGCTTGAATGCACTTGAATAAGCTTTAATTACTTTAGTGGCTCCTTCAATAAGTTGCTTCAAGCTTCAGATCTGAGTTGGTGAAGACTTGAAAGCTAACTTGAATGCTCTTGTGCTCTTTTGCAGTTAGTAGTTAAGATATTCATTGTAGCTCTCTCTTCTTTGAAGAACTTTTCTAATTGATTACCTCAAGGAAGTTCAAATCCTTTAAATTTAAGGTCTTCTATCATTCCAAGGCAATTCTAGCCATTGTAGACTGTTGGATAATGACTTGTGACCGTTGGAGCACTTTTTGGCATTCAAAAATAATTTCTTAAACTAGCCATTGGATACCTGAAAACAATGTTCGAGTTAGCTTGGATTTCTTCGAGTCAGCTCGATCTCCTTCGAGTCGATAGGTTGAGTCGCCAAATCTTCAGTGCAGTCGGCTTTTTGTCTCTGGGAGCAACACTTCACTCTAGACAAGTCCTCTCTTTATGGCTCGGGTCGACTCGAACTTGAATCTTTAAAAAACTTGAACTCGAGGAGTCGGCTCTTTTGATCATTGGTCGGATCTTCTTCTCAGGTTTAGAAAGCCTTACTCTAGAAGAGTCGGCTCGATGCAGTTTGGGTCGGCTTGCTTTCTCAGGCTTTCAAAATTAAGTCTGGCAGAGTCAGCTCTTTCTGGTTTGAGTCGGCTCGCCTAGCTATTCTCAGAAATCTTTAAAAACTGGACTCTGGAAGAGAAGGCTCGGACTGATTCCAGTTGACTCAAATTCACTAGAGTCGGCTCGCTTTCTATCGAGTCAGCTCAGATTGCTACGTTCCAGAATCCTTACTGCGTGCCAGTAGGTGGAGTTGGCTCTTCATCATGCTAGGTCGGCTCAAGTATCTTCTTCAGGATTTTTATACTTGAACTCAAAGAAAAACTCTCACCAACTTTTTACATTTTCAAGCATACCAACTCAAAAAAATTTCATGGCGCACACACACACAGAAGTAACCCTTTATACATAATTTTTTCTTAGCTTTTTCATTGGATTCTTCTTTACAAAGACACCTTATAACGCAACTCAAACAAGAAACAATAGTGTAGGAGTTGATGTATGAACAAATTAAGTCATCCTACAAAAACTTTGAAGCACTTGAAGAGTTGTTAGAAATAAATATACATATTCCAATATTTGGTTATCATCAAAATCACTTATGGGGTCAACAAAGTGTCTCATCCTCCTTTTGCCAGACCTAGTGATGAGGACATCAGGAGTAGACAAGAATTCTAAGGTTTCAATTTTGTTTTCTAATTCATGTATTAGGTAGTTTGTCTTTTATTGGGTCCTTTGAGTCATGTAATAAAGTAAGCTAGCTGGATTCACTAAGTCAATCAAAGTCCTTTTGTTAACTCTATTTTGAGTTACGTTAATTAGGCCCAGTTTGAGTCCTGTAAATTTTATTCAAGTCAACAGGAGGATCCTCAGATTAGGAGAGTCACCAGTCCCACTGAATGAGGCTCCATGCACCCAACCAGGCCTCAACTTAAGCCACCCTAGCCTAGGCCCCTGGTCCACACTCATGATGCTCAAACCCATGAAGAAGTGGTACCCCAGGCCTCCAAGAGATGGAGCACACCCCAGAGCCCACTTAAGCTAGCACCCCTTCAATCCAAGCCTAGTAGATGGCGCCCCAATTCCAAAGCCCACAAGTGTTGGTGCCTTTCATAGGCCCATTCACAGTTGGTGCCCCCTCCCAAGGCCTTGACCCAGTCTACAATAGCTGGCGCCGAAGCTTTGACCCAGTCTACAGCATTGGCACCCAAGGCTTTGACCTAGTCAAAGAGGCTGAGATGTGGAGTTGCAGCCCAAAGCCTAAGAGAGTTTTCTTGGCCCTCAAGTTTTGTTTTCTTGGCCCTCACCCCCTCCCCCTCTTGTATTCATTAACTTTTGATGAATGAAAAATTGAGTATTTATTGTATTCCAATTGCCTTCGTTCTATGAGAACATCGACCTCCGTGAAGGAGTGAGTGTGAGGCCCAGTTATCCTTTTTTTTTTTTAACCCTAGCTGCCCCCTTCCTTCTCCACTTCTAACAAACCCTAGCCACCCCATCCTCCTTCTCTAAACCTTAGGATGCTCAATCTACGAAGCCCTAAGGCCGCCCCATCCTTCTTTTTTCCCTTGGCCACCCACCTCCATTTCCAATGGCCACCACCATCCAACCCCATCTAGGCCGCCCCTTCTCATCTGCAAGCCCAGGCCACAAACCCCCAAGCAGCCCTAGGTATCCTCAAGCCCCAAGCCACCCTCCAGGAGTCCAGGCACCTTCCATCAATTCAAGCCGCCAGCCATCTTCAAAAAATTTTTTTACCTTCAATCTTCTCTCACCCTCCAATTTTATATTTTTCCTTCAATCTACATCCCTAACCCTTGACATCTGCAGGATCCATCAGGAGAAATGACCCTTAGGATGCAGTTTTCTATGCCCTCAACACCATCTGATAAAAAGTTGGCTGATCTGTAGGAAAGCTATTTCATCATCCAGGCGCTAATATGATAGGAGCGATCCCTTCTTCAACAACAAGGAATCATTGCCTGGTATTTAAAACCCAATCCCCTTCTCTCTTTGTCTGACTTTTTTGAGGATGAACATGTTTCTAATAGGATTTCTTAATCCTAGGATTCATTTTCTTTATTTCTTTGATAGTTTCTAGTATGTGGGTAGAACTCTAACTGTTACATGAAAACCCTAACCTAGTCTTGCTTTCTTTGGGGAACAAAACCATTAAAAATCAAAAAAATATTGCTCTCTTAAATCTTTTTTTTTTTATGTTCATCCCTTTCATGTCATGAATTAGTTTAGAATTCATACCTCATCAATTTTTGGTATTAGAGCTTAGGATAGGGCATGTTCTTGCATCATAGTTTAGAATTTTTGTATGGTAATTTTTGTGATAGTAGTCTTAACATTGGTCCAATTACCCATTAAAATCTTTCTATTTTTCTCTGATTTTTGCATCAGTTGGTCTCTGATTAGTTCTCTATTTTTCTATAATTTTAGTTAAACTTTTATATTTGAAACCCTAAAAAAAAACTGCATAATAAAAACCCTAACAAAAAAAAATTCTGCTTTGCTGAAAATCTGCATACTAGTCATAATCCCTAAGGATTTTCTTCATCAAACCTCATCTATTTTGCATCAAATTTTGCAGTAATTAAGCCCATAATTATTCCTTTGATTTTTTTCATTTTTTGATATTTTTTTTGCTCTAAAAATGAAAAAATCTTCAAAAAGAAAACCCAAAAACAACTTGCTTGCTGAAATTTTTGACTAGGGAAAATGAATTTACGATCAAACCCCCCAAACCCAAGCCACTTTTGTTTGCACATTAAATAACTAAAATTAAATCTTCCATCTATATAAAAACACCAAAGAAATTTTATTTTCTAATTTTTTTTCTGATTTTAGATTGCATTAGGATTTTATATGTGTGTGCATCATCTTGCATAAAACTAATCTAAGGGCACTTTTACTCTATCAGATTAGGGAAGGATTTCATCACCTTTCCTGGGTCCAAACAACCACCCTGCATTCAAACCCAAGCCTAACTAAAATCAAGTAGAAACCTAATTGATTTAGGAACACCAACAGGTCAGGTTCGAGTCTTGTAAGAAGACTAGTGCACTCAACCTTCCAATTATTACTGGAAGCTAGTGTCAAGGCTAGAGGTCCAGAGGAAAATGCCCTAAGAGGACTGGTGATTTTTAATTAGGACCCTATAACAAGCAAGGAGATGTTGGGAATTGTGTCCCAAAGCCAATCGCCTAGGTTGTAGGCGGTTGTGTTCAGTATTGTAATTTGTATATGAATTAATAAAACTTTATTTTGGCAGCTCATCACATTATTCATTTTCTTATAATGAACTCTATTTATATGATGAAGTCCTTAGGACTGCACTGACTTCGATATAGAGAGGATATATCCAGTGGTCCTTTAAAAAGGTTCACAACCAAAGGATACATTGTACAGGATAGCACTGTATCAAGTGTAGGTTGTCATGGTTCACATCGTTTGGTTGTTCTCTTTACCAAAGAAGTGTGGTGACACTGATATGATCTGCAAGTGGGATGTGTGACATCTCATTGAATGTGACTCCATGGAGCTCCTTTATGCCAAAAGATTGCTCATAATTGGATATGGGTATATGTGTCCCTCCGACCTAAGGTCACCATGGTAGCTTGCAAGCAACTCCCTGTACTTTGGTGCTAGACTACTTAGATTTCTAATCAAGTGATGGAAGGTTTCTGGGTACAGGCATGTACTTATGGAGTAGTGGTGGACCAGTATGGAATTGACCTATCCAAATTGTTTGGATTGAATGTCTTGCAGTGTCTCTATTTAGCAAATCCTCGACCGGGAAGTCCTAGTGAGGAGTCACTGGACTTGCGAGGTTGAGATATGTTATGGATTGACTCAGTTAGGGTTGGCAGTCTAACCCTAGGTCATCTTGAGCATTGGAGGTCAAACGGATGAATTATACGGTACCATATGCCAGAGGTTCATTAGATTGCTCTCGCATCTTCGGCCTATTCAGATGTTGGGATCCATTGCTATATGGTATCTTGTGCTGGTACTGGAAGTGTTCCAATGCTACCGTTTAGGTTCGAACCTATGAGGTCACACACCGTAGAGAATTTCTTCCTAATCCGGGAGCCGATCAAAGATTGGGAATCATTTCGATATTAAAGTCAAATGGTCTGATTGATCACACATTAGATTTATTCTGGTCAACCTGTCTGATTTGGATCGACCAGGATTGGTTTGGGTCAACCAGGAACTATTCCTGGTAGACCAGGACTGGACCTAGTTTTCTTGCTGATCGGGTTGGTCGGATCGGGGTTTTTATTGAATCGATTTTTTTTTGGTTTTGTCGAATCGGTTTAAATCAAGGCTTGTTTACACCATATTTTCTTCCAATTTTTAAAACACCAGTTTGATGGCTTCCCCTACTCATGATTTTACCATTTGAACGGGATAAGAATAGCATGTAAATTGTTTACCGCTTGGGTTTTCAAATAAAGATCTTTTGCACTGTGATCTGGAAAGGGTTTTCACATTGGTCTCTACCGCACGAATTACCTTTCTCTCGGTCCCTATTTTCATGGTGTTTTTGCACACTTGTTCTCTTCCAGCATCAGTTCCCAGCATCTTTAAAATCGATCAAGAGTTATTTTAAATGCAATTGGGTTTTATCTGGGCTTCTCTCACGATCTCTTCCCTTCCTTCATGCATTTTATCAGCCTCTTTTATGACCTAGTTAAAGGTCGTGTGAGAGGAGAAGGAAAAAAAAAAAGCATATGGGAAGGGACGAATAGAGAGATTTTCAGCAATCCATGATAGAGTTTTTTTGGGATGAATTTTTGAGTGCTGAAATTTATTGAGCATCCCTTGTATTCCTTCCCTATTTTTTAGTTTTTCGGTGTGTGCTCTTGGTGGAGTATATGCGGTCTTGGAGAAGACCGTCCATGAAATTTCTATCTTGGCTTTTCCCTACTCCTCATATCCGTGACTTGTTCTTTGATTGTCGGAGGACTAGCATCCATCCGAGAGTTGGATCAGCGAGAGCCCGCTCGTGGATACTCTAGAGGGTGGACATTTGGACACCTTGAGAGATTTGATCGATCTCTTCCATGTTCTTGTTGTTGTTTATATGTTACAGATCATGGAACCCCTATTTGCTGATTTGAAGACTGCTAGGAGTTCAACTAGATGCCTTGATTTGCTGTCAATAAGGGAGTCGGCTTCTTCCTGCTTCGATCCAAATCCAGAACAAAAGGAAGCTTTATAAGGTATATTATTTCATTTTTGTTATCATTCATGTTTAGATCTAGATTTTATCATATTATTTATAATTATTGCACTTGTCTTTACATGCCTGTGTATTAGTTACATGCATCATGTTTATGTTAGATCTTATGCATGAGTAGGTTTTTCCATTTGCATGCTTAAAATTTTAATTATGCAATACCTACTCCCTAGTGTAGCATGCCTAGGGTAGGCGTCCATTGCACTGTTTTTCTTTTCAATGGTATCAGAGACACAGGTTCCTGTGTAGCATATCATTATTGCATGTATTGTTGGTTTTGGATATGTATCTAGGTTAGGGATTACTTTCAGGAACCTAGTTGAGACCTTCACCATGGCCGTGTGTCTGTAGAGATTAATCAGGGATTAAAACCCCTAATTTTCTATGGCACGAGGCGGTTCATCTATGTTCGCCTTTTCAGAAGGATCCTTAAAAGAAACCTACGGTATTAAAAATATTTTAATCCTAATACATGATTATACATTAGCATGTCTAAAAATGTTAAGGCTTGTAATATTATAATATATAGGATGCATGAATAATGTAAAATGGTTTTACATGAATTTAATTAAAAATGTTTTAATTAAAAGTTGGCTTATAATCTAACAATTATGAATTGAAAGATTAATTAAATGAAAGCCAGATTAGGTTTATGAAACCTAATGTCATTTGAATAAGCCATCCAGGTTAATTGGGTTAGCTATCTGATTGGGTCTGTTTATTGGTTAGACTTAAGATTTGTTGAATTGGACTTAAGAGAACTAATCAAATGTTGATTAAGGACCTTCTCTTTAGTATCTATCTAATAGTTAGATGGGTTAGTCCATTCTTCTAAAATGGATCTAATTCGTGGCTTTATGGTAAGCCCGAGTTCTTAAGCTGGTCTAATCGAGTCTGGTAAATTGATTGGTGTCTAGGCAAGTTTGGCATTTTTGATCATGGATGCATAAGGCTACCTCTTTCCTGGCCAACTTGGTTAGTGTCTAAGAAAGATGGTTAATGGCGGATACTCACCCATGATCTCACCTACCGAGCCAATCTGGTCAACCAGAACTGATTAGAAAAGCTTATTGATTCGAGTTAACCCATGTCACCCAAGTTGATCAACCTGTCTGATCTTTAGGTGCCCATGGACCAACTTGTTGAATTTAATTCAACCCTCCTGAGAATTGATTTCATCAATGGGAGGTTGATCCATGTTCTTTTTTCTATTCTTCTGTCATAATTTAATTAAAATCCTCTTAAATTATTAGGTCCTGAAAAAGACTAAGTCAATGAGTTGATGGTGTCTTAGCCTCCCATTAAGTGGGTTAGTAATGAGTCCTTTAGCTTGGTGTACATTGGCAGTTCCAAAGAACGGGTGAACATTCAGTTACTGGGATTACTCTCCCATAGATGATGGTTCAGTGCAACCTTCTTAACGGTGATCAAGTGGGCCAGCCAAAGTCGGGCTTGATCATTCGTTAGCTGGAAGCATCGGACTTGTCATATTGATGGTTGGACCTAACCAGAGACTTGCAATAAGAGGCCCCAAGGCTAATTGGGGGTTTGGTGGGGCAAAATTTATTACTGGAATTTGCTTAGGGAAGCAATTGGTTAGAGAACCTACCTTTAGGCGCATATGGGTGAGCCAGCCAAAGTCGGGCTCATACGTGGTCTATTGGATTTTAGTACCCACTTCGAAATGATGATTTCATGGATTGGAGTTTGAGGCTCCCAATCTAAAAAAATTAGTGGGAGGGACCTTTAGACTAAAGTCCAAGTCTTTTGGTTTAACTGATTAATTCATATACTAATTTGGTCTTAATTTTCCTTTTGAATGTCTTCAAACCTTTCACTCCGGTCACTTCTCGATAGAGAGAAGTTAAAGGGTCCCAATTTTGATAGCAAGTATCAAAAATTGAGGATAGTCCTGGAGCACGAGCGGATCCTTTATGTGATAACGGATCCAGTACCCGAAATCGCTCTTGCTAATGCTCGGAGTTCGATCAGGGATACTTATTTGAAGTGGGTTTTTGATCGAACTACTGTCCGATGCATAATGTTGGCGGTGATGAACGACGAGTTCAGTCACAAATTCGAGGAGGCCCAGCCAGACGAGATCCTTCAAAAGTTGAAGGAATCTTTCAACATGCCACAATGTGGAGTGGTACAAAGTATCTTGTGCCATCTACAATGCCAAAACACAAAATGGCAATTCAATAACTGATCATGTATTGTACAAGATCGAGATGATCGAATGATTGGGCAAGCTCGGATGTCCCTTGCACGAGCAACTCAGCAAGGATGCGTCCTGAATTCTCTCTACCCTCCTCCTATCTTGACTTTTTCGATCATTATAAAATGAATAAGCCTGCAATCATTACCATGGTTTTGATGGGTTGCTGCATACTTACGAGAAGACCACCAACTGAATAAGGGGGTGGTGAATTTGGTGGAAGGTTTTTAGAGGTCGTCGTCCTTTAAGAAAGGAAAAAAAAAGTGAAAGCTGATCAAACTGGCGTAGTAGTGCTTCTATTGTATGATGCAGGGACCTAGAAGAGGAACTGTCCTCTTTATCATGCATCCTTAGACACGAACAGCCAGGAAGGGAAAGCAGCAGGGTGCTGGACAAGGTATTTATATGATAAAACCTTGTAATTTCCCTATTTTATACACTGCTAACTGGGTATTGGATACTGGCAGTCCTATTCATATTTGGAATTCATTGCAGGGACTGCAGGTTAGCAAGAGATTCAAGGATGGGGAGCATTTCCTGAACGTCGAAAATGAAAATCATGTTCCAGTGCAAGCGATCGGAGTTCTGAGTCTTATTTTTGAATCTAGAACTGTTGAATTAGTCGACTATCATTATATCTCTAGTTTTATTATAACATTATCTCTGTGTAGGCCTATTAGCCAATTATGGTTATGAACTTTCAATAAAGGGCTTTTTGCCAAGTTATGTGAATCTCTTTGATATGAAACTAAGTTACATAATGGCATTCTATTTTGTCACGGCCTGTTAATATAATGTACATGGTGGAGACACCAGGATCAGACACAGATTCCTGATCCCATATGTTTTACTTAGTCATGTGTCAAGTTTTGAAAATTTTGTAATCAATTAAGAGTTGAGTCCTGTAATAAGTTGAGGTTAGTTGTTTGTCTCAACCCTCAACCTAATCAGTATTTTGAGTCCTGTATATCAATTATGAGTCCTATGAGCAACTAATTTTTGTAAAAAGAAGAGGTCCCCCTATTTGGAGTTCCATCAGCCCACATCCAGGAGTCAGAGGCCGCTACATCAGTCCATTGGATCTTGTGTGACAACCCTGGATCCAAGATGCTTCCAGAAACCCTGATTCTTTCCAGATGTCCTCCAGATGCCCAGATTCCAGTCTAGATGCTAGAGCATATTCTCAAACTAGGGCATCCATGATTCCAAAGGTCCCTCTACATCCTAGCACAAGAAATCAGTCCAAGTACCAAGCCCAAGCCCTAAGAAGCAAGATTCTATGGAATATTCCAGCTACCAGGCTACTAGGCCACCCTAGCTTCTAGAGGCCCAAACCCATGCACCCAAGCCCCTTTGGGCCAGCCCCTTGCTGCCCCTAGAAGCCCAACACGCCCTCCTATGCATATTAAAGTTGACCAGTCCAAGAGGTATCCTTGAGTGAATAGTCAAAGCATGAAGGAAAAGGAGAAGACTAGGTCAATTCCTACCTAATGGGGATTTGTTTTTCTAACCTAGCTAGAAAAGGACTTGTATTCCAATTTGGAAGAAGACTTGTAACCCAAGTGTGTTACCATAGTTAGAGGGTATGGGAACTCTATAAATACCCCACCCCCTCCCCTCTCTTGTAATCAACTTTTTATTCATGATATCAAAACCTTGGTGAATTTATTTTGAGCTTGCGAGCTTGTGTTACTTTGTTTTTTTGGGTTCTTTGGTTTGTATTGTGTTTCCTTGCAGCCCTAGCATCCTTTCACACCCTAAATCACTGCCATCCAAGCCTTCACACATCCAAGAAGAATGCCCTAGGCTACCAAGCAAGGAGATCTTCATCAAGCTTCAAGCCACCCCGCTTTCTAAACTCTAACCTTATTCTTTCTAAACCTAGTCCCCTTTATTTTCTTACTTGCTATTTTGATTGATGCTTTACATTTTTCAGGATCCCGAGGTGTTCACCTTCTCAAAGGAGGCTTTCCTTGCATCCAAAACCATCCAAATCAGCCATCTAATCAAGGGAACCGAACTTCATCATCTAGACCCCAATCAGAGTGCTGTATGATCTCTTCATCGGAAGTCCTTCAATCACTGATTGGTAACATCCTTCCATTCTTTTAATTTCTGATTTGATGAAGATAAGCTATTTAATCCAGGAGTTTCTCAATTCTCGGGTCCTGGAATTTATTATTTTGCATGAGTTTGCTTGCGATACGATGATTCTATGCATTGCTCTTTTTCTTGCTAGTTCTTACTTTATTTAAGAATTTAGCCTATAATCTAAATTATAAATCATAAAAAAACTAGTTTTACTATTTTTCTTGCATAATTAGCAATCTTAGAGTCATCCCGCATCATTTTAGGTATCAGAGCAGGTTTAGGATAGTTTTTTTATTTGCATCGCATACAAACCCTAATTCTTCATCACACTCTATCCACACATTAGGTGTCTACTTTCCATTTGATTTTGGAATCATAAAATTTTATTTTTCTTTGAAATTTTCATTGCATGTCTTCATTTTGTATTTGTAATTATAAAAATTTTTAATTATTTTTACTGAAACCATAAATCTTTAAAATCTGGCATAATAGAAATCCTAACAGAATTATGATAATTTTGCAGTAGTTCAGAAAACCCTTGGTTTGGATCATCATATTTTTTTTTTTTAATAAAATTTGGTAGAGATCATCATTACATCTGTCCTCTATTAAGCATTTTTTTTGATTTTTTTATGCATCGGGATCTATGTCAAACTCTGCATCGACTGAAACCCTAATTCTCTGATTTCTGCAACATTCTGCATCTTAACTAAACATAACTTAATCAACTTCCACACACCCCAATCCCAAGCCTAATTGATTTCTAACCTAATCAACTTAAACCTAATTTGTCATTTCATAAAATATTCATAAAATATTTTATTTTACAGATTATTTAGATTGCATCAGGGCCATCGATTTCCATCATTGTTAACCTAATCTTAAGGGCAATTCTCTATCTTAGATCAGGGAAGGATTTCATCGCCTATCCTGGGGCCAAAACCACCATCATCATATTAACCCAAGCCTAACTAAAATCAATTAGACCTAATTTCTCCTAGTAGGCTAGGAGACATCAACAGGTCGGGTCCGAATTGTGTGGGCCAACTAGTGCATTTAATTCGTGGCTATTACTGAAATCTGGTGTCTAAGGCTGAGGGTCTAGGGTCAACGACTTAAGTAGTGTTATGGTTTTTAATTAGGTCCCTGGGAAAGCAGGGGGTGCCTCCAACACTCCCATCCTGTACCTGGCCAGAGGAATGATTAGCTGCTGGGTTAAGTATAAGTTGAGCTGATCCATTCAGTTTTGACTCTAGGTCTAGGAAACCCTATATTGTACTAGCCTTTTTCTTTCTCTTTTGCATGCTTGGTTGCATCATTTCATTTGATTGTTTGATTTGTTGCATGACCACTAGACTAGGGATCCAATATCAAAAGTCTAAACCCCAACTAAACCCCACCATGGATCCTAATTTTGAGACTTTCATAAAAGCCATGAATGACCAAATGGTTGCCCAATTAACTATCCAAATGAACCAAGCCAATACCAAAACCCAAGCCTAGCTTGCCTGAATAAACTGTAGGTTTGACCAAAGGAATAAAAAGTTTGACCAACTGATCCAATCAAGTAATCAAGCAATCCCTAATTTTGATCCATTAGATAACCAAGTAGGAACCCTAGGCAAGACCCATAGACCCCAGGATCCCATAGTCCCTAGAAATGAACCCAGTAGTAACCCACTATCTCTCAGTCAACCTGAACACTATAGGATTGATAACCCTAGATTTGAAACCATAACCTTTAAACCCATACCCTTTAAACCCATAACCTATGAACCAATAACCCTTAGTTTACCCACCCCTGTTACCCCAGACTCTAGTCAATTTCTCAGTAGCCAAACCCCTCTTACCACCTCATTGGTTCACCAAGATGATCTTGAAGAGGAGATATATGAGGTTGACCCAAGCTTAGTGGACGAGTATGAGGAGGAAGAAGAAGAGTTCCCCATAGAAGACTTAGAGCTAGTTGAATCAATAAATACCCAGGTAGAAGACCACCTAACAATAGTTGACCCTGACCATACCCAAATAGGAACCGACCTTGATTCAGCTAACCCTAGCCATACCCAAACAATAATAGACATAGAGTTAGCTGACCAGTAGTGGAAGAGTTGTTAGAGGAAGAGAACCCTGATACTGTTACTAGAGTTTCACCTGAGGAGACACTAACAGAAGTCTAACTATAGAGCCCAGTCCTTTGATTTATGAGCCAGAAGAATTCATTAAGGACCTGATCTCTTGAATCAGTACCCTCAGGATGAAGTCACCTATTTAACTCCACTTGATCTCTTTCCTAAATTAACAACCTTTTCTTCCATAATACAGACCCTTTAGATAGACATCACCCCATAAGTTAACCTCATTAGCCTAGGATTAATCCTAATACCCTTCTTGTATCCTACTTTCTCTCCACTAACCCTGAACCATCTTCTTATTTTTTACCCTACCTAGCTGACCCTGAACCAACCCCTTATTTTCTACCCTTTCCTGGATCTTCTTATGTTTCTTTAGTCATTCATATGCATTTTATAGAGGTTTGCATATTGCATTCATTCATTGAGTCTATCATTTTTGCTTCTACTTATGGAAGACCCTCTGGCATCTATTAAGAGCTCATGTCATATTTTCATGTGCATACCAAACCAGAGTTAAACCTAGAGAGCCTATAGTCTGTTAAAGTTTAGGCCCATATAGTCCAATAAATTTTCTTTGATAGGGAAGTCTAGTCGTCTATTTGGTATTAGTCTTGAGTCCAATAATTTACAGACCCAATATACCGGTCCACACCTACACTAGCCTCTACACAGCATATGCATCATGAAATTAGTCAAAAGCTGAACATAACTAATGAACTAAATAACAACTTGGCTAATTCCCAAAGAGAGAATTTTCTATAGAGGATTCATGATTGTAAAAGAATTTTCTGCTCGCGAAGCTGGCCCATCCAAAATAATGAAGAGTAATGGACCCAATGCTTATATGCCTGAGATATTACCTAATTAGGTATTAGCTCCACCTTCATCATCTCAGACCTTGTAAACTCTAGGGAGCCAGTAGTGATACCCAGCGAGCCCCTTGAGCCACTCCCATTCTTTGAGAGAGAACCCATCCCAGAGTGGCCACATATAATTTGGCCTTATGATAAGGTAAAGATTGAAAGAGCTCTGGATGATCAAGCTATCGGTATCCAGGGTAGAGATTGTCAGCAGTATTTGGTCCGGTGGCAAGGTCAACCAGAATCTGAGGACTTGTGGAACACTGGTGCGGATCTGCAGCACCTCACCTAGACCCTCCTTGAGCCAAATGGACCCATACTCGACAAGGTCGAGTTCCTCCCGCCCCGGGAGAATTGGAGGGGACACCAGGATCAGACACAGATTCCTGGATCCCATATGGTTTACTTAGTCATGTGTCAAAGTTTTGAAAATTTTGTAATCATTAAGATTGAGTCCTGTAATAAGTTGAGGTTAGTTGATTTGTCTCAACCCTCAACCTAATCAGTATTTTGAGTCCTGTATATCATTATGAATCCAGTATGAGCCTAATTTTTGTAAAAAGAAGAGGTCACCCTATTTTGGAGTTCCACCAGGACACATCCAGGAGTCAGAGGCCACTACATCAGTCCATTGGATCTTGTGTGACAACCCAGGATCCAAGATGCTTCCAGAAACCCTGATTCTTTCCAGATATCCTCCAGATACCCAGATTCCAGTACATATGCCAGAGCATATTCCCAAACCATAGAATCCATGATTCCAAAGGTCCTTTTATATCCTAGTCCAAAGAAATCAAGTCCAAGTGCCAAGCCCAAGCCCTAAAGATGCAAGATTCTATGGAATATTCCTGCTACCAAGCTACCAGGCCACCCTAGCTTCCAGAGGCCCAAACCCATGCACCCAAGCCCCTTTGGGCTAACCCCTTGATGCCCCTAGAAGCCAAACACACCCTCCTAGGCATCCTTGAAGTGTTGACCAAGTTCAAGAGGTGTCCTTGAGTGGAATAGTCAAAGCATGAAGGAAAAAGGAGAAGACTAGGTCAATTCCTAACCTAATGGGTATTTGTTTTTCTAACCTAGCTAGGAAAGGACTTGTATTCCAATTTGGAAGAGGACATGTAACCGAAGTGTGAAACCTTAGTTAGAGGGTATGAGAACTCTATAAATACCACACCCCTCCCTCTCTTGCAATCAACTTTTATTCATGATATCAAAATCCTGGTGAATTTATTTTGAGCTTGGGAGCTTGTGTTACTTTATTTTTTTGGTTCCTTGGTTTGTGTTTGTGTTTCCTCCTTGCTCCCTAGCATCCTTCCACACCCTATCTCACTGCCATCCAAGCCTTCACACATCCAAGAAGGAGTGCTCTAGGCCACTAAGCAAGGAGATCTTCATCAAGCTTCAAGCGCCCCGCTTCTAACCCTAACTTGATTCTTTCTAAACCTAGTCCCCTTTCTTTTTCTTACTTGCTATTTTGATTGACCCTTGACATTTTGCAGGATCCCTGAGATATTTCACCTCCCCAGAGGAGGCTTTCCTTGCATCCAGAGCAATCCAAATCAGCCATCTAATCAGGAAACCGAACTTCATCATCCAGACTCCAATCAGTGCTGTGTGATCTCTTCATCGGAAGTCCTTCAAATCACTAATTGGTAACATCCTTCCATTCTTTAATTTCTAATTTGATGAAGATAAGCTATCCTAATCCAGAATTTCTCAATTCTCGGGTCCTGGAATTTATTATATTGCATGAGTTTGCTTGTGATACGATGATTCTATGCATTGTTCTTCTTCTTGCTAGTTCTTACTTTTATTTGAAAGTTTAGCCTATAAATCTAAATTATAAAAATCATAAAAAATTAGTTTACTATTTTTCTTGCATGATTAGCAATCTTAGAGTCATCCCGCATCAGTACACGTCTAGCAAACACCCAAGGATAGAAAATGTCAGTGACCTGTATCTATGGCACTGTAGGATAGGTCATGTTAACCAGAATAGGATAAACAAGTTACAAGGAGATGGCCTCCTCGAGGTTAGTGATTCTGACTCACTGCCCACTTGTGAATCCTGTTTGCTTAGTAAAATGACTAAGTCACCTTTTATTAGAAAATGTGAACGAGCTACAAAACTTCTGAGTCTCATGCATATTGATGTATGCGGACCCATGACAGTTAGTTCCAGAGGTTGATACAGATATTTCATTACATTTTATAGGCGACCTTTCCAGGTATGGTTATGTCTTCTTAATGAGACATAAATCTGAGTCATTTAAAATGTTCAAACGATATCGTAATGATGTAGAGAAATAAACTGGAATGAGTATTTAAACCCTTCGATCTCATCGAGGTGGTGAATACATATCCGGTGAATTCATGACATATCTTGAGGAGAATGGGATTCTCTCTTAGTGGACTCCTCCAGGAACACCCTAGTTGAGTGGTGTGTTCGAAAAAAAGAATCGAACCCTGTTGGACATTGTTTGATCCATGATGGGCTTTGCAACTCTGCCGCTATCCTTCTGGGGATATGCACTTGAGACAGCTTGTTACTTGCTGAATGATGTTCTGAGTAAGTATGTTGTCTCCACTACATATGAGTTATGGACTACGTAAGCCCGCAATTTCACACCTTCGATTCTGGGGTTGTCCAGCTTATGTAAAGCATTTAGACTCAGATAAACTTGGTCCTAAGTCTGATCGGTGATTGTTTATTGTGTACCCTAAGAAAACAAAAGGGTATTTCTTCTACTTGGAGGACAAACAGAAAGTATTTGTTGCTCTTAGGGCTATCTTTTTGGAAAATGAGTTATTTGGAAAAGGAACTGTAGCCTCTAAGATTAAACTTGGTGAAGTTCAACCAGTAGAAGAATAACATGCACACTCTAAGGATATCATAGAACCGGTTATGATTGGATCATACCCAAAACCCATTAATAGGAGATCCGGTAGAGTACCGTGTCAACCGGACAGATACTATGGTTTCTTGGTCCGGGACAGTGATCCCATTAAGCTTGATGAGAACGATGTGGGTCCGATCACCTATATGGATGCACTTCAGAGATCTGACTCTAAGGCATGGCTTTAAGCCATGCGATCCGAGATGGAGTCCATGAAAATCAATAATATATGGACATTGGTTGATCCACTTGAAGGGATAAAACCCATCGAGTGCAAGTGGGTTTTCAAGAGAAAAAAGGGCATAGATGGAAGGTGGAGACCTATAAAGCCTGTCTGGTTGTCAAGGGGTATCGTCAGCGATATGGTATCAATTATGACAAGACGTTCTCCCCTGTGGCAATGCTCAAGTCCATTCAGATCATGCTTGCTTTGGCAGCACATTTTGACTATGAGATCTGGTAAATGGATGTCCGAACAACTTTCCTGAATGGGGAGCTGGATTAGAAGGTGTATGGTGCGGGCACCAAAATCAGAAGAAGACTTCAAGGTTCCATCTGGATCTCTGATTAACCTTGCCCGAGAAAATTAGGGTTTATAATAAGGATTGACCTGATCAACCCATTTGAGTATGTAATTTTGTCATTTCAATTTTTGTTGAGTCATGTTGACTCAGTCCAAGTCCAGGTCCAGGTTGGCGCCATTCCCTTTGCCATAGGGTGCCACATTTTTTCTTCCATGATCCAGCTACAAGTGGGTGCCACACTCCCTGCCACATCTCCATCCAGTGTCTTTGGTCCCCACACCATAAGAAGTAAGTTCCCCTTTTTCTTGCACCACTTGAGGGAGAAATCCATCAAGATACGTCAATCCAAGGAGGAGCCAACTTCTTTCTAGATAACCCAAGCCAGGATGGCAAGAATTTTTCTTGAAGAGAGGATCAAGGAGGTGCCCCACAATGTTCCATAAAAATCCAAGTTATAAAAGGGAAGAGAGCATGTCTTGGGGAGAAAATCAAGGAGGCACCCAAAAGTTTCCTAAAGTGCCAAATCCATGAAAAGAAGAAGCTTAAACTTGTGGAGCAAGACTAGGAGGTATCCAAAAGAGCCAAACCATGAAGGGAAAATCCTTGATTCATGGAGAGATACTAGGAGACACCCCCATAACCTGCCATTTGGAACTGATTTTCAAGTTTTCTTGGAGTTTTTGGGCCGCTCACTCATGGAAGGAGTCTTGGTTGGCCAAGGAAAGAGAATTTGATGCCTAAAGTGTAGATTAGTCCTATTAGTCCCACATGGAAACTTGTATGGTTTTGATTTTCTTATAGGTCTATATATTAGACCCCTTTTGTAACTTGAACTTATTTTATGAAATCTTATGAATGAAATCCCTTGTTTTTTAGCAAAGTCTTGTTCTTCCGTACTTATTCTGAGTGTTGAGCTCCGTGAGGGAGTAAATCTGGGTTCCCTAGAAACCTTGAGGAGGTGTGAGATCTCCAACCACAAAACCCTAGCTTAGTCCACCCATCTCTACTCCACCACCACCAAAACCTAGCCTCTACACCATCTCCAAGGTTCTTTTTCCAAAGGGTGGCCGACCACCAGGACCCCAATCCAGCCATCTTCAAGTCAACTGCCACTGCTTCAGAGTCCATCCAGTAGATCCAGGAGAAGAAGTCCCAAATCCGCAGCCTAGGAATTCTAGATCAGCTGAAGACCTTCAGATCCCATCCTTTCTTCTACTCGGGTAACTCCCTTGCCTGAGTCTCTTGTTCCTAACCTTGTCCTTCTTCTCTCCAGGATCCAGGGTTCAAGAAGAGGCCAACTTTGCCAAGGACCATTATTGGAGGATCCATTGAGAAGATACCTTGACTCCCGGGATCCAATAATATGCTCGAGAGAGTCTTTTTCCACCAAATGGAGAGATATCACTGCTAGGTAACAAGAACCTTCCCTTCTCACTTTGTCTGTTTCGTTGAAACTCAAAGCAAACCCTAGATCTTGGGGTTTCTCAATTCCCAGCGATCCTACTTCTAAGTTACTCTGATAATCCACTCCTTTTAATTGTGCTTTTTGTAATTTCTTAGTTTCTTTCAACATTAGTTTATCTTTCCTTTGAGTCAAAGCCGACTTCTGAAAATATATATAAAAAATATATATATTAATTTTAATTTGCTTCCGCATTCCACATATCCGTTCTACATCATTTTTGGTATCAGAGTTTTCGTTCTGCATCATCTTGGTATCAGAGCCCTGTCTAGGGTTCTTGCTTTTTGATTATTTTTTTGTTCCTTTTTACTTTTGCTGCCTGGAGTAGACTCCCCTGGCCATCCAGTCATAGAAACAAGCGAGATGCAAGCCTCCTCCTCCCATTCCACGGGGGTTCCTAGGGCGTGTAGGGGTGCCACTGGGTTATAACTTCTAGGCAGGGATTGTAAACGGGACACACGTTCTGTTTTCTGCTAGTAACTATCCTGTTATTCGAATTGTTTCTCCCTGTAGAAAATTTTAAATTAAGTAATTCTTATTTTTCTAGAACCACTATAATTGAAAGTAATTTACATAAAATCTTCATGATTTATTAATTTCTGTATATTTTCTGAGATCAATTTTACTGCTGTTCTTCTTTTTATTTTCTGCAAGTTGTTATTTTATTTGAGTGTGCATAAATTGAATCTATCTTAAGGGCACCAAAGTTGCAACATAAGGAGAGGATTGAGACCCTCTCCTTAGCCCAAAACTACCTCCCGTGCATTCGAACCTAAGCCTTTAATCTTAAAATTAATTAGACCTAATTTGCCCTAGTGGGCTAGGGACACCAACTGGTCAGGTCTAGGCTAGTGTTGAGTCAGTTTGTCTAGTTACTCTGTGTGTGCTTTGTACTCAGTGTCTAGAACGGTGGTTCAGGGATTCTATCCCGAAGGGCTTGTCTGCTGGTCCGCCTACCTGGCCAATCACTGATTGGTGTCTAGGATTGGCAATTAGTGACCTAACACTCCCCTTACACCTGCCTGGCTGAGTCCCGAGTTACTATAGGCTAGCTTGCCACTCTGATTGGGCTTCTAGTTTGGGCTCTAGGTCTAGTTAGCCCGTAGTCATTTCAGTCGAGTCTCATTTGGTATGCTTGCTTGCATCATCATGTCCACCCGGAACGGAGTACCCTACCAACCTGGTCAAACCCAACCTGATTTAGAGGCCATGATTAGAACTCTTACCGAAAGTATGACCAAATTGAGTCAGGATATGAATGAGGGTTTTGCCCAGTTTAAAGACCGAGCCCAGGGACTTGAGAAACGTAGACATCAAAATTGGACCCCTAATCCAAAATTTAATAGGCCCCACCCTCACCCCATGCCAGGAGCCTAGGAGGACCTTATACCGTGATCCCGAGCATAACCCTAGGAGCCTATACCCATACTTGGTTGACTCAGAGAAGGGACCCGTTAGGAACACCGAACCTTATGCACCCACTTTTGATGGAAGACAAGAGACATATATTAAGTGGGAAGAACAAATGGATCGGTATTTTGAGTGCACTAACATATCGGAATTAGGACAAGTTAGGTTGGCCAAAACCAAGTTCACCAAACATGCTAGGTCGTATTGGTATGCTATTGAGCGTGAGTGTTATCAAAGAAAAGAGGAAATATATACTTGGAGAGATATGAGAAGTAAGTTGAGAGATAGGTACCTAGGTAGATCCTATGAGAAAAGACTTTTAGACCAATGGTACCAATTGCGACAAGGTAATAGGCCTGTGTCTAAATATATCGAGGACTTCCAGTGGTATGACATGAAATGCAATACCATTGAGACCGAAGCTCAGATCACATCGAGGTTTAGGGTTAGGTTACACCCAGACATTTATAGGAAGCTATGCCTTGAAAAGACCAATAAGTTAGACCGAGCCTACCAAGAAGCCCAAGACTATGAGTGGTCTTTAAGATATAACCAATTAAGTACTTTGGACTTAAAGCCAACCTCTACCAACTTGAGTCAAGTTCCGATTGATCTGACACCCGTAGTGAACCAGACTTTTGTTTGTCAATTCCCACTTGTGTCACCTCTTGACCAGAATAACACTGAGAAGGAATTAGGCATGGCCATCCCAAAATTAGTTGACCTGACCAGAGCCGTACTTAAAGAGGAATCAAAGGAGAATAGATTAGAACCTTTCAGTGAGATTGAGGAAGAAATATATGAGCCTGACAAAAGTTTGATAGATGAATATGAAGAAGAAGAATTTGAGGATATCTCTCCCGATAATTCAATTAACCAACTCCTACCTGATGGGGTTATTGAGGGGACCCCTGCCACTCAAGGAATTCAGGAGCTTACCCTAAGAGAAGACCCTTTGAGGAAGTTTAGGAAGAGAAAATTGCACCAAATGAGAGTTTAAGTGAGAATACCCCTGAACTCATTGAGGAATCCAAAGAAGACACCCCTGAGTCAAATCTGGTAGAGAAGTGTGAAGAAGGAAGGGTTCATAAGAATTGCCCATTGAGAAGAGAATCCAAGAACAAAAAAACAGTAGCTTAGAAGACTTTCTAGATAAACATTCCAAAGACCTTCCTGATAACCTTCCACCTTCTAGGAGCACCCAGCCTATCCTAGAACTTGCACTTGTAGACCCTCCTAGAGCAAATCATGAGGTTTGGATGAGTGCACCTATAGAACAATGTCCTCATTTTAAGGTCGTCCTGAATAACCAGGTATGTTTCTTGTTTCCTATAAGCCACCCCAAAACTCTGATTCTTATTTCCTACCCTTCCCTAAATCTTCTCATATTTCTAGAGCTATGGGATTATACTTTACTGAGATTTCTAGGTTGAAAAACTCCTTAGAACCTATTAGGTTTGCCACCTACTTCTGGAAGACCTTATGGCACCTACTAGGCACCCATGATAAGTTTTCATGCTCTGCATGCCATCCTCCGACCCAAGGTCAAACCTAGAGAGCCTTAGTTTGTTAGGTTTAGACCTAAGGTTCCTTTGAATAAAGTCCATTCTTTAGGAATGCGTCATCAGTCGAGTTTAGGACATTGACTCAGATTTTGGTTGAGTGAGAATACCAGGAATTGGGATTTGTATTTATCCAGGACTGAATTTGCATATAATGACTCGGTCAATAGGTCTATAGGTAAAAGCCCTTTTGAGATTGTTCATGGTACAAGCCTCACACACCACCTGACCTAGTTCCTTTGCCAGTCCACACACGAGTCTCCGAGTCTGCTGAAGACTTTGCACAGCATGTAAAGAACTTGCATAAAGAAATTCATGCCAAAATAACTTTAAGTAATGAAACTTATAAGAAGTTGGTTGATTCTCAAAGGTGAGTCAAAACTTTTGTTGAGGGAGACTATGTAATAATTAGGTTAAAGCCTGAGCGATTTCCTCCTGGAACCGTTAGAAAGCTACATGCTAGAGGAGCTGGACCATTTAGAGTGATGAAGAGAGTGGGACCCAATGCCTATGTTGCCTCCAGAGCTAGCATTAGCTCCACTTTCAACATTACAGACCTAGTAGAGTACAGGGAGCTAGCTGTGATTCCCAGTAAGCCTTTGAACCTAATCCTGTTATTGAGAGTGATCCCGACCCTGTGTGTCCACCAACAAACTGGCCTGTGAGGAAGAGCAGATTGAAAGATCCTAGATGATCAGGTTATCTCTACTCATAATCGAGGATACCAAAGATACCTGGTCCGCTGGCAAGGAAGGCCAGATTCTGATGACTCATGGATCTCCCGAGAAGAATTACAAGAATTGGACCCATAACTCTTGGAGAGATACCAGAGTCAGCTTGATCCATACTCGATAGGGTCGAGTTCCTCCCACCCTGGGAGAATTGGTGTAGGCACCAGAATCAGAAGAAGACTTCAGGGTTCCATCTGGATCTCTGATTAACCTTGTCCGAGAAAATTAGGGTTTGTAATAAGGATTGACTTGATCAACCCAATTTTGAGTCTGTAATTTTGTCATTTTAATTTTTGTTGAGTCATGTTGACTCAGTCCAAGTACAGGTCCAGGTTGGCGCCATTCCCTTTGCCATAAGGTGCCATATTTTTTCTTCCATGATCTAGCTACAAGTGGGTGCCACACTCCCTGCTACATCTCCATCCAGTATCTTTGGTCCCCACACCATAAGAAGTAAGTTCCCCTTTTTCTTGCACCACTTGGGGGAGAAATCCATCAAGATACCTCAATCCAAGGAGGAGCCAACTTCTTTCCAGAAAAACCCAAGCCAGGACGGCAAGAATTTTTCTTGAAGAGAGGATCAAGGAGGTGCCCCACAATGTTCCATAAAAATCCAAGTTATAAAAGGAAGAGAGCATGTCTTGGGGAGAAAATCAAGGAGGCACCCAAAAGTTTCCTAAAATGCCAATCCATGAAAAGAAGAAGCCTAAACTTGTGGAGCAAGACTAGGAGGTGTCCAAAAGAGCCAAACCATGAAGAAAATTCTTGATTCATGGAGAGATACTAGGAGACACCCCCATAACCTGCCATTTAAAGCTAATTTTCAAGTTTTCTTGGAGTTTTTGGGCCGCTCACTCATGGAAGGAGTCTTGGTTGGCCACGGGAAGAGAATTTGGTGCCTAAAGTGTAGATTAGTCCTATTAGTCCCACATGGGAACTTGTATGGTTTTGGTTTTCTTATAGGTCTATATATTAGACCCCTTTTATAACTTGAACTTATCTTATGAAATCTTATGAATGAAATCCCTTATTTTTGAGCAAAGTCTTGTTCTTCCACACTTATTCTGAGTGTTGATCTCTGTGAGGGAGTAAATCCGGGTTCCCTAGGAACCTTGAGGAGGTGTGAGATCTCCAACCCCAAAACCCTAGCTTAGTCCACCCATCTCTACTCCACTACCACCAAATCCTAGCTTTTACACCATCTCCAAGGTTCTTCTTCCAAAGGGTGGCCAACCAACAGGACCCCAGTCCAGCCATCTTCAAGTCAGCTACCACTGCTTCAGAGTCCATCCAGTAGATCCAGGAGAAGAAGTCCCAAATCCGTAGCCTAGGAGTTCTAGATCAGCTGAAGACCTTCAGATCCCATCCTTTCTTCTACTCGGGTAACTCCCTTCCCTGAGTCTCTTGTTCCTAACCTTGTTCTTCTTCTCTCCAGGATCCAGGGTTCAAGAAGAGGCCAACTTAGACAAGGACCATTATCGGAGGATCCGTTGCGAAGATACCTTGACTCCCGGGATCCAATAATCTGCTCGAGAGAGTCTTTTTCCACAAATGGAGAGATATCACTGCTAGGTAACAAGAACCTTCCCTTCTCACTTTGTCTGTTTCGTTGAAACTCAGAGCAAACCCTAGATCTGGGGGTTTCTCAATCCCCAGCGATCCTACTTCTGAGTTACTCTGATAATCCACTCCTTTTAATTGTGCTTTCTGTCATTTCTTAGTTTCTTTCAACATTAGTTTATCTTTCTTTGAGTCAAAGCTGACTTCTGAAAATATATAAAAAAAATATATTAATTTTAATTTGCTTCCGCATTCCACATATCCATTCTGCATCATTCTTATATACTAGGTATGAAGATCTATGGAGATAGATCTAAGAGGCTTCTGGGAATGTCCCAATCTACGTACATTGATACCATGCTGAAATGGTTCAGCATGGAGAATTCCAAGAAAGGCTATCTCCCGATAGGTTCTAGAATTATTCTTTCCGAGAAGGATTATGCAATAACTCCTAAAGAAAGAGAGCGTATGAGTAGAGTTCCTTACACTTTTACAATGGGCTCTATCATGTATGCTATGACATGTACTAGACTAGATGTGGCATACTCACTAGGAGTGGTGAGCAGATACCAGTCTAACCCAGGTGAGGTGCATTGGAAGATGGTTAAGACCATCCTGAAGTATTTGAGAAATACTAAGGACCAATGGCTGATTTATGGAGAACCTGACTTGAAACTTGTGGAGTATACTGACTCCAGTTTCCAGTCAAATAGAGATGATAGCAAGAGTGTGACAGGTTTTGTGTTTACCTTAGATGAAGGAGCGATCTACTGAAAGAGTTCCAAGCAGGCAACAGTTGCAGACTTGGTATGCAAAGCAGAGTACATTGCAGCAACAGATGCATCAAAGGAAGCCATGTGGTTGCGAAAGTTTCTTGGAGAGCTAGGGGTGGCACCTTCCCTAGATGGTCCTGTTCCAGTGTATTGTGACAGCACAGGAGTCATTGCTCAAGCTAAGGAGCCAAAGTCTCATCACTACACCAAGCACATTCTGTGGTGCTATCACCTCATGCGAGAGATCATGGAACAAAGTGACATCAATCTTATGAAGATCGATGGAAAGGAGAATCTAGCGGACCCCTTCACTAAAGCCCTCGGAATCAAAGAATTCGACTATTATAAAAGGGAAATGGGTATTAAATACTATTATGATTAGCTTCAGTACAAGTGGGAGTTGTTGAAAATTGTGTTTCAAAGCCAATCGTCTAAGCTATAGGCGGTTGTGCTCAGTATTGTAATTTATATATAAATTAATAAAATTTTATTTTGGCAGCTCATCACATTATTCATTTCCTTGTAATGAACTCTATTTATGTGATGAAGTCCTTAAAACTTTACTGACTTCGATATAGAGAGGATATATCGAGTGGTCCTTTAAAAGGTTCACAACCAAATGATACATTATACAGGACAACAATGTATCAAGTGTAGGTTGTCATGGTTCACCTCGTTTGGTTGTCCTCTTGAGCAAAGGAGTGTGGTGACACTGATGTGATCTGCAAGTGGGATGTGTGATATCTCATTGAACGTGACTCCATGGAGTTCCTTTCTACCAAAGGATTGCTCACGATTGGATATGGGTATATGTGTCCCTCCGACTTGAGGTCACCATGGTAGCTTGCAAGCAACTCTCTGTACTTTGGTGCTGGACTACCCGAATTACTAATCCGATGATGGAAGGTTTCTAGGTACAGGCAAGTACTTATGGAGCAGTGGTGGACCAAGATGGAATTGACCTATTTAAATTATTTGGATTGAATGTCTCGCAGTGTCTCAATTTAGCAAATCCCCGGCTGGGGTAGTCCTAGTGAGGAGTCACGGGACTTGCAAGGTTGAGACATGTTGTGGATTGACTCAGTTAGGGTTGGCACTCTAACCCTAGGTCATCTTGAGCATTGGAGGTCAAAGGGATGAATTATACGGTAACCATATGCCAGAGGTTCGATAGATTTCTCTCGCATCTTCGGCCTATCTGGACGTCGAGACCCATTGCTATATAGTATCTTGTGCTGTTACTGGAAGTGTTCAAGTGCTACCATTTAGGTTCGAACCTATAAGGTCACACGCCATAGAGGATTTCTTCCTAATCTGAGAGTCGATCAACGATTGGAAATTATTTCGATATTAAGGTCAAACGGACTGATTGAGCACACATTGGATTTATTCTGGTCAACCTGGTCTGATTTGGATTGACTAGGATTGGTTTGAGTCAACCAGGAACTGTTCCTGGTAGACCAGGATTGGACCTAGTTTTTTTGCTGATCGGGTTTGGTCAGACCGGGTTTTTATTGAATCAGTTTTTTTTTGGCTTTGTTGAACCTGTTTAAATCAGGCTTGTTTACACCGTATTTTCTCCCAATTTTTAAAACACTAGTTTGTTGGCTTCCCCTCCTCATGGTTTTACCATTTGAATGGGATAAGAACATCGTGTAGATCGTTTGCCACTTGGGTTTTCAGATAATGATCTATTGCACTATGATCTGGAAAGGGTTTTCACATTGGTCTTTACCGCACGAATTACCTTTCTCTCGGTCCCTGTTTACATGTTGTTTTTTGCCCACTTGTTCTCTTCCAGCATCGGTTCCCAGCATCTTTAAAACTGATCAAGAGTTATTTTAAATGTAGTTGGGTTTTATCTGGACTTCTCTCACGATCTCTTCCCTTCCTTCACGCATTTTATCAGCCTCTTTTATAACCTGGTTGAAGGCTGTGTGAGAGGAGAAGAAAAAAAAAAACATAGCATATGGGAAGAGAGGAGCAGAGTGCGATTTTCAATGATCCATGAGAGAGTTTTTTTGGGATGAATTTTTGAGTGCTGAAATTCGTTGAGCGTCCCTTGTATTCCTTCCCTATTTTTAGTTTTCCGGTGTGTGCTCCTGGTGGAGTATATGTGGTCTTGGAGAAGACCATCCATGAAATTTTTGTCTTGGTTTTTCCCTGCTCTTCATATCCGTGACCTATTCTTTGATTGCCGGAGGACTAGCATCCATCCGGGAGTTGGATCAGCGAGAGCCCGCGCGTGAATAATCTAAAGGATGGACATTTGGACACCTTGAGAGATTGGATCGATCTCTTCCATGTTCTTGCTGTTGTTTATATGTTACAGATCATGTGGAACCCCTATTTGCTAATTTGAAGACTGCTAGGAGTTCAAATGGCTGCCTTGATTTGCTATCAAGAAGGGAGTCGGCTTCTTCCTACTTCGATCCAAATCCAGAACAAAGGAAGCTTTATAAGGTATATTTTTTCTTTTTGTTATCATGCATTTTTAAATCTAGATTTTATCATATTGTTTATAATTATCGCACTTGCCTTTACTTGCCTGTGTATTATTTACATGCATCATGTTTATGTTAGATCCTATGCATGAGTAGATTATTCCATTTGCATGCTTAAAAATTTTAATTATGCAATACCTACTCCCAAGTGTAGCATGCCTAGGGTAGGCATCCGTTGCACTATTTTTCTTTCAGGGAGAGCCTCCCCCACCCCACTTCTTACCTAGCTAGTCGAAGGATTAATTGTTGAGTTGGGTGTAAGTTGAGTTGACTCACTTTACTTGGACTCTAGATCTAAGAAACCTAGGATGTTTGTGTGCTAGATTAGGAGCTTAACCCCATCAGTCCCACCCCAACCCAGTCTGACCATAGAGTCGATGTGTGTACTTGTTTGCATGACCCCTAGATTAAGATTCTAACCCCAGTAGTCTCAACCCAACCCAACCTGACCATGGAATCTGACATAGAAACCTTACTAAGGACCATTAATGAACAGCTTGCCCAACTGAACCATAGTCTTACCCAAACGGAGACCCGAATTGGAACCCTAGAGAGAACCCACAAGACCCACCAAAGACTAAATTTGAGACACCCTGATCCATTCTTGGAGCCCAACCCTAGGAGAGCCCCATACCCTGACCCATTCTTGGAGCCCAACCCTAGGAGAGCCCCACACCCTGACCCATTCCTAGAGCCCAGCCCTAGGAGAGCCACACACCATAACCCATTCTTGGAGCCCAACCCTAGGAGAGCCCCACACCCTGACCCAATCTAGAAGACTAACCATAGGAAACCCAATTATAATTCATAGACTAGGATGAGAGAGCCACTAGGAACTTCATGCTATAAGCACCTAATTTTAGTTGTGATCTTGATTATAAGGGTTACATTGATGGGAAATAGGTATGGACCAGTACTTTGAACATGATGAGATGAGTGAGGAAAGCAAATATAAGTTTGCCAAACTCAAGTTACTTCGCCAGGCTAGACCATATTGGGGAGATGTTGAAAGAAAGTGATGCGGAACTAGATATGCATGCAAATTATTTTTATATTTTTAAATATTAAGTTATATATTTGAATTCCAAAGATCAGACTGAGAAATGATGTAGAGAGTTTTATATAAAAATTAAGAAGCAAAATCATGCATAACAGGACCTAAAAAGCAATAGAAAGTGGACCACCGAGTGATGGGGACCCGAGAGCCCTGCCACCTTAATAGCCACAAGGGATCCCAATCACAGCAGGCGTCATCCACCCTTTTAGGTATCCTAAGATCTTCATGACATCATCCAAGCCCAAAGGAAGTAGATCAGCACCCTATATGGAAGTTGTGGACCGCCCAAAAGAAGATGGAAGAACTCATATGGCGTCCAAGCAGATCAGGCAGCATATGGGTGCCCTCCCTCTTTCCCTTGATTCATGAGATCTTTTTCTTGTATCGCCCATCTATTATAAAAGATACATGGCATCTCCTTTCATGCAAATCCTCCCCACAAGGCAACATGTTGACACCCTCCCTCTTTGCTTCTCATTCCATGTAATCCAAGGGCTAGGGTCAACTATAGAAAAACCTATTTCATGTATGAAGAATAACCATGGATGAACAAAATTTCTATTGTTCTATGTGAAGGATCTGTGTGATCCCAGGGTTTTTGTGTGATCCCTTCCCCTTCTTCCCCAGGGTATATGTGTGATCCCTTCCCCTTCTTTCAAGGTATCTGTGTGATCCCTAGGGCATCTGTGTGAGCCCTTTACTGTGTGCTTGTCTTCCTCCGGGAATCTATGTGAATCCCAGTTATCTTTCTAAACCCTTAGCCCTCTTCTTTCTTCTTTCAGACAAACCCTAATCCCCTGGTGACTTATACGCTCGCCAGCAATCCTACCCCGCGCATCTATCCCGCATCAATTTGGTATCAGAGCCCAGAGGATTAGGGTATTCCATATCTTTCCCTCTTTTCTCTCTCCTCTACTTATTCCCCTTTTCCATTACTCCTGCAATCCCGACCTTATTCCTTCTCTATTCCAGACTTATTCCTATCATCTCCTTCTAGATCTTGTCAGATTGAAAGCCCAGAACACCCGTCCACCACCCACAACCTGCCAAGAAGCTCCCTGATGGGGGACATATTTGATGAAATGGGTGTGTGGAGATGTGATCTACTTACCTAGCAACAACATACTAGCATTAGAGCTCTAGATATGGCCGGATTCATGGGTGGAAGGGATGAAGAATTTCGAGCTAGAAACTAGGTGAGCATAAAATTTGACACCCTTGTGCAAGCTTCCTTTCAAAAAAATAAAAGAGATGATCTAAGGACATAAAAATCCTCAAACTATGCTAAGCTACCTTTAAGAACCTCATATCTAGGGATCAAGAGGGTCTTTTCCCAACAATAAAAAGAATTCAAAGCTCAAGTGGAAGGGAATCACTCACCACTCAAAGATTGAAGGCTAGAGACAAGATCTACACTCCCTTCTTGGATTCACCATTGGAGCTTTGATCCATGGTGTGGAGCCTCATCATCATCATCAAATCACCAAGAAGAACCTGCAAAGAGTCAAGGTAAGGTAGAAATTCAAAGAAATTAATGGAAAAAGGAAAGAATCAACAAGAGAAGTGAAGAGAGTTGCTGGAATTTTGGAAAGCACTTCCTCTTCTTCTTGGACTACTTGGATCTTATAAAGAAAATCTTAGAAATGAAACTATGGCCCTCCAAACTCAAAGCACTCACTCAAATTCAAGATCAAACTCAACACTCCAACTCAAACTTAAAAAAAACACTCAAAATTCTAGGAAGAACTCAAGAGAACATGGCAAGATGGAAGAGAACTCAAATAAGGAAGCTTTCATTCAACTCAAATCATTCATTACTTTACAACAGGAGGCCTTGGTCCTATTTATAGGCCAAGGGCAGCCATAATGAGTGGGTTAAGGAGCCAACTAATTTAGATTTAGTTGGTAATTAATTACATGATTAGTTCCTAGTCTAACTAATCCTAACACGAGAAAGTCCTAGAAGCTCCATGTGGTGCCATCTCCTAGCAACACTTGCCTTCATCTAATCCTTTCACATGTTCTTTAAGGTTTGGTCTTTCAATTAGGCTTCAAGGTAGAAGATTTCTTCATAGCTTGGCCGGCCCATGGGCTTGGAAAAGGAATCTTCACTTGATTTTGGCTTTAAACAATTCAATCTTGCTTCATGGAATTAGGAGTCTTCAAGAGGTGCTTCATACATTTGTGGGAACCTGAAAAAAAGGAAAGATTGGACTACAACCAAATATTATTAGTTTGTAATTTTTTCCTCTTGCCAATGTCCTCATTAATTCTTTCCAGGTGAAAAGAACTCAGCCCTGATGAGTATGGATCATTTAGGCTTTGGTAGTATTCAAGTATATCTGGATTGATCATTTGTTGTTCTTCTTGAGTGATCCATGAATCTTCAGAATCAAGTCTGCCTTGCCAATGGACCAAGTATTATTGGTAATCTTTATTTCGGGTAGTGACAATCTTGTCATCTATGACCCTTTCAATTCTTTCTCTCCGCTTTGGTAGTGTGGCTGGTGGGCACTCTGGGGTTGGTTCACTCTCAAGGGATGGATCAGGTTCTAGGCACTCATTTGGAATTATTGTGGGCTTCTTGTATCCTACAAGATCTGAGATATTAAAGTAGAGCTAATGCCAATGTCAGAAGGTAGGTCCAACACATAAGCATTAGGTCATGTTCTTTTTATTATTTTGAAAGGACCTGCACCACGGGCATGGAGTTCTTCATAGTTCCCGGTGGAAACTATTCAAGTTTTAGCCTAATCATCACAAAGTCCCCTACTTGAATTCTTTGGCCCTTCTATGAGAATCAGCCATATGCTTGTAGCTCTCATTCCTCATTTGGGTTTTCTTGCTAATCACTCTGTGCAAATCCCTAAGATGTGCATATGATTCGGTAGACTTATGCATGAATGACACCAATTGATAAAACAAACTCAAATGATACTAAAACAAAAGATAAGCTCAAATGGTTTTTATTATCTAAGGACTGAATTTTATTGTAAAGCTAGGAAACAAAGTTTCTAACTTCTAATATTTTCTTTAATAGGCTTCTAAGACTCTTGCACATATCTTTAGGTAAGTGGTAGTAAATCTTAATTTGGCTCCCAACATATGCCATAGAGTCTTAAGAAAGTAACTATTGAATATCACTGGGAATAGATCAATGGCATGGTGCATGTCCCAGCCGGATGGAATAGGAGAGTGCATGTTATGTAGTGGTGAATCAGAAAGGTGGATGTTGAAGGATCGTGGATCAGGACAGAGAAACGGTTAGGGAAAACATACTGAAGGATTTTCAAAGGCTTTCCAACTTCTTGGAACTGATCTGTAGGGGTTTGTTCTTGGGTTTTCCTGATGGTCAATACCCCAATATGTGATCCTTCATTAATCTTTAGATCTAAATTCTTCACATTGATTATTTTTGGGTCCTCTAGTATCTTTTCGGATTGCTCTTTATGGTTTTGTCTTTGGACTTCATTTTCAAGTTGATTATTCATGTTGTTGATTTCTTTAGGCTGGGTAATTATTTTATCCTCAAGCAATTGTTGTTGTTCATATTCATCCATAAGGTTAGACCCAGCTTCATAAACTTCTTCCTTAAGTTCTTCAACGGGTTCAGGATCTTCTCTTTCTAGCCCTTCATTTGGACAAGACTTTGATTCTATTTCATCTTTAAATTCTTCAATAGGTTCAGGAGATTTTTTCTCTAGCTTTTCAGTAGGTTTAGCCTCTTCTTTATCTTCTTCATATTCATCAATTAAACTTGGCTCAGCTTCATATATCTTTTTCTTTAGCTCTTCAATGGGTTTTAAAACTTCTTCCTTACAAATTACTGGGATAATAGGAGTTGGCTTGCTTGAAGGAATGTGACTAGAACTAGGTCTATGTCCAGATCAATTATTCGTGTTGGACTTAGGTCTACTGATCAAGAGTTCCTTCTGATATATATCAAATTCCCTAGCAATTAGATAAGCTTCTTCTAGGTAGTGAATTTTCCATTGAAATAATTCCCACTAGATGTCTTTACATAGACCAGCTCGAAATATAGATATGATCATTGCCTCAGATTCGGCTATGCTACATCTCCTGACAAACTCATTGAATTTAGCAATATACTCAGATATAGTTGCCTCATCTTGTCTCAATATGTACCATTGGTCTAAAGTCTTTGCTCATAATTTGCCCAGGAACTTTTCTCTCAATTTACTCTTCATATCTCTCTAAGTAATTATTTTATCCCCACTATAATAACTCTTACGCTCAACTTCTCCCCAATTATTTTAGCATGTCGGATTAATTTTAATTTGGCAAATTGACACTTCCTTACTTCCGACATTTCATCAAACTCAAAATATTGATCCTTTTCTTCTCCCAATCGACATACACCTCAGGGTTTCCATCAAAGTGGGTGCATAGGGTCGATTGGTCCTAAAGACTCTCTCCTCCAGATCTACAAAGTCTTGGCAGGGGTATATTGGATTATACTCAGGGGTGAGATCATGACATGGGGCTCTTGGACCAAGGGGAGGTGGACTAGGTGATTTGGGCTTGGTATGGTTCCCGATTTGATTATCCATTTATCCTAACTCTTTGTTCATTGATCCTAATTATTTAGTTAGGTTAACAAATTTTTCAGTCATAGTCCCTCATAAAGAATTCAAGATTGGGATCCATAGGTAATAACCAGACTGAGGGTGAACTTTGATATAGGACACAGAACAAGGTAAGCAATACAATGGACAAGCAAACAAGACCTAATTCTTGGGTTCCTAAACCTAAAAGTTCAAAATACAAGACTTAACTAGGTACTACATATATGTAATTACTATGTCCACTGGACAGGTAAGAGGTGGGGTTGCGGGAGGCTCCCCTTACTTTCGCGAGGTCCTAATAAAATTGCAAGTTCGCTTAAGGCGTTTGCCATTTGACCTCTAGCCTTAGACACCAATTTCAAGGAATAAGTACAAGCTCAATAATACTTTGTCTTACCTTGCACATGAATCCGACTCGTGGGTGTCCCTAGTTTAGGTTCATACTTGATTTACTTAAGGTCTAGGTTAATACAAATGTGGGTGATTGTTTTGGACTAAGGAAAGGTAATGACCTCATTCTCTTATATAATATTGAATGCCCTTAGGATATTTTAAAATTTGATGCAAACAATTTCAGCAAAACATGAGCACAATCACAAATACATGAATTTTTAACCCCATTTTGAAATGTCAATTAATGAAAATTAAATTAAGTAATTCAAATCTTGAAGTCTAAATCATAGTAACCAATTTTTAAATTTTAAATTTCAAATTTGATTAGAAAATTCATCCTTGGAAGCAAAGTGGTTAAAATATAAATTTCAGCTTCCAACTAACCTCCAGCTAACATGAATTGAAAATTCAAAATTTTAAATTTTAAAATTCAATAATTAAAAATAAAACTAATTTGTTTATCTCTCAGATATAAAATCTCATATTTTAAATTTTGACATCAAATTAATTCGAATTTTGGTTGAGAAGGTAGTTTGAAAATAATTGCTAGAAGATTCCAGTTGTTTAGCTAACTCTTGACAACCTTCATTCAAATTTCAAATTCTGAGATAAAAACCTCTATAAAATTCAAAATTATAGTGGTAAATAACAAAGATCTAGGTCTGAATCTCAGATATAAATTTTTAAATTAAAAAAAATATATTTTTATATTTTTTTGAAAACTAATGAAATGGAAGGCAGAAATAGAATTCTGGACAGAACTTCAGAAATGACCTAGGAACTTATATTTTTAATCCAGAAATCAAGGGAAATAGTTTTTTTGAGTTTTATATTTCGAGTTACAACATACTAAGGTACTGGAAAAGTATTTGTTTGTATTTTTTTTATTAATGTAAAAAATAAGAAAATCACTAAATCTCAAAAGATAGTAAGACATAATTCCAGCAGCCTGCAGAGCTTAACCTAGAACCAAAGCTCTGATACCAAAAAATTGATGGGGGGCGAATTTTATGAAATGGGTGTGTGGAGATGTGATCTACTTACCTAGAAATAACATACTAGCATTAGAACTCCAGATATTGCCGGATTCATGGGTGGAAGGGATGAAGATTTTCGAGCTAGGAACTAGGTAAGCAGAAAATCTGACACCCTTGTGCAAGCTTCCTTTCAAAAAATAAAAAAGAGAATCTAAGGGCATATAAACCATCAAACTAGGCTAAGCTACCTTAAAAACCTTAGATCTAAGGATCAAGAGGGTCTTTTCCTAATAATGAAGAGAATTCAAAGCTCAAGTGGAAGAGAATCACTCACCACTCAAAGATTGAAGACTAGAGACAAGATCTACACTCCCTTCTTCGATTCACCATTAGAGTTTTGATCCATGGCATAAAGCCTTCATCATCATCTTCAAATCACCAAGAAGAACTTGCAAATAGTCAAGGTAAGGTCAAAATTCAAAGAAATTAATGAAAAAATGAAGGAATCAACAAGAGAAGTTAAGAGAGTTGCTGGAATTTTGGGCAGCACTTCCTCTTCTTCTTGGACTACTTGGATCTTATGTAGAAAAACTTGGAAATAGAACTATGGCCCTCCAAACTCAAAGAAATCACTCAAATTCAAGATCAAACTCAACACTCCAACTCAAACTTAAAGAAAACACTCAAAATTCTAGGAAGAGCTCAAGAGAACTTGGTAAGATGGAAGAGAACTCAAACAAGGAAGCTTTCATTCAACTCAAATCATTCATTGCTTTACAATACAAGGCCTTGGTCCTATTTATAGGCCAACGGCAGCCATAATGGATGGGTTAAGGAGCCAACTAACTCAGATTTAGTTAGTAATTAATTGCATGATTAGTTCCTAGTCTAACTAATCCTAACAAGAGAAAGTCCTAGAAGCTCCATGTGGCACCATCTCCTTGCAACACTTGTCTTCATCTAATCCTTCCACATATTCTTTAAGGTTTGGTCTTTCAATTAGGCTTCAAGGTAGAAGATTTCTTCATAGCTTGGCCAGCCCATGGGCTTGGAAAAGGAATCTTCACTTGATTTTGGCTTTAAACAATTCAATCTTGCTTCATGAAATTAGGAGTCTTCAA
The DNA here is from genome assembly GCA_021397845.1 of Areca catechu. Classification (NCBI taxonomy): domain Eukaryota; kingdom Viridiplantae; phylum Streptophyta; class Magnoliopsida; order Arecales; family Arecaceae; genus Areca; species Areca catechu. Next base: position 111,717,191 of record CM038051.1, on the reverse strand, counting down.
GAGGTGCTTCATACATTTGTGGGAACCTGAAAAAAAGGAAAGATTGGACTACAACCAAAGATTATTAGTTTGTAATTTCTTCTTCTTGCCAATGTCCTCATTACTCCCTCGGTCATCGCCACTACTCACCGGTTCAGATCTCACCGGAGCCCGCCACAGCTTCCTCTGCCGTTGCCATCCTCCCACCGACCACAGCATCTTCCTCACTTCCGATCGAAGAGCCTATTGCCAAGCCCAGCCATGCCACCGTCCATGCCGGCCATCTTCCCACCTGCACCGGCCATCATCTTGCCTCGAAAATTGTTCGCATGCTGAAGCCCATCTCTGCATCGCCCGCAGCCATCAAGGCCATCATCATCCAGTTCATTGCCGACCAGCCCTCATCCATCATTCCCTCGACCGCACGCGCCTCCAAAGTCAACGATCGTGGCCAACGCGCCGCCCGATCCCTTCGCCACCAGCCTCCACCTCCATCTCCATGCCACCTATCTGGAACAAGCCATGATCGAAGGTCCCGCCCCGGCCTCCTTCCCCCAACTGGTCCGATCTGGCCCTCTTCGATCACGTCACCATCTCCTCAACCCCACTACCTCTATCGTCGTCGGTGCCGCCGCAAGATGTAGAAGACAAAGAAGATAACGAGGAGAAGCCCCAGGCCATGACAACATCCCATCCTCCCCCTCCTAACATCGATTGTGATGCCCAGATCTGATCAATGTCTCCACCGAATCGCCTCCCCTCCACCATCGACCACTGCTCCCAGTCATGCCGGCATCTCCCAGTCTGCACCGGCCGTCGTCTCTCCGTTCGCCATCATCGATGCAGTGCCCGAACCTGAGCACATCTCCTCCCTGGCTCCACATCCTTCCACCCATTCGAACCGCCATGCCACCATCTTCCTTTCCTCACCATCGTCGGTGAAGGCATGCTAGATTTCACCGCCGGAGGACCTCCCCTATTCCATCCTTCAGTCTGTGGAGGAAGGGGACAGCACGAACATGAAAGCAATGCCATCTCCTATTGCCAACTTCAGTGATGCATGCTTTTTGATGCTACATGAATTTCAAGCTACACAGATCTCAAAGCAGCCAATAAAAAAAATAGTGAAAAAAAAATCAGAAAAAAAAAAGAAAGAAAGGTGAAAAAAAAATTTGAACCTAGCCTTTTTGCTTTGACTTGATTAGTTTTGGTTCCGTCAAACCCCCGCTGAGCCTAACTTGATGGAGTCAAGTTCTCCCTACTCCAAGAGAATGATGGGGACCTGAGAGCCCTGCCACCTCAAGAGCCACATGGGATCCCAGTCACAACATGCGTCATCCACCCTGTTAGGTATCCTAAGATCTTCGTGACATCATCCAAGCCCAAAAAGAAGTAGATCAGTGTCCTATATGGAAGTTGTGGACTGCCCAAGAGAAGATTGAAGAAACTCATATGGCATCCAAGCAAATCAGGCAGCATATGGGCGCCCTCCCTCTTTCCCTTGATTCATGAGATATTTTTCTTGTATCGCCCATCTATTATGGAAGATATGTGGTGCCTCTTTTCATGCAAATCCTCCCCATAAGGCAACATGTTGACACCCTCTCTGTTTGCTTTTCATTCCATGTAATCCAAGGGCTAGGGTCAACTATAAAAAGACCCCTTTCATGTATGAAGACTAACCATGGATGAATAAAATTTCTATTATTCTGTGTGAAGGATCTATGTGATTCCAAGGTTTCTATGTGATCCCTGATTTGGGCATCTGTGTGAGCCTAGGGTATCTATGTGATCCATTCCCCTTCTTCCCAGGGTTTCTGTGTGATCCTTGATTTGGACATCTGTGTGAGCCCAGGGTATCTGTGTGATCCCTTTCCCTTCTTTTAGGGTATCTGTGTGATCCCTAGGACATCTATGTGAGCCCTTTATTATGTGTTTCTCCTCCTCGGGGAATCTGTGTGAACCCCAGTTATCTTTCTGAACCCTTAGTCCTCTTCTTTCTTCTTCCAAACAAACCCTAATCCCCTAGTGACTTCTATGCTCGCCAGCAATCCTATCCCGCGCATCTGTCCCGCATCACCCAGGCTGAGAAGTCTCGGTTGGGCTAGTTCATCTTCAATAACGGGACTGGCAGGCAGAGGGGTGTACCTGACAATGGTTGATGCACCTAGTGAAGATCGTATGTAAAGGGGTCACTCTCACTCCCGGATGCGGCCTGAAAAATCAAGCTTGAGACTCGCGATTCCCGCTTCCTGCTCGATGATCCGATTGTGCCCGGCTGGAGTCGTTGGATTCGTAGAAGCCGAGGGACCTGCAAATAACCTTTTAGGGCGAGGAAACAAAGCAGGGTGAAGTAATAAAGAAGAAACAGCAAGTGGAGAAGAGTTGAGGTTGGGCAGCCAGGGTTTGGAGAGATGGATGGTGGCTGGAGGCTGGGCGCAAAACATTGGGAAGAAGAATGGCTCACACAGAATCCCTTTTAGCCCATAGCAGGTAGCACACAGCAATTGAAGGAATTCAATATTATTTCATGAAAAAGTTGTCTTGATACAAGAGAGTAGAGTCTCTTAAATAGACTTAGACTTGGCTCCCATGTAAGGATATAATAGTCAATACCTAGGAATCCTATTCCCACCCAAACCCTAGCTAGAATACATGGTAGGTTTAGGTAGATAAAATCCCTCATATTTCTCTCCTCTCACTTTCCTTGGTCGGCCAAGGGAGGTGACCCTAGTGGCCGACCAAGGGGTGGTGAGCATAAGGCTTGGCACCCCTGGTTCTCTTCCTAGGCCTTGGCTGGCCCATTTTGCTTCAGGCTGCGGTCCAGGGCTCTAGGGCTTCTGATTTGTTTCCCAGGCTTCTGGTTCCTTCTCTTAGGCCTTCCATGGTCTTCATAGCTTCCAGGTGGGTTGATCTTCACTTGGACTGGCTTGGTCTTCACTTGTATGAGTCTTTACTAGACTTGGACTAACATGTACGGAACTTCGAAAGATGATTAGCTCAACATGAGCTGACTAGTACAGGACTCAAATAATAAAAGACAACTCAAATGGGCTAAGCTCTTATTATAAATAGACTCAAACTACTAAGTAATCCACAGAGTGTTGAGAAGCCTCTGTCTTATTCTGGTGCCTCTGGTGTCCCCACCAATTCTCCCGAGGCGGGAGGAACTCAACCCTGTCGAGTAAGGATCACACTGGATCACATATCTCTCGAGAAGGGCTAGGTCGAGGCACTGCAAGTCCTCTCGAGAAATCCATGAATCATCCAACCTTGGCCAGCCTTACCATCGGACTAGGTAGCATTGATAGCCACGGCCCCGGGTCATGATGGCTTGATCATCCAGGATATGCTCGATCCATTCTACTCTCTCTTGCCAATTTATTGGTGGACACTCTGGGTTAGGGTCACTCACAATAGAAGGAGTAGGTCCAAAGGCCTCACTGGGTATCGCTACCGGTTCCCTATACTCAATCAGGTCTGCATTATTGAAGGTAAAACTAATGCCCAATCCAGAGACAAATCTAACACATAGGCATTTGGTCTAACCTTCTCTATTACTTTAAAAGGTCTGGCTCCATGAACATGAAGCTTCTTTTAGGCCTAAGCCTAACCAAGATAGAATCCACTACATTAAATTTCTTAGCTCTTCTTCGGGAATTAGCTAGTTTGTTTCAAAAATAGTACAGGTGGTGAACATGCTGGGCACATGCAGACTCCTAACAGGTGATGCAAAGGATGCATACCAATACCTAACAGACTCGATTATGCATTCCTATCGAAAGAGGTGTATTAGATCTTAACTACAACTTGGGTATGGGGCATGAGTTGTGGTTGATGGATGATATGCAGAAGAAAATTCGCTAGTAACTCCTAATAGATGCCAGAGGATCTGCCAAAAGTAGGTAGCAAATGGGATGGGCTCTATGGATTCTTGCAACCTAGTAACCTCAACAAAATGTAACCTAATAGTTCTAGACACATGAGAAGACTCAGGAAAGGGTAGGAAATAGGAAGGGGATTCAGGGACTGGTTCTGGGCTAAAAAGACTGACCTTAATGTATGAATATGGAGTTATATCTATGGGCAAGAAAAGGTCCATGCTATGGAAGGATGGGTCAACAATTTCTGGAAAGAGATCTTCGATAGGAATGGCAGGAAGGGATTCATCCTGAGGTCAATGGGTTAAGTAAGCCAAATCCTCAATAAAGTCTAGTTCATAGAATTTAGGACTAGGCTCTACAATTAGGCCCTTTTCTAGTGTTTCCTCAGGTAAAATCCTAGTATCAGAGTTTTCTTCCTCTAATTGGTCCTCTACTGCAGGTTCAATTTGGGCGTGGTCAGGGTTAGCTAACTCTAGATTGGCTTCTACCTAGGTACTTACAGGGTCAACTAATTCTAGGTTTTCTAGAGGTGTCTCCTCTTCTCCCTCATACTCATCCACTAAGTTCACATCAGCTTCATATACTTCTGCTTTAATGTAAGCCTTGTGAATCAAAGGGGTGGTAGGGGAAGGTCGGCTAAGGGAAAATTGGCTAGGTCCCGGCTTCTGATTTTGGGCACTATTCTTAGAAGGTTCAGGTTGCCTAAGGGGTAGTGGCTTACTACTGGGCTCACATCTAGGGTACTAATCTTATGGGGTTCAGGTCTATGGCCTATGGGTTCAAAGGTCATGGTTTCAGCTCTATGGGTCTGGGGTGTAGGAGGGTTATTCTTGTTGGACTCAGTTTGACTAAATATGAGTTCCCTCTAGTTTGGCTCAAATTCGAAGGCTCTGTGATAGGCTTCCTCTAAGTCCTCAATCGGCTAGTGACAATTCCCAACTGATGTCCTCATGTAGGTTATGCCTAAACCTCGATATGATCATAAACTCAGGTTCAACTGTGTTACATTTCCTAATAAACTCCTTAAATTAGTCAATGTATTCTGACACAATTTTGTCACCCTGTCTCAAGTTGCACCATTGGGTTGAAAGTCCATGCTCATAAAATGGACCTAGGTGCTCTTTTCTCAACTTACTCCCCATAGCTTTCCAGGTACTTATCTGTTCTCCTTTCTAATAACATTCATCCTCAGTATGTTCCCAATGTTGCTTAGCATATCTGATTAACCCATGTGTAGCCAAACTAATCTTTTCTAACTTTGACATCCCAATATACTCAAAGTACTGGTCCATCATATCCTCCCATTCAGTACACACCTTAGGATCTGGTCTTCCATCAAATAGGGTGCATAAGGTTGGGTCCTCCTAATGGGTCGTTCATCTTGGTTCAGGTAATCATCTTGGTTCAGGTAATCATAATTTATTGAAACCAAAAGCAACATATTCTTTAAACTTATAGCAGAAAAGATGTGTATTTAAATTGATGGAGTTAAAAATGCCTGACGGTTATGCATCTAACTTAAGTAGATGTGTTAATATGAATCAGGAAAAATGAATTGGAATGAAAAGTCATGACAGCATGTCTTTTTTGAGCGTTTGTTGCCAGTTGCATATATTGCTCTACGGATCAAGTTTGGAAGCCCATAGCGGAGCTTAGTAGGTTTTTTAAGGATTTGTGCTCAACAATATTACGGGTCGACGACTTACTGCAAATGGAACAGAATATTGCTTTGATTATATGCAAATTGGAACAGATTTTTCCACCCTATTTTTTTGACTCAATGGAGCACTTCCTATTCATTTACCATATGAAGCAATAGTTTGTGATTCAGTTCAATATCGTTGAATGTATCTGTTTGAGAGGTAGATATTACTAACTTCAATTTAACAAACCAATTTTCTATATTAAATTTCTAAACATAATGTGTACCATATTTTAATGCTTCAATGATGTAGGTTCTTTAATAAAATAAAACATATGATCAAGAACAAAGCTCGTGTTGAAGGATCCATATGCTAGGCATATTTGTGTCAAGAGAGAACTTTTTGTTCATATTATTTTGAACCACATGTGCAATCATCAAGAAGTAGAATTGAAAGAAATGATGTTGTGGTTCAGGATATGACACGTGAACAACTCTGTCAATATTTAATAAACCTGGCCAATCTTCTGGTAGATGTCAAAGTCGATATCTAAATAACAGAAAATTAGCTACTGCGCATTTACATATATTACCTAACTGTGAAGATGTTCAACCATTTATCGAGTAAGGTTAAATAATCGTTGATACAAAATTATTCAAAACATATATCAATTATTGAAATACTGACTCTGAAAAATTCTTGGTTTCAGAATTTTTAGCGAGCAATTATGACTTTCGACATCAAATATAAGCACCACAGACATTGATTCTAGGATTGCATCTGAGTTTCCATATTGGTTTAAGTCTTATGTAAGTTCTTTTTTGGAATGTCTTGTATTTTTATCAAATTATGTTAAAAATCGATGCTTATTGGCATTCATGCTTTTTGTTTATATCATGTGTAAGTTCATAATCCATAGAGTCAAGTAAACAATCGATATTTCCATGATTTGGCATGGGGTCCAAAAAGAAAGGTTCTTACATGGCAGACATATTTTGTCGACCATTATAAGTTTCACACAAATGAATAGAGTTGCTATAAAAAAATAATTAATAGTGAAGTGTGCATCAAAGGTTCTGAACAAGATGCAGACCAATTTTATTACCACGGCATCATTAAGAAAATAATTCAATTAGAATATCCTGGCCATCCAATGAAACAGTTAGTGTTATTTAAATAAATGGTTTGATATGGTGTTGAATCGTGGTATGAAATGCATAAAGATTATGGGATCATTGAGATCCGGCACAATAGAAGGTATCCAAGATATGATCCCTTTATAGTTACACAAAAAGTGATTCAAGTATACTATTTGCCATATCCTGAAAAGTTAAGGGACAAGCAACATGGTGGGTTGTCATTATGACTAGACCAAGACGTACTATGGATGATCGATATACAATTGAGGTTGCTTACCAAGAGGATACAATATCCCATGTGAATAGTGTATTGAATGATAATGCAATTGAAAATTTGGTCGACAATGACTGTACTTTTGAGGAAGTTGACGGAATCATCGATATGAATTTGAACATAGATGATGAAGATGAAGAAGAGTATGATGAGTTTGATTCTAGCCAAGAGGATGACACCGAGCATGACCAATACAGAAGTTCTATTGATGATGAATAGTAGTCGTATAAGCAGACCCCTACTTCTATATTTATGATCATTATTTAAATGCTTTATCATATTATTGATAAAATAAACTTATATTCTTTATGTTTTTTGTAGATGGCAGATCAGTCTGGAAACACTTCTGCATCATCTGGTAGGGCTTATGGTAAAAAGCATCATCCTTCTGTTGCTATCCTATCCTCATCATCCACTATCCCACCTGTATCTTCCACCATTCCTGCGCCTTATTCCTTAGTCCCCCACATATTATTACTATGGTATGTTCACCAGGAGCCACGTTTTCACCTCCATTATACTCAGGACCTCCTATACATGCTCTAGCATCTATCATGTATAATATACCACCCCCTACTTATGCTACATCTCCTACAGTCCATTCATCATCTCAACAGTCAGGATCTGCCACTATTCATTCATTATCTCCTCATTCATCAACCGGCACTGTTCCTTCATCATCTCCTCATGTATTGCCAGTTAATCCTGAGCCTAGCAGTTTTTACAATGCACGAGGCTCACAGACCAGCAATGGTAGGGCTGTACTGATCCTTGATGGAGAGTGATAATAGTAATATTAAATTTTAGCCTTACGATAATTGTTGAAATATATATTCTGTATTAGATTTTTTGATTGACTTACTTATACTTTGTAGGTTTTTACCATCTCATCCAACTGCCAATGCCATTGTAGAAATAATGAGGAGCCATTTTGAGCCATGGGTATCATGGAAAAAAATACCGCACGATGTTAAATATATATGGTTTGATGAGTTTAGGCAAGTAATTTTGCTTAGTCTATGTAAGTTATTTTTTAATATTTTTATTATCATTTAATCGGCTGTTGAATTCATAATAGAGGAGAGATTAGTTTCAGCCACCGGATGAAATATGGGCACGTCGTAATTTCAAAAGACATGGTGCGGCTCGACTAAAAAATCTCTTTGCTAATGCTAAAAGAGCCATGAAGAGACCATCATGGCTTGGAGACTTTGTATGGAATAGATTGTGCGAGCACTGGCACACCGCCTAAATTAAGAGAAGTCACAAAAAGCAAAATTAAATAAGGCTTCTGATAGCGACGGTTTTGGTCCTTCTCATCATACTTGTGGCTCTATCACTACATCCCAGCACAAATATAATTTGGTAAGCAATACCAACCAAAATCTGTAATACATTTACAATTCATATTAATAAAATTCTTGTTCTTCAAAATATAGACTTCGAAGATGGGTACTATGCCTTCCCCATCTAAATTTTTTATTCATACCCATCAGAGGAAGGATAAGACTTGGGTTGATAAGAGATCAAAGCATATTTACGTAAGTAAGAATTTTGATTTTATTCTACTATTTTTTTTATACTAACTGAATTAAATATTTCAGTCTGAATTTAGATGTAACATGGAAGAGGCACAATCTCAAGGCAGTACTGATTCTAGCCAGCAGCAAACTCCACCATCGGAATTAGATGTATGGATTCATATTGTGTGGGAAAGAAGAAAGGAAGGGTGTATGGGTTAGGATTAGAGTCCACTACATTGACAGGCCCATCAAATTTTCAAGGACAATATTCATCCCCCTTACAATGGTTGAATAGTAAAGAATTCCAAGAGCAAGTACGGAAGTAGGTTGAAATCAAGGTCAATGCTTGGGTACAAACTGTCAAGCAAAAAATGGATGAACTACGGAGGTGGGTTGAACACAATGAATGGTTGTTGCAAGAGATATTAGCTAACATAAATTTTCAACCTTCAGTAACATTGCTTTTACTGTTAATCTTTCGCAAAGAACTGAAATTGATCCTTTTCAGAGGTACCGTGCACAAGAATCACAGCGAGGAGAGGGGGAGGATAACGATGAGGAGGACGAGGACGAGGAGGAATAGGAGCAATAGCACATTCTTAATATTACCTTGCAGCACCTTTTACTGTTATTTGTTTTGCTTTGTCTTATGAACTGTACCTCTTCTTGTTTGACACTTTTGTTCTCTTTTTGTTGTTTTATTGTGCATTTTCATGGATTGCCTCATTTTGTTATCTATGGTTAGAGGCTGTGATAAGTTGCCTTGGTATCTTTATGATGCTTCAAGTGTATGCTGGCTCGGACCATTTTGCTTAGATCTAAATGGTGTTGCAAATTTGGGTGGCTTGCTATTATTGCAAGCAACCATTTGCTACCTTAGACTCTTCTCAATGTACAAAAATAGGCAATCTTGAGCCTCTGCATCTCCTTGTTTGACACTTTTATATTATGTTTATTGTTTTATTATGCATTTTCATGGATTTCCTCTTCTTGTTATCTGCGGTTAGAGGCTGTGATGAGTTGCCTTGGTATCTTCATGATGCTTCAAGTACTGAAAGTATATGCTGGCTCGGACCATTTTGCCTAGATCTAAATGGTGTTGCAAATTTGGATGGCTTGCTATTATTGCAAGCAACCATTTGCTGCCTTAGACCCTTCTCAACATATAAAAATAGGCAATCCTGAGCCTCTGAATCTTCTTGTTTGATATTTTTATTCTCTTTTTGTTCATTTGCATGGATGTACCATTCATAGAGCTTATCATATCTATACATATTATCTTTCTTATATTCAGCATGATGTTTGTTGACTGACTCTTCATGGTGATTCTCGTAAGCGGCTACTTTACTGTATGGTGCTCCTTCTTGTCTTATTATTGGTGAAGAACTTTTGGATCTTTTTTATTGATAATTCAAATTGCTCTCGGTAGTTGATTTTTGCTTGAAACAGTTCTATATGGTTTCTTTAGACTATGTTTCCATGGAGGGTTTGAAGTATTTTTTTAGACTATAACTGTGTTTCTCTAAAGATTTGGTAAATTTTGGGAAAATACTTGGAGTCCATTGATAGATTTTTTTAATTGTTATTTCAATATAACCATTGTCAAGAAGCTTATTGAAGCGAACTACTTTGCATTACCAGGTCCAATAAAAGTCAATTTAGAGACTTCTGTTTTATTTAATCCAACAACTAAAGTATGATCAAAATTGGGAGTAAGATTTAGGTTGAAACAAATGTAATGGCATGAAGACTGTCATATTAGCTAAATCAGTTATGCAGTGTTAAATTTGAGGCTTGAGAATTAGACATACCTCTAACATTCAAAGTTAACACAATTTGTTCTTTATGCCAACTTTCATTTTTTTTTTGCAATGAATTATTAGATCCAGATTAAACAGTTGTAAATCTTATGTTTATCGCATCCATACCTAACTGGATCTCCTTATATTCATTTATGACATTGTAATTAGAGATATCCTGGTGCAAGCAGTTTCCAAGAAAGAAAAGGTATGGCAGTAACTTTTTAAATCGATTTGAGTACAAAAAAATTGTTCTTTATTGACTTTTAGTTTGAAGTTTACTACTTGACTAATTTTCATAAGATGCAAGTTAATGGTATTTTATTATTTTTTTTTGCCAATGGAACTGAGAAGGCGAAGAAAAGAGCATTTGTTTCACCTGTAGCTGTGAAAATCATTCTTCTTTCAGTTGTTGGTCAATTTGGGAGGATCTGCTTGGCTTCTGTTGAAATGCTATGTTATTAAGCGGTTTGCTCTTTGTGCAGATTTGTATGTTAGATTTGGTGCTAAAGTTATTGCCCGAAGATGCAAAGAACCTCAGACAGCTCGAATACTTTATATAAGTTATTTTTATGATCAGACGGATCAAGGGTTGACACAGTTCCTCTTAAACCTGTTCAAATATTTTGACACTCATAAACAACCTAAAAGGTTTGCTTAGAAAGAATTATTTTTAATTTTAGATGCAGGAATTTAGCACCTTATATCTATCAATTCGTAAAGTGTCATACTCCGATGCATGGTATAATCTCAATGTCCTTGTATCCTGGGTAAATAAGTTGGGCTTGTGGATATACTATAGATGCACCTGGAAAGCCTGTAGCTTTTTTTAAGCTACCACATCTTTTGATGACCATATAATCATGAACAAGCTGGCTTTGACCCTTCTTAACATCAAAGTGTGGATTATGTTATTTTGATTGCCTCCACTCTTATTAGTTTTATTGGCACTTTTTTTCTATACATATGCATATGTACTTTTATGCATACATGCTTGGATATATAAAATAAATACATGTATACCTACTGTTGATGCTGAAGCCCCGTCGACCGGATGGAGTGGTTCGTCCGCCGGACCGCCGTCGACTGGAACCTGCAAAACAGATCCCCTTGACTAGAATTTCCCGGCGGGGATACTCCGATGCCAAAGTCAGAAGGAACTCAGGCAGCAGAATGAAGAGTCTAAAAACAGAGAAGGAAATGAGAGAATTCGAATTTCTGGGAGTGAGCCAAACTTACCTCGAGTGTCCCCTCTTACCAGTATTTATAGGCTCCATAAAAACTACTTAGATTATGAAAGTTGGCAAACGCAACCTCCTCATAATCGTAAGTAGTGACGATCGGAGAATCAGTTATTTTGAAGCTTATCCTTTATAAGGATTTCGACTATGTGGATTCTTGCAGCAACCAGAACAGATTTCAACTGTTCTGGGATTGGAAAAAATCCACATGTTTAATATGCCTCGATTTTCAAGAAAAGATCCAAAGTGAGCTTAACATTCTCTTTAGTAGCGCTCCTAAAGGGAATGTTAGCTATACACTTCATAGATGTTTCCTTGGAAATAGTAAAGAATGATAAACACTTACAGTCTCGAATATGAGATAATATGCTCTTCGGATTATGAAGGAATAAAGCCGAAGATATCCAATTGAAAGGCTAGGTCTTTGGACCAAGGTAACAATACGAAGCTAAAGACATAAGGCTAATAAACATGACTTCTGGACCAAAATAAGGATACGAAGTCATGAACATAAAGACATTAGGCGTGGTCTTCGGACCAAGATAAAGATACGAAGCCGAAGACATAGAATTAATAAGCTTGGCTTCTAGATCAAAATAAGGATACGAAGCCATAGATATCAAGATATTAGGCGTGGTCTTAGGACCAAGATAAAGATATGAAGCCAAAGACAGAATTAATAAGCTTGGCTTCTTGATCAAAATAAGGATACGAAGCCATAGATATCAAGATATTAGGCATGATCTTTGGACCAAAATAAAGATACGAAGTCGAAGAATAATATCTTATTATAGATCAAAACCCAGTAGACATTTTCCTTTGTATGTTGATTTGACCATAAACCAAAAATTGAAATTGGTTCAAAGAATGACCCAATAATTAATTGAAATAAAACCGGGATACCATACACCTGCCCCCCCACTCCCAAGTTCGAAATGATTTAATTTCAAAAAATGGGAGTACTTGAAATCTATTGTTTAGCGGTAACTAACATACCATGACGGCGTTAAACCCTGGCACATCTTTTCACAATAACTGCTTGGTAGCGCGAGAGATGTGGAGAAGACGCGTGTCATTGTCTCATTCGCCGTTTCAAAAGAACGTTTAAAATCTGGAAAACTTCTGAAAAATCTTTTTAGAAAAGAGTTTTTATTTTACCAAGGCAAGACACTTGGCAATCATCTGGAGGTTGGTCACAATTGGGAAGTCATCGTAGCCATTCAGGTCACTTCACGCAGATCGCAGTCACCGCTTCATTAATGGATGATTTTCAGGAAATCGTACCCACGATCGAGGTGGTTGATATGGTGCACGATCGAGGAGATTTTCGAAGTGTCTCAAACCTTGCAATCTCAGTTATAAAAGGAAGGAGAGTTTCAAAAGAAGAACTTTCCTCGCATTCACGCTCCATCTTCCTTTCATCCCGTGCTACAGTCCGTCATTTTTGTTCTTTCAGAGGTTAGAGGCCCTTCTTCCTATTCTCCTTTTCTTCTTCTTTACAATGTCAGAGTCCGTTAGGAGCCCTTCTCCTAATAGAGGTTCACCGGGGGATGAAACCATTAAGGAACCACCGGAAAGGGAAATCGATAGAAGTTCACCGGAAGGCGGGACTAGTAGGGGTTCGCCGGGAGGCAAAACCAGTAGGGAGAGAAGTTCCGGTAGGAAGAGAAGCCTGGAAAGATCACCTGATTCCGTCGCTAGTTCTTTCTCACTTGCTAGAATAGAAGATATTAGGCGACGTTTTCACATTCCACGAACCTTCAAAATGATCCTTCCGAAACCTGAAGACATGGTAGATAAACCCCCCATGTATTCAATTGCCATATATGAAGACCACTTCAAGGCTGGTCTTCGGCTTCCACTTCATCCATTCTTCACAAAAATCTTTAACCTCTACCAAATAGTTCCGGCTCGGTTAACCCCCAACAGCTTAGGAACATTTGTGGATTCCTGGTTCTTTGCAAACTTAGAAATATAGAGCCGAAGACATCCTTATTCACCTCTTTCTTTATGTTGAAGAGAGATTTCCATGATAAAGGATGGGGTTTATAGGTCCCCGGCCTGGCCGAAGACTAATAAAAGGGACCCTCAGTGCAATACATGGGTGGAAACCTTGCTTTTTCTTTATATATTATACCAATTGGGGGTTCAACACTGACTAGAAGGCTTCGTGTTTGGATGCAAACGCTGGAAAAAGAGTTCTGAAAGCGGATCTCAAAGACTTTGAGACTCTATCAGAGCTGGAGATCCCCTCATTTAAAGAATTGTTGAAGGAAGAAAACTTTCATCGAGCCCATATCAGCGAAGTCCCAACATTAGGTATACAATAGTGGTCTTCAGATTTTCATTCTCTCCATCTTTCTTTCTCTTTTTTTCTTTTTATATGATGAAATCTTTTGATAGCAGGTGAAAGAATGAAGCCTCAACTTGAGAAAGTTCGACAGGCTTCCCGGAAGAGCATAGTGGCTATTCCAGCGACATTCGAAGTCCGAAATAAAAGAAGGGCCGAAGAGGGTTCGAGCACTCCTCCGATGAGACCCACATCGGATGAAGAGATACCGCTTGTTTCACCAAATCCACTTGAACCTGCCAGGAGTCCATCTCCGAGGATGCATCTTCCAAAGAGTCCTCGTTCGATGCCCCCTCCAAATTAACATGATTTGACATTTGATAGGGAATCCCTAATTGCACCTCTAAAGGAGAAAAGAAAGGAAAGATCAAAGTTTCGATCTAAAAATGAACCTAGGTGGAATGCCTCTTCGGAAGGAGGATGTAACGTAGACTTTACTGTCTTTTCGGATAGAGAGGGCTTAGAGAAACTGAACTGGCCAGGGAGCTGATGAAGTGCACGCTTCTTCTAAAAGACTGGGATAAACTAAGTCCCGATGTATTGAAGAAGTCTCTGACTCAGTATTCTCATCAGCACTGAGATAAATATCTAATTGTATTTTCAAAGCATAAATTTATTGTTGCTAACTCTTTAATTTACTAATGCAGATAATGCATGATACTACTGTCATGGAGGAAAGCATCTTCGACTTCAGAGATAACTATAAAAGCATGAAGGAGAAGGTGAAAGCAGCTAAATTGAGAATGCAGTAGCCGAAGAGCAGAGGCAGGCTATGGAGGAGAAGCTTGTCCAAAGTGATGCCTTTATTTCAGAGCTTGAAAACTGATATAGAGAAAATCTAATCGAAGAACTCTGAACAGAGGCGAGACTTAAAAAGAGAAAGAACAAGTCTGGTCTTTGGAAGCTTTACTTAAAGAAGCTCATCGGAAGTCCAAAGAGGCCACCAAAAATCTGAAGAGGCCGCTAAAGAAATTCAATCATTGAAAGATCGGCTGGGAGAGGCAATAGAAAATTGCAAGGCATCTCCAACTTTTGAGAGCAAGATAATTGAAGCCGGACCCACAGTTACAAGGAAGGTTTTAATGATGGGGTGAGGAGGTGCAAAACCTTTACCCGATTTGGACATTTCGAGATTCACTATTTGACCTCGAAGGTCTGAATGAGACCGAATCACAAAGGGTCCCAAAGCTCCATTGATAGCTGAAGAAATGGCCAATCCAGTCGTACTTACTCAGACCAAAGACACTCCAACAATGGAGAGCTTTCAACTATTTTCTCTTTTCTTTTTGGAAATGTAAATGCCCCATTAATGAAGATCTATTTCAATAAGATGTTTCTTTAAGAATGTACATGTGCGAATGGAAATTGTTCCAAGTAAAAATTTTCGGATTAGAACATAATTGAAACCTCTGAATATATTATAACTCTAAGTCCTCGGACCCGGATTAATATAATCTTTTTAAATAGAATTCCAAGATCCGATTCAAGGTTACATCATGTTGATAATATACCAGAATAAGAATGATTTTGAGGCTCCAAGCTTTCGAACTTGAAAATGCACTAAGTCTTTGGACTTAGAAGAATTCCATAGAATTAAGAAAGAGAATACCAATTAAGATAAGAAATACCAAATCTCCAGATGAGAATCAAGTCTTCGGACTTAGGAGAAAAGAATACTAAATCTCCAAATAATAATCAAGTCTTCGGACTTAGAAGAAAAGAATATCAAATCTCCAAGCAAGAGCCAAGTCTTCGAACTTGAAAAATTCCTAGATAATTAAGTTAGAATCTCTTAGATGAGAATACCAAGTCTTCAAACTTGAGAAAATTCGAGATAATTAAATCAAAAAGAATCTCTTAAATAAGAATACCAAGTCTTTGGACTTGAGAAAATTCCAGATAATTAAATCAAAAAGAATCTCTTAAATGAGAATACCAAGTCTTCGAACTTGAAAATTCCAGATAATTAAATCAAAAAGAATCTCTTAAATGAGAATACCAAGTCTTCAGACTTAAAAATTCTAGATAATTAAATCAAAAAGAATCTCTTAAATGAGAATACCAAGTCTTCGGACTTGAAAATTCACTAAGTTTTCAGACTTAGAATAAAATAGACCATGTGGGTCACCTGCATCTTCATTATGAATAAAAGGTTGATTACCTTTGGCATTTTTATGAGATAGATCACTTAGATCACCATTATGCCCCTCGATCAAGGATTAAGATAGGCTGATCGGCCTTACCTCGGCACTTCATAGAGTAGATCACGAAGATCATTCTCATATCTTTTTGAGATGGAATTAAGATAGGCTGATCATGCCCACCTCGGTACTTCGTGAGGTAGATCACGGAGATCATCCTCATGCCTTTTTGGTTAAGATGGACTGGTTAAGCCCAACTGGACACTTTGTAGGGTAGATCACGGAGATCATCATTATGCCTTTTAAGAAAAGAAAAATAAGATAGGTTGGTTAACTTATCTCGGCACTTCGTAGGTTAGATCACGGAGATCATCCTTATGCCTTTTTGAAGAGATGAAGATGGAATAATTAAATCTACCTTTGGTAGCCTTGAATAAAAACCTTTATTGATAATACTTACGGAGGTTTTGTACATTCCAAGGCCGAGGCAGTAAAACACCTTCTAAAGTTTACAGCCGATAAGTTCCGGGTCGAATGACCTCTTTGATTCGGTATGGTCCTTCCCATGTAGGAGAAAGCTTATCCTGTTCGGTAGGTTTAGATACTTCAGACTTTCGCAGAACTAGATCCACTGGACAAAAGGTCCATTCTTTAACACACGAGAGTTGTAGTATCTTGCAACCTTTTGCTGATATGTAGCCATTTTCAACTGTGCCTGAAGGCATGTACCTTGTAGTAAATCCAGGTCAACTCTTCGACGTTCAGAATTTTCGGGCTCTTTATATTGATCAATCTGCAAAGATTGTAAAGAGACCTCTATAGGAAGAACTGCTTCAGTGCCACAAGATAGTTAAAATAGAGATTCACCAGTAGCTGTTCTAGGAGTGGTCCAGTATGCCCAAAGAACTAAGTTTAGCTCATCGACCGATGAACCCTTAGCATCATTCAATCTAGTTTTAAGACCATGAAGAATAGTTCTATTTGTTACTTCAGCTTCTCCATTGCATTGAGGATGTCCCACTGAAGTAAGCTTGTGAAGAATGTGATATTAAGTACAGAAGCTCTTAAATTTTGGATTGTCGATTGTCTTCCGTTGTCAGTTATTATAGAATAAGAATTCCAAAATGGAAGATGATGAAATTTCTTACAAATTTTCAACCTTTGCTTCAGTGATCTATGCCAATATTTCAGCTTTGACCCACTTTGTAAAATAATCGATAGCCACAATAAGAAACTTTCACTGCCCAGAAGCCGGAGGAAACGGACCAAGGATGTCCATTCCCCATTATGTAAAAGGCCAGGGAGCTGTCAATGGAGCTAACTACTATTTGCAGGCCGCCTTTGTACATAGAGTATCGCTGACAGTGATCACATCTTTGGACAAATTCTATGGAATCCTTTTGAATAGTTGGCCAATAATAACCTTGATAAATTATTTTGTATGTCAAGGATCTGCCCCTCAGATGATCTCCACATATTCCTTCATGCACTTCCCTGAGTGCATAATCAGTATCGAATGGACCTAAACATTTCAGCAAAGGTTGCGTGAAGGACCTCTTATACAATGCTTCATTCAAGATCACGTATTGAGAAGCCATCCATCGAAGCTGCTTAGCTTCCAGCTTATCTTCGGGTAAGGTGTCTTCTCTTAAAAGCTTGAGAATTGGGTCCATCCATGAAGGTTCATGTTCAACTTGACATATTTCAACTGTGGATTCTGATATGCTGGGGTCTTCAAATATTCCACATATGTCTTCCCAAGAGAATCCGATGCAGTGGTTGCAAGTCTTGAAAGAGCATCTGCCTGAGAATTTTCCATCCTTGGCACATGAACAATCTCAAAATGTTCCAAACCAGATGTCATGTTTCGGATTTTTTCCAAGTATTAGATCATATTTGGATTTCGAACTTCAAATCACCTTTTACCTGATTCACCACCAGTTGTGAATTGGAAAAAACTTTGACTCTTTTTATTTCCAATTTTTGGGAGATTCTGAGCCCGCAATTAGTGCTTCGTACTCTGCCTGATTATTCAAAGTTTGGAAAGAAAACCGAAGGGCATATTCAATAGCATGCCCATTCGGACTAGCCAAAATTAGACCTGTACCGCAACTGTTGGCATTCGAAGCACCATCTGCATGCAACTTCCAAATAATTATGGACTATCTTCGGTACCTTCCTCTTCGGCCATTGGCTGGTCCCCTTCAGATCTCCACGTACACTCCGTTATAAAGTCAGCCAAAACCTGTGCTTTCATTGCTGACCTAGGCTGATAGTTAATATCAATTCTCTCAATTTAACAACCCACTTAGCTATCCTTCCTGAGGTATCAAGACAACGAAGAATGGCCTTTAAGGGCCGATCTGTTAAAACCACAATGGAGTGGGCCTGGAAATAAGGCCGAAGACGCTTCACTACAATTATTAGAGAAAAGATAATCTTTTGCAGTCTAGGGTGCCGGATTTCTGCTTCATGCAACACTTTACTAGTGTAGTAAATCAGCTTCTGCAAATGATTGGCATCTTTTCGTACCAACACCGAACTAATTGCCTCATTGGTGGCTGACAAGTATAAGTAAAGTGTCTCTCCTTCGCATAGCTTGGAAAGCAAAGGAGGATTTTCTAAATATTCCTTTAGCTTATCAAAAGCAATTTTGCAATCTTTTGTCCACTCAAAATTTTGAGTTTGGCGAAGAACTTTAAAAAATGGTAGACATCTTTCTGCAAAACGAGAGATAAATCGACTCAGAGAAGCAACTCTCCTATTAACCTCTGAGCTTTCTTCTTGTAGGTGGGATGCCTCATTGTTCGAAGTGCTTGGATTTTTTGTGGGTTAACTTCAATTCCTCGCTTGGTAACCAAGAATACCAGGAATTTCCTAGAAGTTACTCTGAAGATGCACTTGGTTGGATTCAATCTCATCCGATGATGTCTGAGAGCATCAAAGGACTCCTTTAGATTTGTAATGTGATCAGATTTACGAAGACTTTTCACAATCATATCATCTACATAAGCTTCCATATTTCTTCCAATCTGATTTTGGAAAACTTTGTCGATGAGCCTTTGAAAAGTTGTCCCAGCATTCTTCAAACCGAATGGCATCACTTTATAATAGTAAAGCCCTTTCTCTGTAACAAAGCAATCTTTTATTCATCTTTAGGATCCATTCGGATCTGGTTATAGCCTGAGAAGGCATCCATAAAACTCAGCAACTGATGACCAGCCGTGGCGTCAACTAGTTGATCAATTTCGGCAAAGGAAACTATCCTTTGGACATACCTTGTTGAGATCTGTATAATATATACAAATTCTCCATTTGCTATTTGATTTCTTCACCATGACTACATTTGCCAGCCAATTCGGATATTGGACTTCTCTTATGAATTTAGTTTCAAGTAGCTTATTACTTCTTCATTAATAACCTTCTGCCTTTCAGGAGCACAATTTCTCTTCTTCTGCCGAACTGGCTTATAGCTAGGAGAAACTTCCAGACAATGCGTGATCACATCAGTGGAATTCCAGGCATGTCTGAAGCTATCCAAGCAAAATATCAGCATTATCTCGAATAAAGAAAATTAATTTTATCTTGGACTTCTCATCAAGCAAGCTGCCAATTTGTAAAAGCTTGGTTGTGTCGTCTTCGGATAAAGGTATGAAAAGTGTTTTCTCCACTGGCTCTCCACAGTCTTCGGATTCATCTCTTGGATCTAACTGTTCAAGTGTTAAAGACCTGCCACTTGTTTGTTCTGAATCATCAAACACTAGTGAGCTATCATTTGATCTCCCCTCACTTCTCCAATGCCTGTCCTGGTAGGAAACCGAATCAAAGGGTTACGTTGAAATAATGGCCCTAAATTTATTTAAGGCTGGACGCCCCAAAATTACATTATAAACTGAAGGTGTTCTTGCCATAATAAAATTGATGGGGAAGGTTCTTTGTAGTGGTTCGGACCCAAAGGTCACAGGTAAGACTGTTTCACCCTCCACTCCAATTTGATTTCCACCAAAACTTGTTATAGGAATGGGAGATCTCCGTAACTCATGTCCAGACAATCCATCCGAAGAAAAGCATCATACATCACACATCAACTGAACTTCCATTATCAATCAAAATTCTTTTTACATCAAAGTTGGCAATAACACTCGAGACCACAACAGGGTCATCATGTGAAAGTTGGATTCCTTGGACATCTTCATCAAAAAAAGTAATAGAGTTCTTCCCCTTGAACCTCTTTGGGATATTCTCCTCAGCTTCAATATCCCATGCCGATGACCGATAGAGAGCATACCAACATCCCCATCAATTGGTTTTTGGAAAGGTAGATCGGCTTCATCGGATATTCTTAGAAGAGTTGTTGCTTCGGCCTGAGACTCAAGGCGGTTGATGTACTTTCCCAGATATCCTCTTTTTATCAGGTCTTCGATGGCGTCCCGAAGCTAAAAACACTCCTCTGTGTTATGGCCATGATCTTGGTAGAATCGACAGTATTGGCTTTTGTCCCTTGCTTTTGCAGATATCTTCAGGGATGTGGCCTTTGAAAATATTTTTCTTTTTTAATCTCCAGTAGAATCTTCTCCCTAGGCAAGTTGAGGATGTGTAGGCATCAAACCGGTTGTTCTGCTGCTTGGATCTGGGACTGCGCCTAGGGACCAAAGCATTGTTGGAGGATGTTGGCATATTCAATCCTCTGGCATTTTTCTTCTTAGAAGGGTACCTCTCTTCTGCAAGTCTTCAGCTTGCCGCTTGCTCCTCAGCGGTAGCATACTTCTGAGCCCTTGCCAGCAGTTCAGCATAGCTCAATGGAAACTTTTATCTAAGAAAAAAGTAAACCTGGATGATTTCAAACCTTTCTTCTAGGCAGACATGGTCACATGCTCATTTAGATTTGGGATTTCTAGTATGGCCGAATTGAATCGGTGTACAAACTCCTTCAAACTTTCTCCTTCTTGTTGTTGGAGAAGAAACAAACTGTCGGTGTTCCGCGGCATCTTCTGGCACGTTCTGAAATGCGAGACAAACTGCCACTCTAACTCAGCAAAAGAGTGAATTGTTTTCGGTGGTAGGCTCGAATACCATATTTGAGCGGATCTCCTCAGTGTAGTAGGAAAAGCAAGGCAGTAAAGAGCATCGGTTGCTCTTTGCACCATCATATGAGCTTTGTAGCTCCCTAGGTGGTTGAGAGGATCTGAAGTCCCATCATAGGCTTCTAACTGTGGGATCTTAAAGTACCTAGGGATAACTTCATCCATAATATGGTTATAAAATGGAGGCTGAGAGTTGAAAGTAATAACCTCATCATTTCTTTTCAGATCTATAATTCTGGTTATTTCTGCTTGCATGGATCTGAACTTCTCCTCAAATTCATAGTTGATCTCTCTTTGCCTAGCCCCTTCTGGCAAAAAACTTCTAGAAGAAATAGAAGGAGAATGCCGGACCCTCTTCTTTCCACCATGATCTCCTACTTGTCGATCTAGTGGAGAGGCATAGCGGTCATGAGATGATCAGATCTGTGAAAAACTGGGGGTAGCTTCTTGATGTCGATCCTCTTGCTTTTCAGGTTGATGGATGGACTACGGAACCGGTGGTGGATGCTGCCTTTGGGCAGTAGCTTCTTGTAGATTTTGTACCAATGCTGTCAAAGCTTCCACCCTATTTAATAGGGTTTCGAATTGTTGTTGCCCCACCATTATCATGGGAGGCTGCACTCCCTGATCTGCTGAAAGATCATTTGCTGGAGGATCGTTCGATGGAGGAGCTAGCTGCTCCTGGCCTGGTAAGGCATTTCTAACTTTTCCTCCCATCATTTATGCTTCTCAAAGCTCTCCTTCAGAACAAGGGAAATGGAGTTCTTTCCCTACATGGCGCGCTAATCTATTGACGCTGAATCCCCGTCAACCGGATGGAGTGGTTCGTCCGTCGGACCACTGTCGACCGAAACCTGCAAAACAGATCCCCTTGACCGAAAATTTCCTGGTGGGGGACACTCGATGCAAAGTTAGAAGGAACTCAGACAGCAGAATGAAGAGTCTAAAATAGAGAGGAAAAAAAGAGAATTCGAATTTCTGGGAGTGAACCAAACTTACCTCGAATGTCCCCTCTTATCAGTATTTATAGGCTCCAATCGTAACTACTTACGGTTATGAAAGTTGGCAAATGCAACCTCCTCATAACCGTAAGTAGTGGCGGTCGGAGAATCAGTTATTTTGAAACTTATCCTTTTTGAGGATTTTGACCATGTAAATTCTTGCAGCAACCAAAACAGACTTCAACTATTATGGGGTTGAAAAAAACCCACATGTTCAATATGCCTCGATTTTCAAGAATAGATCCGAAGTGAGCTTAACATTCTCTTTAGTAGCGCTCCTAAAGGGAATGTTAGCTATACACTTCATAGATGTTACCTTGGAAATAGTAAAGAATGATAAACACTTATAGTCTCGAATATGAGATAATATGCTCTTCAGATTATGAAGGAATAAAGCCAAAGATATTCAATTGAAAGGCTAGGTCTTCGGACCAAGGTAACAATACGAAGCTGAAGACATAAGGCTAATAAACATGACTTCTGGACTAAAATAAGGATACGAAGTCGTGAACATAAAGATATTAGGCGTGGTCTTCGGATCAAGATAAAGATACGAAGCCGAAGACATAGAATTAATAAGCATGGCTTCTGGATCAAAATAAGGATACGAAGCCATAGATATCAAGATATTAGGCGTGGTCTTCGGACGAAGATAAAGATACGAAGTCGAAGACATAGAATTAATAAGCTTGGCTTATGGATCAAAATAAGGATACGAAGTCATAGATATCAAGATATTAGGCATGGTCTTCGGACCAAGTAAAGATATGAAGCCGAAGACATAATATCTTATTGTAGATCAAAATCCAGTAGATATTTTCCTTTATATGTTGATTTGACCAATAAACCAAAAATTGAAATTGGTTCAAAGAATGATCCAATAATTAATTGAAATAAAACCGGGATATCATAACATCTACCTACCTACCTACTTCATAAATTAATTAACCAGCAGGTTCAGATTTTTAGGGATGCACCATCAAAAAATCAAACATAGGATCTCTGGTTGCTAAGCATGAGTGGGGTGTTGCCATTGAGTCAAGCCCTGGTTCACAACTAGAAGAAACTTCTAAATGGTAGTGCTTTGGGATGATCTCGATGTTTTGCATGCATGAATCATAGATTTGATTTAAACCTTGTTCTACATTGCTATTTGAAGCTATATTATTTGCTACCGGAGATAGTTAACATGGTACAGTGGATATGTTCTTTTTTAAAAGGATGTAAGTTTTATCTTTATTTATTTATTTACTTATTTTCTCTTTGATTTTGAAAGTCTCTACTAGATCATGATTTTAAGTGATGGCCTTTCTATTAAGATATGCTAACTTTAATCTGATCAAGTCCTTTATATTTTTGGTAAATGATACTATGAATTCTAGATTTTTTCAACCGATTTAATTTTTTTTCAATTTTTATTGATTTACAACCGATTTGCAACCAATTTTATTTTTTTTATTTTTATTAATTTGCAACCAATTTTACAACCAATTTTTCTTAATTTCTTTTTAATTTGCAACCAATTTTGCAACCGATTTTTAATTTTTTTCAAATTTATTAATTTGCAAACCGATTTGGCAACCAATTTTTATTTTTTTTCAAATTGTTATTAATTTGTAACAGATTTTGCAATCGATTTTTAATTTTTTTCAAATTTTTATTAATTTGCAACCGATTTTGCAACCAAATTTAAATTTTTAAAATTTTTATTATTTTGCAACCGATTTTTAATTTATTTTCAAAATTTTATTAATTTGCAACCGATTTTGCAACTGATTTTTTAAATTCTTCAAATTTTTATTAATTTGCAACGGATTTTTAATTTTTTTAAAATTTTTATTAATTTGCAACCAATTTTGCAATCGATTTTTAAAAATTTTATTAAAATAAATTTATTAGCAACCGAATTTGCAACCGATTTTTCGCCTTGAAAATCATTTCAAAAAAAAAAATTAGTTCTATAAATACATCAAAAAAATAAATAATCGGTCTCTAAATCGGTTGTTAAATTTTTGCAACCGAATAAAATCGGTCACAAAATTTTGCAACATGTGTTTTTGCAACCGAGATCTTTTAGTTGCAAAATCGGTTGCAAATTAATTTTACAATCCATTTCATTATTAGCAACCAATTTTTCAGTTGCTAAAACACTATTTTCTTATAGTAATATAGTTCTTTCATTTCTGTATATTTCGTATAACAAACATTGCTTTGATATAAATCATGTATGGTTGATCTTTCTTTCACCTTTGAAGCTTTGATATTTATACAAATTGCGCAAAGAAAGAATCTCTTTGAGTTGAGCAAGGCTAAGAAAAAAAAGGACTGCGACGAGAGGCACTATAATCTTTAGGAAGTGCTTATTTTCAAAAAAAAATAGAGACTCAGGCATTGGAGGAGTCCATTTCTTGAACAAGAAAGATAAAGTATTTTTGCAAAGACCTTGTGTTTCGGTTTGAAAGGAGAAAACAACACAAAACTCCATGCATAGCATGGCCAGCTGTAAATGAGGGGTAATTTTACAAAGATCTTTTTTTAACAAGATTATTTTGGTAAGGTTGCGTTGCAAATTAATAATCACAATGCCTTACTTATAGAGAGTTCATAATTGTTGATGCCAATCTGATTGATGAATTGTTTCTCTGGTCAAAGAGAAAAATTATCATAATTGACTGTTGGCAAGTAGTTCAAGGAAGCACTGACATTGATGGAGGATTAGACCATATGCATTACCTGAATACATTTGCTAAATTGAAAGGGATGTTTATATAAAGCTTTTAAAGACTCCCAAAGTATGGGATTGCCTCCCATTCAGGAAATATATTTTTAAAAAATAATACTAATGGTAGTAGGGGATTTTTAGACTGATTGCTCTTCTGAACTTGCATATAAGATCACTACTACAGTGTTGCATCTTTTAATATAGATATATCCTTTGCAAACTCGTTAGCGAAAATGTGGAGTTACCAGAGGGAGATAAATCCTGATAGTTGCTTAACCACTTGGGAGTGCTTTACGGTTAAAAATATATCCCTGTGTGAAGTCCATTATCTAGAAAAATTCAAGTTCCTTGGGATTCTTTCCATTTGGTGATTGGATCTGGAGTAGTGTGATTGGGAACAAACTTCCATAAATGTGTCATTTTTAGGATTGCATTCTCTGCTTCTCCTAGTTACTATATTAGGCTATTAGTAATCTTTTTATGATGATGCAAAAGTATTGAATGAAATGAATTTGTTCTATGACATCAAAAAAATTTCTTAATTATAATCTGCCACCAACGTCTGTGACCTTTTTGTATTGTATAGAAACCAGACTGCAACCCTATTTTTTTTTAATTGTTGCAAAATGATATTAGGAATATAGTATTTTTTTTATTTGATCAGTTCTATTGAAGATTCAGAATGGAAACAGGAAATGTGGACAGTATACATTACAGAATGTCATGCCCCTCTTGTATGTTGTAGATTATCCTCTAGAACCCTGTAAGTCAAAGGTTAACAACTGAATTAGTGTTGGTAGTAGAGTTGCACTAACTGTAAATCTGTTTCCGATATCTATGACTCTAAGTCATCTAATTATTGAAAACTTATTGCAAACATGATCACGAGCATGTGGTAGATCTCTCTGAGGAAGGCACTCAGTAGAGGGCAAAGGATTTGTCATAAATTTTGGGTAAGATTTGCAAAGTAATTAAAGGATTAGTGTTTAGACCTTGTTATAAAATGAACATCCTAACTTGGAAATTGGCATTTGGAAAAGACCATCTTTGGAAAAGTTTATATTGCTTTCTGGTGATCATGATAATTATCAGAATGAAAAAAAATGATCTTGATCTGATTGTAATTATACATGAAAAACATATTACCGTGTATTTGACTTTCCAAACTAAAGCAATCACTTGCAGTGTGATTCAGTAACAAAGAGGGCATTAGAATTTATAGAAGCTCTTCCATCCAATTCACGTAAGTCAAAAACCCATCTTAGTTGGAGATAAAAGTAGGAACTTCTTATATGTTTTATCTGAAGCACACAAAGATCTTCATGAAGCATTTTAGATTGTGTGGAGAATGAAATCTCGCAGCAATTCATGCCTTAGTAAGAGAGTCTGAACTTCACTGGTAACTTCATGAATGATTTGCTGCACTTTAGGTGTTATATGTCTTTGTTGTTTTTGTTCCTGAAATCTCTTAAGGTGTGTTGGGATATAAGCAAACAACCTATTCATGTCGGGTCAAATGAAACGGCTATAATTGGTCGAATGATAAATTAGCCTCTCGTGATATTGATGCTTGCAAGGCCGATTGACGCCTAAAAGGAGCAGGGCCAATCAATGCCCGAGGGGTGCAAGGTTGATTAACTTCCAAGGGACGTGAGGCCGATCAAACGTCCAAGAAAGATTCGTTATCTGGGCTAATTTAAATATATAGTTGACCGATGCTTAAGGCTGGCCTAATAAGTCAATCATGATATAGTGTTGATCAGCCTATTAAGCTGGTTAAGAGACAAATAATATAAACTATAACTAATTACAGTTATTCAGTGCACATGGTGGTTCTTAACGAATTAACCGCTTACGGCTTCTCTAACTGAATTTAGTTAGGATTATAGTCTATAAATACCGGTGAGTAAGGGGCTTCCGGGAGGTAAGTGAGCTTAACTAGCAGAAGCTCTCCCTGATTCTTCAATCATTTTCTCTCAGATTCTTATCTGTTTAGTCCAAATCCAGTGACTAACTTAAGCATCGGAGTGTCCCCCCATCGAAATCCTCCCGGTGAGTGGATTTGTTTGCAGGATTGGAAGGAGCTTGATCCAGTAAACGAAGAACTCATCAAGCAATTAAAAGGAGCTTAATCCAGAAGGTGAGGCACTCATCAACAATCTTGTCAACGCTTGGGCATCACACCAGTTTGGATACAACGCACCAGGTAGGGAAAGATATAAAAATTTTCAAGGATTTAAAGGAAAAGATGGTGAAAGGAAGAGTGCGAAATTTTGCTGCTAAGGTCCATCACTGACCTAAGGAGAACGATCCTATTTTAGACAGAAAAGATGTTGCTCCTACTGGTAACATGGATTAACAACAGCTAGGAATCCTTCTGAATAAAATGGAAGTTTTCACTGCGACAGTCCAGAATCTCCAAGAAATAGCTATGAGTGGACAGCAATGACCCGCAGCTTCAAGGTGCAGTCGGCGATCATCTCTTCATGGGAGTCGACATCCGGGCCCAAGTCAATACTCTCTTTATCAGCATTCATCGAGCCGGCGTTCTCCTATACGACGGCATTACAGATCCCACAATCATGCAGAAGGATGGGATAAAGTGAAACACCCCCGATCCTACTCGATATCTTCCAGCGAGTCAACCCTTGAAAGTGCTCAATGGACTCCGGATGCCGAGAAAAGAGATCACTTTACAAAGAAATTCCATAGATTGGAATTATAAGTCGCTAGGCTTGGCAAACAAAAGAAAATGGAGGACATGATTCCCACATATGATATCCAACCTCCTTTCTCCAAAGGATAATGGAGGAAAAAATTCTGCACCATTTCAAAATTCCTTAAGTGGAGCCGTACGATGGATCAACTGATCCTCAAGACCATCTAGGCAGCTTTAAAGCCCATATGTTTGATCCAAGGAGCGTCGGATGCACTTCATTGCCTCGCATTTCCAGCTACTGTTAAAAAGGCGGCAAGGATGTGGCACTCCAGCCTCCAACTAGGCATTGTCCATTCTTTAGTCAATTGGAAAGATTGTTCATCTCTCATTTCAGGATAAGTCGAAGAATGTCGAGGAATTCGAACAGCCTTTCTTTATTCAATAGCAAGAAGGAGAGACTCTAAGAGATATATAGCTAGATTTAATTCTTCCATGCTGGAGATTCCTAATCTTAATGAGCATGTGACAATATTAGCCATGAAAAAAGGGCTTTGAGCGTCTAGGTTCACATTTTCTTTAGATAAGAAATTCCTAGTCAACTACTTTGAATTGTTGGCCCATGCCCAGAAATATGCTCAAACCAAAGAAAAAGCCCTAAGCCGACGCCAGTGGAAAGAAAGTCAACATCAAATAAGAAAATATCAAAAATGATGAGCTTCGATCTCTTGATGACCGATCATATCAATGGCAAAATCAAAGCCGAAGAACTTGATCGCAGAGGTTATATCATAAATATGATGCTTATACCCCTCTGACTCTTTTAGGAAAAAATAACTAAAGAAGAAAAAAAAAGTGCTTTCTTCAAAGGCCAAGGCCGATGCGAGCTCCTACTGCCGTGCGCAATAAAGCTAAGTATTGTCGTTTCCACCCGAGATTATGGACACACACTGAAGAGTGTATCCAGTTAAAAGATAAGATTGAAGATATGATCAAGCATGGTTATTTAGGCAAATATGTTCATAATCAAAACCGTCCAAGTGAAGCTATGGCACTAAGGTAGATCACTAAAGGCACGGAGCTCCCAAACAATAACCTACTAATGGTATGGTCGGGATGCTACAACACCGATCCCTTTATGAAGATGGAAGTCCTTTAAAGAGATCTCAAAGAAGTGATGCCATCAGCTTTTTTGATGATGATTTATAAGGAGTTCAAATACCATAATCTGACAAACAGAGTTGGTCTGACCCACCATCTCATCGGTATTATTATATCCGATCAACTTATAGGTTGGCCTGATACATTGACCACAATCTGACAAACAGAGTTGATCTGACCCACCATCTCATCGATATTATTATATCCGATCAATTAATAGGTTGGCATGATACGTTGACCACAATCCAACAAATAGAGTTGGTCTGACCCACTATCTCATCGTTATTATTATATCTGATCAACTTATAGGTTGACTTGATATGCTGACCATAATCTGACAAATAGAGTTGTTCTGACCTACCATCTCATCGATATTATTATATCCGATCAATATAGGTTGGCCTGATACGTTGACCACAATTTGACAAACAAGTTGGTCTAACCCACCATCTCATCGGTATTATTATATCTGATCAACTTATAGGTTGGCCTGATATGCTGACCACAATCCAACAAATAGAGTTGGTCTGACCCTGTTGAGAATTATGTCCCAAAGCCAATCATCTAGGCTGTAGATGGTTGTGCAACTCATGTATATGTATATAAATTATTGAATTGAATAAAAGGTTTATTCTGGTTGTTCATCACAAATTGAACTCTTGTGTGATGATGTCCTTTGAGCTACCTTGTATGCGATGTAGAGAGGATGCATCACGTAGTTCATAAACTCGTTCGTGACCAAAGGATACGCTGTTTTAGGATGATTGTGTATCGAGAGTAGGTCGTTGATGTTATATCTATTGGTTGTCCTCTTAACTAAGTAGCATGGAGATGCTGGCATGACATCATGTGTTTTGTTTGACACTTCAATGAACGTGACTCTCATGCAAGATTCTCTTTCTACCAAAGAGAAGTTTTGCATTAGAATGCAGACATAATTTATTTCTCTGACTTGAGATCACTATGGCAGCTTGCGAGCAACTCATTGTGCTTAGATGCCGGACTACCTGAATTTCTAATCCGGTGATGGAAGGTTGCTGGGTACAGTCAAGTACTTGTGTAGCAGTAGTAGGATCGAGATAGGATTAATCTCTCCAAATGGTTTGGATTGAATGCTTAATATGCCTCAATTAAGAAAGACCTTGTCTAGGGCATTCCTTGTAAGGAGTTATAAGGATTCTTTGTTTGAGACATATTTAGATGGACTGATTAGGGTTGGGCAGTTTAACCCAAAGCCATCCAGAGATTAGGAGATTAAAGGAATAAGTTCACTGATATTCTACATTCAACATGTTCAAGTCGCTCTGCAACTTTCAACCTATCTGGATATCGGGTGTCATTACTAGATGATGACTTTGGCTGGTACTGAAAATATTCCTGTACTACCGGTTTAGTGTTTGAACCTATGAGGTCACACACCATGGGGTTTCTTCTTGCTTTGTTAGCTTGCAAAGATTGAAAATCATTCCGGACTAGTTTGACAAGAGTTGTTTATGCTGCTCTCGAGCCGACTCGAACGATCAAGTAACTCAGCTCGAGCCGAATCGATAATCGAGTCAACTCGTTTGATGGACTGCTAAAATTCGAGAATGATTCATTAAATGATGTAATGGTTATGGGGTTTAATGATGGGTGTTTCAAGTTTTTACTGGTTGTGTTACTGAATTTCAAAGGTTTTCATAACATGCTTGGAATCCCTAGAGACTCAACCCCCCCACTAATCTCTCATTATACCCTTTTAATAGTTTTGGGGTTACTATTATAAAAGCTAGGCTAAGAAGGTGAATAATTCACGTTCAAGTTCCACTCTCCAGATTTGGATCAAGGTCTATACTCTACCATATTTCCTGGTTAGAGATCTTGCTTGATCCTTGAGGGATTGTGAGATTTGATCCTCGGGATAGAGTGGGGGTTTGAGTTTTGGGAGGGATTCTTGTGTGCTACCTTCTATTGAAGGTCTGGGACAAAGAGAACGTGGGAGGGTCCTTGGTCTTTGTTCTAGCATCGCTTCAGTAACAATTATTCCAAGGAGTTGAAGACGAAGTTCTTAATTCTTTAAGGAGTTAAAGATCGAGTCCGTTGCTGCCATCAGTGTTTCCGGAGGGGCTAGCACCTCGAAGGAAGGAGAAGAAATCCCTCTACCCGGTGTGAACCATCTGTAGAGGTAGTACACATGTGCTGCTCGCAGAGCCGGAGCTCTTCCCACTAATTGGAGCAGTTCTAGTGATCATCACTAAGGTATGCTTTAGATTATATGTTTGACATATTATAATCTGTTGCATCATTGTGTGAATCTAGAATAGTTCTGATTTTCATTCAATGGATGCTTGATTTTATACATACATTATTCTATATATGCATCAAGATCTGCATAGGGAACCTGTGTTATTTAGATTAACATGCTTAGATAAATTATTTATCTGCTACCGCTGAATCATGTAATCTAGAAAAAGTTTTTAAATTACATGTCTCAGGCTTTGCCACACGATTCCCATCTCCTTGGTTCCCAATAGTGGTATCAGAGCATCCAGTTAGATGCACATGTAGTTCAATGTTTTTGGATGAAATCGGATTATTTCCTTTCACAAGTACTTGGATTAAGGTGGATTCGGCATGGCTGTTCAGTCATAGGATAGAAGCATGGTTTAAAGACCATCTCTTCCTATTCTAGGGGTTCTTCTTCTGACGTGTAGGGGTGCCACTACATCATAACCTTATAAGAAAAAAGTGAAGGAATTTGATGGATTAAAATGGTTTAATCTATGGTTATATATCATAACTATGTTTAGATAAGATCTAAAAGATGTATAATCTAAAACTTGGAAAAATTCAAGTGCAAATGACTGAAATTTGAAGTTACTATTTCTGCTCTGTTGAACCGAGCTAACTCGATCCCTGCTCGAGTCAACTCGATTCTGCAGACAGTTCATTATGTCTATTTTTGTATTTTGGATGAGCTGACTCGACCTGCAAGAGTCGTCTCACCAGAAAACTATGAAACAGTAAATTTAAGCTTCAGATTTCTATGAAATTGTTTCACTTGATTTTGAAAATATTTCAAAATATGTTTAATTGAAAATATTTTAATTAATCTGATATACACTTAATTAGGAAATAAGTTGTATATTTTAAGATTTAGGATATGATTCTAATCTTAAGTCATGATTGATAAACCATGGGTTGATTGGTTAGCTGTAATTGGGTCCTTAAATGGGTTAGACCTAAGTTTAGATGAATGGATTAATAGAGAAAGACTAATCAAAAGTTGAATTAGGTCTCTCCTCTATAGATCTCTCTAATAGTTAGTTAGATTAGTCCATACATCTAAATGGACTTAATTCATGCTTCGTGGTGAGCCTGGTCTTTAGGTTACTCTGATTGAGTCTGGTAAACCACATAGTATCTAAGATTAGTTTGACAGTTATGATCAAGGTTCTTTGGGCTAACTCTTACCTGGCCAACTCATGGTTGGTGTCTAAGGCAAGAGGCTTACCTAGCTTAACCCATCCCTTGATCTTACTTACTTGGCTTATGTGGTGAACCAGATTTGATTAGATTATCTACTGATTCGAGTTGACCCATGTCAACTAAGGTTAATTAGTCTGACTAGTTTATAGGTTCCCATGGACCAAATTGATCTAGAAACCTCTAAGTGTTTGGCAGGAGTTTTCTTGATCAAGGTCCATGTCTTCTTTTCAAAGTCACAAAGATTGAAATCCTCTAAATTATTATGTCCATAAAAAGACTAAGTTATATGATTGAAATCCTCTAATTATTACGTCCATAAAAAGACTTAAGTTATGTGATAACCTAAGTCTTAGCCTCCCATTAAGTTGGATTGGTAATGAGTCCATAAGTTGGGTGATCATCGACAGTTCCAAAGAATGAGTGGTCATCAGGTGAATGGGATTTCCATTGAACATATGATGGCTCAGTGCAACTATCTTAACACATGGTCAGGTGGGCCGGTCAAAGTCGGACTTGATCATGAGTTAGTTAGAAGCATTGATTCGATCATGTTAATGGTTAGACCTAACCATAACCTTAAATAGGAGGCCCAAAGGCCAATTGTGAGGACCCCTGGGGCAAATAATACTAGGAATTGCTTGGAGAAGCAATTGGTATTGTACCTACCTTTATATCATCTGGTTGTGCTGGCCAAGTAGGGCTCATATGCAATCTATTAGATCCTAGTACCTGTTAAAGGATAAATGTTATTCTTCGGATTGGAGTATAGAGGCTACCAATCTGAATAAAATAGTGGGAGAAACCTTTAGACTAAAATCCATGTAATGCGGGACAAATAATTAAACTAAATTACTGTTA
The DNA here is from genome assembly GCA_021397845.1 of Areca catechu. Lineage (NCBI taxonomy): Eukaryota > Viridiplantae > Streptophyta > Magnoliopsida > Arecales > Arecaceae > Areca > Areca catechu. Next base: position 111,684,268 of record CM038051.1, on the reverse strand, counting down.
TTAAGACCAATTATCTAAGAAAAGTAGAGAATATTTTTTTTATATTTTTAAAGAAGACTCAAAATATGCAATTAAGGAACTAGTTCTAGTTAACTACCCGTACAAGTAAACCTACAAAGTAACTAGAAAGCAGGACTTGGTGGTTGAGAAACCACCGTTAACTATTGTTTACTTTCAACTAATTAAAAATTAAAGAGAAGGAATAAGTTTTTAGTTTTACCAACGAAAATCACTCCTCTGAATAGATCTGGCAGGACTCTCAAGATTTTTGTGGTAGGGTTTCAAGAACTTGATCTCGGGCTCCGATCTTCCATGCAATGTTGGTTTCGAGGCAAGAATACCTACTCCGATTCCTGATCACCCGCAAACACTCACATGAAAAACACAAATAGGAAGCAACAAAAGAAGGGAAAAGAATGGAAGGGAAGGGTTAGAAGTGGTGGCTAGGATTTTTTTGTCGGCTGGATAGGTAGGATAACTAGGGCCTCACACCCCGTGATATTTTAAAGAACAAAGGAAGGGCCTCACACCCCACTTGCACATAGCAAAGAAGAAAATTGGCAGAATAACTTTTTTTATTGATGAATAATAATAATTATTTTACAAGGGAGGTTAATGGGGTATTATAACCCTCAACCAGTAGTGTAAGGGACTCAAAGAATAGACTTTTTCTCCCTTGGACTACAACTAGAATTTTGGTCTGGGTGGCCTGGACTCTTGCTTGTTGGGCTGATCTGGACTCTTTTCAAAGTGGGCGACAACCATGAACTTCTCATCCAAAGTGGGCACCAAGATGGAGATAGGGTGAGGTGGCTTGATATAGGGTCAAGATGCTTCATCGCTTGGCCTTGGTTACTGGACTCTGGAGTCTGGATGATGTGGGCTTCTGCAGGTAAGTGGCCTTCAGTCTGGATAGGAGAAGACTCAAGAGTTTTGGTGAAACTCTTGAATTCTAGGAACTTAAGCAGCTGGCAACCTGTTTGATTGAAATGCTTGAAGTAGAAACCCTTGGACCTCCAACACTTTGCATGATTTTGGTTAAAACTCTTTGGAAGATGGCATGAAGGAGGGGAAGAGTTACTTGGCCGACTCTTAGAATTTAGCATGAAATATTTGAGATGAAGGGTGCCAATTTGGAGAGTCCTTCACACTTACTTATCTTAAAAGGAGGGGCGCCAATTAATTCTTCTCAAATGGGCCGACCAAGGTGTGTAACATGAAGTGGCAAGTGTGTTGTCCCAATGGCAAGCAATTTTCAGACATGTCATGTGTTCTTGTCTGGGTTGAAGTGCCAAATGGTGCTGTCCCAATAAAGTGTCATGACATGTCCAAATATGATATGTGTTGATGTCCCCCGATGATGTGGCAGGTGTTATCCAATTCTTGAAATGGTGGCACCAAAAATAAACTGCATTGGGCTACTACATGGAGTCACATGGCTTGTCTTGGGCTAGCACATGGAGTCACATGGCTTATCTTGGGCTAAAACATAGGTCTTCAATTAGGTCCCCCTTGTATTATAGGACTCAATAACTAATTATTACAAGACTTAAAATTAAACCAACCAAATAACTAAGCCCCACTTGATCAATGATCAAAAGGCACAATCACATGCAACAAAAAAGAATAAATTTGGTAAACAGGGTTTAGCCCAATAGGGCTTGACCACAACCAATAAATGGGATTTTGACTCAATGTCATAAAAAGTTTTAGCCCAAAAGGCTAAAAAAAAATCCTAATTACAGTTGATAAATTGGGCTAACCCTAACTAAGCCAAATAATATAATTTAAAATAAAATATTTACATGATAAAAGGGGTTTAGGTTTAGGGCTCATTCACAGGTGATCCACAGGGATGTGGGTTTAACCTATTGATTTCTTTTGGCCCTGGTGCCTGCACTAATTCTCCCCGGGTGGGAGGAACTCGACCCTATTGAGTATGAGTCAATATCACTAGACAGCGCTCTAGTAAGTCTGGGTCAACTCTTTGCAAGTCCTCTTTGGTGATCCAAGAATATCAGTCTCAAGTCATCCTTGCCAAGGAACCAGATATCGCTGGTAATCTTTGCCCTGAGTAGTAATGATCTTGTCATCCAAGATCCACTCGATCTTGTCTCTCCGAGTGGTGGTATGGCAGGTGGACACACTTGGGTTGGTTCATTCTCAAGGACTGAATTAGGCCCAAATGGCTCATTAGGAATCAACGTTGGCTCCCTATACTCAATAAGGTCTGAAACATTGAAAGTTGGACTAATACCTAGTTCAGGTGGTAACTCGAATAAGAATTAGACCCAAATTTCCTAATCACTTTGTATGGTCCATTACTATGAGCATGTTACTTTTTCATGGTTCCAGGTGGGAATCGTTCAAGTCATAGTCTAACCATGATAAAGTCTCCTTCATTGTATTCTTTGAGTCTTTTTCTCTTTTTTTTTTCTTTTTTTTTTTCTTCTCATTGACATGCTATAAACCCTAAACTATAACTAAGTTTAACCCTTGTCGATGGGTGAGAAGCAGATGAAAATTTAACATGCACTCCTAATAGTTGCCATAAGTTTTCCAGAAATAAGTTGTAAACCTAACATGTTCAATTAATGTATGTAATATGCTAACCTCTACAAAATGCAATTTATTGGTTAGAAAAATATATGAAGCTTCAGGAAAAGGTAGAAAATAAGAAGTGGATTTAGGGTTAGATTAGAAATAAGAAGGGTTTTCAGGGATAGTCCTAGACTAATGGGGTTGACCTTAAGGGTTTGAGGTATAGCTATAGGGTCTGCCTATAGAAGAATGGGTCACTAATCTCAGAGAGGAGATCTTCAATTAGAGTCAAAGGGGTGACTTCAGCTTAAGGGTACCGGACTAAAGAAATCATGTCCTTAATAGGCTCTATGACTTGAGTCTCTTCTAGTGTTTCCTCAGGTAAAGTCTCAGTAGTAAGTTAGGTTTCTTATGGGTCTCTTTTTCTAAGGGTCCTACTGGTACAGTTTTAGTCTGGGTAGGTCAGGGTCAACTAACTCTGGATTGGCTTTAGTTTGGATATGGTCAGGATTATCTAGCTCTGGGTCTACCTCCTGTATCTCCTCATCTACATACTCATCTACCAAGCTCATATCAGCTTCATAAACTTCTTCTTCAATAACATCTTGGTGAACCAATGGGTAGTAGGAGTAGGTGGGTTAAGGAGAAATTGGCTAGGATCTGGACTAGTAGGGGTAGGTCAACTCGGATTAGGGTTGAGTCGGCTCGAGTGAGAATTGGGTCGACTGGATGGATTTGACTAGATCCTAATTTTTGATAAAGAGCACTAATCCTAATGGGTTCTGGCCAACTAAGCGAACATGACTAGCACTAGGTTGATACCTAGGGGTTATGGGTTCCTTAGATTCATAGGATATGGGCTCAGATCTATAGGTCATAGATCTGGGTTTGTAGGAACTGGGTTGAAAGGATTTGGGTGCATAAGATAGGGGTATGTGCTCAGATACAGGCTTGGGTCCATAACTAGGCCTTTGCCATTGTTCTAGAGGTCTCTTCGAACTAAGATCATAGATTGGGTCATGGCGAGGGGCTATCCTAGGGTTAGGTAGTGTGGGTAAGGGTGTCTCAAGTTTAGGTTCAGGATGGGTCTTACGGGTTTTCTCTAGGTAACCTAATCAGTCATCTATTCGGTCAAACTTATTATTCACTAGGGCAAATTGTTCAGTCATGAACCTCAAAAAGGTTTCAGGGTTGTAATCCATGGTCAGACTAGGTTGGGTTTGGGTGAGACTACTAGTACTGGGCGCCTAATCTAGTAGCCATGCAATGCAAACACACAAATCAAACTAGGATCTTTTAGACCTAGAGCTCAAGTAGAATGGGTCAGCTCAATTTACAACCAATTCAGCAATTACCCTATCCACTAGCCAGGTAAGAGGTGGGGTCGTGGGAGGCTCCCCCTGTTCTTGCATGGTCCTAATTAAAAACCATAAAACTGCTTAGGGCATTTGCCTCTAGACCTCTAACCTTAGACACTAGATTCAAGTAATAATCAAAGGATTGGGTGCACTAGCTTACTCACATACTTGGAACCCAACCTACTGGTGTCCCTAGCTCACTAGAGCAAATTAAGTCTAATTAATTTTAATTAGGTTAGGATCGATACAATGGTGGTGGTTGTGGGCCAAGGAATAGTGATGAAATCCCTCCCTTATGTAGATATTGAATGCCCTTAAGATTAGGTTACTTGATGCAATCATACAAATATGGAACCAAAGATGCAATCAAACTAAAATAATTAAAAATAACAAAATAATAATAATTAATTTTTTTTTGTATTATCAGCAAATTAAGTTTCATATTAGATTAATTTCAGATTTTCGATCTAAGAATTTCACGTCCGACCGTAGCTCATTACTCCCATTGGTCATAAATATACTTTCGTATACCCGCTCAGGAGGCGTGATTTCCTTCCATCAGAAATAGTAGAAAAAATTATTTATTTGATTTTTTTTTTTTATGATTAGCAGAGGATTAACAGTAGATTAACAAAAATTTATTATTAACTTTTTAAAATTTTTTTAAGGTGGTTTTCATGCAACTTAATTTCAGCCTAGTTTTAGGTATGTAGAAATTCAGAACTAGTAGTTAAACCCTAGTTTAACCTTCGCTCTGATACCGAAGATGATGCGGGATAAATAATTAGACTAAATTACTATTATTAAGACCTTTATCTGAGAAAAGTAGAGAATATTTTTTTTATATTTTTTTCAGATTTTTAAAGAAGACTCAAACTATGGAATTAAGGAAACTAGTTCTAGTTAACTACCTGCACAAGTAAACCTACAAAGTAACTAGAAAGTAGGAGACTTGGTGGTTGAGAAACATCATAAACTAGGGTTTACTTTCAACTAATCAGAAATTAAAGAAAAGGAAATAAGTTTTCAGTTTTACCAATGAAAATTGCTCCTCTAAAATAGATCTGGTAGGACTCTCAAGATTCTCGTGGCAGGGTTTCAATAACTCGATCTCGAGCTCCGATCTTCCGCACGATGCTGGTTTTGAGTCAAAAATACCTGACTTCGATTCCTGATCACCTGCAAATACTCAACAATGAAGAACATAAATTAGGAAGCAATAAAGGAAGGGAAAAGAATAGAAGGGAAAGGGTTAGAAGTGGTGGCTAGGATTTTTTTGTCGGCTGGATAGATAGGATAACTAGGGCCTCACTCCACGATGTTTTGAAGAACAAAGGAAGGGCCTCACACCCTGTGATGCACATAGCAAAGAAAGAAAATTTGACAGAATAACTTTCTTTATTGATGAATAATATTATTTTTATAAGGGGTTGATGGGGATTTATAGACCCTCAACTAGTGGTGAAGGGATTCAAAGACTAGAATTTTTCTCACCTGGATTACAACCCCTGGAATTTCGTCTGGGCAACCTGGACTCTTGATTGTTGGGCTGATCTGGACTCCTTTCAAAGTGGGCGACAACCATGAACTGCTCATCCAAAGTGGGTGCCATGATGGAGATAGGGTGAGGTGGCTTGATGTAGGGTCAGATGCTTCATCACTTGGCCTTGGTTGCTGGACTCTAGAGACTGGATGATGTGGATTTCTGCAGGTAAGTGGACTCTTCAGTCTGGATAGGAGAAGACTCAAGAGATTTGGTGAAACTCTTGAGTTCTGAGAACTTAAGCAGCTGACAACATGTTTGATTGAAATGCTTGAAGTAGAAACCCTTGGACCTCCAACACTTTGCATAATTTTGTTGAAACTCTTTAGAAGATGGCGTGAAGGAGGGGAAGAGTTGCTTGGCTGACTTAGAATTTGGCATGAAATATTTAAGATGGAGGGTGCCAATTTGAAGAGTCCTTCACACTTACTTATCTTAAAAGGAGGAGTGCCAATTAATTCTTCTCACATGGGCCGACCAAGGTGTAACATGAAGTGGCAAGTATGTTGTCCCAATGGCAAGCAATTTTCAGACATGTCATGTGTTCCTGGTTGAAGTGCCAAATGGTGTTGTGCCAATTAAGTGTCATGACATGTCCAAATTGACATGTGTTGATGTTCCCTGATGATGTGGCAGGTGTTGTCCAAATTCTTGAAATGGTGGCGCCAAAAATAAACTGACTTGGGCTTGTACATGGAGTCACATGGCTTGTCTTGGGCTAGCACATGGGTCTTCAATTGGGCCCCTCTTGTATTACAGGACTCAATAACTAATTATTACAAGACTCAAAATTAAACCAACAAAATAACTAAGCCCCACTTGATCAATTGATCAAAAGCATACCTCATGCAACAAAAAAGAATAAATTTGGTAAACAAGGTTTGGCCTAATAGGGCTTGACACAACCAATAAATGGGATTGACTCAATGTGGTAAAAAGGGTTTAGCCCAAAAGGCTAAATAACAAAACCCTAATTATAGTTGGTAAAAAGGATAAACCCTAACTAAGCCAAAATAACATAATTTAAAATAAAATTTACATGGTAAAAGGGATTTGGGTTCAGGGGTTATTCACAGGTGATTCATAGGGATGTGGATTCAACCTATCGATTTCTTCTGGCCCTAGTGCCCGCTCCACCATGTCTTTAGGATTTTTAAATAATTCATTATACTGATAGGTCTTGTTCTCCTTTTTTAGATAATGTCGACCACTTTGTCACTCCGGTCATTATTAGATAATGACAAACTTTCTAGACCCAACTTTAATAGCTAGTATCGAAAACTCAGGATTGAACTGGAGCACGAGTGGATCCTTTATGTGATAACTGATCTGGCACCTGAGATCCTATCCCCCAATGCTCGTGGCACTATCAGGGACACTTACCATAAGTGAATCTTTGACCACACCATGGTGCGTTGCATTATATTGGCTGTGATGAACGATGAGTTCAGTTGCAAATTTGAGGAGGCCCAACTAGAGGAGATTCTTCAAAAGTTGAAGGAACTTTTTGGCACTCCAGATGATACGGAGAGATACCGAATCTCTTCCATCATCTACAACATGTGTTTGTGTGATGCAGCTTCGGTAACTGATCATGTAATGTACATGATCAATTATTTGAGCATTTGGGCAAACTCGAATGTCCTTTGCATGAGCAGCTCGGCAAGGATGCGATACTAAATTCTCTGCCCCCTTCCTACCAGGTCTTTCTTGATAATTTCAGAATGAATAGGCCTGCAGTAAACTATCATGAGATGTTATGGTTGCTACAGACTTATGAGAGAGACCACAATCTCAACAAGGGATTAGTGAATCTGGTGGGAGGTTCTGGAGCAGGATGTCATCCCTTCGGGAAAGGGAAGAAGAAAAAGAACAAGAAGATGCAAAGTGCTCATCCTAATCAGACTAAGAGGGTAAAGGCTGACAAGAGTAAGGTAGAGTGCTTCTTCTATAAGAAGCTGGGTCACTGGAAGCGGAACTGTTCTACTTACCTTGCTACTCTGGACCCAAACAGGCCAAGGAAGGGAAAAGCAAGGTGTTGCTGGTCAAGGTATTTATATGATAAATTCTTGTAGTTTCTCTATTATGATACTACTAGCTGGGTATTGGATACCAGAAGTCCTTACCACACTTGCAGTTCTTTGCAAGGACTTCAAGTTAGTAGGAGATTTGGAAGCGGTGAGAGGTTTCTGAATGTTGGGAATGGAAATCAAGCTCCACTTCTGGCGATGAAACTATTTCCTTGTATTTCGAGTCTTGTACTATCACTCTTAATGATTGCCATTTTTGTCCTTTTCTTGTGAATATCATTTTTGTAGGCCTGTTGGCCTAAGATAGTTATGAATTATCAACAAAGAATGATATTTGCAAAATCATGTTGAATGATTCAAATATGATGAATGGACAATTGAAGAATGGTAAATATGTACTATCACAGGCTGTTACTGTATGGTACACTACTAATAAATGCCCTAGGTTAGATAAGGTCAGTAATATTTATCTCTGGCACTATAGGCTAGGTCATATAAATAAGAACATGATAAATAAGTTGGTGGGAGAAGGTCTCCTAGATATCGCTGAGAGTGAATCTTTACCAACTTGTGAATTTTGTCTTCTCGGAAAAATGATCAAGTCACCTTTTACTAGAAAAGGTGAAAGAGCCAGTGATATTCTAAGTCTAGTACATACTGATGTGTGTGGACCTATGAATGTTAGTGCAAGAGATAGATATAACTATTTCATTACATTCACAGACGACCTTTCAATGTATGGTTATGTCTACCTAATGAGACATAAATATGATTCATTTGAAATGATCAAACGTTATCACAATGAAGTTGAAAAACAAACTGGGAAGTTCATTAAAACCCTTCGATCAGATCGATGTGGTGAATATCTTTCCAGTGAGTTTTTGACTTATCTTGAGGAGAATGGGATTCTCTCTCAATGGGCTCCTCCAAGGATGCCTCAGTTAAACGGTGTATCTAAAAAGAGGAATTGAACTTTGTTGGACATGGTTTGATCCATGATGGGCTTAGCTAGTCTGCTTAAATCCTTTTGGGGATTTGCTCTTGAGTCAGCATCCTACCTTCTGAATAGGGTTCCAAGTAAGTCCGTTGATAAAATACCAAATGAGATGTGGATTGGACGTAAGCCAACTCTCTCTCACCTTCGGGTTTGGGGGTGTCTAGCTTTTTCAGATGTTTGGAGATGGATAAGCTTGGACCTAAGTCTGATAAGTATATTTTTGTTGGGTATCCTAAAAAATCAAAAGGGTATTATTTCTATCTACCTGACGAACAAAAGTTGGTTGTCAGTCTTAAGACAACCATTTTAGAAAGAGATTACCTTGGTGAAGGCACTCAAGCTACTGAGGTTGAACTTGGAGAAGTTTAACAAATAGAAGAACCTTCTCACTCTAAGACCACTATTGAATCAGATTTGATTAGATCATATCCAAAGCCCATTGTACAACCATTAAGGAGATTTGGTAGAGTACCACATCAACCGGACAATTACTAAGATTTCTTATCTAGAATGGCGATCCTGTTAAGCTCGATGAGATCAACGAAGATCCGATCACCTATATGGATGCAATGACAAGGTCTGATTCTGAGTCATGGCTAAGAGCTATGCAATCTGAAATGGAGTCTATAAAAATCAATAATGTATAGACATTGGTTGATCCACCTGAAGGGATAAAATCCGTTGGGTGCAAATGGATCTTCAAGCAGAAGTGGGGTGTAGATGGTAGGTGGAGACCTATACAGCCAATCTGGTTGCCAAGGGATATCGTCAGCATTATGGTATTGACTATGACGAGACATTCTCCCCTATGGCAATGCTCAAGTCCATTCGGATTATGCTTGCTATAACTACACATTTAGATTATGAAATATGGCAAATGGATGTCCGAATAGCCTTCTTAAATGGTGAGCTAGAAGAGGAGGTGTATATGATGCAGCCTGAAGGATTCACATCCATAGATAAATCTAAAGTGTGCAAGCTTCTGAGGTCCATCTATAGACTGAAGCAAGCTTCTTGGAGTTGGAACATATGCTTTGATAAGTGTATCAAGACGTATGGCTTCATTAGGAATAAGAGGAACCTTGTATATATAAGTGGGCAAATGGTTCTATAGTTATTTTCTTATTTTGTATGTGGATGACATTCTCCTAATCGGGAATGACATTCTAGCATTACAAGGATAAAGGTCTGGCTTTCATCTCAATTCTCTATGAAAGACTTGGGTGAAGCCTCATTTATACTGGGTATGAAGATCTATAGAGATAGATCTAAGAGGCTTCTAGGATTGTCCCAATCTACAGACATAGATACTCTGCTGAAGTGGTTCAGCATGGAGAATTCCAAAAAGGGGTATCTCCCAATAGCTCATGGAATTACTCTTTTTAAAAAGGATTATGTGACAACTCTTGAGGAAAGAGAGCATATGAGTAGGATTCCATATACTTCGGTAATGGATTTTATTATGTATGCTATGCTATGTACTAGACCAGATATGCATACTCACTAGGAATAGTGAGCAGATACCAGTCTGACCCAGGTGAAGCTCATTAGAAAGTTGTTAAGAACATTCTTAAGTATTTGAGAAATACTAAGGACCAATGGCTTATTTATGGAGATTTTGACTTAAAACTTGTGGGATATACTAACTCCAGTTTTTAGTTAAATAGAGATGATAGCAAAAATGTATCTAGTTTTGTGTTTACCCTTAATGGTGGAGATGTCTACTGGAAAAGTTCCAAGCAGCATACAATGATCGATTCTATTTGCAAGGCAAAGTATATTACAGCATCGGATGCAACAAAGGAGGCTATGTGTTACGAAAGTTCCTAGGCGAGCTAGGAGTGGCACCTTCCTTAGATGGTCCTATTCCGATATATTGTGATAGCACTAAAGCCATAACTCAAGCCAAAGAGCCAAAATCATACCAGCAGACCAAGCATATTCTACGTTGTTATCACCTTGTCCAGGAGATCATTGAACGAGGTGACATCAAACTTCTGAAGATCGAAGGTAAGGAGAACCTGATCAACCCCTTCACTAAAGTCATTGGAATTCAAGAGTTAGATGACTGCAAATGGAAGATGGAAATAGATTCTGTTCCAATTGGCTTTAGTCCAAGTGGGAGTTGTTGGAAATCATGTCCCAAAGCCAATCATCTAGGCTGTAGATGGTTGTGTGACTCCTGTATATATATGAATTATTGAATAAAATAAAAATTTATTCTGGTTGTTCATCACATGATATCTTCCTAATTGAACTCTATATATGATGTCCCTTAAGCGACCTTGTATACGATGTAGAGAGGATGCATCGTGTAGTTCATAAACTCGTTCGCGGGCAAATGATATGCTATTTTAGAATGATGGTGTTTCGAGAATAGGTCGTTGATGTCATATCTGTTGGTTGTCCTCTTAACCAAGTAGCATGGAGATGCTGGCATGACATCAAGTGTTATGTTTGATACTTCACTGAATGTGACTCTAATGTGAGATTCTCTTCAACCAAAGAGAAGTTTTGTATTAGAATATGGACTTGAATTATTCTTTGACTTAAGATCATTATGGCAACTTGTGAGCAACTCACTGTGCTAAGGTGCCGGACTAACCAGATTTCTAATCCGGTGATGGAAAGTTGCTTGGTATAGTCAAGTACTTGTGTAGTGGTAGTAGGATTGAGATAGGATTAATATCTCCAAATGGTTTGGATTGAATGCTTAATATAACTCAATTGAGAAAGGCCTTGGCCAGGGCATTCCTTGTAAGGAGTTACAAGGATTCTTTGTTTGAGACATATGAAAAGGACTGATTAGGATTGGACAATTTAACCCTAAGCCATCCGGAGCATTAAGAGATTAAAGGAATAAATTCATTGATATTCCACATTCGACAAGTTCGCGTTGCTCTACAACTTTCAACCTATCCAGATGCTGGGTGTCATTGCTAGATGGCAACTTTGGCTAGTACTGGAAATGTTCTTGTACTACCGGTTTAGTGTTTGAACCTACAGGGTCACACACCATGGGATTTCTTCTTGCTTTGTTGGCATGCGAACGATTGGGAATCGTTCCGAACTAGTTTGACAAGAGTTGTCAATGCTGCTCTCGAGCCGACTCAAATGGTCGAGTCGACTCATCTGACGGACTGCTGAAATTCGAGAATACTTCATTAAATGCTGTAATGGATATGGGGTTTAATGATGGGTGTTTCAAGTTTTTACCGGTTGCATTGCTGAATTCCAAAGGTTTTCATAACTGCTTGGAATCCCTAGTGATGAGGGACAGGATTCTAATCTAACGCATGATGACATGAAAGAGAGGAACATAAAGAAAAATCAGATTAAGGAAGCAATGATTTCTGATATTATTTAGGTTTCGTTCTCGAAAATAGCTAAGACTATGTTAGGATTTCATACAACAGTTAGAATTCCTACCCATATGCTAGTACTATAAAAGCCAAAAGAAAAATCAAGATCCTAGGTCTAAGAAGGCCTACAAGTGTATGTTCAATCTTCAACAAAATAGAAAAAGTGAGGTGGGATGGGGTCTACATACCTAACAATGATTGCATTGATGTTGTAAAAGAGATCTCTCAACTCAGATTAGTGCCTGGATGATCCAGTCATTGTCCCGCAAATCTACCGACTTTTTATCAGCTGCATTCAGAGGCAAAGAAGATGTCATCCACGAGGCGTGGCACCAGAGAGATCTTGCAAACATCAAGGGCTATCTAGAAAGCAAATAAAAAAGCAAAAAAAATGAACTAGGGTTTGAAAAAGGATGGAGTTAAGGTTTGCTGATATTGGCAGCTAGAGGAGGAAGAAGACTCCTTGCTTATAAATGCCTAGGGCTTCTTCTCTTTAGGGCAGATTAAGGTTGGAAGAAGATGCTTTGGGTGGCTAGGGCTTGGAGAGATTAGGGCACACAAGTAACACTCACACACCTCAACAAGAGAACACACAAGAACACAAGCTTAATAAAATTTCAACAAAGTTTTAATTCATGAATAAGAGTTGATTACAAGAGGAAGGGTGGGTATTTATAGATATTTCCAAGCCCTCTCCTAGTTAGGATAGGAATACAAAATTTGATAGGGAGAAGGATTATAAGGTTGCTTAGAACTAGGAGTACATAATTTGAGTAGAAATAAAAAATCTCCTAGTTAGAATTGGTCTTCTCTCCTTCTTTGACTTGGTCAAAAGCTCCCTCTTGGGCTTGGATGCCTAAATAGACTTGGGCTTGAACTTTAGGGCAGCAAAGCGCGACCTCCAATGGGCTTAGGTGCATGACTTGGGCAGCCTCCAAGGTGTGTCGCATGGGCCTCCTGGTGGGCTGGAAACCTAAGGTTGGGTGCTTGGAAGAATATTCCTGGAATTTTCATGTGTGGAGCTTCATGGGCTTGGACTTGCTTGGTTCTGGGAGGGCCTGGTGAAGGCTTTGACTAGTGCTCCTCCTCTTGTATAAAACTAGACTTGTACTGGACTGAACATAATCTTACAGGACTCAATTAGATTGGATTGGGATTGAGACAACTCAATTGGACTTTTTGTCTCAACTTATTATAGGACTCACACAACTCAGTTAAGCTAACTTCATTACAAAACTCTCAACTAGACTAACTTTATTACAAAACTTGATTACAAAACTTGACACATCATTAAGTGTTCAAAATTGACCAATACATGCTTAGAGAACAAATTGAAGTTTGAAGTCTATGCCTGATCTGATGTCCCCATCAATTCTCTCGAGGTGGAAGGAACTCGACCCTGTCAAGTAAAAAGGTCGTTCTGGCTCAAGTACTGATCTGACAAATCTGGGTTGAAGCATTGCGGATCCTCTCAAATGATCCACGAATCCTCAGATCTCAGTCAACCTTACCAACGAACCAAGTGACATGGAAGCCTTTGATCTGGGTACTAGTGGCTTGGTTGTCTAGGATATGCTCAATCAATCCTCTCATAGGCTAATTTGATGGTAGACACTCAGGGTTGGGTTCGCTTTCAAAGAAAGGGTTAGGCTCAATCTCACTAAGTATTATTGCTGGCCCCTATACTAAACTAAGTCTAAGATATTGAATGTTGAGATTAATGCCTAATTAGGTAACTCAAGCACTAGGTCCAACTTTCTTTATCACTTTGATGGATCCAGCTCACAGGTATATAGCCTAATTATTACAAGATTTTCCTAGCAAACTCTTAGACACTTTTCAGGAATTAACCATGTTTTTTATAAAACATTGCTTATATTAATCTTATGATTATTCCTCATGCAAATCTTTAATCATGCATTGCAAATGATACACAACAACTCCTATTGATATGCAGAAAAAATACCTAATGCGGGCAAATGACTCATGCCAACACTTATTGATATGCAAACTCAACTAACTCTAAACTATAACTATGGGTGTAACCCTTTATCAGGAGGGTGACATGCAGATGACAATGGTGCATGTACTCCTACTAAATGCCACAAAGTATACCAGAAATACGATGCAAACCTAACATGCACAATGAATGTATGCAACATGCTTACTTCGACAAAATGCAGTCTAGTAGTAAGATAAATATGAGAAGCTTCAGAAAGGACAAAAAATAAGAGATAGATTCAGGGTTAGTTTGGTAGGGTGGAAAGTAAGAAAAGAGGTTGGGGTCGATCGGATAGAATATGATGTGAGAAGGGATGTCAGGGATTAATCCTAGACTAATGAGATTGACCTTATAGGGTTGATGTCTATTTATAGAGTCTATCTTATGGAAGGATGGGTCACTAATATCAGGAAAGAGATCAATTGGGGTCAAAGGAGTGACTTCATCCTAAGGGTACTGATTTAAAGAGATCAGGTCCTTAATAAATTCTTCTGGTTCTTGGATCTCAAGATGGGCTCTATAATTGGACTTTCTTCTAGTGGCTCCTCAGGTAAGAGTCTAATAGTAGGGTTGGGTTCTTCATCCTCTAACTACTCTTCTACTACAGGTTTAGTTTGGGTGTGGTTAGGGTCGACTAACTTTGGGTTGGTTTCTATCTGGATATCTACCTGGTCAACAAATTCTGGGTTGGTTTCAACTTGGGTATGTTCAAGGGTCAACTAATTCTAGATCATCTATAGGTATCTTTTCTTCTTCCTCATAACCTCCACTAAGCTCACATTAGCTTCATATATCTCATCTTCTAGGTTATCCTGGTGAACCAATGAGTGGTAAGAGGGGGTTGACTTTGGGAAATTGACTAATACTAGGCTCACATCTAGGGGTACTAATCCTATTAGGTTCATAGGATGTGGGCTCAGATCTATGGGTTATGGGTTCCTGGGACTCATAGGACATGGGTACATAGGATCTAGATTCTGAGGATCTAGGTGCATAGGAGCTAGGGTCATAGGATTTGGAATCAGATCTATAGGTTGGGGATCTCCTGGGTTCAGGGTATGGGACTCTCCTAGGGTTAGGCTCCCGATAGGGTTCCTAGCATTGGGTTCTCCTAGGGTTGGCTTCCTGATAGGGTTCCTGGTGTTGGGTTCTCCCAGGGTTGGACTCCAAGAGTGGGTCATGGTGTGGGGTTCTCCTAGGATTGGGCTGCATGGATCCTATGGTTCTTCTCTAGGGTTCCTGACCAAGCTCCTCCCTGGTCAAACCTATTGGTAACTGGTCAATCCTATGGGTTGCTTAGTTATTTGATTGGGTCATTTGGTCAAATCTCTGATACATTTGGATGGTCAACAGGGCAATCTGATTTTGGGATTGGGTATTGGATTTGTCGAACTAGTGGTTCATCTGGGCAAATTGGTTTTGGGATTGGGTGTTCATTTGGTCAAGCCATTTAGTCAAGGTTTTCATGAAAGTCTCTAGATTAGGTTCCATGGTTGAGTTGGGTTAGAGTTTAGACCATTGTTATTGGGTTCCTAATCTAGTGGTCATGCAAACATTCAATCAGTCAAAGTGTTATGATGCAGTCAAGCACACAAAGGTTACTATGGACGATAGTTTGCTAGACCTAAAGCCAAAGCAGAAAGGGTCTACTCAACTTACACTTAACTGAGCAACTAATCCTTCCACTGGCCAGGTAAGAGGTAGGGTGGTGGGAGGCTCCCTTTGCCTGTGACAGGGTCCTGATTAAAAACCACCAGTCCACTTATAGCATTTGCCTCTGGACCTTTAGCCTTCGACACCAGTTTTCAGTAATAGTTGAGGAATTAAGTGCACCAATGTACCCACACAACTCGGACCCAACCTGTTGGTGTCCCTAAGCTCACTAGAGCAATTAGGTTACTAATTGATTTTAGTTAAGGCTTGGGTTCTGATGTTAGGTGGTTGTTTTGGGCCCAGGACAGGTGATGAAATCCTGTCCTGATCTAAGATGGGAAATTGCTCTTAAGATTGATTGAATGAGATGATGACAATCGATGAGACCAAATGCAACTATAATAATCAGAAAACAAAAAAAATATTTTCATCTTTTATGAGGTTTCATATTAAATTTAAGTTGGTTAAATTATCAAACAAAATTTGGGCTTGGATGAGATAGGGTTTGGAAGTGAATTAGATTTGGTTCAATTAGGCATGCAGAATTCTCAGAAACTGAAATTAGGATTTGCTTTGATGCAGAAGTTAGCATGGATTTTAATGCAGAAGAATTCTAAAAAATATACAAAACTGAGAATGATGTGTGATGATGATTCCTACAAAATTTCATGAAAAACAAAAATGCTATGATGATGCAAAACATATGATTTCTAACTGGGTGCAGAAAAAACACAGAATTCTGGTTAGGGTTTCTAGGATGCCAATTTTTTTGTAATTTTTGGTTCTTTAAAATCTGAAAAAAATATAGTAAAATAGATGATTCAACATAGATGAGGTGATGCAAATTTCAAATAACAATAAAATACCTAAGATGGTGAATCAGACCTAAACTCGGACTCCTAGTGCAGATGATAGGATGCAGATTTTGTTAGGATTTGTTTTTTGCTCTTTTTTTGTTATTTTTGGATCTGAAAAATTCCACAAAAATAACAAAAAAATAAAGGACAAAATAGAGAATATTCACCATGAAAGTCAAAAAAATTTTGGAACATTTGATGGGGGAAATAGTCCTATGTTTTAAGGGGTTATGCAAAATTTAGGATGCAGAAAACCTAACTATGGTGCATGAACATGCCCTAATTGTGCTCTGATACCAAATTTGATGAGGGATGGGATTCTAATCTGATGCATGATGACATGAAAGAGAGGAACATAAAGAAAAATCAGATTAAATAAGCAATGATTTCTGATGTTGTTTAGATTTCGTTCTCGAAAACAGCTAAGACTAGGTTAGGGTTTCATGCAATGTCAGAATTCCTACCCGCATGCTAGAAACTATCAAAGAAAAAGAAAAATCATGATCCTAGTTCTAAAAAGGCCTACTAGGTGCATGTTCAATCTTCAACCACAAAAAAGTGAAAAGTGGGGGGATGGGGTCTACATACCTAGCAATGATTGCCTTGATGTTGTAGAAGAGATCTTTCAACTCAGATCGGTGCCTGAATGATCCGGTCATTGTCCCGTGAATATGCTGGCTTTTTATCAGCCACATTCAGAGGCAAGGAAGACGTCATCCAAGGGGCGTGGCACCGGAGAGATCTTGCAAACATTAGGGGTTAGCTAGAAAGCAAATAAGAAAGCAAAAGAAAAGGAACTAGGGTTTGAAAAATGATAGAGTTAGGATTTGCTGATGCTGGCGGTTGGAGGAAGAAGACTCCTTGCTTATAGACGCTTATGGCTTCTTCTCTTTGGGGTGGATTAAGGTTTGGAAGAAGATGCTTTGGGTGGCTAGGGCTTGGAGAGATTAGGGCACATAAGTAACACTCACACACCTCAACAAGAGAACACACAAGAACACAAGCTTAACAAAATTTCAACAGAGTTTTGATTCATGAATAAGAGTTGATTACAAGAGGGAGAGGGGTGGGGTATTATAGATGTTCCTATGCCCTCTCCTAGTTAGGATAGGAATACAAATTTGATAGGAAAAAGGATACAAGTTGCTTAGAACTAGGAGTACATAATTTGAGTAGAAATAAAACATAATCTCCTAGTTAGAATTAGTCTTCTCTCCTTCTTTGACTTGGTCAAAAGCTCCCTCCTGGGCTTGGATGCCTAAATGGACTTGGGCTTGAACTTTAGGACAGCAAGGGGCGGCCTCCAATGGGCTTGGGTGCATGGGCCTAGTGCATGACTTAGTCGACCTCCAAGGTGTGGCGTATGGCCTCCTGGTGGGCTAGAAACCCTAAACTGGGTGCTTGGAAGAATATTCCTGGAATCTTCATGTGTGGAGCTTCATGGGCTTAGACTTGCTTGGTTCTGGGAGGGTTTGGTGAAGGCTTTGACTGGTGCTCCTCCTCTTGTATAAAGCTGGACTTGTACTGGACTGAACATAAACTTACAGGACTCAATTAGACTAGATTGGGGTTAAGATAACTCAATTGGACTTTTTGTCTCAACTTATTAAGGACTTACTCAACTCAGCTGATCTAACTTCATTACAAAACTGTCAACTGAACTAACTTTATTACAAAACTTAGATTACAAAACTTGACATATCATTAAGGATTCAAAATTGACCAACATATGGCTTAGAGAACAAATTGAAGTTTAAAGTCTATGCCTGACTTGATGTCCCCATCAATTGATGAGGGACAAGGCTAGGAGGATCGTTGGAGAGTTGAGAAGTCTCTTGAGATTAGGGTCAAGAAGGTGGTAAAGATGGAGAGGAAAAGAAGATGAACACTCTACGAACTTGGGACTTACCTCCATGGAGAGATCTCTCACCTCTTGACGCTCGAAGGCGAAGGCAAAACAGGCCTCAACCCAAAACCAGAATCGGAACCAGTGGCTAAACCAAAAATTTATATTCAATCAATCAATACAGGAGGGGAGGGAGCCTTTTTATAGGCAAACTAAACCCCTCAATTACTTACCCTACAAGTAAACCAAAAATGGAAAATAAATTACATCAAAATCCATGCTACATCAAAATTGGTGCTTATCTGCTCTGAAAAGCATGTTGGCTTGATGAAGTGCTATAAAAAGCATGCTGCTTGGACTACTCCAGAAAGCATGCGGACTCATCTCGCGACCGTGCACAGGGGGAGGGAACCACCTCCGTCGAGCACCGGCAGATGGCCGACGGCCGGAAAGCGAGCGACGGACAGGCGAAGGATGTCAAGCGACGGACAATCGACGACGGCCTGCAGGCAGGGCTGCGGCATAGGGTGGCATGGCACGCCCTGGGCGTGCCGTTTGGTCTTCTTCCAATGGCCGTGGGGACCCTTGGGCACCAGTGAGGCCTCCGGCGGTCGAGCTTTGGCCGGCGGACAGTGAGACGGCGGGCAGCGAGACGGCGACTAGCGGTGGACGGCGACGGCGACTGCAGGCGGGGCGGCGACAAGCGGGCCCACGGCATGCACGCGGGTGTCGTTTGACCTCCCCATAGCTGTGGGGCCCATGGGCACCGGCGAGGACCTCCGGCAGCCGGGCATGGGCCAGCGGACGGCGGGCAGGCAGCCTGCAGCAGGCCGACGACGGCGGGCAGGCAGCCTGCAGCAGGCCGACGACGGCGGGCGCGCAGCGACCGTGGGCGACAGTTGGTCTTCGCCGTCTGGTAGGCAGACGAGCATGCACAGAACCAAAGAGACCATCACTAGCAACTCCCACTCAGTGATGTAATCGAAGCGTCCGGTCTTCGGTAGAAGTATCCGGGACAATGTGGTGCAATATCTCGCTAATAGTATATAATCGTCGGAATGCAGGTACGGTGGCTCCCTCAGGCAATATATTAGACTCGAGATACACTGCAGTCTACTCACTCTGTCCATCAAACTATCTACCACTGTACCAGTCATCGGAATATCCCATACTCTGCTCAGTACCTCTGATGAAACAGGGATATCCCGGCCTCTCACCTGTGCCATCCATCCATTAGACCCACGGGCGAGTGATCCATAAAACTCTCTAATTTGCCCTGGGTAAAACTTCTCACTGAGTGAGCAAAAAAAAATCAAACCAGCCTGTCGAATCCACTATCTGATCCTAAAATGCTACTGGTCGACAAAAGTGAAATCCACTCATCATCCACCAACGATGGTCTTCGAGCTCATCCTGCTAGAAGCCACAAAAAGTGGTCGTGCGGGCATATCAGGAGCTCTAACCTTATGTCTAGCCTTCGTCCTTCGTTATTCTTCCTGATTTGACTGACGAGGTCGACAGACTACTTGCTTTCAGGGTCCCATAGCTTGGAATAAAGATTTGGACAAGATTTGGGTGGAAACCTAGGGTTTCTAAAGCTCAAAATCCAAATAGGAGCAAGATCTGAACTACCGAGTGTCCAAATCAAAGAAACGACGGGATTAAATCATGAAATAGAGAGTTGGAACAATGAGGAGTACCTTAGAACATGTGTCGGCTCGAAGGAGATAGAGAAATGGAAAGAAAAACCATTCAAAAACCCTTTATTCTCAGTCTACTGCCGTTCAAGTGTCGACTCACGAATGTGTCGACACATTCAGGTGTTGACACATCAATGTGTCGACACATCGACTTAAAAATCAAAAAATAAGAGATCCAAGAGTTTATCAAAATCACTTAAATATGATTAAATTCAACAATGATTGAGTACGATTGATGTCAAATTGATCTAATTTGAGTCAAAGATAGGAAAAATTTAATCAAAAGGATTAATGATCCTGAGCTCTCTTCTAATCATATAAAACCGATCTTCCAGAAGAGGTTTAGTTAAATTATCAGCTAATTGAAATTCAGTACTAATAAATTTAAGCACAACATCATTATTTTCTACGTGATCTCTAATAAAATGATGTCTAATTTTAATATGTTTACTCCTAGAATGTTAAACAAGATTTTTAGTCAAGCAAATAGCACTGGTATTATCACATTAATAAGTGTACTAGCCAACTTGAATCCAAATCTTCAAGTTGTTGCTTAATCCACAAGATTTGAGCACAACTTCTTGCTGTAATATACTCAGCCTCAGCTGTGGATAGTATAACTGAAGTTTGTTTCTTGCTAAACCATGAGATTAAGTTAACTCCAAGAAATTGGCAAGTACCACTAGTACTCTTTCTATCCAATTTACAACTAGCAAAATCAGCATCAGAATATCCAATTAATTCAGCAGATGATTTCTCTAGATACCATAAACCAATATCAATAATACCAGATAGATATCTAATAATGTGCTTCACAGACATCAGATGTGTTTCTTTAGGTTCAGACTGATATCT
Organism: Areca catechu; assembly: GCA_021397845.1. Lineage (NCBI taxonomy): Eukaryota > Viridiplantae > Streptophyta > Magnoliopsida > Arecales > Arecaceae > Areca > Areca catechu. Next base: position 111,663,524 of record CM038051.1, on the reverse strand, counting down.
AGCACACATGCATACACTAAATATTATATCTAATCTACTAGCAGTTAGATACAGTAAAGAGCCAATCATACCTCTATATAACTTTTGATCTATAGATTTACCATATTCATCTTTATCAAGTCTACAATAGGAGCTCATAAGCATACCTATTGCTTTAGTAGTCTCCGTCCCAAACTTCTTTATAATTTCTCTTGTATACTTAGCTTGGTTGATGAAGATACCATCTTCTGTTTGCTTGATCTGGAGTCCGAGAAAGAAATTGAGTTTTCCCATCATGCTCATCTCGAACTCACCCTACATTAGCTTAGCAAACTCTTGACAAAGAATTTCATTAGTAGCACCGAAAATGATATCATCATTTATATTTGTACTACTAATAAATCACTTTTTTTTTCAAAAATAGTATTTTATCATATTTCCTCTAGAAAATTTATTTTCAATTATAAATTTACTGAGTCTTTCATACCACGCTCAAGATGCTTGCTTTAATCCATAAAGTGCTTTATACAATTTAAAAACATGATCAAGATGTGTATGACTTTCAAATCCAGGTGGTTGTTCAACAAAAACTTTTTCAGTTATAAAACCATTTAGAAAAGCACTATTAACATCCATTTGAAATAGTTTAAAATTCATAAAACAAGCAAATGTTAATGATAGTCTAATTGTTTCAAGTTTAGCAACAGGAGTAAAAATTTCATCAAAATCAATCCCTTCCTCCTGGTTGTAGCCTTTAGTAACTAGCCTAGCTTTATTCCTAACAACAATTCCATTTTCATCTAATTTATTCCTAAATATCTATTTTGTGCCAATAATAGAAACATTATATGGTCTTTCTATTACTATCCAAACATTATTTCTATCATACTAAATTAGTTCTTTGATGGGGGACGGGATCAGGGTAGGATCGTCGACGAGCTGAGAAGTCGCCGAAGATTAGGGTATCCTATTTTTTTTATTTTTTTTATTTTTCCATGGTGGTGGCGAAGGAAAAATAGGGATGGATGGTAGAAAAATTGGACACTTTAGGACTTGAAACTTATACTCACGAAGAAACATCTCACCTCTAGGGCATCTCACCCATCCCACTACATGTAGCCTAGGGAATCCCATCCATCTCACTACATGCGGAGCCTAGGACATCCCACCCAAATCACTACCTAGGGCCATGAAGGAAAATCCCTAAGACCTAGAGGGGACACAACGAGGAAAAGGGGATAACTAGGGTCTCTCACCCCTCAACACCCGAAGGCTCTCCTCACCCCTCGAAGGCGAAGGCACGGGTCTCTCACCCTCGCCCACGAAGGACAGACGGGCCTCTCACCCTCCCCATACGGGATGAACGAAAAGAAACTCTTTTCAAAAAAAACTTTTTATTGACCAAACTGATTTTTTACAAAGGATTGAGGGTGGTATTTATAAACTTTTCCAACCCTCATTTGAATTTGAATACAAGATAACAGGATAGGGATTATTCAAATTCAAATACAAGATAGGATAAGATAAGCCTATCCATATCTCAATCCTAACCAACCAAATCCTAATTTAAAATTCAAACAAAAGATAAATCCTAAATAAATATTCTTCAAATTTAAATTTATTTGATGCTCCACAATCTGTTACTCCGGGATCAGTGCTGCTCTGGGAGTAGTGCTGCTCCGAGATTAGTCTTGCTCCGGGATCAGTGCTAGTGATGTCCTCATCATTCCCTTGAGGTGGGGAAAACTTGACTCCGTCGAGTCAAGATCAACGGGGAGCTTTAATGAACCCAAAGGCTCTACTCTGAGATCTGTGCAACTTTGAAATCCGTATAGCCTTGAAATTGTGTAGCTCTAGAAACTATCCCAAATTATTTTTTTTCTCCATTTTTTTATTCATTTTTCTCTCTTCTTCTTTTTCTCTTTTTTTTATTTCCCTCCTGCTCTTGAAGTCGACAAACAGGTGGGCGTCTTGCTTTAAAAAGCGTGCAATGAGTCTTGCTTTGAAATTCGTGCTTTCACGTTGGTGCACATCTTCCCTATCCATGGACCAACTGATGCATGGGAGGTCTTCCGAGGGCAGATCCGGCGGGTTCTCGCCGGAGGCGGTGATGGACTGAAGGCGGCAGCACGGCGTGTTGATTCCGGTAGATGGCATGGGCGGCGGCTGGTGATGGTGGATGGGTGCTATGCGGTAGACAGTTCACGGACAGATGGGTTGAGGCCGATTAGAGGCGGGGTTGGAGGGGAAGATGGGCACGCTCGATTTCGGGCGGGGCCAGGTGATGGCGAACGGAGAAGTCGACTGGGTGGCGGCGAAGTGGATCCATCATCGAGGGCGGCAGTGAAGCGGTGGAGGTCCTTGTCGCCGTCGCAGAGCTCGCGGTAGTGGCCATCACCCCAACCGAGGACAAGGTCGCCGGACTTGGAACGATCGTCGTGGGGGAGTCGAAGGTGACAAGCTTGGTGAGCATGAGGGGGCAGTCCTTGGCCTCCTCCTCGTCGCCGTCATCCTCGATGGTGCTGAGGTTGATGCAGAAGCGCTCCAGGGAGGCGAAGAAGGCCAAGGCCACACTCGTCTCCACCCAGCTCGCCATCTCTTTGAGCCTCTCGTACGATAGGAACCCCTGGTTCTCCATCACCTACCTACCTACCTTTCGAACGATCGAATGATGGCCGCGAGAGAAAAGAGGAGAACGAGACGAGGCTCTCCGCGGGCTCTAATTCTTCGGCTTTTCTCCTCCAAGCTAATAGGAGACGACGAGAATTTTGGATGGACCGGGAGGGTCGACTTGCGGGCGAGAAACAGGGAGATGTCGTCACCAGTCGACTTGGGCCATGGATCTTCCGGATTGACAACATCATAGGGGCAGATGGTGCGGCATGATGGTGGATCTGGCAACGGCAGCCGGGGAGCGGCGGTGCCAGTCACAGCATCCAGGGGGCCGATGAGGCGTCGGTGAGGCGACGCGGATAGTTCACTGGAGGGGGGGCTGTGGTGAGGCAGCGGGGCAGTAGGGAGGCAACGATGGCAATGGGCAGTGAATCACAGGGGAGGGGGAAACTGTCGTGGAAGGAAGGTAGCGGTGGAATGATGGAGATTGATGAGGCCTCTCACCTCTCGACGTCGCAGTTGCGACGAAGGCTTCGGATGTGGCCTCTCACCCCTCGACGTTGTAGTCGGCAACGAATGCAAGAACGAGACTCAATCGGAGAAGAAGTGGAACTTTCATTACAATTCATTCTTCTTGCATGGCATTAATCCAATCAGGATCTTTTTTAGCTTCTTCAAAACATTTAGGCTCTACTTGTGATACAAAAGCTATATAATCATATTCATTTCTAATTGAGGCTCGAGTTCTTATCCCTTTAGATGGATCACCTAGGATTAATTCCTTAGGATGTCCATGAGCATACCTCCACTCCTTAGGTAGATCTTGATGCTTTGGAGTGTCATCACATTTCTCATTCTTGTCTTGATCTTCTTCACTTGGCTGGGGTTGATCATTCAGTGTCAACTTTTGAAGCTTGTCAGCACCTGCACATTCATCAGAAATATCCTCTTTTTTGGAGGATTTGTTAGTAGATTCTTCAAAAACATGTACTAACTCTTCCATAATCAAAGTTCGTTTATTGAAAACTCTGTATGCCCTGCTTGATATGGAGTATCCTAAAAAGATAACTTCATCAGATTTGGCATCAAATTTTCCAAGATTATCTTTTTCATTATTTAAAATAAAACATTTACAACCAAAAACTCGAAAATACTTTAAAGTTGGTTTTCTTTGATTCCAAAGTTCGTAAAGAATTTTCTTCAAAATATGGTGGATTAAAACTCAATTTAAAATGTAACATGCAGTATTAACAGCTTCAGTCCCAAAAATATCTTGGCAAATCGTTTTCACAAAGCATGGTACATGCCATTTCTTCCAAAGTACGATTTTTTCTTTCTACTATCCCATTCTGCTGAGGTGTCCTAGGTGCAGAAAAGTTGTGTTCTATTCTTTTTTATTATAGAAGTTTTCAAAATCTTAGTTTTCAAATTCGGTTCCACTGCAAATGCAAATAATTGAAATACCTTTTTCATTTGAGACTTTTCGATAAAACTTTATAAAAGCTGAAAATGATTCATCTTTATGCGCTAGAAAAAAAATCCAAATAAATCTCGAAAATCATCCACTATGACTAGTCCATACCTCTTGCCTCCTATACTTGATGTTCTAGTTGGTCCAAAGAGATCCATATAAAGAAGATCTAGTAGCCTACTAGTAGTTACAAAATCTTTGGTTTAAAAGAAGTTTTAACTTGTTTACCAAATTGACATGCTTGGCAAATTCTATCTTTTTCAAAACAAAGTTCAGGCAAATCTTTAACTAAATTCTTTTTACAAAGTTTTAAAAGCAGATACAAACTAACATGCCCTAATCTTCTATGCCAAAGCCAACTAGTCTCATCCTTAATAGAATTCATTGCAATAAGGTATTCTCCATTAGGCAAAGAAAGATAATCTAAATCTACCAAATAAACATTTCCATGCCTTTTTCCAATGAATTGTACTCCATTTATATTCGGACTAGCAATCATACAATATGATGATTTAAAAATGACTTGAAAATATTTATCACAAAATTGATTAATGCTTAAAAGATTGTGTTTTAAACCATCAACTAGAAGTACATTGCTAATACATTTAGAAAGAGTTATGTGAACCTTATCAATACCAATGATTTTTCCTTTACCATTATCCCGAAGGTCACATTCCCTCCATTCAAAGCTTCAAGATAAGTAAATTGCTTCACATCTCCCATCATGTACCTTGAGCAACCACTATCAAGATACCAAAGTCATTTGTTCTCCTTGGTTGCAAGACATACCTACAATAAAATCAAGCTTTGTTTTTAGGTACCCAAGCCAACTTGGATCCTTTAGGATTAGCATTCAAAATGGTTCCTTTTGGAACCCACACTTTACCAAAAGAATTATTTTTTCTTAAATTGCATTAAAAAGATCTATGTCCTAACTTTTTACAAGTAAACAGGTTATGCTACAAGATGCAGGTACAAAAAAGTTCTTAAAATACTTTTATTACTTTTGTAGTCTAAAACCTAAACCTGCTTTATTGAAAATGGCTCTTTGGCTATTCAAAAGTAGGTTTAATTTTTCTGAGCTATAAGTAAATTTTTCAACAAAAGACTTTATATTTTTAAGTTTATTTTTGTACTTAACATTTTTCAATTCTAAATCTTGTTTTCTTTTAAAAGATCACCATTTAAAATAATATTCTTAGATCTTTTCAAAACTTCATTTTTCATTGACAAAGCATTGTTTTTCTTTTTTAAAACATCCAATTTAGATTTCAAATTACTAACTTCATTTAGCAAAGAATTATTTTCAAGAGAAACTATTTGCATGCTTTTTCAACTTTTTATTTTACTCAAAATCAGTTTATAATCATGCATAAGTTCATCAAAAGCATTTCTAAACTTATCAAATATAAAATCAATTTCGGCATTGGAATTTACCTCATCATGGTCTTGATGTACCATTAAACAGAGATTTGCTACTTCTGTCTGCTCTTCTTCAGAACTGGAGTCTTCACTGTCACACCAGGTGGTCATCATTGCTTTCTTTCTTAATTTCTTCCTAGACTTCTTAAAGAGAGGACAATCAAACATGTAGTGATCCGGCTTCTTGCACTCAAAGCATGTAGGTATTTTCTTCTCCTTTTTCTTTTCTTTTCCTTCGATTGATATTTCCTTTTATAAGAAAACTTCCTCCTCTTCATGAATCTTCTGAATTTCCTTGCAAGGAGGGCTTCTTCACCTTCATCTTCTTCTTCTTCTTCGGACTCATCTATTGAGGATTCTTCTTGTATGTTAGATTTGAAAGCAATCCCCTTCTTTTTATCCATGCCCATTGATTTTTATTTCAAATTCAGCTCATAAATCATGAGCGATCCAACCAACTGCTCTAGAGGTAATTTGTCAATGTCTTTGGCTTCTTGAATTACGGTCACCTTCAGATCCCATGATGTTGGAAGTGACTTGAGAATTTTATTTACAAGATCAGCATTAGACATTACCTTTCCAAGACTTCTCATTCCATTTACAATATTTATGAATCTTGTGTACATATCAGTGATTGATTCATTAGGTTCCATTCGGAACATCTCATATGTGTGCACTAACATGTTCACTTTAGTATTTTTCACTTGATCGGTACCCTTATGGATAACTTCAAGTGTGTCCCATATTTCCTTAACAGAGGTGCATGTAGATATCCTATTGAATTCATTAGAATCTAATGCACAATAGAGGAGATTCATTGCCTTGACATTGATCTCGGATTGCTTATATCATTTTCATCCCAATCCTCTTCGACTTTGGGATGGAAACACCATTAACCACTACTGAAAGAATATGAGGACCCTTATCAACCACTCTCCATAAATTATAATCAATAGAATGCATATAAATTTTCATCCTAGTTTTTCAATATGTATAATTTGATCCATTAAAAAATGGAGGTCTATGTGAAGCTTGACCCTCAACTTCGCTAGTACCAATTGGGGCTGCCATAGATCTTTACTCAAGGTGGTAAAGCATATACACTGAGAACAGGGCTCTGATACCACTTGTTGTCCAGTAAGCAACCCAAAAGGGAGGTGAATTGGGTCTCTAAAAATTATTTACTTAATGCAATGCAATGCTAAGCAATCCAATCCAATAATTAAATGAGCAAGGTACTATGAATTCAAATATAATACTCTTAAATTGAAAGTGCAGCGAAAATAAAGAGCAATAAATGAAAAGCAAGTAAAGAGATCAATCAACCACAAACATCCAGAAATATAGTGGTTCGGTGTTATTAATGCACCTACATCCACTCCCCAAGATCACTTTGAAAATTCACTATAATCACACTGATTACAGTTGATTAGTTTTACGGGCTCACTAATCAAAAACCCAACTTGTTCTCACAAGGCCAACAAGTCAAAACCTTACTTAGTTTTACGGGCTAACCAAGAACCTAAATGGTTTTAAGGCTCGCCACCAACCTTCCTTAGTTTTCTGGGATAACTAAGAACCTAAGTGGTTTTGCAGGCTAACCACCAACCTTATTGATTTTCAAAGGCTCACCAATAACCTCCCTTGATTTTATAATAGGCTAACCAAGAATCCTTACAACATATAAAGATTTGAAGTAAAGAAACAAAGTAAGCTTTCTAAATAAAAGCGGGTATCTCTTTGAAGCTTGATGTAGAGATACTTTGAACTTGTTGAAGTCTCTTGAATGCTTAAGAATGAATGATCTTCAATACTCTTGAAGGCTCTTGAATGCTTGGAGGCTTGCTTTTGCTTGAAAGTAGTTGAATCTTCAATGAATAGGAGTTAAAGCTCTCACTTGAATGCTCTTATATTATTCTCATCAATAACATTCAATCCTCTTTCTTTTGATTTGATTTGGAGCATATATATACTTCTCCAAGGCTTCAAATCCCGTTTCTAGCCATTAGACTCGAAAAACTAACTGTTGGAGGGCAAAGAAGTCGAGTTTTAGATTTGAAAAACTAGCCATTACTATTCCCAGAACTCCATGTGCCGACACTTCAGGCTTTGAGTCGACACTTCCTGTCAATACTTGAACTTCTTGAGTCAACACTTAGTTTAAATATCTTCATTCTGGTTCTCTGAAAATCTTAAATGTGTCAACACTTCCTCAGGTGAGTCGACACTTTGAGTCGATACTTCTCTTCCATGTGTCGACACTTCAACAGTTCTTCATTTTCAGCAAGTTCTGTGGCTTGAAAATCTCAAGCAATGAGCTGATCCATGTATCGACACTTTGAGTCAATACTTTGGGTCCATATGTTGACACTTCAACCATACCAATTGAAACATACTTGCATACCGGCCTGAGTCGATACTTCACTTCATGTGTCGATACTTTGAGTCGACACCTCAGTTAAAACTTCAAAGAAAAGACTGAACTTGAGCTGAAACACATTTTCACTTAACTCAAATAATCATTCAAGCAAATATTGATTGTCCAAGTCCTCTTTGAGCAGTTTTTTTCATCCAAACTTGGTTTCATCAATCAAACAAACTTCTTCAAATTTATGAGCACATTTTTCAACAAAAACACACTTCAAAGAAATTATTAGTACTCAACTTATACTTAATCATTTTGCTTATCATCAAAATCAACAACAGAGTCAACAAAGAAGCCTTCCAGGGACATTCTAATAGGAGTCACTATCTATGACGTTGATCCATATACCTTTTCTAACAGAGATTCCAAGTAATAGAGGATTGATACTATGTTGAAAAGGAAAAGAAAGATATGTAGTGGACTATCAGATTTTGGTTTTACTTAGTCATATCCTAGTACATGTAGCAGACAATCCACATTATCGCTTTGCTATTGCATTTATACAGGCTGCTGGTGTAGGTGTATATCTTCCAGGATCGATAGATATTTATAGCCAGCTTCTTGATAATAATAAGCTAAAAAATTGGATTGCCTTCTATCAAAGTAAGTTATCCACATATGGATTGATAGGGATGTGATGGTTGGACTAGTTCTATTAGATGAAGTATCATCAACTTCTTGAATTATTATGATAGAAATTTTTTTTTCAAAATTTGTTGATACTTTAATCATGTACACAATATCAGCTATATCCTTAAATTAATGAAGGTGATTGATCAGGTGAAAGGACAGAATGTTGTGCAGGTCATCACAGATAATGGACCATAGTATAAGTCTGTAGGATAGCTCTTGATGTAGTGACGATCGCATATTTTTTGAGTCTCTTGTATTATACATTGTATTGATCTCATGTTGATGGATATTAGAAAGATTTGCATGGTGCAGAAGATAGTTAAATTAGCACAGAGTATCATCAAATTCATCTGTAACCGTACATGAATCTGATCATTGATGTGAAGCTTTATAGGAAGAGAAATATTGAGACTAGAGATTACATGGTTTGCTACATATTTTATATCACTTGATAGTCTTCTTGACAAGAAAATAGAGTTGTGTTAAATCTTTTCAGTCAAGGGTGGCAGTGGAGCAGATATGCCAAACCAAATATTGAGGGGAGCACTATGGAGAATTTAGTGATGAGACAGATATTTTGTCAGCGGGTCGCGAGGATAGTGAAGGCTATCAAGCCTCTATATGAGGTTCTTCGGATCATGGATTTTGAGCAATATGCTTAGATGGGCTTTCTTTATTATATGATAGAAAGGATAAAGAAAAAGATCTAAGAGGTAGATCCATCATATGCTAATGAGTATATCCGATCATTGATGGATGGTCTAGTAATTAAATGAGTTTGGATTTGCATCTAGCAGGTAGATAGTAAATCATGAACGTTTTAAAAAATTTAAAATTTAATTATATGTATAGTATAGTTGGCTAATTTTGAAAATATATATGCAACTTACTATCTGAATATGAAATTTTAATATTCTATACCAGACATTGCCATGATGAATAATTTGTCTGTCCTGCATAGTATTATATATAAGATGGAACCTGATCCAAATATCAACTATGCTTAAAAAAGTTTAGATTGAAATTGTTGAATGATTTTATTAACAATAACTCAATAGTAACACATGATACAATAATTTTTTTTTTCTTAAATTTTTTTTAGAAAAGGCATAGATTCTTTTGGATCTAATATAGCCATCAAAGTAAATCAAAGATGAATCCTGGTAGGTACTAATAAGTTTGATATTTGATTCAAAATGGTTTTTGATTTGCTGAATCTAAATTTAAATAATTAATATCTTTTACAACTGAATGGTGATGCATTTTGGTAGTCAGCAAAATATTTAAAAAACCTTGTTATGAAGATCCTCTTTTAAATGGTGTCATCGAGTGAATGTAAGCGCAATTGATTGACCTTCGACCTTATCCACTCCAAGTAGAGGAATTGTCTAAAGTAGAAATATCTCAATGATTTTATATATGTACATTATAATTCAAGGCTGAGGCTAAAGTACATAAAGGATGAAGTTGATCTAAAACACTCCAATTCGACTTCAAGTAATTTTGTCGATAAGGATGAAGATCTGATGTTTGGATGGACCGTGAATCATTAATAGGAGTCAAAGCTTGATGAGCCAGGATCATCTCCTTGACTAGCCAATTTTGTAGCTAGTGAGATTGGGTGGATGTGAACAATGGACAAGCAACAATATTCCTCATAGGATTCTAGCAGATATATCATATTATCCCTCTCCACCATCTATTCGACCTAGAAAAAGAAAAATGAAAGGCAGTTTCATTTCTATTGGAGCACTTAGTTAAATCAAATTTAGATATTAGGAAGAGTAATGCTAGTGCTTTTGATAGTTGTTGGGGATCTAATGATCAAGAAAGAATTGGAAGATAGGAGATGCAGCCAATTATTATTCTTCGATTCATTGGTAAGCTACAGTTTACTCATGTGATACAATATACGGACCATGGTGCACCAACTGGTAGAGTCCATGATGATATAATTCCATACAAGAAACAGACACGATGTAGCTGCAGATCTCGTACATAGAGTAGGATCTATGAATGTATTAGGCTCATCCTTGTGTTTTGGATCCTTTTACCTGCAAGCACAGGTAGTTTATGATCCATATGGATATGGATATGGTGCATCCGAGATATCATCTTCTAGTGGTTATGTCATATGCAGTCGAGAGCATCTTCTAGATCTGATTTTGCTACCGATAAATTCCGATAGGCCTCTCCACAACCATATCATCAGTCTATGGATACCTCTTAGAATTGATCTCAATGAGAGATCTGCGATAAGTTACGATCCATCATGCAAATCTCCTAGAATGAGCTTACAAGATTATCATGTTGCTTGGCTAGAGAAATTTACTAATTTTCTTATTAAATACATTAATGATCTCGATATTTATAGACATCGACATTCAACCCAATTTTAAATATCGATATATAACTATATTATATTTCTCCTTTTTTCTTTAATTAATTGTTGGTAATCTTGCTTTTCTTTCTTAAAATATATTGTAGAGTAGTTGGAGGCTAAACAGTACTTAGTGGTCTTGGATGAATTAGACTTGACAATACATCTATTTGGATTCGGAACAACCAAAAAAATCATTAAAAATAATTTAAAATCAAAGAAAATCATAAAAAAAATTAAAATTCTTTTTGGCATGTCGATTCAAATCGGCATGCCTCACTATACTATGTTAGTATGGTATAGTACCGGTACCGTACTAAACTGGTCGGCCATCGTACAGGTTTCGATGCCAGTATCGGAACCTTGATTTCATCTAGCCTCTAAAGGACTTTTATAGGCACTTAGATATAATATGTTTGCACATCTATTAAACATGATAAGATCCTAGTATATATCGTAACCTAATATAATTATAATCATATTGCATATTGTATTTTCTCTAATAATATATGGTTATAATCTAATATGGTTATAACGATATTAGATACTATATTTTCTAACACTTTCTCTTAAACTAGAATATATATATCAAACATTCCCAGCTTGGTACATTAGAAAAATGAGCAAGCCCAAGAGCTTTATAAAGATATTAGCCAACTAATCCTCTAACATTGTGTGAAGAGAACAATCTTTCTTGATAGAATAGCATCTTGAATGAAGTAACAATTGATCTTAATATGCTTAGTCCATTCATGAAAGATAGGATTGTTTACAATATATATAACAGACTGATTGTCACAGTGCATTACCATAGGTTTAGAATAAGATAAATCAAGTTCTCTTAACAAAGAATTGACCCACATCATCTCATAAGCTATGTGAGCTATCGCTTTATACTTAGCATCAGCACTTAAACGAGCCATTATTGTTTGTTTTTTACTTTTCCATATGACAAGATTTCCTTTAACAAAGATGCAAAAACATACTATGGATCTTCTATCACTCATCGAGCCAACATAGTCAGTATCAGAATAGGCTTCAATTTGTAAATATCCATTTATTTTATACAAAGGACCTTTTCCTAGGGCTCTCTTAATGTAATGCAAGATTTTTAACATGGCATTTCAATGACAAACTTTAGGCTTCTGTATATACTGACTCACTACCTTCATTGTGAAGGAGAGGTCAGGTCTTGTGATTGAGAAATAGATAAGCTTCCCTACTAGTCTATGGTACAGAGTGACATCCTCAAAATCATTCCTGAATCATCAATTTCTGATGATAACTAAGAATCTATTGGAGTAGAATGTGGTTTACAACCAAGTTTGTCTCCATCATTAAATTAGTGGCATATTTTCTTTGAAAGAAAAATAATCCTTACGACCCATTTGCTACTTCAATTTCTAGAAAATATCGAGGTTTGTCCAAATTTTTTGGTGATAAAATGATTATCTAAGTGTTCTATGACCTAAACAACCTCATCATATCATTACTTGTCAGAAAAATATTATGCACATATACGACAAGAACAACCAATCCAAAAGATATCTGCTTTATAAAATTGAGTGATCAGACTTGCTACAATGAAGTTCAAGTTTGTCAACTACCTGGCAAATTTTGTCAAACAAAGCCCTTGGACTCTGCTTGAGGCTATAGATAGCTTTCTTTAGTTTGCAAATTTTCTCTCCCTGAGCAACATAGCCTAGAAGTTGCTTTATATAAACAACTTCAAACAAAGCTTTGTATAAAAAAACATTGCTTACATCCATTTGGTTTAGTTTCCAACCCTGATTAATTGCAATGGAGAATAGAATGCGAACTAAGTTAAGATGAGCAACTAGAAAAAAAGGTCTCAAAGTAGTCAACACCATTGATTTTGATGTATCCTTTAGTGACAAGACGAGCCTTAAAATGCTCCATGATGCTATCAGGTTGGTACTTGATTATAAAGACCTATCAACATCCAACAGGATGAACCCCGGATGGTGATGAAACTAACTCCCAAGTGCCATAATGGACTAGAGTAACCATCTCTTCATCCATGGCCTGTCTCTTTCTAGGATCGGATTGAGTCTCCTGGTAGGTCCGGGGAATAGACATAGAAGATAGATCCAACAAAAGATCAAAAAGAAGGTAAAAGATAATCAAAGGTCAAGGAGGTAGATATTTGGTGCAAAGTACAAGATCTTTTACACTTTCATAATGCAATAGGCAATTCTAAACCTAGAAGATGGCCAGCAGGAATCTCGGATGGAGATGACATGGTGGTGGTAAAGATGGAGATCTTTTCTCTCGATGATTGTAAACCTGCAAAGAGGGTATAGTACTAGATGATGGAACTATAGGAGTTTTGGGAGGAGCAATAGGCAATAGAGGAACACCAAATGATTCAAAAGAGATGAGAAAGAATTGAATGATTTCAAAGGAGACATCAGCAGAGACATGTCATTTAGAAAGAGGATCATAACATCGATATCCTTTCTAAGTGCAAGAATATCCCAGAAAGATACACCGAATAGAATGAGGAGACAATTTGTCTCTACCATGTCCAAAGAGATGAATAAAACATAGACATCCGAACATTCATGGGATGAGAGGGGTTTCTCAGAGGATAGAGAATGGAAAATGAAGATTTTTCATCCAATATATTTAATGAAGCTCTATTTATAAAATAATATTCTATAAGAATAGCATCACCTCAATAAGGTTTAGGTACTTGTATATGAAATATAAGAGTCCATGCCATATCTAAAATGTTTGTTTTCTTTCAATTACTTTATTTTGCTGAAAGATATAAGGACATGAGGTCTGATATATTATACCATAAGAAGCATAAAAATCTACAAAACTGGACTGTAATACTTATAGGCATTATCAATGCGAAGACCTTTGATAGAAGTGAAAAATAGAGCTTTTGTTATGGGGATACTTCGGATATCTTGGATATACCTTTTGGGTGAGGCTATAGAAATGAATACTTGCTGATTTAGCTGCTAACTTATCTATTAGCCAGAGCTTGTTGTCAAGGTGTCTTCGTAGTTTAGTAACTAGTTTATGCGATCTTGTTTGCTGACCTATTTGCCGGCCTATCAGTGGTACCAAACTTAATGCCAAAGTAATTTTTATTTAGCTATTATCAAGCACGGTCCTTTGATGCGCTCCTTGTCACATGACCCGTCTCCAAGATTTTAAATAGCCAATCATCCAAATTATGAAAATAGCTATCCTATATTGATGATATAACCAAAAAGAGCCTCCATCCTTGAGAGCGATGAGGGCTATAATACTACAATAGCATGATTAATGGTTTGATACTTTCGAGTTACCCATTTTCTCAGCCCTCTTTTATAAATAACCAAAGCTTCAAGGATCCCTAGGTAAGCAACTCTTTTTCCATGCTAATTGCTTCCCATCTATTTGAGATCTTTGACTTGAGCATCGGAGGGTCCTCGCCAAAGCTGACTTTGATTATAGACTTTGTTTCTTAGATCACTCCAGCAACGACTCCCACCAATCAACGTTAGCTTTGACCTTAGAGCCAAATTTGTAGCAATAGATTGATACTAAAAAAAGGGTTTTAGGCTCGTTTTGAAAAGAAATGTAAGCAAAACATTCTCAATGCCATCCAAAATTGCCATATCGAGGAATACCAGAGCCTGCTTCAGCAGTGGGGATCTTATATCATCGCCATCGATGTAGCAACCTTCGCCTACTACAAGAATAATCCTAGACTAGTTTAATGACATGGTCCAACAAGTTAGTATCCTGGCTACTACGGTAGAGCAATGCTGCCTATCATGAAGTGCAACCTATTCCTCTCCATAGCAGTAACCTTTTGCCATAGCCTAGCCATCTTTGTCACCTCCTATGACATCTCATCCTCCACTACCAAAACCAGAGCTAGAGAGGCGGATGAGGTAGAGTCGGCCTCGAAGTCTGGCCTAAGCATGGAGACATCACCCACCCCCCACTCCAAAAGGGACTCTACTTTTAGGAGGTCACTGTCTTAATATTCTAAGGCCCACAATGCCGGAAATGCCGATGTGGAGCGGCATCTCCAAGAAATGTATTAGCGGATGAGGCATTGCATAATCAAGCTTTGACCCATGATGAAGGGCCTAGCTTCAACATCAGCTCATCCTTCACCACCAAAATAATGGTGTCTATTCCTGTAAACTTCAAGGTCCCCCATCTAGAAGCTTATATGATAGATCAAGGGACCTATTAGATCATCTCGAGAGTTTTCGAACTCTTATGCTTATTCGCCAAGCTTCTGATGCAATCTTTGCCAAGCCTTCCCCTCAATCCTCAAAGGAATGATAAGGCATTGGTATTTTAGCCTCAAGCTTGGTTTCATTGATTCTTTCAAGGAGTCGAGCTGGTTGTTTGCCTTCCATTTTGCTAGTAGTCAATGTTATCATTAGGGGTCGGACTATTTGATGAGCATTTGCCAGAGGGAAGGGAGAGTACCTCCATGCATACCTCTGCCACTTCAATGTGGCCATCCTGAGGTACATAATTTGGATCAATCCATGGCCATGACAACCTTGAAAAGTGGGTTGCAGAAAATTCTTTCCTCTTTTACTTGGAGAAGACCTATCTTCAATTTTTTGCTGAAATGCTGACTAGGACAGAGAAGTATGTAGTGGGGACACCAGGATCAGACACAGATCACTGGATCCTATATGGTTTACTTAGTCATGTGTCAAAGTTTTAAAATTTTGTAATCAATTAAGATTGAGTCCTGTAATAAGTTAAGGTTAGTTGATTTGTCTCAACCCTCAACCTTAAATCTAATTTTGAGTCCTGTACTTCAGTTGTGAGTCCAGTATGAGTTCAAATTTTGTACAAGAAAAGAGGTTACCCTAGTTTGGAGTTCTACTAGGCCACATCCAGGAGTCAGAGGCCACTACATCTGCTTGTTGGATTTTGTGTGACACCCCAAGATCCAAATAACTTCCGGAAACCCTAATTCCTTCCAGATGTTTCCTAGATGCCCATATTCCAGTCTAGATGCCAGAGCATATTCCCAAACCAGGGCATCCATGATTCCAGAGGTCCATCTTTGCCTAGCCAAGGAGAAATCAAGCCCAGGAACCAAGCCCAATTCCTTAAAAAGCAAGATTCTAGCTAGATTCCCTAGAATATGCTAGCCCATGCACCCAGCCCCTGGAAGCCCACCTGGGCCCCTCAAAAATTCGTCCAAGTCCATGAAGGAGGCATCCTTGCTGCTGCCCCAAGGTCTGAAACCAAATTTATGGAGTTCGACCAAGTCCAAGCCAAGAGGAGGTGCCCATGAGTTCAATAGTCAAAGCATGAAGGGAGAAGGAAAATACTAGTCTAAGTCCTAACCTCTTAAGGCTTTCTTTTCTAACCTATTAAGGATCTCTTTTCCTAATGTCTTAAAGAATGGTTAACTCTAACCTAAGTGTAACCTTAGTTAGGAGAGGGCATGGGAGCTCTATAAATACCACACCCCTCTTCCTCTTGTAATAACTTTCTCTTATGAATACAATTTGCTGAAATTTTGAGTCATTGCCTTGCTCTTGTGTTGGTTCTTAATTTTGAGTGCTCCCTGTGTACCTTGGCCGAATCCCTGCTGCCCTAGCTTCCATCTACATCCCAGGAGATCAGCCATGCACCAGGAAGTGAAGCCCTAGCTGCCGTCCAAGAAAAAGAGCTTCTTCTTCCCAAGCCATGCACTCCTAACTCTAATTCAAATTTCTCTTAAACCTTAGTTTATATTCCAATTTTTATTTGCTGTTTTGATTGACCCCCGATGCTTGCAGGTCCCCGAGATGTTTTACCTCCCTAGAAAAGGCTTTCCTTGCCTTCAGGACCACCCAAATCAACCATTAGATTCAAGGGAACCGAGACTTCTTCATCCAGGCTCCAGTCAGAGTGTGAGTGATCTCTTCCATTGCAAAGTTTCAATCTCTGACTGGTAAAAAATCTTCCCTTCTCTAAATTTTTGATTTATCAAAGGTTAACTATCCTAAGCCGAAATTTCTCAACTCTCGGGTCCTGGCTATTTATTATTCTGTATGAGTTTTTGCGGGTACGTTAGTTTCTTGCATTACTAGCCTTTATGCTAATTCTTTGCTTAAATATGGATATTTAGCCACTAAATTAAAATCTTAAAATCACAAAAAAATTAGTTTTCTATTTATCATCAGTCCTGAATTTGTCCTGCATCAGTTTGGTATCAGAGAAGGTTTAGGATAGCATTCTACATCAGAGTCACAAAACCCTAATTCTTGAATTTTCTGCATCCTATCTACTGCATTAAGTGTCTATTTTTCATCTAATTTTGACTATCTAAAATTTTATTTTTTATGAAATTTACATGAAGTGTTCTCAATCTTGTCCTCTATTTTATCATAATTTTTAATTAATTTTACATAAACCCTAGTTTGCCAAAATTCGGCATATTTGAAACCCTAGCTAAAATTCTGATATTTCTGCATCAGTCCGAAAACTCAAGGATTTGCATCATCATCTGATTTTATTTTGTATCAAATTTTGTAGAGTTCATCATCACCATCCATCATCCACTTTGTAATTTTTTTTATTATTTCTTGCATCTGTAACCATGTCAAAACCTGCATCATTTGAAACCTTAATTTCCTAAATTCTGCTATTTCTGCACTATTACTTAAACAAACCTAACCAACTTCCACACACCCCAATCCCCAGCCCAATTTGATTACTAACCTAATCAACTCAAACCTAACTTGCCACATCATAAAATACACAAAAATATTTTATTTTCTGATTGTTTTAGTTTGTATTAGGACTCATTGAATGTGCATCATCTGATTAACCTAATATTAAGGGCACTTTCTTTATCTCAAATCAGGGCAGGAGGTCATAACCTGTCCTGAGTCCAAAACAATCTTCTTGCATTCTCATCCAAGCCTAATTAAAATTAATTATACCTAATTTGCCTTAGTGGGCTAGGTGACACCAACAGGTCGGGTTCGAATTGTGTGGGCCAACTAGTTTATTTAATCATGTGGCTATTACTGAAATATGGTGTCTAAGGCTGAGGGTCCAAAGTCAAATGACCTAAGTGGTGTTGTGATTTTTAATTGGATCCCTGCGAAAGTAGGGGGCCTCCCACACTCCCACCCTCTACCTGGCCAGAGGAAAATTAACTGCTGAGTTAAGTATAAGTTGAGCTGACCCATTCAGTTTTGGCTCTAGGTCTAGGAAACCCTAGATTAAGCTAACCCATTTTGCATGATTGACTGCACCATATCACTTTGCTTGCTTGTTTGATTGTTTGCATTAGATTTGGAACCCAATGCTAGTAAACTTAATCCAATCCAACTAGTGTGACCATGGAGTCCAATCCTAGGAGAACCGAATACTCTGACCCATATAGGGAGTCTAACCCTAAGAGAACCCAATACTCTAACCCATATAGGGAGCCCAACCCTAGGAGAACCCCATACCATGACCCATCCTTAAAACCTAACCATAGGAAACCCAATTATGATTACCTGAACTAAGATGAAAGATGATATGGATGGAATTGAATGATGCAATCTAAGAGAAGATAGTAATAATTAAATGAAAAATGAAGTAAAGTAAGGCTACTTTCCATATAAAAGAAATGAAACTATCATGAAGGGATCTTGCATGTAAACTAAACCTGAATGAGAACTTTCACAATATTAAAGAGAAATGGATCTTCGTGGTTAGGAAACCACACAGGATATGGCCTAATTAATTTAACATTTCAGATATGGAATAAACACTAAAAGAGGGGTAACCATGCATTAACATCTCATGGATTTGAAAAGTTACACTCAAGGACGAAGTCTTTGGATGACAAGGTAATTCCTTCAGATATCGGGACTTCTTGTCTCTATTTCTTGCCTTGGAAGACCACCTTCCTTGGAACTTGGACATCCCGGGGATCCTACACAAACCAAATTAGAATTTAGATGGAGATTGAAAGGTAGAAACAATTGAAATGTTGATTGAAGTTGAGAAGATGATGATTGGAGTAGAAGTAGCTTGGCCGGCTCCCTTGGAATAGCTCTTCTTACTCCTTTAAACGTTGGAAGGGATTGCTTGGATGGGCTAGAAAGTTGGCTAATAGCTATTGGCATGGAAGAACTCTCTTGAAGTAACTAAGGGTCTCTCACCCACTCCCTCTCGGAGGACATTGGATAACACCAAATGGAAGAAGAAACACTCCTTTTTTTCATTCAAATTCATCATCATGTACAAGAGAGCTTGAAGTAGATTTTATAAGCCTCCAAGGATTTTGAAATTTTGAATTACAAGGAGCTTTTCATGGGAGGTTCCAAGCTCTAAGGGTAGAATTCCAAATTATATGAAGATTTTATGGGAAAAGTGCTAGCTAAAATGGTGGAAGAAAAAACTTCTTGCCCACTTTAAATTTGAATCTCTCTTGGTGATGTGGCATTTGATGAGGTGGCTTGCTGAGGTGTACTTCATATGGTTGGGATGTTGACATGGCATCCCACATGGCTTGTTGAAGTGGCGCCCTCCTTGGATTAACTTGTTGAAATGGTTGAGTGCATTCCATCTTCAATGAGCTTGCTTATATTAACCAATTCCAACTCTCTCTTGGATCCAACTACTAAATTAACTAAATACAAGACTAATTTGATCCTAATTGGACTCAAAAAAACTCAAATTGAAATGAACCCACTCTAATTACATGACTCAAATTCAATTAAAGAAGTAAACTAACTCTATTTACAAGACATGAAAGAATTAAAGCCATACTGAATTGGACTGAAGCCTCTTTCGAACTTTGATGCCCGCACCAGTTCTCCCGGGGTGGGAGGAACTCGATCCTGTCGAGTAAGGACTGATCTGACTTTGGTACCTTTATAGCAGATTTGGGTCGATTTGTTGCAGATCCTCTTGGGTGATTCAGGAATCCTCGGATTCGGGTCTTCCTCACCATCGAACCAGTTAATATTGATAGCCCTTATTTCTGGAAATAATTTCCTGGTCATCCAAGATACTTTCAATCATATCTCTCCATTCTGGCTGAAGTGCTGGTGGACACTCAGGTAGGGTTTCACTCTCAATGCTGGGTAAGGTTCAAAAGGCTCACTAGGAAATAATGATGGCTCTTTGTATTCTTTCAGATCATAAATATTAAATGTGGAACTAATGCCATCTTCCGGTGGTAACTCTAACACGAATACATTAGGTCCGACTCTCTTTAATATTTTGAAAGGACCAGCTTCCCGGGCATGCAGTTTCTTCATAATTCCCGGTAAGAACCTTTCAGGTCTAAGTTTAACCATTACAAAGTCCCCTATATTGAATTCTTTTATTCGTTTACATGAATTGGCCATATGCTTATAGACTTCATTGCTCATTTAAATTTTTCTACTAATCTCCTTATGCAAGTCCTTAACATGCTGTGCATATGACTCGGCAGACTCAAAGACTCATACTGACACTTGACAAAAAATAGACTCAACTATGTATTCCTATTTAGAGGAATTTTATTGGACTCTTTAGGGCCTAAACCTAATAGATTATTGACTCTCTAGGTTTGACCCTGGTCTGGTATGCACATGAAAAATTATCATGGACTCCTAGCAAATGCCATAAGGTCTTCCAAAAGTAGGTCACAAATGGGATGGGCTCTAAGGGTTCATGCAACCTGGTGATCTCAATATAATGTAACATAATGGCTTTAGAAACATGTGTAGACTCAGGAACGGGTAGGAAATAGGAATCAGAGTCTTGGGGCAATCTATGGAAGGCATGAAATAGACCTTGGTTAGTTAGGATGATCTTAAAATTTGGACATTGATCTATGGGTGCAAGATCTAAGGTAGGCTGGATGCTCCTAGATGGTGGAAGGTCATCAAGAAGGTCTTTGAGAAGTTTATCTTGAAAGTCTTCTAAAATAACGTCTACTTCCTGGGGTTGCTCCTTAGGGACTTGTTCTTGGACCTCTTTTATGGACAACTCATGCGAACCCTCACTTTCATCTGATATGTTTGATTCTGGCTCAATCACTCCTTCAAATTCTATAGTGGGTTCAGGATCTTTTTCTATTAGTTTTTCAGTGATCTCAACCTTGCATCCACCTTCATCATACTCATCCACTACACTTGATTCATAGATGTCTTCTTTGGATTCTTTAGTGGACTCAAGAGTTTCTTTCTCTAGATTCTTAATGGGTTCAACATTTTCTTCCTGAAATTCTTTAATGGGTTCTTCCTCTTCCCCTTCATATCCATTAATTAAACTCAGTTCAGCCTCATAAACTTCTTCCTCAGGCTCACTAATGGATTCAAGGGTCTTTCCCTTACAAACTAATTGGATAGGCATAGTAGGCTGGTTTGAAAGAATCTGTCTTAGAATTGACTTAGAGGTGCTAATCATGCTGGGCTTAAGACGATTGCTCATGAGTTCTCTTTGATAAGACTCGAATTCTCTAGCAATCCAATAAGCTTCCTCTAGAATATGAATTTTCCATTGAAATAATTCCCCCTGGATGTCCTTATATAGGCCTCCTCAAAATCTAGATATGGTCATGGTCTTAGATTCAATTATGTTACCTCTCCTGACAAACCCCTTGACACTACAAGAAAAACCAGGTTTAGCAACCGATTTTTCGGTTTCAAATAATTGAAAATCGGTTGCTAAATTAATTTGCAACCGATTTTGCAACCGAAATTAGTCGGTTGCAAAAGTATATGTTGCTAAAATTTGTGACCGATTTTTTTCGGTTACAAAATTTAGCAACCGATTTAGCAACCGAATTTGACATATTTTTATAAAAAAAAATTAAGAAAAAAAATCGGTTGCTAAAAAAAATCAGAAAAATTTAAAAAATCTGATTGCTAAATCGGTTGCTAAAAAAAATTAAAAAAAAATCGATTGCTAAATCGGTTGTTAAAAAAAATTCAAAAAATAAAAAAAATCAGTTGCTAAAAAAAAATCAGTTGCTAAATCGGTTGCTAAAAAAAATATGAAAAATTAAAAAAAAAAATCAGTTGCTAAAAAAAATGCAAAAAAAAAAAATCGATTGCTAAAAAAATCCAAAAATTAAAAAAAAATCAGTTGTTAAATCGATTGCTAAAAAAAATTCAGAAAATAAAAAAAAATCAGTTGCTAAATCGATTGCTAAAAAAAATTAGAAAAATAAAAACAAACCGATTGCTAAATCAATTGCTAAAAAAATTTGAAAATTAAAAAAAAAATCGGTTGCTAAATCGGTTGCTAAAAAAATTCAGAAAAAATAAAAAAAAATCAGTTGCTAAATTGGTTGCTAAAAAAAATTTCAGAAAAAAAAAAAAATTGGTTGCTAAATGGGTTGCTAAAAAAAATCAAAAAATTTTTAAAAATCAGTTTCTAAATCGGTTGCTAAAAAAAATTCAAAATAAAAAAAAATGGTTGCTAAATCGATTGCTAAAAAAATTCAGAAAAATAAAAAAAATCGGTTGCTAAAATTGAATAATTAAAAAAAATTATGAAATATGAATTTTTTTCCTAAATTTTACAAATTTTAGCTGAGAAGTATAAAGCAGATATTCATTTCAGCATTAGGCACAAAGCATTGAGAAGGGTTCAATCACACCCATTAGACACAATGGCAACATATAAAGCATCCATTATGCAGCTTAGGCACAAATCAGATATTCATTTCAAGGGTTCAATCATATCCAATTACCTAAGAATAACAACTATATACATCAAATGGATTTAACTGGAATTGAATACTAAGTTCAAATAAAGCTAAAACAGCCAAAAAATTCTATAAGTCATAACTTGAACACTGTAATTAATCGTCAGATTTAATGAAAAACAATAAGATTCAAAAGCTCAGGATTGCCTCTTTTTGTATATTGAGAAGGGTTTAAGGCAGCAAATGGTTGCTTGCAAAAAGAGCAAACCATCCAAATTTGCAACACCATTTAGATCTATGCAAAATGATCCAATCCAGCATACACTTTCAACATTTGAAGCATCACGAAATACCAAGGCAACTCATCACAGCCTCTAGCAGTAGGTAACAAAAGAAAATCCATGAAATTTAAAATGCACAATAAAACAACAAAACCGAACAAAACTTTCAAACAATAAAATTTAGAAGCTCGGGATTGCCTCTTTTTGTAAATTGCGAAGGGTCTAAGGCAACAAATGGTTGCTTGCAAAAAGAGCAAGCCATCCAAATTTGCAGCACCATTTAGATCCTTGCAAAACAATCCGATCCAGCATACACTTTCAGCATTTGAAGCATCACGAAGATACCAAGACAACTCATCACAGCCTCTAACTACATGAATAAGAGTAGGGAATTCATGAAAATGCACAATAAAACACAAAATATAACAAATGTGTCAAACATGAAGAGGTGCAGTTCATAATACAAAGCTAAACAAATAACGATAACAAGAGGTGCATCCTTTGCTTATACAATTACTATTCATCATCAGAAAAACTTTCATGTTGGTCATGCTCGGTGTCATCCTCTTGGCTAGAATCAAAATTGTCATGCTCTTCTTCATCTTCATCATCTATGTTCAAATTCGTATCGATGATTCTGTCAACTTCTTCAAAAATAACATCATTATCGACCAAATTTTCAACTATATTATCATGCGGTACACTATTCACATGAGATATTATATCCTCTTGGTAAGCAACTTCAATTGTATATCGATCATCCACAGTACGTCTCGGTCTAGTCATATTACAACCCACCAATATTGCTTGTCCCTTAACTTCTCAAGATATGGTAGATAGTAAACCTGAATCACTTTTATGCAACTATAAAGGGATCGTATCTTGAATACCTTTTACTGAGCCGGATCTCAACAATCCCGTAATCCTTAAGCACTTTCATGCCACGATTCAATACCGTATCAAACCATTCACAATTAAATAACACAACCTGTTTCATTGGGTGGCCAGGATATTCTACTTGAATTATTTCCTTAATTATATCATAGTAATAATGGTCTGCAACTTGTTCTGAACTTTTGACGCACACTCCACTATTAATTATTTTTTTATAGCTACTCCATTCATCTGTGTGAAACTTATAACGGTTGATAAATATGTCTACCATGTAAGAACCTTTCTTTTGGATCCCATGCCAAATCATGGAAATATTGATTGTTTACTTGATTTTATGGATTATGAACATACACATGATATAACGAAAATGCATGAATGCCATTAAACATCGATATAACATAATTCGATAGACATACACCACATTTCAAAAAAAGCACTTACAAAATACTTAAACTAATGTGGAAAGTCAGATGCAATACTAGAATCAATTTCTGTGGTGCTTATATTTGGTGTCGAAAGTCATAATTGCTCGCTAAAAATTCTGAAACAATACTTTTTCAGAGTTAGTATTTCAATAATGGATATAGGTTTGAATAATTATGCATCAACGATTATTTAAACTTACTCGATAAATGGTTGAACCTCTTCACAATTGAGCAATATATGTAAATGTGCAGTGGCTAATTCCCTGTCATTCAGATATCGACTTTGACATCTTCCAGAAGATAGGCCAGGTTTATTAAATATTGACAAAGTTCACGTGTCATATCCTGACCCACAACATCAATTCTTCCAATTCTATTTCTTGATGACTGCACATGTGGTTCAAAATAATATGAACAAAAAGAAGTTGTCTCTTAACACAAGTATGCCTCGTATATGGATCCTTCAACATGAGCTTTATTCTTGATCATCCGTTTTATTTTGTTAAGGAACCTACATCATTCAAGCATTAAAATATGGTACACGTTACGTACATGACATAAATTACTTGTAGAAGAATAGGTTTGTTGAAATGAACTTATTATTATTTACCTCTCAAATGGATACATCCAACGATATTGAACTGGACCACCAACTATTGCTTCATATAGTAAATGAATAGGTAAGTGCTCCATTGAGTCAAAAAAACTGGACCAAAAATCTGTTCCAATTTGCATATAATAAGAGCAATATTCTATTCCATTTGCAACAAGTCGTCGATCCATAACATTGTTGAGCACAAATCCTTAAAAACCTACTTAACTCCGCTATAGGCTTCCATACATGATCCGGTAGAGCAATAAATGCAACTGGCAACAAACGCTCAAAGAAGACATGGCTGTCATGACTTTTCATTCCAATTAATTTTCCCTCATTCATATTAACACATCTACTTAAGTTAGATGCATAACCGTCAGGCATTTTTAATTCCTTCATCCATTTAAATACACATCTTTTCTGCTCCAGGTTGAAAGAATATGTTGCTTTTAGTTTCAAATAATTTTCGTTAGCCAACTCTTGCAACTCAAGTTCCCTACGCTTGCAGTATTTCTTTAGATCCATTCTTGCTTTGATATTATCTTTGGTTTTGCCTTTGATATCCATTACAGTGTTAAAAATATTATCAAATATATTTTTTTCTATGTGCATGGCATCCAAATTGTGTCTGATCAAATTAGTCTTCCAATATGGTAAATTCCAAAATATGCTCTATTTTAACCAATTATGTGTAAACCCATATCCTTCAACTCTGCATGAACCCTGCTCGATTACATTTGGAATGGAAGATACAGCTTCCCATATTTCCTCCCCAGTCAACTTTCGTGGAGGTTGATCTTTTTCAATACGATTTTTATAGAATGCATCCTTTTTTCTTCTTAGTACATGATCAATAGGCAAAAACTGTCGATGGCAATCAAACCAAGAATCTTTCTAACCATGTTTCAAAGTGAATGCCTTTGATCGGTCCATACAATACGGACATGCCAATTTCCCAACTGTACTCCATCCGGACAGCATTTCATATGCAGGAAAGTCATTGATGGTCCACATCAATGCAGCACTCATCATAAAATTTTGCTTTCTTGCTATATCATATGTTATGACACCCTCCTCCTACAAATATTTCAACTCATCTATCAAAGGCTGTACATACACATCTATCCTGCTATTTGGATTATGTGAACCCTCCTCTCACAAATATTTCAACTCATCTATCAAAGACTGTAGATACACATATATCCTGCTATTTGGATTATGTGAACCCGGAATAATTATTGTCAATAACATATAAGGAATAGTCATGCACAATTCAGGTGACAGATTGTAGGGAGTAATAATTACTGGCCAATAAGAATATGAGGTTGATGACTAGCTGTAAGGAGTAAAACTATCAGCATATATGCCTAGCCTGACATTGCATGGTTCAGCTGCAAAATGAGGATAGGTTCGGTCAAAATGTTTCCATGCTTCTCCATCTGATGGATGATGCAATATCCCTGGTTCACGCCCATTCTCATAATGCCATGTCATAAAATGTTTCCAACACTTGATATCAATTGATTTTAAGATCTCATGTAGAATTTCTAGAAAACATCCCTTGACAATTCAAGTTCTGCAATCAGACTAAACAAGTCTCACCAACCATAATTACAATTGCAAGAAATACTTATCGATTTCTCGTATAACATATTTTATGACTATTTCACATGCCATGATTGGCTACTTAGTACTTTCTTAACTAAGGAAAAACTGGCATGTTCAAATGTGACTATATAATAGACACATGTTTAGAAATTTTTTTTTCAAAAAAATAGCTGACATTGCATCAATTTGGTGAGTTGATATTAACCCACGGCTCAGGTTTATGTTCCTAGGATCAAATCAAATGGTTTTACATCATGCCAACACTTTCAACAAGCATATCTGGCAAGAACCAGGGAGGCACACTAATGGCAGACCATGAAGAGCACACTAATGACATATCTGGTGTTTCAACAAGCATACATATGACAAGAACCAGGGAGGCAACATATAACTTGATGCATGTATTAAGCATTCAATAAGCTATCTAACTAAACGACATGAAATAGAAGGATATGACATTCAAAGTAAATGCATCAAAGCAAAGAACTTCCAAATACTAAATCAGAGTTCATGAGACTAAATAACAGCAGCAAGAGAAAAGAAGGCAAACGACAAAAAGAAACAGTACAATCCGTCAGCAGGAACATAATTCGACAAAGGCCTATCCGATAAGAAGATCAGATAAAAAGTCAACAAGCATCTTGCAAAAAAAAATAAAAATAAAAAAAACATCTTGCAAAATAAAAATAAAAATAAAAAATAAAAAATTTTGCAACCGACAACCAGCACCAAAAAAAATAAAAAATAAAAAATGACCAGCAAATGACCTGAGAGCAGCATCAAGAGGCAACAAGCATCTTGCAAAATGTTAAGATGGATTTGTATGTTATGCCAAGATGATATAGACAAAAACATGAAACTACCATGAACGGATCGAATAGGATGAGAAGGAAAAAAAAAAAAAAAACGACCATCAAAAAGTCAGGATCTCTTAAAAAACAACAAAAATCAAGAGACGAATCTGTCTATCGAGCCCAAAATGAATAGAACAAAAACTGAATTAAAAAAGAAAAAAAGGAGACGGAAAAAAAATTGAATTTAAAAGAACAAAATAAAAGGAGGCAAAAAGATACCCCAACCTCGAAGGGAAGAAGAGCCGGAAACCTCTCGACCGCACGAAGAGGGTAAGAAGGCAGCAGAGAAGGGATAAGAGGGAGAGGGAGACAGGGACAGCGAGGGAAAGCAGGAAGAGGAGAGAGAATGATGCGTACGACCGACTGGAAGGCTGGATTTGGAACGTAAGCAACCGGCACAGCCGGTTGGCGCCCCTTCTATTGGCAGCCACCCTGACACTAGCACGCCAGCGATCCCATCGGGGGGAGGGCCGCAGGGGGGGTTCGCCGTAAGGGGGAGGGCTGGAGGGGGAGCGCCAAGGGGGGGGGGGGGGGCGAACGAGAGGCGGCTGGATGGGAATGGGGCTAGGGCACCCGAATGAGGCACCGCAGGCCGTCGAGAACCTCTCGTTGGCCGTCGGGGGAGGGTCTGCAGGCGGCGTTCACCGCAGGGGGAGCGCCGGAGGGGGGGGGGGGGGGCGAATGAGAGTCGGGAGCGCCGGAGGGGGGGGGGGGAACAAGTGGCGGCTGGACGAGAATGGGGGCCAGGGCAACCGAAGTTTGGTAAAAAAATATTTTTACCCTTCAATGATATCAGCCGTCCGATTTATATAAGATGCCCGATATTCTTTCAAAATTTTGTAACTAATTTTTTTTTACAAAAATTTAAAATTTTTAAATTAAATTTAAATAAAATTTTACAACCAAAAATTGATTACAAAATATAAAAAATAATTTAAATATTAAATAATTAATATTTTTAGCAACTAATTTTTTGGTTACTAATTAAAAAAATAAAATTTATTTTAAAATAAATTTAGCAACCAAAAAATTCGATTACAAATTTTAAAATTAATAAATTTAAATTTAAATAAAATTTTACAACCGAAAAATCGATTACAAAATTTTAAAAATAATTTAAAAAATTTAATAATTAATATCTTTTAGCAACAAATTTTTCGGTTGCTAATTTTAAAAAATAAAATTTATTTTTAAAAAAAATTTAGCAACCAAAAAATTCGGTTTAAAATTTAAAAATAAAAAATTTAAATTTAAATAAAATTTTGTAAACGAAAAATCGGTTGCAAAATTTTAAATAAAATTTTGAAAAAAATTTGAAAATTTATATTCATAATTTTTTTGCAACTGAAAAAATCAGTTGCAATTTCAAAAATAATAAAATTTATTTTAAAAAACAATTTAGCAACAGAAAAATTTGGTTGCAAATTTTAAAAATAAAAAAATTAAATTTAAATAAGATTTTGCAACCAAAAATCGGTTGTAAAATTTTAAATAAAATTTTAAAATAATTAAAAATTTATATATTTATAATTTTTTTTCAATCGAAAAAATCGATTGCAAATTTTAAAAATAATAAAATTTATTTTTTAAAAAAAATTAGCAAACGAGAAATTTGGTTGCAAATTTCAAAAATAAAAAAATTAAATTTAAATAAAAGTTTGCAACCAAAAAATTGGTTGCAAAACTTTAAATAAAATTTAAAAAAAATAAAAATTTATATATTTATATCTTTTTTTGCAACCGAAAAATCGGTTGCAAATTTCAAAATATATAAAATTTATTTTTAAAAAAATTAGCAACAAAAAATTTGGTTGCAAATTTCAAAATAAAAAAAATTAAATTTAAATAAAATTTTGTAACCCAAAAATTGGTTACAAAAAAAATTAAATTAATTTTTTTTATTTTTGAAATTTGCAACCAATTTTTCGGTTGCTAAATTTTAAATAATAATAAAAATAATAAAAATAATTTTGTTTCGGTTGTAAAATCGGTTGCAAAATGAAATTTTTGTAACTGAATTTGCAACCGATTTAAATCGGTTGGTAAATTATTCAGAAAAAATATCGGTTGCAAAATCGGTCACAAATATTTAAAAAAAAATCGGTTGCAAATTTGGTTGCAAAATCGGTCACAAATATAACCATAAAAATCGGTTGCAAAATCGATTACTAAAACTAGTTTTCTTGTAGTGTGAATTCCTCAGTATACTCAAACACTAGTCTATCATCCTGTCTCAGTTTATACCATTGGTCTAAAAGTCTTTGCTTATAAAATCTATCGAGGTACTTTTCTCTTAGCCTTCTCATGGTTCTCCAGCTATGTTTTCTATCTCTTTTTTGATAACATTCATCCTCAATAGCTGTCCAATGCCACTTAGCATATCGGGTTAACCTACGTGTGGCCAATCTAAATTTCTCTAACTCCGACATCCTAGTGTACTCGAAATAGTGATCCATGCTCTCCTCCCAATTGATATACATCTCTTGTCTTCCATCAAAAATGGGTGTATAAGGTTGGGTGCTCCTAATGGGTCTCTCCTCGGAGTCAACCAAGTATGGTATGGGCTCCTTGGGCTAGACTCAGGGCAAGATCATGATCATAGGCTCTTGGATCGGGGAATTGGGCCCAGAGGAGTTGTTTAGCAGGGCCTTGCGGCTTCTGTCAATGCCTCTACTTGGCCATCTGATCAGTCATGCTTTGGTTGGTCTGGGCCAATTGGTCAGTTAGATTTTGGTTCAGTCGGGCCATTTTAATCATTCGGTTTTCATCAAGGTCTCAAAATTTTGGTCCATGGTTGCACTTGATTGAGCTAGGTGTTGCTAGTAAAATATCTCTGATCTGTGTGTCATGCGCACACAAACTCAAACTCGAGCTAGGGGTTTGCTAGACCTAGAGTCCAAACCAAATGTTAGGTCATATGACAATCTTGGTTATAGTAACTTGGCACCTGGCTAGGTAAGTGTAAGGTTGGTGGAGGTCCCTCTTTGCTTGCCTTAGACACCAATTTGAAATTGCCAGGTACGCGGACCACCCACCTTCCTTCGGGTCTCTTGTCCCTGAACCACTTGCCTAGACACCAATATACAAGCACACACAAACAAGTTGTCTAAATTGGCTTGATACTTGGTTCGACCCGACCTTGTGGGTGTCCCTAGCTCACTAGAGCAAATTAAGTGTCTACTCAGTTTTAATTAAGGGTTGGGTTCGCTATGCAGGTTGGTGATTTTTGGCTAGGGACAGGTAATGAAATCCTGACCCTATGTCATATTGATGCCCTTAATTGATTTACCATGAGATGAATGCAAACATGCATAAGAACCCTAATTTCAGGTGCAGAAATTGATTGTTGCAGTTCTAAAGTATACAGAAAAGTGCAATGTAACTATATCAAAAAAGTTTGAAAAAAATCACAGAACATTCCTAACTCATAGATGATATGCCATATAAAGGAAATTTAAAAATAAAATTGTGCTGTGCTAAGCAGATCCTGAATTTAGATAATGTAAAAGGAACAAAACAGAACATACAAAAATTTCAGTAATAATGATGGAGTGCAGGAATTTTCATTTTTTTTGTGATTTTTTTAGGATAAAATTATTCATGCTGATAGCTAACTTAATATGGATTAGGAAAAAAATTACTTCAATGAAAAATTAACTACTTTTTTTTAGAGTTTTATACGAATTATAGTCAGCCTCCTCAGAAATACAGCAAGCAGAAATTTTAAAGATGCTAGATTTAAATGATGCAAAACTATTCTTTAGAATTTTAAACTTACCTTCTTGTGTTCCCTTCAAGGGTCAATCACAATGGCACCCCTACACACCTTAGGAGATCCCCGTGGAATAAGAAGAGAGGGTCTTGAAACCTTACATTTATCCTAAGACCGAACGACCTGGTGAAGCACCCAAATCCAGGTACTGAACATTATGCAAAGCCCTAACCTACCATGCTTTGATACCAATTTGATGTGGGATGGAATTGAATGATGCAATCTAAGAAGAGATAGAAACAATTAAATGGAAAATGAAGTAAAGCAAGGCTACTTCTATATAAAAGAATGAAACTATCATGAAGGGATCTTGCATGTAAACTAAACCTAAATGAGAACTTTCACAATATTAAAGAGAAATGGATCTTCGTGGTTAGGAAATCACACATGATATGGCCTAATTAATTAACATTTCAGATCTGAATAAAAACTAAAGAGGGATAACCATGCATTAACATCTCATGGATTTGAAAAGTTACACTCAAGGACGAATCTTTGGGTGACAAGGTAATTCCTTCAGATATCGGGACTTCTTGTCTCTGTTTCTTACCTTAGAAGACCATCTTCCTTGGAACCTGGACATCCCGGGGATCCTACAT
Organism: Areca catechu; assembly: GCA_021397845.1. Taxonomy (NCBI): domain Eukaryota; kingdom Viridiplantae; phylum Streptophyta; class Magnoliopsida; order Arecales; family Arecaceae; genus Areca; species Areca catechu. Next base: position 111,631,932 of record CM038051.1, on the reverse strand, counting down.
AAACCATATTAGAATTTAGATGGAGATTGAAAGGTAGAAACAATTGAAATGTTGATTGAAGTTGAGAAGATGATGATTGGAGTAGAAAGCTTGGCCGGCTCCCTGAAATAGCTCTTCTTGCTCCTTTGAACGTTGGAAGGGTTGCTTAGATGGGCTAGAAGGTTGGCTAATAGCTATTGGCATGGAAGAAGAATTCTCTTGAAGTAACTAAGGGTCTCTCACCCACTCCATCTCGGAGGACATTGGATAACACCAAATGGAAGAATAAACACTCCTTTTTTCATTCAAATCATCATCATGTACAAGAGAGCTTGGAGTAGGTTTTATAAGCCTCCAAGGATTTTGAAATTTTGAATTACAAGGAGCTTGTCATGGGAGGTTCCTAGCTCTAAAGGTGGAATTCCATTACATGGAGATTTTATGGGAATAGCTAGCTAAAATGGTGGAAGAAAAACTTCTTGCCCACTTTGAATTTGAATCTCTCTTGGTGATGTGGCATTTGATGAGGTGGCTTGCTGAGGTGTACTTCATATGGTTAGGATGTTGACATGCATCCCACATGGCTTGTTGAAGTGGCGCCCTCCTTGGATTAACTTATTGAAATGTTTGAGTGCATTCCATCTTCAAATGAGCTTGCTTACATTAACCAATTCCAACTCTCTCTTGGACCCAACTACTAAATTAACTAAATACAAGACTAATTTGATCCTAATTGGACTCAAAAAACTCAAATTGAAATGAACCCACTCTAATTACATGACTCAAATTTAATTAAGAAGTAAACTAACTCTATTTACAAGACATGAAAGAATAAAGCCATACTGAATTGGACTGAAGCTCTTTTCAAACTTGGTGCCCGCACCAAAAGACCCATTAAGAGCACCCAACCTTATGCACCCCTGTTTGATGGATGACTAGACCTAAGGTGTATACTGAATGGGAGGATATGATGGATCAGTACTTTGAGTATACTAGGATGTCAAAGCTAGAGAAGATTAGTTTGGCTACACATAGTTAATCAGATATGCTAAGCAACATTGAAACGTACTAAGGATGAATGTTATTAGAAAGGAGAATAGATAAGTACCTGGAAAGCTATGAGGAGTAAGTTGAGAAAAGAGTACCTAGGTCCATTTTATGAGCATGAACTTTCAGCCCAATGGTGCAACTTAAGACAGTTTGACAAAACTGTATCTGAATACATTAACCAATTTAAGGAGTTTATTAGGAAGTGTAACATAGTTGAACATGAGTTTATGACCATATCGAGGTTTCGGTATGGCCTATGTGAGGACATCAGTTGGGAATTGTGTCACTGGTCGATTGAGGACTTAGAGGAAGCCTATCACAGAGCCTTGGAATTTGAGTCAAACCAGAGGGAACTCATATTTAGTCAAACTGAGTCCAACAAGAATAACCCTCCTACACCCTAGATCCATAGAACTTAACCCATAACCTTTAAACCCATAACCTTTAAACCCTACCTATGAACCCATAACCCTTAGTTACCCACCCTTGTTACCCCGGACCCTAGTCAATTTCAAACCCTCTTACCACCCTATTGTCCACCAGAATGACATTGAAGAGGAATTCCCCATAGAAGACTTAGAGTTAGTTGAACCAATAGATACTCAGTTAGAAGCCAACCTAGAATTAGTTTACTCAGTGGAAACCCAGTTAGAAGTCAACCCAAAGTTAGTTGAGTCGGAAGTCTAGTACAACCCACCCAGTTCAACCATGGATCCCAGATTAAAGATTTTCATGAAAGCCATGATTGAATAGTTTGACCAGTTGGAACACAGCTTGACCAAAGGAATAAATGTTTAACCAACTGATCCAATTGAATAAAGAAATGACCCATAGGATTGATCCATTAGATGACCAGGAAGAAGACCACCCAATATTAGTTGAACCTGACCATACCCAAGTAGGAGCAGATCTAGATTTAGCTAACCCTGACTATACCCAGATAGTAGTCGACCCAAAGTTAGCAGACCCTGATCACCCCCAAATTGAATCTGTAATGGAAGAGCAATTAGAGGAAGAGAGCCCAGACCCTGCTACGAGAGTACCACCTGAGGAAATCTTAGAAGATAATCCAATTGTAGAACCCAGTCCTAAATTTTGAACCATAAGAATTTACTAGGGACTTGATCTCTTTAAACCCATACCCTCAGGATGAAGTCACTTCTTTGACTCCACTTGATCTCTTCCCTAAAATCAATGACCTTTTCTTCCATAATGCGACCCTATAGGAATACCCCAAACCCATAAGGTAAATCTCATTAGTATGGGACTCATCCTTGAAACACCTTCTTGTCTCTAGTCTATCCGATTAATCCCAACCCCTTTTCTTACTTCCTACTCTATCCGACTAACCCTGAACCTACATCTTATTTTTATCCTTTCCTGAAACTTCTTCTATTTTTTCAATATTAAGTTACATTTTATAGGAGTTTGCATATTGCATTCGTTCATTATTCATGTCATGTTTGCATCTTACTTTAGGAGAACCCTATAGAACCTAGTAGGAGTACATAGTAAGTTCTCATGTGCGTGCCATGCTAGGGTCAAACCTAATCAGTCTATAGTCTGTTTGGTTTTGTCCCATAGATTTCAATAAAATTTTCTTTGATAGGAAGGTCTAGTCGAGTCTAATAGGTGTTAGTTGAGTCTAATAAATCCATAACCTTGAATCATCTGCCTGCACCTACACTAACCTCTGCACAGTATATGCATCATGAAATTAGTCAAGAGGTGAACATAAGTAATGAACTAAATAACAACTTGGCTAATTTCCAAAGGAAAGATAAAGAATTTTTTACAGAGGAATATGTGATGATAAAAGAATTTTCTACTCGCAAAGCTGGCCCATCCAAAATAATAAAGAGTAATGGACCCAATGCCTATGTGCTTGAGATATTACCTAATTTAGGTATTAGCTCCATCTTCATCATCTCATATCTTAAAGAGTATAGGGAGCCAGCAGTGATACCCAGCGAGCTCCTTGAGCCACTCCTTTTCTTTGTAAGTGAACCCATCCCAGAGCGACCACATACAATTTGGCCTTTTGGTGAGGAACAGATTGAGAGAACTTTGGATGATCAAGCTACCAATACCCATAATAGAGACTCTCCGCGTACTTATCCGGTGGCAAGGTCGGCCAGAATCTGAGGACTTCTGGAATGCTGGTGCGGATCTGCAACGCCTCAACCCAGACCTTCCTTGAGCCAAATTGACTCTCACTCGACAAGGTCGAGTTTCTCCTGCCACGGAAGAATTTATGGATACTAGGATCAGACACAGATCACTGGATCCCATATAGTTTACTTAGTCATGTGTCAAAGTTTTGAAAATTATGTAATCAATTAAGATTGAGCCCCTGTAATAAGTTGAGGTTAGTGGATTTGTCTCAACCCTCAATCTTAGTCCAATTTTAAGTCCTGTACTTCAGTTGTGAGTCCAGTATGAGTTCAAATTTTGTACAGAAAGAGGTTACCTTAGTTTGGAGTTCTACCATGCCACATCCAGGAGTCAGAGGTCACTACATTACCTTGTTGAATTTGTGTGACATCCCAGGATCCAAAACACTTCCAAAAACCCTGATTCCTTCTAGATATTTTTCACTTGTCCAGATTCTAGTCCATATGCTAGAGCATATTCCCAAACCAAGGCATACATGATTCCAAAGGTCCATCTATGCCCAGCCAAGGAGAAATCAAGTCCAGGCACCAAGCCCAAGCCCTTAAGAAGCAAGATTCCAGCTAGATTCCAAGGAATATGCCAGCCCATGCACCCAGCCCCTGGAAGCCCACCTAGGCCCCTCAAAAATTCATCCAAGCCCATGAAGGAGGCATCCTTGCTGCTACCCCAAGGTCCAAAATTGAATTTATGGAGTTTGACCAAGTCCAAGCCAAGTGGAGGTGCCCATGATTTGACTAATCAAAGCATGAAGGGAGAAGGAGAAGACTAGTCTAAGTCCTAACCTCTTAGGCTTTCTTTCCTAACCTATTAGGATCTCTTTTCCTAATGTCTTAAGGAATGGTTATCTCGAACCGTTGACCCATAAAGTAATTTTGATGATAATAAAACATTGGAACATATATTTGGTTATCTAACACTCTTCAAATGGTTGACAAGTTTTTATAGGACAACTACATTGACATACTTTTTAAACCCTACAATCTTTATTATTTTGTGTTGAGTTGTAAGTGATTAGAATCTTGTAAAAAAGAACCCAACAAAAAATTTCCTACTTAAATCAAGATAAAGGGTTACTTCTAATAGTTTTCAAGCTTCAATTTTTCTTGATTTCATTGTAAGAAGACCTTGAGGAAGTCTTCAAAGCTTGGCACAAGAGTTCTGAAAAATTGAATTTGATCTAACTGAAGAACCAATCTCGAGCCGATTGGATGGAGGAACCAGTCGACTCTGGCACTAGCACAAGAAAGAAGTTCTCTGGCACACAGATCCAACCGACTGGCACCAAGGCCCAGCCGACTCATCCAGAACATGGTTGAGAACATTATGAGAATCTCAGGGATCCGAGCCGACTGGATTTCAGCATAGTCGACTCGTCTAGAGTGAACCATTTTCTTAACCGTGGAACCTAGCCGACTGGTGTTCAACCCGAACTTGATCCGAGCCGACTTAAAGAATGTCCAAGCCGACTGGAATGACGGGGTCACCTCCAATGACTAGTTCCAGTTTTCTATTTTTGAAATCCAAAAGTGCTCCAACGGTAACCTATCACTTCCCAACGGTCTACGACGTTCAAAATCAAGGAAAATAGTTGAAGTCTCTATAAATGAGGTATGAGAACATCTTTGGAGAGACTAATGAGTTAATGAACAATTATTGAATATTTATTGAAGTAAGAGAGAGAGCACTTGAGCTTTGAAGTCAGTCTTCAAGCCTTCACCAACTCTTATCAGAAGCTTGAAGCATCTTTTGAGGAAGCAAGGAAGCCATTGAAGTGCATTGAAGGGCATTCAATTGAGCTTCACTCGAGCTGCATCGGCAACCACCTGACAACTGAGTTTTCAATTTTGTTGCTTTTTTATTCTACTCTTAGAATATTTGGGTTATTGATGACCCAGTTGTAAATCCAAATAGGTTTCTTTGGTGAGCCTTTTCAAAACCAAAGTATAGAGGTCTAGGTGAGCCTGTGAAAACCTAGAGTAGGTTTTTTTTTTGGTGAGCCCGGTTTAAAAACCAAGTGTAGAGGTTGGGATTGTGAGCCTGTAAAACAATCCGACTGTATTCCGGTTTGGAAGATTAGTGGAAATCCCAAGTGGTGAACTTGGATAGTGGATGTAGGAGTTGGTTGCTCCGAACCACTATAAATTTGCCTTGTTTTGTGTTGTGCTTGATTTACTTTTCAGCTTTCCGCACTTATTTCTGTTTAACACAGCACTCAACCACTAAAAGAAATTACTTGTGCACATAATTGCAAAAAATTTTGTAATTCCCAATTCACCCCCTCTTTGGGAAAAGCCACCTAGGCAATAGCTGGTATCAGAGCAGTGTCTCTGATTACTTGAGTAAAGATTGATGGCTCATCCCATGAGTACATCCTTGGCCGAAGGCTAGTCAACAAATAGACCTTCATTATTCACAGGCACTAATTATTCTTATTGGAAAGCACGAATGAAGATTTACATTCAAGCTGTAGATTTTCAATTATGAAGGTCATCTTAAAAGGGCCACACATTCCCACAATCAAAGTTGATGGTGTGGACATCCCTAAGCCTGAAGAGGACTGGGATGATCATGACATCAAAATAGGGAAATTGAATGCCAAGCGATGATTTTATTATATTGTGCTTTAGATGCAAACGAGTTCAACCAAATTTTTACTTGCTCTTCTGCAAAGGAAATCTGGGACAAACTCGAAGTGACCCATGAGGGAACTTCCTGAAAGGATTATGCCCTATAAGCCAATATCTGTATCTCCCAGACCATTGTAAATTGACAAATTAATAAAGGCAATAATTTTTTCATCATTCGCTGTGTCATTATATGATGAACCCCAGATTAGGGCTATGGTTGTAGGGCTATGATGAGATCATACCAGTGAGATCTAAGGCCTTAAAACCCTAATCTAGAATATTCCTAGTCATAGGACCCTGAGTTGGGGATCAGGGTTTCCGGTAAGACTGGCACATCCTATGTATGCTAAAAAGGGTGACTGCTCTCACAGTCATTGGTGACACTAATACAAGATGTGGGTGCTCATTAGAGAATGAGTTCACTGAATAGATCCAGTTTGAGAACATCTAATGGAGCCTTAGCTGCATGTCAATAGATGTTTCACATAGTGGAGTTGTACAAGTAGTCCTATGACCTGAGACTGCCATAATACCTTATGTACATGAACCCATGCTTTGGTTCAATCTCAATCATGACACTGGGTCATGCACGAGGTTGATGCTGGGTATGGAGAATTGTATATGAAGGTAATGAGTAGGTCAACAAGGAATTGATCACTCCTAAGAGGAGATTGCATCCAGCCAAATTAGGTCAGATGATGATTCAGGAAATCTTTGATCAAAGTACAGATATTAGAAATGATTTCTAATATCGAATTAATTGAATCATTAGTGTATGACTGAGCTGGGAATGAGTATAAACTGGATTTGACATGATTCCATATCCATAGTTATACTCGGGATGTAAGATGATTAAAGGATCGAATTGTACGGGAACTTTCCACTGAAGGGTAGTTTTGGAATTACACCAGAATTTCCATATCTTCCGGGAAGACATGACACGTTGCTAGACGTCAATCTTGTCTTGTGGGTTGATCAAATTAATGGTTTAATTGGATCACTAATTAGGAGGAGTCCTAATTGACTGACTCGAGTTAGCTCGATTTGACCTAAATCGATTAGAATGAGTTCTGATCAGATTAGGTCAACTTGCACTTGGACCAACTGCTGGCTAAGTATGGAACCCAATGGGTCACACACTTAGGACAGATAATCAAGGATTTAATTTGGAATTAAATCTCGTTTGCAGATGAACACACTAGCATGTGTTGCAAACCATGGCTTCTACTTGAATCGGATTCGAGTTAGGGTTCCGATTTGGTCTTTTTTAGATCCAAATTCATTCCGGTTTGAATCTAATTGAAGATTCAAAATGTTGGGCTAACAGTAGGCTAGCAATTGGGCTAACCTAAGAGGCTAAACCCTTTCCACATCACCTAAAACCCCTCCCCTTCTCTTCCCACGCGCGCGTGCAAGGAGAAGAGTCCACACGCGCGTGGACTCTCTCCAAGTCGCGTCTTTGCGTGAAAAGAAAGAAGAGACCGGCGTCTTTTTGGCTGATGAGGCTGGATCAGAGTCCACCTAGGCGTGGACTCTTCAAAAAATTGGAATTACCGTGAAAAGAAAGAAAAAAACACCGAAGGGGCGCGACTCTTCTTTCTGCCGCGCCCTTCTGAGTTTTTCACACGTCCTTCTTCGCATCTTCCTATCCCAAAGGCTATGAGATTAATCCCAAGGCCGTGAGATAAAGAGAGAAGACGTGAGAAGAGAGAGGGGATGTGAGAGGATGTTTTCAGATGAGAAGGCGCCTCTCTGTCACCTATTTAAGAAGAAGGCTTCACCGTAAAATTTAATTCCAGATTTTCTACGGCGAAGCCTTGCTTCTCTTTCCTTCTCCCTCTCCAGAAGATTGTTTCCCCCCCTCCTCTCTTTCCTCTTTGATTCCTTTACAGAGCCTACGCTCTGTCGAATCTCAGAACAGAAGGAGAGTCAGAGAGAGAAACTCTCCGACGGTAAAGGAAGAAGGCGCCTCTTATCTTTCTTTCTTACATTAGACAACTTTTGTCTTAATTTTCTTCTCCCTCCAAGACAAGCCTTGTCTCATTTTAGGACAAGGGCTTATTCTTAAGACAAGAGTGTCTTAAGGGCCAAAGTTGCTAAAAACTAGGAGAAGAGTAAGAGAGAAGGTTTAGTCCCCGTTTGGCTAGAGGAGTTCTAGCCAATAGCCCATATATCAAGTTCTTGGGGTAGAACTTGATTGGAAGGAACCCAATTGATGAGTCACTGTCTTGATCATCTGCCCGTGTGGATCACCATCGGAGGGCGGACAAGTGGACGCCTGGTGTGTTCAAAAAGTTACTCAATTTGGAGTTTATTTCTACATCAGATTGGATATAGCGATCTGAGGTTAGTGTCTAAACTATGTTTAAATTTGGACATGCATGTAGTCATAAGTTTTAATTGCTAATAAGGAGATTTTGGGATTAGGGTTCGGACCTGATTTCATAAAATTTTGAAATCCACACTTCCGCACTGGTTCCTGAACCTAACAGTGGTATCAGAGCCTCCTTATTAATTAAAACTTATGCAGTTCATTCGTGATGTAGTATCAGTTTAAAGTTTTTATATTGATGCACAATATTGGACATGCATTGATGATTGAACATGAGTTTGATGATTGCCACCAGTTAGGGTTTTTCACTGAAACCCTAATTGTCTTAGAGATATGATTAGCCCTGGAGCCATCATACTGAAATAAGGTTGCCCTGGCATAATGGTGTATCCATTATATGGTAAATGGTTGTCCTAGTATGATGGCACACGTTTCACATATTTGCTTAGTTTAAAGCATGTATTAATATATGTGATAGCTTTTAATCGAATGTGCTGGCATTGCATAAATCCCTCTTAAAATTATATTAAGTGATAGTATAGTTAACCGATAAGCATTATTAGTCATGATGGATAATTAGTCATTTCGGTGTCTAGAAAGGTGGTTCTGGGAAGGTAAAGGGAATCGTGGTTTTTAATTGGTTCCGTTGACTGACCTGGCCAATTTTAAATTGGTGTCTAGGAAAGCAACGGGGGACCCCCACATCTCTTCCACTAGCCTGGCCGATCTGATTGATTTAATTCGTGACTAACATGCTTGGTGTTAAATACTATTATTGGCCTTCCTTCATGATAGGTCATTATTGTGTTACGATCTATACTAGGTTTGTTGTGTACACACAAGACCTAATATGGTGACTAACACAATTTTTGGCCTAATACAATATTTGTTTATGGCATGATTTAATGTAATATTTTGTTGTGTACACACAAGGGTATTACTATTAAAGTCATGACTATATGGCAATAAAGGGTCTTACTTAACTAAAATATTATAGTTTGTTGTGTATACACAAGGCTATTAATATTTTAGAGGCCGGGATAAGTTGAGAATTGTACGGGTTACAATTGGAAAGAGTTTTCCTACCTATGAACTTATATAAGATTTGTTGTGTACACACAAGGTCTTTTATAAGGGATTGGGATCTCAACCCCACTAAGAAAAACTAATTAGGGTTTTCTCGATCATCGTATAGAGGGTTATGATGCTCGATAAAATAGTGGGAACATAATTAAATTAAAGTCCTAATTTAATCATGTATTATCATTTCATGGTTGTTTGCTTATGCATTGTTCTTTGTTTAAATGTAGATAAATGGCCTCTTCACTCTCACTCCGTAGTATTTAGATGCCAACAAATTGACTGGGCCTAATTATGTTGATTGGCTGAGAAATTTAAAAATAGTACTCAGTCAAGAAAGAATTTCCTATATTCTTGATACCCCAATTTTGGAACCACCAAGGGAAGATGCCTCGCAAGAGGAGAAGACCACATATAATATGTGGCAAAATGACTCACTTACTGTCAAGTGTGTTATGCTTGCCTCTATGACTAATGAGTTGCAGAGGCAGCATGATAGCATGGATACTAACTCCATACTGCTCAATTAAAAGAGCTTTATGGAGAATACAGTAGAACTGCTAGATATGAAATATCTAAGCAGTTGTTCCGTGCAAGGATGACAGAAGGTACATCAGTACAAGACCATGTATAAAGGTAATTGATCTAATCACTCGATTAGGTCAATTAGGTTTTGTAATGGATGGGAGTTGAATCAAGACTTGATCTTGCAATCACTCCCAGAGTCATTTTCACAGTTTGTTCTTAATTACCATATGAACAAACTTAATTCTTCCTTGCCTGAGCTGTTGAATATGTTGAAGACAGCAGAGAGCCATGTAAAGAAAAATAAGGCTCCAGTTCTTCTTGTGGAAAAGAAGAAGACAGGCAAAGGGGTTCCAGTAAGAGGATGAATCCCAAAGGGGGCATTAAGAAGAAGAAAGGAAAGAAGGCCTCCGGACAGATGACCTGCTTCCATTGTGGCAAGCCGGGTCATTGGAAAAGAAACTGCAAGGTTTACCTTGCAAGTTTGAAGCCTGGTGCATCAGAGGCACCAAAAGGTATGAAAGAAGTTCATACTATTTTGTCATTGGATTCTTCCATTTCAAATACTTGGGTGTTGGATACCGCCTGTGGTCATAACATCTGCAAATCATTGCAGGGACTTCAGGGGCTTAAAGTATTGAAGGAAGGTAACTTTGAGCTCTACGGTGCTGGAGGGGACCCCATCCAAGCAGAAGCAGTAGGGACTTATATTTTGAAGTTACCTTCAGGGAAGATCTTGGAGCTAAGGAATTGTTACTATATGCCAAAAATCATTAGAAATATCATATCTGTACCCTTGTTACTTAAACAAGGATATACTATGAATGTAATGAGCAGTGGCTGCTCAATTTCTTTATCTAATGAAATCATATGTTATGGCATATTCTGCAATGGTCTATTAACTCTTTCCACTAATGACAATATTTTTCATGTTTCCAACAAACGGAAAAGAGATGATGTAAACAATACCTTACTTTGGCATTGTCGACTTGGACATATTAGTGAGACTAGGATTAACAAGTTATACAAAGAAAATTTCTTTGATCCTTATGACTATGAGTCATAGGAACTTGTGAATCATGTCTCATGGGTAAGATGACCAAGACTCCATTTAGTAGACATGGAGAAAGGACAAAAGAGTTATTGGGACTCATACACACAGATGTATGTGGGCCTATGACAACTCAAGCCTATGGTGGATACTCATACTTCATCACATTTACTGATGATTTTTCAAGGTATGGATTTGTGTATCTAATGAAACATAAGTCCGAGGCTTTTAAAAATTTTTAGAGTATCAAAGTATGGTAGAGAAACAGACAGGAAAAAGTATAAAGATCCTCCGATCAGATAGAGGAGGTGAGTACTTATCCACTGAGTTTCTTGATCACCTTAAAGATAAGGGGATCATCTCTGAATGGACTCCTCCTTACACACCACAATTAAATGGTGTTGCTGAAAGGAGGAATCGTACTTTATTGGATATGGTACGGTCCATGATGTGCTTCACGGAGTTACCTTTTTCTTTCTGGGGATATGCTTTGGAAACAGCAACTTATATCTTGAATAGAGTACCATCTAAAACTGTTCTAGCACTCCATATGAATTATGGAGAGGTAAGAAGCCCAATCTTAAGTATATTAAGATATGGGGATGTCCAGCCTATGTAAAAAGAAATTTTGGACATAAACTAGATGCTAGAGCAGACAAATGTCTATTTATCGGATATCCTAGAGATAGTATAGGATATGTGTTCTACCACCCTACTGAACAAAAGGTTTTGGTCAGTAGGCATGCCACTTTTATGGAAAGGAATTTATCCTACAAAAGGGCACTGGTAGAAATATCGAACTTAATGAGATTCAACAAATAGACACTTCTCAGTTAAGTAACAACATAGTTAATATAGAACCTGAACACACTCCTATCCGTAGGTCTGACAGGGTGCGACAGGCACCAGAGAGGTATGGGTTCATAATTGAAAATAATGAAGCCCAAATCATTCAAAATGATGAGCCTCTAACCTATACGGAAGCAGTCATGAGTAGAGACTCAGACAAATGGCTGGAAGCCATGAGATCCGAGATGGACTCCATGTATGTCAACCAAGTATGGTCTTTGGTTGATGCACCAGAGGGTATTAACCCTATTGGGTGTAAATGGGTCTATAAAAGGAAGATTAGGGTAGATGGCCAAGTTGAAACTTATAAAGCCAGATTGGTGGCTAAGGGTTTCAGACAAAAACAGGGAATAGATTATGATGAAACATTTTTCCCTGTTGCCATGCTCAAATCTATTCGGATTATGCTTGCTATAGCAGCATATCATGATTATGAGATCTGGCAAATGGATGTAAAAACTGCATTCCTCAATGGTTTCCTTGAGAAAGAGGTTTATATGTCACAACCAGAAGGTTTTGTCTTGGAGACTAAACCTAATCAGGTATGTAGGCTAAAGAAATCCATTTATGGATTAAAGCAAGCATCCAGGAGTTGGAACATCCGATTTGATAAAACAGTCAAAGAATTTGATTTTTTCAAAAATGAGGATGAACCTTGTGTACAAGAAGACTAGTGGGAGTGCCATAGTTTTCTTAGTTCTATATGTTGATGATATACTTCTTATTGGGAATGATATCCCAATGTTACAATCAGTCAAAGTGTGGTTATCGAAACAGTTTTCCATGAAAGACTTGGGAGAAGCATCCTATATACTGGGTATAAAGATCTATAGAGAAAGATCAAGAAGGATGCTTGGCTTGTCCCAGTCTAGGTACATTGACCAGGTGCTAAAGAGATTTAGCATGGAGGAAAGTAAAAGAGGTTACTTACCTATTGGTCATGGCATACGTCTTTCTAAGAGGATGTCTCCTAAGACACCTGAAGAAAGAAATAGAATGAATTCTATACCTTATGCTTCGGCTATAGGGTCGATTATGTTGCTATGTTATGTACCAGGCCTGATGTGGCATATGCCTTGGGTGTAGCCAGTAGATTTCAGGCTGATCCAGGAGAGGAACACTGGAAGGCTGTGAAAAATATTCTTAAGTACCTGAGAAGGACTAAGGATATTTTTCTTATATACGGAGGATCTGATCTTAAACTAGAAGCCTATTCAGATCTCTAGTTTTCAATCAGACTCAGATGATAGTAAATCCTTTCAGGGTATGTCTTTACCTTGAATGGTGGAGCAGTAAGTTGGAAGAGCACTAAACAGCAGACTGTAGCTGACTCAACTACCGAGGCAGAGTACATAGCTGTCAGTGAAGCCGCCAAGGAAGCTGTCTGGATGAAGAAATTCATCACAGAGTTGGGAGTAGTTCCTGAGATTGAGAACCCGGTGCCACTCTATTGTGATAACACTGGAGCAGTTGCTCAAGCTAAGGAACCGAGAGCCCATCACAAGTCCAAGCACATTCTGAGACGCTTCCATCTTGTCCGAGAGATAATCGAAAGACAAGAAGTCTACATCAATAGAGTAGATACAAAGAACAACATAGCAGACCCGTTCACTAAGGCTCTACCACAGCGGGAGTTTGATCGCCACCTCGATTGTATGGGGTTAAAGAATAAGAGCGATTGGCTTTAGTGCAAGTGGGAGATTGAAAGGATTATGCCCTATAAGCCAATATCTGTATCTCCCAGACCATTGTAAATTGACAAATTAATAAAGGCAATAATTTTTTCATCATTCGCTGTGTCATTATATGATGAACCCCATAGATTAGGGCTATGGTTGTAGGGCTATGATGAGATCATACCAGTGAGATCTAAGGCCTTAAAACCCTAATCTAGAATATTCCTAGTCATAGGAACCCTGAGTTGGGGATCAGGGTTTCCGGTAAGACTGGCACATCCTATGTATGCTAAAAAGGGTGACTGCTCTCACAGTCATTTATGTAGGACACTAATACAAGGATGTGGGTGCTCATTAGAGAATGAGTTCACTGAATAGATCCAGTTTGAGAACATCTAATGGAGCCTTAGCTGCATGTCAATAGATGTTTCACATAGTGGGAGTGTACAAGTAGTCCTATGACCTGAGACTGCCATAATACCTTATGTACATGAACCTATGCTTTGGTTCAATCTCAATCATGACACTGGGTCATGCACGAGGTTGATGCTGGGTATGGAGAATTGTATATGAAGGTAAATGAGTAGTCAACAAGGAATTGATCACTCCTAGTAGGAGGAGATTGCATCCAGCCAAATTAGATCAGATGATGATTCAGGAAATCTTTGATCAAAGTACAGATATTAGAAATGATTTCTAATATCGAATTAATTGAATCATTAGTGTATGACTGAGCTGGGAATGAGTATAAACTGGATTTGACATGATTCCATATCCATAGTTATACTCGGGATGTAAGATGATTAAGGGATCGAATTGTACGGGAACTTTCCACTGAAGGGTAGTTTTGGAATTACACCAGAATTTCTATATCTTCCGGGAAGACATGACACGTTGCTAGACGTCAATCTTGTCTTGTGGGTTGATCAAATTAAATGGTTTAATTGGATCACTAATTAGGAGGAGTCCTAATTGACTGACTCGAGTTAGCTCGATTTGACCTAAATCGATTAGAATGAGTTCTGATCAGATTATGTCAACTTGCACTCGGACCCACTGCTGCTAAGTATGGAACCCAATGGGTCACACACTTAGGACAGATAATCAAGGATTTAATTTGGAATTAAATCTCGTTTGCAGATGAACACACTAGCATGTGTTGCAAACCATGGCTTCTACTTGAATCGGATTCGAGTTAGGTTCTGATTGGTCTTTTTTAGATCCAATTCATTCCGGTTTGAATCTAATGAAGATTCAAAATGTGGGCTAACAGTAGGCTAGCAATTGGGCTAACCTAAGAGGCTAAACCCCTTTCCCACATCACCTAAAACCCCTCCCCTTCTCTTCCCACCCGCGCGCGCGCAAGGAGAAGAGTCCACACGCGCGTGGACTCTCTCCAAGTCGCGTCTTTGCGTGAAAAGAAAGAAGAGACCGGCGTCTTTTGGCTGATGAGGCGTGGATCAGAGTCCACCTAGGCGTGGACTCTTCAAAAAATTGGAATTACCATGAAAAGAAAGAAAAAACACCGAAGGGGCGCGACTCTTCTTTCTGCGGCGCGCCTTCTGAGTTTTTCACGATCCTTCTTCGCGTCTTCCTATCCCAAAGACCGTGAGATTAATCCCAAGGGCCATGAGATAAAGAGAGAAGACGTGAGAAGAAAGAGAGGGACGTGAGAGGATGTTTTCAGATGAGAGGCGCCTCTCTGTCGCCTATTTAAGAAGAAGGCTTCACCGTAAAATTTAATTCCAGATTTTCTACGGCGAAGCCTTGCTTCTCTTTCCTTCTCCCTCTCCAGAAGATTGTTTCCCCCTCTCTCTTCCTCTTTGATTCCTTTACAGAGCCTAGGCTCTGTCGAATCTCAGAACAGAAGGAGAGTCAGAGAGAGAGAAACTCTCCGACGGTAAAGGAAGAAGGCGCTCTTATCTTTCTTTCTTACATTAAGACAACTTTTGTCTTAATTCTTCTCCCTCCAAGACAACCTTGTCTCATTTTAGGACAAGGGCTTATTCTTAAGACAAGAGTGTCTTAAGGGGCAAAGTTGCTAAAACTAGGAGAAGAGTAAGAGAGAAGGTTTAGTCCCCGTTTGGCTAGAGGAGTTCTAGCCCATAGCCCATATATCAAGTTCTTGGGATAGAACTTGATTGGAAGGAACCCAATTGAGGAGTCACTGTCTTGATCATCTGCCCGTGTGGATCACCATCGGAGGGCGGACAAGTGGACGCCTGGTGGGTTCAAAAAGTTACTCAATTTGGAGTTATTTCTACATCAGATTGGATATAGCGATCTGAGGTTAGTGTCTAAACTATGTTTAAATTTGGACATGCATGTAGTCATAAGTTTTAATTGCTAATAAGGAGATTTTGGGATTAGGGTTCGGACCTGATTTCATAAAATTTTGAAATCCACACTTCGCACTGGTCCCGAACCTAACACTTTCCAAGTGAAAATCTCTAAGATAAATCTTTAGTTCATAATATGAATTGTTTAAAATGGAACCTTGTAAAATAATTTTGCCATGTTCTCTAGATTACATATATTATTAATGGCTTAAAGAGTCTTGGCAGGGTATACTCAAATACTGATCTAGTTCAGAAGATACTCCGTTCTTTAACTGACAAGTGGAATCCAAAATGACTGCAATCCAGGAGGCTAAAGATCTCAACACACTACTACTGGATGAACTACTGGGATCACTTCATCACCCACAAGCTAACTATGCAGCACAGAACTGAAGATGAACAGAAGAAAAAGACACTATAGCCTTCAGAGCTGCTTCTGAATCAAAGAGGGATGATGATGAATCTGAAGAAGAAAGTGCCTCCTCCAATGATGACCTAAAAGATGATGATATTGTAATGGTTGTGAGGAGATTCAGAAAATTTATGGAAAGAAAAAAAGGAAGATACAACCCAAAATTTCATAGGAAAGATTATGGAAAAGAAAAAGAAAAGGACAGAGAGAAGATAAAGAAGTAGTCCCCACATGCTATGAATGCAAGAAGTCAGGGCACATACATGCAGACTATCCTCTATTGAAGAAATCCTTCATACAGAAAAAGAAGAAGAAAGCCATGGTTGCCACATGGAGCGATAGTGAAGAATCATCTTCATCCGAAGAAGAAGAGACCACCAAGACTGCAAATCTATGTTTAATGGGTCTCGAAGATGAGGTAACATCCCCTAGCACTTGCACTGAATTCACATTTGATGAATTAAATTCTGTTTTTCATGATTATTATCTGAATTTAAGAAAGATGGAGTAAAGATAAAATCATTAAAAAATATGAATGACTCTTTACTCAAACAAAACGATGAAATTTCAGAAAAGAACCTCTTGTTGCAAAAAGAACAGCATGACTTCTCTGAAAAATTGAAAAGCTAAAAAATGAAAATCTTCTATATGAGAGGAAAAACAATGATTTACTTGCTGAAAACATTGAACTGAAAAAGGAGGTTACAAAACTCAAGCCTTAGTTGAAAAACTTACTTTGTATTCAAATAAACTTGAGTTAATTTTAGAAAAACAACGGATTTCAAGAAACAAAGCTGGAATTGGTTTTAAAACTTCTATTATGAATGGAATTTCAGCAACTACTTTTATGAAATCTAAAGGAGCTATTCAAAACATTTTATCTCAAAAGGTTTTGGCCACACCAAAAACTGTTTCAACTTCAAAGTCTGTATTGTATGTTCCTAAGAACTTGAGCAAAAATGCATATATTCAAAAGGTTCAAAATATGCAAAATTGCATCAACTTTTAGAACTTCAAGTTCTGCTTCTATTAAAAACTCTAAAGTTGTATGCTATGTTTGCAAAAGAATAGGACATAAAGCTTTTGAATGCAATAATTATAGAAATGTCCTTAAGAATGTAAAAAAAATTTGGATTTTCAAAGGAACCACCTCTGCTGACCTGCAAGGATCCAAGGTAGCTTGGGTACCTAAAAGAATTCATGACTATTTTGCAGGAATGTCTTGCAGTCCAATGATTGAAGAAAAGGTGGTACTTAAACAGTGGCTGCTCAAGACATATGACGGATGACGAGGACCAATTTATCACCCTCGAAATGAAAGAAGGAGGCATGGTCACCTTGGAGACAATGGCAAAGGGAGAATAATCGGTATTGGTAAGATCAAATAACTCCCTTCACTTTTATTGAAAATGTTTTGCTAGTTGACAAATTGAAGCATAATCTCTTAAGCATAAGTCAATTGTGTGATAAAGGCTTCAAGGTTGTCTTTGAATCTTCTATGTGTATGTAACTAACTATTTAGATTCTAGCAATAAGTTCATTAGACATAGACTTGGGAATATCTATGTGGTAGATCTTAATGATCTTGTCATGTCAAGTTGCCCCAGTCTAGTTGCAATGAATGCTAAAACAAAGAGTCGGGTTTACTATGGCATAGACCGTAGGTCATGCTAGCATGCATACTTACCAAATTAATTTCTAAAGATCTTGTTAGAGGCATGCCAAAGTTTAAAGTTGATTTTGATCATGTGTGTGATGCATGCCAAATGGATAAACAAACCATGGAGTTTTAAATCAAAGAATATAGTTTCTACAACAAGACCACTTAAACTACTTCACATGGATCTTTTCGGACCTAGTAGGACCATAAGCCTATGAGGTATGAAGTATGCTTTTATAATAGTAGACGATTTTTCAAGATTTACTTAGATTTGTTTATTAGTTTGAAAGATGAAACTTTTTATGTTTTCAGAAAATTTCATAAAAATGTTTCAAATCAAAAGAACTTATCTTTAATTTCAATTAGAAGTGATCATGGAACTGAATTTGAAAATCAATTTTTTGAAGATTATTGTACTGAATTTGGCATAGATCACAACTTCTCCGCTCCTAGAACACCTCAACAAAATGGTATTGTAGAGAGAAAAATCGAACATTGGAATAAATGGCTCACACAATATTGTGCGAAGGCAATCTTCCAAAGTACTTTTGGGCAGAAGCGGTGAAACTGCTTGCTATATTTTAAACCGCATTTTGATCCATCCTATTTTAAAGAAAACCCCTATGAGCTTTGGAATGATAGAAAACCCAATATTAGTTATTTTCATGTGTTTGGATGCAAATGCTTTGGGCATAACAATGGAAAAGATAATTTAGGAAATTTGATTCTAAAGCTGATGATGCAATTTTCCTAGGTTATTCATTATATAGCAAAGCATATCGGGTTTTTAATAAAAGGACTCTTACTGTTGAAGAGACAATACATGTTGTATTTATTGAAACTAACCCTACACCTTCTAGACAAGAGAGTGCATAGATAATGATGCAGGTACATTGCAAAAATGAATGGATGACTTGAGCATTCAAGAAAGACACTCAAGATGGAGAAGAAACGATAAGTAAGGATCACACCGATCTACCAAGGGACTGGAGGTATGTTACATCTCACCATAAAGAATTGATCATAGGAGATCCTTTACATGGTTTTAGGACTATGTTTCACATAAGGATGCACATGATTACCTAGCCTTTGTATCACAAATAGAACCCCATAGCTTAGAAGAAGTTGAGACTGACCCAAACTGGATGATGGTAATGCATGAAGAATTAAACCAGTTTGAAAGGAATAAGGTATGGACACTTGTAGATAGGCCTGCTGACCATCCAATAATAGGAACCAAATGGGTATAGGAATAAATTAGATGAGCAAGGAAACATTATAAGAAACAAAGCTAGATTAGTGGCTAAGGGATATAACCAAGAAGAAGGTATTAATTTTTGATGAAACTTATGCACCCGTAGCAAGACTAAAGCCATTATATTACTACTTACATTTGCTGTGCTACATGAATTTCAAACAAAACTTTTCAAATGGATGTAAAAAGTGCATTTCTTAATGTTTTATCTCTGAACAAGTTTTTTGTGGACAACTATCAGGTTTGAAATCACTTTTTCCAAACCATGTATAAATTAAATAAAGCATTGTATGGTTTGAAACAAGTACCTAGAGCCTGGTATGATAGACTTAGCACTTTCTTAATTGAAAAATTTTTCAAGAAAAAATGTAGACAAAACCTTGTTTATCAAAAGAATAATATGACATCTTAATTGTACAAATATATATTGATGATATCATTTTTGGTACAACTAACCGAATCTCTATGTAAAGAATTTGCTAAGCTTATGCATGGAAAATTTGAAATAAGCTAATGGCGAAGCTAAACTACTTTCTTTGGACTTCAATAAAACAATAAAGGAAGGCATCTTCATCAACCAAGCCAAATACATCAAAGAAATCATCAAAAAATTTGGTATGGAGAGTAGCAAATCAATGAGCACACCCATGACCCAGCTTGCAGATTGGACAAAGATGAAAATGGATCTAATGTTGATCAAAGCTATATAGAGGTATGATCGGATCCTTATTGTTTTTGACTATAAGTAGACCTGACATTTTATATAGTGTATGTGTATGTGCTAGATTTCAGTCATCACCCAAAAAACACATATGCATGTTGTTAAAAGAATAATTACATACTTGAAATGAACAAGTAATTTAGGAATTTGATATTCTAACATTCTACCCTTGAATTTGATTGGATTCTTTGATGCTGACTATGCTGGTTGTAAATATATAGAAAAGCACTAGCGGTACATGCCAATTTCTAGGATTGAATGTAATCTCATGGCTTGTAAGAAGCAAAACTCCGTAGCCTTGTCCATAGATGAGGCTGAGTACGTGCTGCTGGTAGTTATTGTGCTTAAGTGTTAGGATTTAAACAACACTAAAGACTTTGATGTATCATAATCTAAAATTCAAATTAAATATGATAACACAAGTGCTATCAATTTGACAAAGAATCCAATTCAACCTCTAGAACCAAGCACATTGAAATTAGACATCATTTTATTAGAGATCATGTTTCAAATGGTAATATAAGTGCTTGATTTTGTTCCTACTGAAGATCAATTAGCTGACATATTTACTAAGCCACTTATCAGATAGGTTTGAACTAATTAGGAGTGGATTAGGACTTTGCGATCCTTTCTAAATTCTCTAATCTAATTCCTTAAAATTTAGGAACATTATCTAGAGAACCTCTTGATTTCATTCTATTTTATATAGCCTTATTTTCCTTAGAAACTCTCTCCAAAATCTCTCTGTTTGTGCTTAAATTTTCTAAAACTCTAATTTCTCTGTTCGGGTCGCTGGTTTCTTAAGCCGAGTCGACTGGATTTTCTTAGAGTTTTAAGCATGTTCTGGCCTAGTCGGCTCGAGCATTTTCGAGTTGACTAATTCTCTGATTATTTTGGGAGAGTTCTGGTCGAGTCGACTCGAGCCTTTCTATGGCTATTCGAGTTGACTGGAATTTCGCGCCTAAGTATTTATTTTGATTATAAACCCCTCTCCGAGCCGTTTAAACCTCTATTCTATCTTCTCTAACGTTCGTTCCTCTCCTAATCTTACTCCAAAGATTCCTATCTTTCGTCTAAGCTCTCCAATCTCTCAGTTTTCCCCTCTTTCCTTTCCAATGGCTCCAAGCTACTACCGAAACGCTCCATTAAGGCTGCTCCGTCTGTGAAAGGGAAAGAAGGACTAAAAGGCATCAAGAAGAGCCGACTGCCATTGTTCACATGAGGAACTTGTGGAAGAAGCTGCAAGGGATGCTCCTCCAACTGTTCCTAGTCAAGTCCCTTCGATGTCCACAAGACCGATAACCTCTGGCCGTTGCATTAACTTTGAGTTTATTAAGGCAATTGGGTTAAAAATCGGTGATCTGATTGAAGATCAAGGATGGAGAAAGTTTGTGCTCCCTAAATAAAAAGACTTACCCCTCTCTTGTTAGAAGTTTTATGAAAATCTAAGATTGGAACAAATCATGTTGAGTCCACTATTAAAGGAAAAAAGATTATTATCAATGAAGAATTCTACATGGTCTACTGGACTTACCTATAGATGGAGTGAAATTCCTAGTGATTGACAAGAGAAAAGGCTTTAAGAACAATCTTAAACAGAAAGGTTAGTGGAATTGGAATAGTTTTTGCTAATACCCTGTCTCTTGAAATGAGGCTGCTACATAATTTTATTTGCAGAATATTTTTTCCAAAGAACAGGAAGATTTGATTGGGTGAGTCAAAAAGACTTATGCCTAATGGAACACATCATGGAGAATACTCCTGTAAATCTATCCTACATTATAATTATGCAAATGAGGAGACAGTTAGAAAGGCCAAGTCATGCTTATGCTAGGAATGATGCTAACCCTGCTGTTTAAAGAGTCTCAAAGAGTAAGTTTGGAAGGTGAAGATAGAGTTGAACTACACCATACAAATGTCTACACTTCCAAATTACTAGAAAGAATGGGTTACATCCAAGTTGAAGGAGTTTAGAGGAGAGAAGGGACAAATGTCAGGGTAATAGGCAGCTCAAGCAGTGAAGAAGAAGAAGAGGAAGAACCTACTGGCATTGCTACAGTTGAAGCTGGAACATCTACTATCTTGCACCTGAGCCTGAGTCTCTTATTTCTGAGCCTGCTGCTACTTGTGAGGAGGCTGATATACTTTTCCTGATCTTGATACACCTGCACCCAGTTTGATTTGCCTGCAGCTGATACTCCTTTACTACACTTCACTCCGGTAGCTATACATCCTCCAAACATTCAAAGTCAATTGAAGATCAATGAGAACTTTGACTGATACACTGACAGGAACAATCACTTCTTTTTTTTGGTGATCTGAAGAAGTCAATGGATAGTAGACTGAATCAGCTAGAAGAACATGTTAAAATCTGCAAGAAAGGTTGAAGCAATAGAAGCTTCAAGATCTGCACCTCAAGTAAACTTCAACCAATCCTAGACCTGTATCTCTTCTAGTTATGAAACTATATTGAAATCTATGGATGCAACTTTAAATGAATATAGAACTGAATTGAATGAAGCCAAATGCACTTGGAACAATTGCAGAAACTAACAGATGCAGATGACTATACTAGAGGCATTGGGATTATCAGGTCAGAGCTTGGAAGACTTAGAGGATCTGCTGAAGCCTTTGCCAATGTCCAAGCTTCTGAACTATATACAATGCAAAAGGAAATCGATGAGATGAAAAAGGCAGTGAACAAGTACCTACAAGCCTCAGGATATGGAACAATAGCTTGGTGCAATATGGATGGAGATGGTTTCTATCTATGGCACTGTTAGATCCTTGGAGGTCACTGCCAGACTAGACCCTTGTATGATCCTCCTCCATTTCCACTAGGGCTCCTACTACTTTCTCACCATCCTAGCACCACCTCCACCTCATGCATCCTCTAGTAGACCTCCTAGACCTGCTTCTTGGTATGGTGCTAGTAACACCTATCAATGTACCTAAGGAAGAATCTGAATAGTGAGTAGTCTTTAGTATTTCAGTACTTTTTGGAAACTTTTTGAAGTTTAGGTAATGATTGAAGTACTACTGAATTTTTTTTGATGGAAATGCAATGAACTCTTTTTGGATACTTATGTGTATTTATTTTATCCTATTAACACTCTCTATATTGTTTAAATAGAATTCTCTCTCTATTTTGAGAAAGTGAAATTATCTCAAACAATCTTGATACATTCTCAATCTATTTAAATCTGAGCTTAATTGTTTAACCTTTTTGATTTGATGACAAAAAGGGGGAAACTATCATACAATATAGTGCATGAAAGAAGAAACTTAATGAATTGGATTAGAACTGCTAAAGTTAATTAGATAGGGAGAGAGCTTCATGATTTTTGCATGATTTTTGCATAACCTTTCTGCTAAATTGTTCAAATGAATGATAAAAGGAAGAAATTTAGAGAAATTTCATATTGTTTAGAAATTTTATAAAAAGGGGGAGATATACATGTTTAATTAACATGTTTAACTTTGCTTCAATGATTTTTTGATGCTATCTACTTATTACATCTAACTGTCAATACTTAATGCTGCTTGATACATCAAGCAATTATTCTCTGACACTTATAGCTTATAAAATTGGCTTTGTGCATAACTGTATAGCATATATTGATATACATCTGAGAATACAGTTAATATTGCGATACCCCGAACACATGTAAATGCTTACTATGATATACATCTACTTGTGAATAGAATAGATTCTTTTCATGCCGAGTATTTTCATCATCAAAAAGGGGAAATTGTTTAACCCCTAAAGATTTTGATGATAACAAAACATTGGAGCATACATTTGGTTATCTAATAACTCTTCAAATGGTTGACAAGTTTTTGTAGGACAACTACATTGACATACTTTTTAAACCCTGCAATCTTTATTGTTTTGTGTTGAGTTGTAAGTGATTAGAATCTTGTAAAGAAGAACCTAACAAAAAATTTCCTACTTAAATCAAAGATAAAGGGTTACCTTCTAATAGTTTTCAAGCTTCAATTTTCTTGATTTCATTGTAAGAAGACCTTGAGAAGTCTTCAAAGCTTGGCACAAGAGTTCTAGAAAATTGAATTTGATCTGGTTGAAGAACCAATCTCGAGCCGACTGATGGAGGAACCAGCCGACTCTGACACCGGCACAAGAAGAAGTTCTCTGGTACACTGATCCAGCAACTGGCATCAAGGCCCAGCTGACTCATCCAGAACATGGTTGAGAACGTTTGAGAATCTCAGGATCCGAGCCGACTGGTTTCAGCCTAGCTGACTCGTCTAGAGTGAACCATTTTCTTAACTATAGAACCTAGCCGACTGATGTTCAACCCGAACTTGATCCGAGCCGACTCGAAGAATGTCCGAGCCGACTGAAATGACAAGGTCACCTCCAACGGCTAGTTCCAGTTTTCTATTTTTGAAATCCAAAAGTGCTCCAACGGTAACCTATCACTTTCCAACGGTCTACAACGTTCAAAATCAAGGGAAGGCAGTTGAAGTCTCTATAATGAGGTATGAGAACATATTTGGAGAGACTAATGAGTTAATGAAATTTATTGAATTTTTATTGAAGTAAGAGGAGAGAGCACTTGAGCTTTGAAGTCAGTCTTCAAGCCTTCACCAACTCTTATGAGAAGCTTGAAGCATCTTTTGAGGAAAGCAAGGAAGCCATTGAAGTGCATTGAAGGGCATTCAATTGAGCTTCACTCAAGCTACATCGGCAACCACCAGACAACTGAGTTTGTCAATTTTTGTTACTTTTTTATTCTACTCTTAGAATATTTGGGTTTTGGTGAGCCCGATTGTAAAAACCAAATAGGTTTCTTTGGTGAGCCTTTCAAAACCAAAGTGTAGAGGTTCTAGGTAAGCCTGTGAAAACCTAGAGTTTTTCTTTGGTGAGCCCGGTTTAAAAACAAAGTGTACGGTTGGGATTGTGAGCCTGTAAAACAATCCGACTGTATTCCGGTTTAGGGATATAGTGAAAACCCCGAGTGGCGAACTTGGGTAGTCGACGTAGAGTTGGGTTGCTCCGAACCACTATAAATTTGCCTTGTTTGTGTTGTGCTTGATTTACTTTTTAGCTTCCGTACTTATTTCTATTTAACACAGCACTCAACCACTAAAAGAATTACTTGTGCACATAATTGCAAGAAATTTTATAATTCTCAATTCACCCCCCTCTTTGGAAAAAGCTACCTGGGCAACACTAACCTAAGTGTAACCTTAGTTAGGAGAGAGCATGGAAGCTCTATAATACCCTCCCCCTCTTTCTCTTGTAATAACTTTCCCTTATGAATACAATTTGCTAAATTTTGGGTCATTGCCTTGCTCTTGTATTGGTTCTTAATTTGAGTGCTCTCCTTGTGTACCTTGGCCGAATCCCTACTGCCCTAGCTTCCATCTGCATCCCAGGAGATCAGCCACACCCTAGGAAGTGAAGCCCTAGCTGCCATTCAAGACAAAGAGCTTTTTCTTCCCCAAGCCATGCACTCCTAACCCTAATTTAGATTTCTCTTAAACCCTAGTTTTTATTCCAATTTTTATTTGCTGTTTGATTGACCCCTGACGCTTACAGGATCCCCAAGGTATTTCACCTCCCAAGAAAAGCTTTCCTTTGCTTCAGGACCACCCAAATCAGCCATCAGATTCAGGAACAAAGGCTTCTTCATCCAGGCTCCAATCAGAGTGAGTGATCTCTTCCACTACAAAGTTTCAATCTCTGACTAGTAAGAAACCTTCCCTTCTCTTAATTTCTGATTTATTGAGATAACTATCCTAAGCCTGGAGTTTCTCAACTCTCGGTCCTGGATATTTATTATTCTATATGAGTTTTTGCGGGTACGTTAGTTTCTTGCATTACTAGCCTTATGCCGATTCTTTACTTAATTTTGGGTATTTAGCCACTGAATTAAAAATCTTTAAAATCATAAAAAATTAGTCTTCTATTTATCATCAGTCCTAGGTTCGTCCACATCTGTATGCAAATGTTGAGGACATATAATGCTCATTTAGTTTCCCACGAAGCAAAGACGGACCAGAAGCTGGAAAGCTTGAAGCAAATTCTTGCTGAGCGAAGCAATCAAAGAAATTGGCGGAGATCCTACTGTCCGCCTTGCCACCGATCTAGGACTACCAAGGAACTAGTGGAATCGGTCTCCCATAGACATGACTTTTCATTCCCGAGGCATTACATCAACTACACACCTCTAAATATATCTCGGGGACAAATATTGATAGAAGTTAAGAGTAGCGGTTGCCGGCAAGGAGGTTGCATGCTTGCCTGATCATCGCAATCCTGATAATCTACCTTGACCGTCATGACCACAAACATGACATGGAGCAGTGCATCCAGTTACAGAATAAGATCGAGCAATTTATCTAGGAGGGAAGCTTGATCGATTCCTCCGAAGAAGGGTGTTGTGGTGGGGACATCACACCCATCCGGGTTTTTCTTTTTTTTTTATCCTAGATTTTATTTTTTTATTTTTTAATAATTTTTTTATTTCACCTATTCCAGTTATCCCCACTATTCCCACTTTATCCCTCTTTTATTCTCAACTTATTCCTCCTAATCCCTGTCATCTTCAACCTCAAGACTATGTTACCAGAACTCCCAATCTTTTGCCACCGGTCCCGGATTCGCCATGCCCGACCATCGATGACCCCCGACAGCCATCCACCTCCCCCGGCGACGATTTTCTCATGGGAATGCCGATGAATCCACCAAACCACCAACGTCGTCTGCCCCCTGCTGCTCCGCCCATGCCATGCCATGCCCCTCACCCCCATGCCACCATCCATCGTTGCCGTTCGGAATCGCATAGCCGAGGCCACCTGCAGTCGGAGGAGATGCCAAGAACATGAATCGGCCATCCCCAAGCCCTTCTCCTTTGTTCCTTGTTCCAAGGCAAGTGGCGCCACCGCTTCTCCCTGCAACGCCACCCCGTCACCATCACCATCAACCTCGCCGCCTGACCACCATGAAGTCCGAAAGCTCCGTCAGCGGCTCATCGACGAACTGCCTGCTGCCATCCCCTCCGAGCCCCACCCCGCCGCAACCAGCAATTTTGGATCTCTCCCTCCTGTCCCCCCTGCTGACCCCCCCATCAAGCACCATCGCCACCCATGCCACCGAACCACCAACCTTCGTCTCCCCCTCCATGACGTCCTGATTGCTACAGGGCCCGTGATGTTTCAATTTAGAGCTTTTGTTTTCACCTGAACTAGATTTGTCACCTTGATCTCTCGAAGACATAACTTTATTCGCAGCAAAAGTGGATCTTGTGAGGAGGAGGAAGGCACAGAACTAGGTTATCCTCGGGACCAGGAATGCCTCCCTCTGTTCCACGGCCACGGAAGAAAAATTTATGCATGGATCTTAAAGCCCAAAGTGTTTGCACAGATCCTAGAGTAAAAAATAATTTTATATATTTCAAAGTTGTCTCAATCCTTCTACATAGATTTCAAGTATCATTGATCTTGGTGAATTCAGAGTATGCCTAATTTGTTTATTTTAAATCTAGATGTATGGACTAGTTAGGAAGTTATTTAAATTAGTTTTAGATTAGGATTAGTTTGATTTTCCACCATATGGGGAGGATTGTGTTTAGTTTTTTATCATATTTTTAGGCTACAAACAAAGTAGGTTGGGGTGTCACCTTTTATGAACTACATGCCTTGTATTCTTTACTTGGATCCCAAGTTTTGTAAGCCTATATAAAGGCATCTCCTCTCTTGAATAAAATATATGAAAAATTATGAATTTTTGAGAAAAGAGTGTTTTAGTTCTGCCTCCGTTAGGAGTAGGCATGAGGCCCATCTTTCCTTCACCTGTGGGTGTCGAGGGGCATGAGACCCCACTGCCTTTGCTTTTGAGTGTCGAGGGGTGTGAGGCCATAGTTATCTTCTTCCTCACTAAGTCCCCTCTATGATCATGGAGCTTCTCCTTCACGGCCCCAGGTAGCAACATGGGTGGGACGCCCTAGGCTCCGCATGTAATAAGATGGGTAGGACATCCTAGACTACATGTAGTAGGGTGGGTGAGGTGCCCTAAAGGTGTGACGTCTCTCCATGAAGGTAATCCCAAGTCCATAGAGTATCCATCTTTCTCTCCCTTACATTTTTTTTCGCCTTCTTAACCATAATCACAGGAGACTTCTTAGCTCTCCAATGATCCTCCTAGCCCCCCATTGTCCCGCATCAATTTTGGTATCAGAGCAGGAGAGGATTAGGTTGAAAAAAAAAGTAAAAAAAAGAGAAGAGAAAAAAAAAAATTACAGCGAGCCTGACTCAATGGAGTCGAGTTTTTCCCACCCCAGGAAATGATGGGGACAATACAACCCTTCCAAGTTTTTCTTTTTTTATCCCAGATATTATTTTTTCATTTTTTGTAATTTTCTTATTCCACCTATCTAGTTATCCCCACTATTCCCACTTTATCCCTCTTTTATTCCCAACTTATTTTTCCTATCCTCATCATCTTGAACCTCAAGACTATGTAACCAAAACTCCCAATCTTTCATCGCTGGCCCCGGATCCACCACGCTCGACCATCGACGACCCCCGACAGCCATCCACCTCCCCCCCCGGTGACGATCTTCTCATGGGAATGCTAGTGAATCTCTGGAACCACGGCCACCACCCACCTGCTGCTGCTGCACCCGTGCCATGCCATGTACCCCTCTCCCCCGTGCCATTGTCCACCACTACCATTCGGAATCTCATCATCGAGAGCCACCCATAGTCGGAGGAGATGCCGATAACATGAACCGACCCTCCCCAAGCCCTTCTCTTCTATTCCTTGTTCCAAGGCAAGTGGTGCCACCGCTTCTCCCTGCAACGCCGCCCCGTCACCATCAGCCTCATCGCCTGGCCACCATATATGTTGGATGAACCTAGGACTGATGATAAATAGAAACTAATTTTTTTTGTGATTTTAAGATTTTTAATTCAGTGGCTAAATACCCAAAATTAAGTAAAGAATCAGCATAAATGCAAGAAACTAACATACCCGCAAAAACTCATGAAGAATAATAAATAGCCAGGACCCGAGAGTTGAGAAACTCCCAATTTAGGATAGCTATTTTTCATCAAATTAGAGATTAAGAGAAGGAAGGATGTTACCAATCAGTGAATTGAAGAACTTCCAATGAAGAGATCACACAGCACTCTGATTAGAGTCTGGATGATGAAGCTTAGTTTCCTTAAATTTGATGGCTGATTTGGGCAGTCCTGGAGGCAAGGAAAGCCTCCTCTTGGGAGGTGAAACACCTCGAAGATCTTTCAAGCATCAGGGGTCAATCAAAACAGCAAAGCAAAACTGCAATGGAACCTAGGGTTTAAGAGAAATCAGATTAGGGTTAGGAGTGGGTGGCTCAGGGAAGAAGAAGCTCCTTGTCTTGGATGGTAGCTAGGGCTTCACTTCCTTGGGCGTGGCTGATCTCCTGTGATGTAGAAGGGTGCTAGGGCTGCAGGGATTCGGCCAAGGTACATAAGGAGAGCACTCAAACCAAGAACCAACATAAGAACAAAGGCAATGACTCAAAATTTCAGCAAATTGTATTCATAAGAAAAAGTTTTTTACAAGAGGGGGAGGGGTGGGGTATTTATAGAGTTCCCATACCCTCTTTAATTAGGGTTACTGTCATGCCATGAATCCAGATCTAGGATCAGCTACGTGACCGGCCGCACATCCTAGGTATCACCCTATAGATCATGCCAGGAAGGTTCACCGGAAGGGAGGGAAGGGACCGGCGGTCCCATCGACGGCTGTCCGACCACCTGCCAGAGAGCACAAAATAAATCCCTCCCCCAGTTTAACAAAGCTGGCTCCACAGAAAACAGGGCTAAACAAAACTCCATGACGAACGCCGGAAGGAGAGATCGACGGCGATCATCGCAATCATCTGCCGAGAAGATGATTGAAAGAAAGGGAAACTGGTGGCGATCAATGACCACCCAGCCTTTCTTAAAATCCCAGAGAAGGAAATAAAAAAAATGGGATGAACTCCTCCCTCCTCCCCGTCGATCACCCCTACACAAACCATGCCTGAGAGAAAATGGGGAAGATGGACTTACCGGTGGGGTAGGTTTCGGGTCGCGGCGGCCACCGGAGGAGAAAGCATTCCAGAGAGAACTGAGATGCACGAGGGAAAATCGTCGGGCGTCCACTGGAGGAAAGGAAATCTGGATCGGACTAAGGCACACGAGGTCTCCTTTAAAACCCGAGGAAGACCCTTATCCCCCCGCACCATCGACTTGCCTCTCCGAAGCCTCCGCGGTCATTCCGAACGTTCGGTGCCAGGCTTCATCCGAACTGAAGTCGGCAACCCGTTGCCGATTTTAGTCCAAACATGCATGGGCCTGGCCTCACTTGGGATGGGCCTCACATTCTCTCCTCCTAACAAAAATTTCATCCTCAAAATTTAAGTCTTCTAAAATCAAAGATGCGCAATTCAAAACTTATATGATTCATTTGTCCAAAATTCGATAATCCCAATAAAAGCTCCTATGCATTCATCATAATACACTTTAATACTAATATCTTTAATTCACCACTCTTCCGTTGCGCACTCTGATATAAATTTTCAAATTCTCTAATTTGATTAGGTAAATTTCTAACAAGGATACCACCACTTCACAACAAAATCCAACCTTCAAATATCAAGATCAAAACTATTAAATTTTCTTGTCCTTACTAGGCCTCGAGCATATCACATCAATTTAAATTCTGATCCATTTTCTATATTTAAAGCCTTTACATAAATTGTATCATCCATTCAGTACATCAATAATCTGGTCCCAATTCGAACTATTTATGTTTTCCTTAACAATTCAATTGAATAATTTAGATCAACTTTTCTCTTGGAAAGTTAACATTAACTCTAACAAAATAAATGACTTGGAGTTCAACATATCCATTAAGCTCCATAAACATATGGAAGATCAAATAATCCAATCCAAAACTGCTAACATAATCCATCAAAGATATTACCAAAATATGTATTCCATGACCACATAATATCCTTTAATCCGCTAATGGCAAATTACAAATCTAAGCATTATCCAAAATATATGTCCATTGCATAATTTCAATAATAATCTATATACAGATTCATCGAAAGATTCTCCTTCTTAATCTCCTTAAACTCTTTCATAACCTACATCAAACATCTTGCAATAGTCTCCAATTTATAATCTAGAATTTAACAAAACTTGCAAGCTATCATGATCTTCATCCATATCATCTGATTAAGAACTAAATATACATATTTAACATACCACAATATATTATACTTCCAATCCACTACTTCTGAAGCTGGATCAAACCCGTTTATCAGAGATAAAAACAAATCTTATCCAGCTCTTCAATATTCATAATATATTTACTTATCATGATCAACTAGTATCCACCATTCAGCCTTTTACACTCATCCAAGATCAATCTCTATAAAAACATATTCCTCTATTATGATAATTATATATCAATTCTATGCACAATACTTAAAGATTATAAATCCATACTTTGAATCCATCATATCCTAACTAATCTTAATACTAAGTTCAAATATCTTTTAAGTCACAATCCATAGCGATTACAACCTAAACTTCAATATCATTCAAATCACATCCTAATCACTTATATCGGTCTCAAGATATCATTCAATCATGCCTTAATAACCATCATACTAATTTCTAATCACTTATATTATAGTCTGTAATTATATCACAATTAGATTTTCAAAGTAAATCAAATTCATGACATATCTCAAAATATAGCTCCACATATCCATTATCTAGTCTCGATAATATCCTTCCAAAAATTAAGCTAGGAAATTTTAATCCAATATTTTATTCGTGTAAGCCTTCAATACTTAGCAAAACCCTTAAATCTATAACATACACCTATCAAAGAAAATTAAATAATTTCTCAGTATCGATAATTATTCTGGAATATTCAATCAAAACCCTAATTTACCCCACTCTCACTAACTAGGTCATCTTGATCTTAAACCTTTGCTCTGATACCACCCTGTCACACCCCGAATCTAGATCTAGGATCGACTACGTGACCGACCGCACAACCCTAGGTATCACCCTAGAGATCATGCTAGGAAGGTTCATCGGAAGGGAGGGAAGGGACTAGCGGTCCCTTCGAAGGCTGTCCGACACCCTGTCGGAGAGCACAAAATAAATCCCGCCCCCCAGTTAACATAGCCAGCTCAGGGCCAAATAAAACTCCATGACGAATGCCGAAAGGAGAGATTGGCGGCGATCATCACAATTGTCCATCGAGAAGATGACTGAAAGAAAAGGGAAACCGGCGGCGATCAACGACCGCCCAACCTTTCTTAAAATCTCAGAGAAGCAAACTAAAAAAAATGGGACGGACTCCTCCCTCCTCCCCGTCGATCACCCCTACACAAACCATGCTTAAGAGAAAACGGGGAAGATGGACTTACCGGCGGGGTGGGTTTCAGGTCACGGCAGCCACTGGAGGAGAAAGCATTCTGGAGAGAACTGAGACACGTGAGGGAAAATCATCGGGCGTCCACCGGAGGAAAGGAAATCTGGATCGGACTGAGGAACACAAGGTCTCCTTTAAAACCCGAGGAAGACCCTTATCCCCCCCTGCATCGTCGACTGGCCTCTCCGAAGCCTTCGTCGATCGTTCCGAATGTTCGGTGCCAGGCTTCATCCGATTTGAAGTCGGCAACCCGTTTGCCGATTTCAGTCCAAACATGCATGGGCCTAGCCTCACTTGGGATGGGCCTCATAGTTACACTTAGGTTAACAAGTCTTTTCCTAATTAGATTACATGTCCTTTCCTACCTAGGTTAGAATTACAAAGCTGGTATGCTTGAGACCATATTCCCAACCTTCAAGAGGCCTTTAGCACATTGCACTAATACAAGATGAAGTTGAACTCGATAAAGTGTACATTCGGAGTAATGTTTGGCAAATTTATGGGCTTTATTAGTTTCACGCTAAGGTAGAGAGGTGAATCCAGAGAAGATCTGGGCGGTCCAAGAAATGGCCCCAAGTTCTATCAAGGAGGAACAGTACCTCATCGAGAAGGTGGCAGCCTTCAATTTCTTCGTGTCAAGATCGACAGAGATGTCTTCCATTCTTTAAAATACTCAAGCAGTCAAAGGATTTATGGTGGATAATAAAGGGTCAAAAGGTGTTCGAGGAGCTAAAGAGGTATCTTAGATCTACTTCCTTATTGAGCAAGTCCAAGTTTGGCAAAGAGCTTTTCCTTTATCTTATTATATTTCCATTGCAGTAAGTACGGTACTTATTGAGAAAGAAGGGAAGGTCCAGAAGCCTATTTACTACATCAGTAAGGTCTTCCATGATGCTGAGACCAGATATACAAGATTGGAAAAGTTCATCTTTGTTCTTATTATCTCTGCCAGAAAGCTTTGGTCATATTTTCAAGCTATAGTATTACTCTTCTTACTAATCAGTCCATGAAAACAATCCTTCATCGACCAAATACCTCGGAAAAGAATAGCTAAGTTAGCATTTGAGATCTCCAAATTTGATGTGAGGTTCCGTCCAAGGCTTTCTATCAAAAGTTCAAGTGCTCGCTGACTTTGTCTTGAATGCACCATTTCTAAGGAAGATAAGGCATAGGTGGAAAGGGCAAGTTCCTTGGCTAATTAGAGGAACAATGGGCCTTGCATGTGGATGGTTCATCAAGTTCTTCTAGGTTGGGTGCAGGGCTGATATTAGCTTTTGTCTTGAAGGACATGTTGAATATGCTTAAAGGTTCGACTTTCCAACTATCAATAACGAGGTAGAGTATGAAGCACTAATTGCTAGACTCAAGATTGCAAAAGAACTAGGAGTTCGGTACCTCATTATTTTCAATGACTCAGTTGGTAGTAGGGCAAGTTAAAGGCAAGTATGAAGCTTGAGTAGAAACATGAAGTATCTTTGCAAAGAAAAAAATTTGACTACATTTCAAGGCTTTGATATCCAGCAAGTATTTAGAGCAGAAGATGCTAAGGCCGATGCACTATCAAAGCTGAAAGCACTTTTACCATCGGACCTTTGGAGAAAATCATACTTCGAGGTGCTAAAGAAGTCGAGCCTTGAGGAATCTCAGCTTGTCCAGTAGATCAATGAATAGCCAAACTGGATTGACCTACTTTTCAGGTATCTTAAGCAAGGTGAATTACCCTTAGATTGGAAAGCGACTTGGAAAATAAAGTGCCAAGCTCTACACTATATTACATGTGATGATAAGCGATACAAGTGCTTGTACTCCCTATCTCTATTAAAGTGCTTGTGCCCGTCTAAACTATATTATGTAATAAGAGAAGTCCATGAGGGAGTCTATTGAAGTCATTCAGGTGGCAGGTTTTTGGCCTATAAAATACTTCGGCAAAGTTATTATTGGCCTACCATGTAATAGGATGCGGTCGAGTTTGTGCAAAAATGTGATCACTACTAGAAGAATGCTGTTATTCAGCATCAGCTAGCGACACACTTAACTCCAATTGCCATACCATGGCCTTTCATTTAATGAGGGATGGACATTCTTGGTCTATTTTCTCGAGTGACTGGTCAACACAAATTCTTACCAGTGACCATTGATTACTTCACCAAATGGTCGAAGTCAAGCCACTTGCTCGTATCATAGAAGCTAGGGTGAAGGACTTCATCTAGAAATCCATAATTTGCCAATATGGTCTTCCCAAGGTAATTATCATTGAAAATGGCCACCAATTTAGTGGTGCATGATTTCGCGAGTTCTACCAAGAATTCGGCATCACCCAGCAATTTTACTTTGGTGGCATATCCTTAAACCAATAACAAAACCAAAGTCACTAATAAGACTCTCTTATAGGGTTTGAAAGCCTACTTGGGTTTGGCAAAGGGATATTGGGTTGATTAACTTTATCATGTGTTATGGGATTATCGAAATATCCAAAGGATCCCAACTGGAGAAACTCCTTTGAGCCTTGTATTTGGAACTGAAGCTATCATTTAGTGGAGATTAGGCTTCCTTCATTTAGAGTTGAAGAATATAATGAAGATACTAACTCTGAGTGGCTTCGAGTGAACTTGGACCTACTCAAGAAAAACAAGGATCAAGCCATAATGAGAATTGCTTCCTACCATTAGAGGGTGGCCAGATACTATAATGTTTGAGTTAAGGCTAAGGAGTTTAGAGTAGGTGACCTGGTGCTGTAGCAAGCTGAAGTTTCATTGTCTACAAGACAAGGAAAACTATCACCAAACTAGAAAGGTCCATATCGAGTGGATGAGGTGATCCGCCTAGGCAAATATCATCTTAAGCAGCTTGATGGGACTTCGCTTCCTATACTTTGAAACTCTTCTAACATTCACATGTATTATCAGTGATGGAATCTTATTGAATAAATTATATGTTTCTTTAAAGGAATTCTCAGTGTATTATTTAATGTGCATGCTTTTGCATAATGATTAATGTTTTAAGAAGTAGAGGGTTAACTCTAGAAGACCTTCAAGTTATGTAAAGTAGTTGCATTACTTAGGTAGATGGATAAAGTGATTGTTCTAGATTGATGTCATTTAAGTTAGCCTTGTGTGGCAATTGCTCATGGAAGCAGTAATTTTGAATGGATGTGCTCGATGCTTAACCACAATCCGAGAAGGCCTAATGGTTCCCTTCATTAGAACCTTAAAGCTGGTTTAAAGCTTTACGGGGTTATAGCTCAAATGCTCATCTGCAAGCTAGTTTGATTGGTTATGTCAATTGAAATTAATAAGTCATTCACATTATCTGTATGTCAAAGTTATTTAGCAATCATGATATGGGACTAAGATGATGCGGGACTATACTAATGATGAGATGGATATGCAAATGATTTTTCTTTGAGTTTTAGGTTTTAAAGAGATGACTGATTCTCGAAGTCGAGTTAAGAATGGAACTAGAGATTCTATAAGGACAAGAAATTTCAAGCAAGCAAAGATAGTCCCTAAACAAAGATAACGAGAGGACCTCAGGATTGAAAAATCCTGTAGGACTTAGCTCTAGATCAATACCTACTTGAAAATTAGGGGTGCAAACCGTGAAGACTCTGATGTGCCCGATGCCGAGTTCACTCGCTCTTGCGGATGTGGCATGGAGGATCAAGCCTTTTAACCCTGCAGATTCGCTGGCTTTCCATCTGATGGTCGGGGGGCAAGGGAGACCGACTCTATTATCCGTGGCACCTGGAGGACCTACGAGCACCCAAGGAAAGGGTTAGAAAACATAAAGAAAAAGGGATAAGAAAGTAAGAAGGGATGGAGGGAATTGAGAATGGTGTTCGAGGAGGCTCTTCTTGCTAGGCATCCAGGTGGAGTTCCAAGGGCGTCCAGGCTTGAAGATTGGTAGATGGCTTGTGAAGGAGGAATGGAACTGATGCGGGACAAGGCAAGGAGGACTGTTGGAGAGCTGAGAAGTCTCCTGGGATTAGAATTAAGAAGGGGATAACTAGGGCCTCACATCTCGCGATGTTCCAAAGAATAAAGGAAAAGGGCCTCATACCCTGCGATGTTCCGAAGAACAAAGGAATAGGGCCTCTCACCCCGTGACGCTCGAAAGTGAATGAATAGGGTCTCACACCCCGCGACACTCGAAAGCAAAGGAATAGGGTCTCATACCCCTCGACGCATAATGGCGAAGGAATAGGGTCTCACACCTGATGGGGACATTGAGCCAGTTCAGATCCAGCCAGTTCAGACCCAGCAGCTAGCCCAGATCTCGGAGCCAGCCTAGCACGGATCTTGATGTATTTTTTCTTATTATTTTATTATTTTATTATTTTATGGGTGTACGTGGCATTCGGGAGATATCGGAGATCAGATTTTTTATTTCTTTTAGAGTTATCAGAATACCTTAGTCGTTCCAATTACTTTGAAATTTTTTAGGGATTTAGTTTTATCAGTTGTTATCTTAGTTTATTTAAGAAGCTTTTGTCATCGAATAAAATTAGTGAATATTATTTGAGAAAAGAATTCAGGGTGCGTCCCGATTCCTTCCCCCTCACTTCTTCTTGTTCTCCCACTTTTTCTTCCTCTCTTCCCTTCCCAGTTCTCTTCTTCTTCCCTTTCTCTCTCTTCTTCTATGATCTCTTTCTCCCCTCTTATTGGCTTGAGAATTAAACAAAACACCAACTAGCCTTTCAACCGCAGGTCTCCGCTGCAAACCAGAACCGCCCGAGCCTCACTAACGGGCATCCGTCTCTCCCCCCGTCTCCGATCCAGCCGCCAACCTCCACCTCTCCACCGTCTGACGCCTTCGTCCGTCGAAGCACTGCCCCAGTCCGACTTCACCGCCAGCAGCCGACCAGCACCGCCCCAGGCCACCTAGAGCCGTCACCCCTCCCGTGAAGCCCTCCACCACTGTCCACTTCGCCACTACCGTCCGATCTTAGCCCACGATCGCCCCGGCCGTTCGCCTCTCCTCCTCGCTGCAAACGTGCCCTCCACGGCTGCCCGTGCCCTCCACGGCTGCCCGTGCCCTCCACGGCCACCAATGACTGCAGCCAAACTCCTCCCTTCTGACCGCACGTCGCTGTAGTCAAGTCCTCCACGCGACGCCTCCCCAGCCATCCCTCCACAGTCACCGCCCAACCGCCGGACAACTCCAAACGCTCTGGCCATCAGTTTCTCCTCCCTGCTGCCATGCTCCACGGCCACTGCACGACCACCGCCTGTGCCGTTCCGTCTCCTCCGCCCGTGCAAGCCGAGCACCTCTTTCATGAAGCCCTCTGCCGGAACTTCTCCGCTCCGCCGTCGCCAGTCGATCTCTGCCATCCGCCACTCAGCACCGTCACCGGCGAATCCGGCCACTAGACCTCGGCCTCCCCTGTTCTTCCTTTCGGTGTTAGTCCGTGGAGGAGAAAAGTACCAGCGCACGATCATGAAAGCCACTCCATTCCTGCTGTCGATTTTATCCACCGCACGGACTCCAGAGCACATGGATCTCAGAGCACATGGATCTCAAGCATTGGGATTATTATTAATTTTGATTTGGATTGATATATTGCTTATTTTTGGTGTTCCAGGTCCACGGCTTCTATCCACCTCGCTCGCGAACCACTGGTTCGGTACTTTGGACAACCTCGAGACGATCTTACTCTTCCAAATTTCGTGAGGTTCCGTGTTTTCGGGTGAGATATCCATTTTGTTAACCTGATCCAATCAATTACTGGTTTTATTTCTACTTAATTAGATTTAATTTAATTAAATTGGATACCCTAATCTAGAGATCGTTTCTTAATGATCAACGGTCTGAATCAATTATTTTTAGGTCTAGGATTTGTCGGTCCGTCCCGCACTAGTCTTGGTATCAGAAAAGTACAGTGCACGATCGTGAAAGCCACTCCGTTCCTGCTGTCGATTTTTCTGCCCGCACGGATCCCAGAGCACATGGATCTCAGAGCACATGGATCCCAGAGCACATGATCTCAAAGCATTGGGATTATTATTAATTTTGATTTGGGATTGATATATTGCTTATTTTTGGTATTCTAGGTCCAACGGCTTCTAATCCACCTTGCTCGCGAACCGCTGGTTCGGTATTTTGGACAACCTCGAGATGATCTTACTCTTCCAAATTTCGTGAGGTTCCGTGTTTTCGGGTGAGATCCATTTTGTTAACCTGATCCAATCAATTACAGGTTTTATTTCTACTTAATTAGATTTAATTTAATTAAATTGGACACCTTAATCTAGAGATCATTTCTTAACGATCAACGGTCCGAATCAATTAATTTTTTAGGTCTAGGATTGTCGGTCCATCCCGCACCAGTCTTGGTATCAGAGCAATAGTTAGGTTAGGATCAATTTCAATTTTGCATGACAACTAGGTCAGGAATCAAGTATCAATCAGAACATTCTTCCTTAGATAACAAATGGATCCCAGTTTAGAAGCTGCCCTTCAAGTAATCATGGGTAGACTCGAAAAAAAATTACAGCAAGTTAGGATCTTAGATGCCAGGGTATAACTATGGAAAGAGAACGACTAGTGAACACCAATTACCTTATTAGGAACTCTTCATCAAGAGTTATAGATCCTAGAGTTACAGATCCTAGAGATCCTAGAGACCGAAATGACTACCTAGATTATGATGGTGGTTGTACTCAAATCCTTCGACCTGACCCTAGGGATCGACATGATTATCCAGGTAATCATCCAACACTTAGGCCTTATCACAACCCAATTGATCAAGATGAACGAATCATGAGGAGTGTTAAGGTTGACGCCCCAAGTTTTGTAGGTCGCCTGGACCCCAAAGAATATATTGACTGGGAAGCTGATATGGACCATTACATCTCCTGGTATGATATGTCTGAGGATAGAAAAGTTAGGTTTGCCCAAATGAGATTGTTAGGTCAAGCAAAGCTATATTGGCACAATATCCAAAGGTTAGCCATTCATAGGAGACAGGACCCCATTGGAACATGGGATGAGATGAAGGATAAGCTTTGAGAGAAGTATCTTCCTGCATCTTATCAACAGCGACTTTTGGACCAATGGCAAAGGTTGACCCAAGGAATTGGACTTGTAAATGATTACATCGATAACTTTGATGAATACCTTATGCGATGTAATGTGCGTGAAGACCCATCTATCACTTATCCCGGTTTTAGAGCTGGTCTGAGAGTGGATATCCAAAAGGAATTATTTTTGAGAGAAGTTTATAGTCTAGAGCAAGCATATCAATTAGCTCAAGACTATGAAAGATTTCAGCAAATATCTATCACTCGTAGATCTGAACTTTCTAGACCAGGAATTTTAGGTCCAGGCCTAGCATGAACCAAGCCCCGACTGGCCCACAACCTAACATTAGTCAGACCCCTGGTAGTCGACCCCCGAGAGATGACAAAGGAAAAAGGATTATAGGAGAAACTTCACATGGAAGTAGCTCTAAGATCCACTGCTTTAGATGTATGGGATAGGTCATGTAGCTAGCCAATGTCCATCTAGAACCTCGCATATAGGGACACTTAAAGAACAAGAAGATCTAGGTGTGTCCTGAAGAAGAAGTTTACACTGCTGACACAGGATTAGCCGATGCCTACGCAAGAACAGACCATGAGGTTAGAGCTGTGAAAACAATTAGGAGTTAATTTGATTAATAATTTGGATCTATTGAATATAAAGAACCAGCATTGACACCTGGTGATGTATTTGAGCCTGCATT
Organism: Areca catechu; assembly: GCA_021397845.1. Taxonomy (NCBI): domain Eukaryota; kingdom Viridiplantae; phylum Streptophyta; class Magnoliopsida; order Arecales; family Arecaceae; genus Areca; species Areca catechu. The sequence goes on along the minus strand of CM038051.1, from coordinate 111,592,021 downwards.
CTTTGAGAGTGATCCTCCTCTTGAGAGCCTTTCCAAAAGAGAGGAAAACACGATGTGATGAACGAATTTTGGACGAGAAGATCAATGTCTTCAAGGAGTCAAAATTGCTACCGCTACCTGGTTCACTGACGAGGCAGACCGAAGTTAGAGGAGTCCTGGATTATGAAGAGGAGCTGCAGAACATTGATCAAATCTATTTGAGCACCTCCAGCCTGACTCGACGGAGTCGAGTTCTCCCAGCCACAAGAAAAATGATGGGGACATTGAGCCAGTTCAGATCCAGCTAGTTCAGAACCCAGCAGCTAGCCCAGATCTCGGTGCCAGCCAAGCACGGATCTTGATGTATTTTTTTATTATTTTATTATTTTATTATTTTATGGGTGTACATGGCATTCGGGAGATATCGGAGATCAGATTTTTTTATTTCTTTTAGAGTTATCGGAATACCTTAGTCGTTCCGATTACTTTGAGATTTTTTAGGGATTTAGTTTTATCGGTTGTATCTTATTTTATTTAAGAAGCTTTTGTCATCGATAAAATTAGCGAATATTATTTGAGAGAAAAAGATTCAGGGTGCGTCCGATTCCTTCCCCCTTCTTCTTCTTGTTCTCCCCCTTTTTCTTCCTCTCTTCCCTTCCCAGTTCTCTTCTCTTCCCTTCTCTCTCTTCTTCTCTGATCTCTTTCTCCCCTCTTATTGGCTTGAGAATTAAACAAAACACCAACTAGCCTTTCAACCGCAGGTCTCCGCTGCAAACCAGAACCGCCCGAGCCTCACTAACGGGCATCCGTCTCTCCTCCCGTTCCGATCCAGCCACCGACCTCCACCTCTCCACCGTTTGATTCCTTCATCCGTCGAAGCACTGCCCCAGTCCGACTTCACCGCTAGCAGCCAACCAGCACCACTCCAGGCCACCTAGAGCCGTCGCCCCTCCCGTGAAAAGCTCCCACCACTGTCCACTTCGCCACTGCCGGCCGATCTCAGCCCACGATCTCCCCGGCCGTCTGCCTCTCCTCCTCGCTGCAAATGTGCCCTCCACGGCTGCCCGTGCCCTCCACGGTCGCTAATGACTACAGCCGAACTCCTCCCTTCTGACCGCGCGTCGTTGTAGTCAAGTCCTCCACGCGACGCCTCCTGCCAGATCTCCTCCACAGTCACCGCCCAACCGCCGGGCAACTCCAAACGCCCTGGCTGTCAGTTTCTCCTCCCTGCTGCCATGCTCCACGGCCACCGCACGACCGCCACCTGTGCCGGTCCGTCTCCTCCGCCCGTGCAAGCCGAGCGCCTCTTCTGTGAAGCCCTCCGTCAGAACTTCTCCGCTCCGCCATCGCCAGCCGATCTTCGCCGTCCGCCGCTTAGCAACGTCGCCGGCGAATCCGGCCGCTGGACTTCGGCCTCCCCTGTCTTCCTTTCGGTGTTGATCTGTGGAGGAGAAAAGTACCAGCGCACGATCGTGAAGCCACTCTGTTCCTGCTGTCGATTTTTCTGCACCGCATGGATCCCAGAGCACATGGATCTCAGAGCACATGGATCCCAGAGCACATGGATCTCAAAGCATTGGGATTATTATTAATTTTGATTTGGGATTGATATATTGCTTATTTTGGTGTTCCAGGTCCAACGGCTTCTAATCCACCTCGCTCGCGAACCACGGTTTGGTATTTTAGACACCTCGAGACGATCTTACTCTTCCAAATTTCGTGAGGTTCCGTGTTTTGGGTGAGATCCATTTTGTTAACCTGATCCAATCAATGCTGGTTTTATTTCTACTAATTAGGTTTAATTTAATTAAATTGGACACCCTAATCTAGAGATCGTTTCTTAACGATCAACGGTCCGAATCAATTAATTTTTAGGTCTAGGATTTGTCGGTCCGTCCGCACCAACACCCCTCGACGTCCAAAGATGAAGGAAAATGGGCCTCATACCTTTCCCATGCGGGGCGACAAAAAAGAAACGCTTCTTTCTAAACACTCATCTTATTCATCAAATTTTTACAAATGACTGAGAGTGGTATTTATAAATTTTCCAACCCTCTACGAGATGAAGATAAACCTATCCCAATCTTAACAAACTTCAAGCTAATAATCTAATCTAAAATAAACTAAAACAACTTCAAACTAATCACTACATCAATATTTAAAAAAATAAAATATAATCCTATTACATCAGGATTTTACTGGTCGAACATAATGTAATTCATCACAATTTCTTGAGTAGACATGCCCCTACAAGCACCCATAAGCCTATTTGGAGATCGATGTCTTAGCCATTCCAAAGAATAAGAATTTCTCACTGAATCAGACTGAAGCAAATCATCCACACTTCTTGTAGGAGGAATTCGCCTTGCTAGGCAGAGGCCCTTGAATCTGATACATGTTGACATAAATCATATCTAATGAATTCTGGGTGTTCCGAGAAAGCTTTTCTCGAAGGTCAAATCTCTGCTACGTTAATGGCAGATCATCTTGGCCAACCCGATGATTGAATCTAATTTGCTTGCCATCATTCAGATCACCATTACCCAAACTCAGACCATGATTATCTGTTCGCTGGCGTTTATTCTTGTACCGACTACCATACAAATCTGAATTGTCCATGTTGCTTCCCAACCTCTCCTTACCGTGGAGCAGGAGGCGCGTAGGACGGAGAAGAGGGGCTGAGGTTGCCGATCCGGCGAGGGCGAAAGGCAGCCGGAGGCGTCAGAGAAGGTGATGCCGATCTGGATGAGGTGGAGGACCACGTTGGCGCGGAGGGTCTGGTAGTGTTGATCGGAGACGTGTTTGAAGGCGCGGACGGGGGTGATGACGACGCCAGGGAACTCGGTGTCCATGGCCACGAAGGGAAACTCGTCGACAACCTCTCGAATCACGGCAATCTCCGCCTCGAGGTTGTCCGCTCACAGATCTGGTCCCTTGGAAGATCTTCCCGAAGGGCTAGGAACCCTGCGGTGGAGCGCGATCGTGGGCGTCGGCGGGAGGTGGACGGGCCGGCGGCTCCCGGGAATGGCCGTGACGGCATGGGGCGCGGACCACGGAGATTGGACGGCAAAATAGGTCTCCCGCGGCTGTGGAGACGGTGGAGAGGAAGATCCGGTGGTGAAGACGCGACCTTGTCGTTGGCAGCAAGGCGGAAGATGAAAAAAATGGCAGATCTGGGCGATGGATGGAGGGAGAAGATGACAGGGATAATCTAAGGATAAGTTGGGGATAAGTCTAAAATAAAATTGAAATAGAGGGGATAGGTGAAATAGCTAGAATAAAGAAAAATAAAATAAAATAAAATAAATCTAGAAAATAAAAAAGAAAAATTTCAATAGGTTTTGATATCCCATCATTCTATTGGGATGGAAAAAACTCGACTCTGTCGAGTCAGGCTCGATGCTATAACTCTTTTTTTTTTTTCTTTGTAATCCTAATCCTCTTCCACTCTGATACCCAACTGATGTGAGACAAAGCTAGGAGGATTGTTGGAGAGATAAGAAGTCTCATAGGATTAGGATCAAGAAAGTGATAACTAGGACCTCACACCCCGCGATGTTCCGAAGAACAAAGAAAATGACCTCACACTCTGCAATGTTCCGAAGAACAAAGGAATAGGGCCTCACACTCGATATTCCGAAGAACAAAGAAATAGGGCCTCACACTCGAGACGCTCGAAAGCGAAGGAATAGGGTCTCACACCCCACAACGCTCAAAAGTGAAGGAATAAGGTCTCACATCTCTCGACACCCAATGATGAAGGAATATGGTCTCACATCCCTCGATGCCCAAAGGTGAAGGAAAATAGACTTCACATCGTCTCCATGCAACGCGATCGAAAAGAAACGCTCTTTTCTAAATACTCATATTTATTCATCAAATTTTTACAAATGACTGAGGATGATCTTTATAGACTTTCCAGCTCTCTACAAGATGAAGATAAACCTATCCCAATCCTAACAAACTTCAAACTAATTGTTGCCGATCAGACCGCGGTGGCCTGTAGCTCGTGAGCTGGCGCCGGTTCTCGGACTCTGTCACCTCGAGATCTCCGAGCTTCCGGACCTGCAAAATAGAGTCAGAGACCCAGGCCGGGGATTCCGGCGGGGGCAGTCCGACGGTCAAGTAAGAGAGCGGTAAGATGGAACAGGACCTCTAAGACGGGTTCCCGAAGGATTCCCGTGCTTAGAAGAGATGTAAATGAAAGAAGTGTGGGGAAGAGAGGAGCTGAAGCCCGGCTTCCTGCGCTAGGTTCACCGAGCTCACGCCTGAGGACTTCTTGGGGTCCCCCGGATCGTTCTCTCGATAATCTCTCCCCTTTTCGACTTACATTTCCGTCCGTTTTTACCGTCCCCTTTATACCACCGGAGCGCCTTCAGCCCATATCTCCTCCGGGAGCTCCCTGAAATCTTTGGGTCTCCTCCCCTCACTTCTCCTTCGAGTCGGGGAGTTAAGTGGCCGGCATGCCTCGTCCGTCATGTGTCATGAAAGGGGGAAGACTGGTGAGATCTCGGGCCGAGCACGGGAGCTCTCCTTTCGGGATGTTGACGATGGGCCTCTAGCCATTTCAGGCCCCTGCCCACAAGGATTTCGTTCCTCGGTTGCGAGGCCCCGTTTAATTGATGTAAACGAGGTTTCGCGTATCACTGTAAGCCGTACTGGCACTCCATATGGGGTGCGGCGCGTGCAGGCCCTAGTGGCGACCTCGCGACCCGTGTCTCTGCCTCCCCGAGGCTTTGCAGAGTAGGGCTGACTTCGGCCGAGGTGGACCCTTCAGGGGGTGCCACTTGGCGGAGTAGGGGCTACCAGCTTCGGCTGAGGTGGATCCCTCCTGGGTGGACACCTGGCGGAGTGGCAGAGAGGTGCTCGACTTCGGCCGAGGTGGACCCGTCACGGGGTGCCACCTGGCGAAGGAGCAAGAGGGCTTGGCTCGACCTCGACAGAGGTAGACCCGTCTTGGGTTGTCACCTGGCGAGGGAGCAGAAGGCCGCCAGCTTCGGCCGAAGTGGACCCTTCCTGGGTGGACACCTAGCGGAGTGGCAGAGAGGTGCTCGACTTCGACCGAGGTGGACCCGTCATGGGGTGCCACCTGGCGAAGGAGCAAGAGGGCATGGCTCGACCTCGACAGAGGTGGACCCGTCTTGGGGTGCCACCTGGCGAGGGAGCAGGAGGCCGCCAGCTTCGACCGAGGTGGACCCCTCTTGGGTGGACACCTGGCGGAGTGGCAAAGAGGTGCTCGACTTCGATCGAGGTGGACCCATCATGGGATGCCATATGGCGAAGGAGCAGGAGGGCATGGCTCGACCTCGGCAGAGGTGGACTCGTCATAGGGTGCCACCTGGCGAGGGAGCAGGAGGCCGCCAGCTTCGACCGAGGTGGACCCCTCCTGGGTGGACACCTGGCGGAGTGGCAGAGAGGTGCTCGACTTCGACCGAGGTGGACCCGTCATGGGGTTGCCACCTGGCAAAGGAGCAGGAGGGCTTGGCTCGACCTCGGCGGAGATGGACCCGTCTTGGAGTGCCACCTGGCGAGGGAGCAGGAGGCCGCCAGCTTCGGCCGAGGTGGACCCCTCCTGGGTGGCTACCTGGCGGAGTGTCAGAGAGGTGCTCGACTTCGGTCGAGGTGGACCCATCATGGGGTGCCACCTGGCGAAGGAGCAAGAGGGCCTGGCTCGACCTCGACGGAGGTGGACCCGTCTTGGGGTGCCACCTGGCGAGGGAGCAGGAGGCCGCCAGCTTTGACCGAGGTGGACCCCTCCTGGGTGGACACCTGGCAGAGTGGCAGAGAGGTACTCGACTTCGGCCGAGGTGGACCCGTCATGGGGTGCCACCTGGCGAAGGAGCAGGAGGGCCTGGCTCAACCTCGGCAGAGGTGGACCCGTCTTAGGGTGCCACCTGGCGAGGGAGCAGGAGGCCACTAGCTTCGGCCGAGGTAGACCTCTCCTGGGTGGACACCTGGTGGAGTGGCAGAGAGGTGCTTGACTTTGGCTGAGGTGGACCCTTCATGGGGTGCCACCTGGTGAAGGAGCAGGAGGGCTTGGCTTGACCTCGGCAGAGGTGGACCCGTCTTGGGGTGCCACCTGGTAAGAGAGTAGGAGGCCTCCAGCTTCGATCGAGATGGACCCCTCTTGGGTGGACACCTGGTGGAGTGGCAGAGGGGTGCTCACTTCGGCCGAGGTGGACCCGTCATGGGGTGCCACCTAGCGAAGGAGCAGGAGTTTTAAAAGAAAAATCCACATGGCACTCGTGGCTTCCAGCTGGATCTGACACACGTTCCACGTCAGCGATGTAGCCATATCAGTTGCCCCCCATCCCCTGGTCCCATCGAAGCGTCGTGGCTTGGGACGTGGGGATTTAATTCGGAGATTACATGGAAAGGACAAAAATATTGTGCCATAATTGCCATGATCGCTGCCACCGCTCCCGGTGCGCCCGAAACCCTGTGAGAGGATGCCACGTGTGTGCATCTGACAGGCCATTAATGCACCGCTTCGAAATCGAGGTAGTTTCTCTCGAACCGAAGCATCGATGTCGGGCGTGCTCCCACATGGCAGTCATCTGATGGCTTGGAACAGAAAGAGGCGTACGGCTGCTGTGATTGAGTTTGAAAAGGAGGGGGACTTTCCGGAAATAAGGTATCTCCGCTTTCTCATACCTCACCGGCGGTTGCAGTGGTCTCCCTTCATCTTCTAGGGTCGCCACTCCTTCGGTTCAAAACATCCCGGTGAGTGCCTGCGTCTCCTTTTCTCTTCTTCCACCTCCCAATCTTTGTGCTAGTTTTTCTTGCTTCTTCTTCCTTCATGGCACGTCGCCATCACGTTTCTTCCAACCCGGACGAGGCCAGTCCTTCCCGGCCGAGGACTCCATCGTTTTCTTCCTCGGAGGGGGAAGAGATTCCGGACGAGGTCCAGAGGCAGCTCCAACCTAGGGCCGTGACCATAGGTATCCCTAGGGGTCCTAGGTCTCCTCACATAGTTTTTGTACGTCCCATTTCTTTCCTTCCTCCTTAGGAGGCCTCTTCCTCTGGTCCCTTCGGTTATACCTCGATGATGACCGGAGATGATCTTTCTTGGATCCGGGATACCTATTGGGTCCCGGATTCAGTCTGTCTTTCCCTCCCATGGCTTAGAGATCGAGTAACCTCTAGTGGCCCTGGGAGGGTCGCCTTCTACGAGGACTTCCTCCTTGGGGTCTTCGCTTTTCCCTTCATCCCTTCTTTCTTTCGTTTCTCAATCATTATCGTCTTATCCCGGCCTAATTGGCTCCTAATGCCATCCGAGTCATCTTCGCTTTCATCGTCTTCTGCCACTTCCACGGGTTCGTTGCCCGTTTCTCCCTCTTCAGGGCTCTCTTCATCCTGAATGATGCAGAACAAATTAAGGGATGCGATGCGGAAGTAAATTAAGATTAATTAAATTTTTTTGTGGTTTTATATGTTTGTAGAAGTTGGCTTCAAATCAAAGAAAAGTTAACCTAACATTGAAAGATACTAATATGATAATTGAAAGCACAACTTTAAGGAAACTAAATTATCAGAGTAATTCAGAAGCAACGGATCGCTGGGGGTTGAGAAACTCCCAGGCCTAGGGTTTCACTCCGAGCTTTCAACAGAACAGAAATAAAGAGAAGGGAAGGGTTATCTAACCAGACAATGATCTTCACAGATTTTGGTGGAAGAACTCTCCCGAGCAGATTGTTGGATCCTCGGAGTCGGATATCTTCGTAATGGATCCTCCAATACTGGTCCTTTGGCGGGTTGGCTTCTCCTGAACTCAAGATCTGGAAGAGAAGAAAGACAATTGATGGAATCAGAGAGTCAAGGAAAAGATTTACCAGGTTGATGAACTTGAAGATCGAAATTGCTGAAAACTGGATTCTCCTGGATGCTGATGTGATTTTCCTTGGAACTTGCTCTGGATCTGAAGTAGCCGGACTGGATCTGGATGAAGGTGGACGGCCTGGACTTGTAGAGAGAGAGAGGCCGTGGGAGATGGATGGATCTAGGGTTTGGTGGATGGAAAATAATGAAAGGTGGCTAGGGTTTTGGAATTTCAAGTGGCTAACCTAGGGTTTGGATAAAGATGGAGATCTCTCACCTCCTCAAGGCTCCAATGGAACCCGGATTACCCCCTCACGGAGCTCAACACTTAGAATAGTGCGGAAGAAGAGAAACCTAGGTCACTCAACACAAGAGAATAGCAAAAATAATTTTCTTCATTGATTTTCTAAAGTTACAAAGAGAGGTCTATTATATAGACCTAAAATTTTCTCCTAGCTTGTACAAATTCCCATGTGGGACTAAACTCTTCCAACCCTAGATTAGGTAGAAAATCCTCTCCCTTGGCCGACCAAGAGTCCAAAAAAAATTGGGACGGCCATAAAGGAATTGTTTTGGAACTTTTATGGCACCTCCTTTGGAGTTGGATTTGGATTTGGAGTCCTCTTCTTCTTAAGGTATTTCTTCTTTTCTTCCACTCCAAGTTAAGCTCTTTGATTTTGATTTGAACTTCAATTAGGAGTAGGTTGGATGTCCTTCTTTGATTTCTTCTCCAAGAGAAGTTTTCTTCCTTCTTTGCTTAGGTAAATTAGGCAGGTGTGGGCGCCTCTTTAATTTAGCCTCCAATTTGATTTTTTTCTTCTTTGGATGTGGGGACCATGACACTGGGATGCCTCTATGGCGCCTCCTGGACTCTGGCGTGTGCTCGGAGTGTGGCTGGGCGTGTGGCTTGGAGTGTGGCCTCCACTTGCTTGAACCTTGAGTTGATTGGAAGAGAAATGTGGCACCATTTTGGACCAAATTGAAATCACATTGGGACTTGCACCGAGTCAACATGACTCAACAAAATTTAAATGGTGACTCAAGAAAGAAATAAATAAAATAAATAAACTGGTTGACCAGGTCAACCTTTATTACAAACCCTAATTTCTCGGGCAATGTCAATCAGAGATCCCAAATGGAGCTCTGAAGTCTTCTTCTGAGTCTGGTGCCCGCACCAATTCTCCCAGGGTGGGAGGAACTCGACCCTATCGAGTAAGGCTCAAGTTGGCTCTGGTATCTCTCCAAGAGGTCTGGGTCCAATTCTTGTAATTCTTCTCGGGAGATCCAAGAGTCATCAGAATCTGGCCTTCCTTGCCAGCGGACCAGGTACCTTTGGTATCCTCGATTACGAGTAGAGATAACCTGATCATCCAGGATCTTTTCAATCTGCTCTTTCCTCACAGGCCAGTTTGTTGGTGGACACACAGGGTCGGGATCACTCTCAATGATAGGGTTAGGCTCAAAAGGCTCACTAGGAATCACAGCTGGCTCCCTGTACTCTACTAAGTCTGTAATGTTGAAAGTAGAGCTAATGCCTAGTTCTGGAGGCAACTCGAGCACATAGGCATTGGATCCTACTCTTTACCACTCTAAATGGTCCAGCTCCCCTAGCATGTAACTTTCTAACGGTTCCAGGAGGAAACCGTTCAGGCCTTAACCTAATCATCACATAGTCTCCCTCAACAAAAGATTTGACTCGTCTTTGAATATCAGCCAACTTCTTATAAGTTTCATGACTTAAATTTATTTTGGCATGAATTTCTTTATGCAAGTCTTTTATATGCTGTGCAAAATTCTCAGCAGATTCGGAGACTCGAGTGTGGACAGGTAAAGGGACTAGGTCAAGAGGTGTGTGAGGTTTGTACCCATGTACAATTTCAAAGGGACTCTAGCCTATAGACCTATTGATCGAAACATTGAATGCAATTTCAGCCCTGGACAAAATACAAATCCCAATTCCTGGTGTTCTCAATCAAACCAAAATCTGAGCCAAAGCCTAGTAAAGGGTCAAGAAAAACTAAACTAGACTGACGACGCATTCCTAAAGAATGGACTTTATTCCAAAGGAACCCTAGGTCTAAACCTAACAAACTAAGGCTCTCTAGGTTTGACCTTGGGTCGGAGGATGGCATGCAGAGCATGAAAACTTATCATGGGTGCCTAGTAGGTGCCATAAGGTCTTCTTGAAGTAGGTGGCAAACCTAATAGGTTCTGACACGTGGTTCACTCTAAAGACTTCGACAAAGTAAATTTGGGTGGTGTAAGAAGCATTGGAAGTCCTAGAGAAAGGAAGGAATATGAGGTGGAGTCACGAATTACCTGCTGACTAAAGGTGGTGACCTGAAGGTTTGAATGGTGATCTATGAGTGTCAACTGGTCATCCTTTCGAAAGGAAAAGTTTGCTACTCCCAGGAATGGATCAAGAGATGGTTCGGGAAGCAGCCTAGGACATGTGATTGCAATAGTTAAAGTTTGTTCTCTAAGCAAATAATGATCCATTTTCTTAAGAACTGGATTGAAGAATGATTCATGGAAGGGCCTATGGATGATGACCTCAAGACTTGAAATTTGACTTATGGGTGTCGAAAGGTATACTCTATAGAAGGGTAGGTCAGTCATGCAAAGGAAGGGATCTGGGGCCATAAGGAGGACTTCTACAGGACTGGGTGAACCAATCCGCTCAAGACACGGATGTTCAACTGAGATTACGGGAGAGACCTTAGTGGCTGGGCATGGGACAAGGTCCAATTGTAAGAGGCTTGATTCAGTCATCCTAAGGAGAGGATCTACCATAGGGTGGGCAAACTTAAACAGTTCAGTGCAAAGATCTTCAATTGGTACTTGGGGAATGACTGTCATTAGAGGGTACGAACTAATAGCTTGGGCTAACAATATGAGCTCTTCCTGGGGGTATTTGACTAAAGGAACCCGGTTCTCACAAATCTCTTGAATTTTTGAACTAGGTCTTATCAGTGGTTGCTTTCCAAGGTCTCCTCAGGTAAGGAACTAATAGTATCAATGTCACCTTCTTCAAGTTCTTCCCCCTCACATTCATCAACTAGACTCAAGCCAGCATCATATACTTCCTCGATGCCATCTTCAATGGGTTTCGGGTCAGTGGTAATCGGGTCAACTGATTCTAGGCTTGTCATACCTAACCTTTCTTCCTCATTGGTAGGCTTGGGTTCTCCCTCATTAATGTCATCCTTAGGATTCTTACCACTTAGCTGTGCACAAGCCAGTCCTATGTGGGCACTGACTAGATTTATGGCCTCTTTCTCCACAAAACAAACATTCTTGTGATATAGGAACCTGGGTCACACTGGGTTTCAAGCTAGTAGAGACCTTACTTGGGCATGGGTGTGGATCTAAACGGTTTGATCTAGAAGACTTGGGTTGTTGAGTGACTGGTCTAGAATATTGTAAGGACCTCTCATAGACACGATCCACACTATAGATATCATGGTTAGGCTTCCTAAGGTTATGCTCGGGATCACGGTATAAGGTCCTCCTAGGCTCCTGGTATGGATGAGGTTGGGGCCTATTAAATTTTGGATCAGGGATCCAATTTTGCTGTCTACGTTTCTCAAGGACTTGGACTTGATCCCTAAGCTGGGTAAAATTCTCATGGACTTGTTCTTTACACTGGGTAACAGTAGCAGTCAAATCCTGGCTTAACTTGTTCATGCTCTCAGTAAGAGCTCTAACCATGGCCTCTAAATCAGGTTGGGTTTGACCAGGTTGATATGGCACTCCGTTTCTGGTAGACATGATGATTCAAGCAAGCACACAAAATGAGACTAGACTAAATCGACTACTGGATCACTAGACCTAGAGTCCAAACTAGATGCCCAATCAGAGTGGCAAGCTAGCCTGTAGTAACTCAGGACTCAGCCAGGCAGGTGTAAGGGGAGTGTTAGGTCCCTGAATGCCAATCCTAGACACCAATCAGTGATTGGCCAGGTAGGCGGACCAGCACACAAGCCCTTCGGGAATGGATCCCTGAACCACCGTTCTAGACACTGAGTGCTAAGCACACACAGAATAACTCAGCAAACTGACTCAACACTAGCCTAGACCCGACCAATTGGTGTCCCTAGCCCACTAGGGCAAATTAGGTCTAACTGATTTTAAATTAGGTCTAGGTTCGAATGATTGGATGGTGGTTTTAGGCTAAGGAGAGGTAATCAACTCCTCCCCTTATCTTAGATGCTCAATTGCCCTTAAGTAAATTATGAGATGATCACTCCAAAAGAATTGAATTGCAGAACACAAAAAAACAGAGTTGCTGTATTTTAATTCTCAGAATTTTTACCGAAACCAATAAATCACAGAAAAATTATGGAAAATAGTTTCAATTATACTGGTTTCAACGAAGCAAAAATAATGCAATTCGAAGTTTCATACAGGGAGAAATAATTTAGACAACAGGGCAATTACGGGCTGCAACTAGATTGTCTTCCCCGTTTATAATCCCTGCTACGAAGTTATAACCCAATGGATCCCCTACATGCCCTAGGAACACCCCGTGGAATGGGAGGAGGAGGCTTGCGCCTCGCTTAGTTCCTAGGACCGAACGTCCTGGGGAGTCTACTTCGAGCAGAAAAAATAAAAAGAGAAAACAATCAAAACAAGCAAGCAAGCAAATCAGAAACCCTAGACTGGGCTCTGATACCAAAAATGATGCAGAACAAATTAAGGGATGCGATGCGGAAGTAAATTAAGATTAATTAAATTTTTTGTGGTTTTTATATGTTTGTAGAAGTTGGCTTCAAATCAAAGAAAAGTTAACCTAACATTGAAAGATACTAATATGATAATTGAAAGCACAACTTTAAGGAAACTAAATTATCAGAGTAATTCAGAAGCAACGGATCGCTGGGGGTTGAGAAACTCCCAGGCCTAGGGTTTCACTCCGAGCTTTCAACAGAACAGAAATAAAGAGAAGGGAAGGGTTATCTAACCAGACAATGATCTTCACAGATTTTGGTGGAAGAACTCTCCCGAGCAGATTGTTGGATCCTCGGAGTCGGATATCTTCGTAATGGATCCTCCAATACTGGTCCTTTGGCGGGTTGGCTTCTCCTGAACTCAAGATCTGGAAGAGAAGAAAGACAATTGATGGAATCAGAGAGTCAAGGAAAAGATTTACCAGGTTGATGAACTTGAAGATCGAAATTGCTGAAAACTGGATTCTCCTGGATGCTGATGTGATTTTCTTGGAACTTGCTCTGGATCTGAAGTAGCCAGACTGGATCTGGATGAAGGTGGACGGCCTGGACTTGTAGAGAGAGAGAGGCCGTGGGAGATGGATGGATCTAGGGTTTGGTGGATGGAAAATAATGAAAGGTGGCTAGGGTTTGGAATTTCAAGTGGCTAACCTAGGGTTTGGATAAAGATGGAGATCTCTCACCTCCTCAAGGCTCCAATGGAACCCGGATTACCCCCTCACGGAGCTCAACACTTAGAATAGTGCGGAAGAAGAGAAACCTAGGTCACTCAACACAAGAGAATAGCAAAAATAATTTTCTTCATTGATTTTCTAAAGTTACAAAGAGAGGTCTATTATATAGACCTAAAATTTTCTCCTAGCTTGTACAAATTCCCATGTGGGACTAAACTCTTCCAACCCCTAGATTAGGTAGAAAATCCTCTCCCTTGGCCGACCAAGAGTCCAAAAAAAATTGGGACGGCCATAAAGGAATTGTTTTGGAACTTTTATGGCACCTCCTTTGGAGTTGGATTTGGATTTGGAGTCCTCTTCTTCTTAAGGTATTTCTTCTTTTCTTCCACTCCAAGTTAAGCTCTTTGATTTTGATTTGAACTTCAATTAGGAGTAGGTTGGATGTCCTTCTTTGATTTCTTCTCCAAGAGAAGTTTTCTTCCTTCTTTGCTTAGGTAAATTAGGCAGGTGTGGGCGCCTCCTTTAATTTAGCCTCCAATTTGATTTTTTTCTTCTTTGGATGTGGGGACCATGACACTGGGATGCCTCTATGGCGCCTCCTGGACTCTGGCGTGTGCTCGGAGTGTGGCTGGGCGTGTGGCTTGGAGTGTGGCCTCCACTTGCTTGAACCTTGAGTTGATTGGAAGAGAAATGTGGCACCATTTTGGACCAAATTGAAATCACATTGGGACTTGCACCGAGTCAACATGACTCAACAAAATTTAAATGGTGACTCAAGAAAGAAATAAATAAAATAAATAAACTGGTTGACCAGGTCAACCTTTATTACAAACCCTAATTTCTCGGGCAATGTCAATCAGAGATCCCAAATGGAGCTCTGAAGTCTTCTTCTGAGTCTGGTGCCCGCACCACTGAAGCGTTACTCCACCGATGATGGCTAGTGGTACATTTTATCCCAGCTTAGGTGTCTTAGGTTCGACCTCCCTTCATCGATCAAGGGTTGGAAGAACCGCTTCTTCTTCGCCTCGGTCGAGGACATTGACTGGGCCTGGAGTAAGCCGGACCGGTCCCCGAACCGGAATTCCCAGGTCGAGCCGGCGGATCAGGATGATTATGCACTGCTGTTGGGTGACGCGATCCCAGCCCTTGAAGTTCTGCTCTTAGAGCATAATTTATTCGAGGCAGGGATCAGTCCCATCCGAGAGTTGGGTAAGGCCCCCGGATCTTCCCCCTCTACCTTCATTTTCTGCTTTGCACTTCCTTTCTTTTATGCCAGCCTAACTGACCCCCCCTTTCTTTTTCTCAGGTATGAAGTTCTCCGTAGAAAGCTTGATGGAGGGCATCCTAGAGAGGGATGCTGCCGAAGGGACTGAGGATCCCCCAGCGAAGAGGGCTCGCACTGAGGTGAGCCGGGGGCCTGTGCCCACCTCAGCCATCACCGATCCTGGGGCAACGGCTCCTGCTCCCAGGTTGCCTCGGGCCCGGGCGCCCGACGTCCCTATTGTCGACCTCTACAGGGTCGGGGGTGAGAGGAGGCCGGAACCCCCCGGGCGATGCTGCTCCTGCTGCTGCGCTAGTCATCTCCACAGTGGCTACCAGGGCGACAGCAGCTCCACCGACGGCCGCACCACCTGGCGAAGGGGCAGCCGCCCAGCCCGCTACGGATGACCTCATTCCACCGTCGAGCCTCATCAGCCGCTCCTCCATGATCCATGATCAAGGGCTCGCGAAGAGGGTGATGGAATTTGCGAGCACCTCCCGGGACCGCTGTCTGAGAGGCGGCCGGGACTACTCCGGGGCGCTGCTCGGGATTCTCCCGCTACTTTTTATGGTAAGTTCCGAGCTCTGACCTTTTAAAGTTTCAGTTGGATCTTACTAATATCTTGTATCTTTTTCGATGCAGATCGGGATAGACATTCTCTTGCTGAGGAACTTCCTGGCCGGCTATGCCAAGAAGGATGCTGAGAAGGAGGAGAAGCTTGGCAAACTCGTAGCCGACATCAAGGACCTCATGGAGAAGGGGGTCGAGCTGCGAGCGAACAACCAGGCCCTTCGGGCGGACCTGTGCCATGCTAAGGGGTGCGTGAAGGAGCTCGAGACCTCTCTATCGGAGGAGAGGATCTCGAGCCAATGCCGCACGGAGGAAGATGCGGTGGAGAAGACTTGCCTTAGGGCTCAGTCCCGGTCGTTGGAGCGCTGGGATCAAGAAGTCCTCAAGAAGCTGAGCGCAGCCAAAGAGAAGAATTCTTACGTCAACGGGCTGTTGGAGGCATCCAAGTGGGAGGCACAGGAGGTCATGCCGAAGTTCTGGGCCTCCGATGAGTACGTCGTGGAGGTACACGAGGCAGCCGTGGACTCCTTCCTGAAGGGCTTCCAGGTATGCCGGGAAAGGTGAGTTCCTTTTATCCCGAGCTCGACCTTAGCAGAGTCGTGCTGGGGCGGCCGGAAGGAGGAGCCCACCGGAGGAGTCTCGGTTGCGGCAGGTGATGAGGTGGTGGCTCCCGAGCAGCCTCCAGTCGACAGCACCGGCGGAGAGAGTGCCCCCCAGCCTGAGGAGGATGCGGCCGCACCGAAGTAGCCCCACGGATTCATTTCTTTTTCTTTGTCATGTTTTCCTTTTCTTTCTTTGGGATCTTCTGACCTGTCAGAGCCCCTTTTTGTAAGGAACTGAGATCAATGAAAAATCCTTTTTTCCATCAACTTGTTCCGACGTTTGTGCTTTCTTCTTCTTTTCTTTTTTCCCCTTTTTTTTGTGCATCTTCCGGACTGAACCCCGGTGCTAGCTACTAGGACTAAGTCCTGTAGTGCATTCCGAGCTGGAATCTGGGATTGCGTGGGAAAACTGGGTTCTACTCTACCTTCCAAACCGAAGTTCGGGACTTCGTTTTGGAACCAGGTTCCTTGCGAACTTTCGGACTGAACCCCGAGGCCGCAGGCTAGATTTGAGCCTTGTGCAGCTTGCCGAGCTGTTCTCCAGGATTTTGTAGGACCAGGACCTAAGTCATCGGGACCTCTTCCGGACTGAACTCCGGGGCCGTATTTCGGAATTTAATTCCGTGCGACACTCCGAACTAAACACTGGGATTCTTATGAGAGGGACCTCGTGCCTTCGCGGATCTTCTGCTGTGTCCATGCTCGCCGAACTTAGAGCTGGATGGCTTTTGTTCGACGAGATGAGAGTAGGCATTTGATGAAAAAGATTTTATTGCTAAAGTTTGAGGGGTCTTACACTATTGGTAGTACATCCTCAAGTTTGAGGCATTCCAGGTCCGAGGGAATCGAGATCCGCCTAGCTCCTCCAGGTAGTATGCCCCATGGGGGAGTGCCTCCACCACCCTATAAGGGCATTCCCAATTTAGGGAGAGCTTTCTGCACTCCCGTGGCTGGGAAGCTTCAGCGCGGCGTAGTACCAGGTCTCCCTAGTGGAAGGACTTCGGTCGTACCCTGGAGTTATAGTATCTGGCCACTCGTTGCCGGTAAGCCGCCATCTGAACTCATGCCCTATCCCTCATTTCTTCAAGGAGGTCCAGGTTCAGCAGCATCCTGGCAGGGTTCTCCGCCTCATCATACTGTTCCACGTGCAGAGTTGGCAGGCTGAGCTCAACTCGGATAACCGCTTCCGCCCCGAAGACAAGGTTGAATGGGGTCTCATCCGTAGCCATCCTTGGGGTAGTGTACGTCCAAAGGATGCTTGGGAGCTCTTCTGCCCACCTTCCCTTGGCCTGGTCCAGTCTTATCTGGAGGCCTTGCAAGATGGTCCTGTTTGTTACCTCGGCCTCCCCGTTTGTCTGAGGATGCGCCACCGAGGTGAAACGATGGTGGATGCCGAGGTCGTTGCAAAACTCCTCAAACTCCCGACAGTCGAACTAGCATCCATTGTCAGTGATGATGGTGTGGGATAAGCCAAAGTGGCAGACAATCGACTTCCAGAGAAACTTGGTGACATTCGCCTCCATGATCTGGGCCAAGGCTTCGGCCTCGACCTACTTCGTGAAGTAGTCGATAGCCACGATCAAGAATTTTCATTGCCCAGATGCCAGAGGAAAAGGACCTAGGAGGTCCATGCCCCATTGAGCGAACGGCCATGGGGCGGAGGCTGGGCGAGTGGGGCAGCGGGCTAAGTTGCACCATAGCGTGCTGCTGACACCGGTTGTGCCTTTTCACGAAGTCAACTGCATCTTCTTTCATTGTTCCCAGAAGTAACCTTGATGGAGGGCCTTATATGCCAACGTCCTGCCCCCCACATGATTCCCACAGATGCCCTCGTGGATCTCCTGGAGCACGAGTGCGACTTCTGCGGGTCTCAGACACTTGAGGAGCGGGTAGGAGTAGGATCTTCGATACAATAGCTCGTCCATCAAAACGAACCATGTGGCCTTCCTCTTAATGAGGCTAGCCACCACGCGGTCCTCTGGCAAGGTACCGTTGGTGATGTACTCGACCTACTTGTCTATCCAGTTGGGTTCTTGGTTGACCTGCTGGACCTCCATGGGTGTCTCGTAGCTTGGGGCCTTGAGGTGCTTGATGTAGGCGCGGCCCAGTGATGAGTCCGACAGGGTTGCCAGGCGGGAGAGGGCATCTATGCGGGCATTTTCCCCGCGAGGGATATAGGAGATGCTGAAGCACTGAAATCCTGCTGTGCTCGATCGCACGAGCTCCAGGTGCTTCACCATTTGGGGGTCCCGCGCCTCGTACTCCCCCGAGACCTGCCCGGCCACCCGTTGTGAATCGATGAAGACCCTGAGGCAGGCCACACCTAGCTCGTGGGACACTCTTAGCCTCGCGAGAAGCGCTTCGTACTCCGCTTGGTTATTGATGGCGGCGAACTGGAAGCGGAGCGCACACTCGGTGACGACCCCCTCGCCGTTGGCAAGGATGAGTCCCGCTCCGCTCCCACCGGAGTTCGAGGCTCCATCCATGTGAAGGATCCAGACGTCCTCCTCTGGTCATGGTTCCAGCTGTCGGTCTCGGGAGCTTTCTTCCGGCCCCTCGCCCAGGCCTGCACACTCAACCAAGAAATCAGCGAGTACCTATGCCTTCATGGTCGACCTCAGCCTGTAGGTGATGTCGAACTTGCTAAGCTTGAGCACCCACTTCGCCAGGTGCCCAAACATGTTAGGTCAGCTGAGCACCGCCTTCAGTGGCTGATCCATCAGGATCGCGATGGGGTATGCTTGAAAATAAGGCCTGAGATGCTGAGCGGACACAATTAGCATAAAAATCAGTTTCTCAGACTGGGAATACCTGAGCTCTGTATCGCGGAGGAGTTTGCTCGTGTAATACACTGGCCTTTGCATCCCCTTGTCATCCATCCGAACCAGGACCGAACTGACGGCCTCTGGGGTGATCGCCAGGTACACAAGGAGCTTCTCTCCTTCCTTGGGCCTGGAAAGCAGCGGCGGGGATGCCAGTGTCCTCTTCAGCTCATCAAATGCCTCCTAGCACTCCTTTGTCCAGGTAAAGTCTTTCATCTTCCTCAGCACCTTGAAGAAGGGCTGGCAGCGGTCAACGGATCTTGAAATAAATCAACTCAAGGCAGCTATCCGGCCTGTGAGCCGCTGCACTTGCTTCTCGGAGGTGGGTTGCTCCATGTCCAAGATAGCCTAGACCTTCTCTAGGTTGGCCTCTATCCCTCTCTGGGTCACCATGAACCCCAGGAACTTTCAACGGATACGTCGAAAGCTCACTTCGCCGGGTTCAATTTCATCTAGTGAAGCCGGAGGTTACTGAAGGTCTTCGCCAGGTCACCGACATGGTCCGAAGTGGGCTTGCTCATCACCAGCATGTCGTCCACGTACACCTGCATGTTGCTGCCAATTTGGTCTTTGAAGATCTTATTGACCAGCCGTTGGTACGTGGCACCAGCATTCTTGAGGCCGAATGGCATCATCTTATAGCAGTAGGTCCCGTGATCAGTGATGAAGGCGGTGTGTTCCTCATCCTTCGGGTGCATTCAGATCTGGTTGTACCTGGAGAAGGCGTCCATGAAAGAGAGGAGGCGATGCCCTGAAGTAGTGTCCACGAGCTGGTCGATCTTTGGAAGAGGGAAACTATCCTTTGGGCAAGCTCGGTTGAGGTCGGTGTAGTCCACATAGATCCTTCATTTGCCGTTGCTCTTCTTCACCATAACCACGTTCGCCAGCTAACTGGGATACTGTACCTTTCATACAAAGCCAGTGGCAAGAAGCTTTTCTACTTCCTCATTGATGGCCTTCTGCCTCTCCACAGCAAAACTCCTCTTCTTCTGCCGGACAGGGTGGCACCTTGGATCAATGTTCAACCGGTGGGTGATGACCTCCGAGGGGATACCAGGCATGTCTGTAGAAGACTAGGCGAACACATCAGCGTTCGCCGGAGGAAGTCTAGCAAACGAGCTCGCTCTTCTTCCGGGAGTTGGGCTCCTATCTGCACTGTCTTTTGAGGGTCTGACCCGAGGGGGTACGTCAACAAGCACTCCACGGGCCCTCTCCTGGGGTCTTGCTCTCTTAGGTCGAGGTCGTCGACGTCGGAGCCGAGCTCAACACTCGGGCCCCTGGGACCGTCTGCAGACAATACGGGATGGGTTGGGCTGTCCCTCTCATCACTCCCGTCTCAGAGGTGATAGGGAATTGCACCAGCAACCTTTTAGTGGAAATGACAGCGTCTAGCTGATTGAGCCCTAGACGGCCGAGGATAGCATTGTAAGGTGATGGGAGCCTGACGACGGTAAATGTCATTATGACCGTATTCTGTCGAGGTGGGGATCCGATGGTAACAGGGAGAGTGATCTCTCCCTCGACCCCCACAGAATCTCTGGTGAAGCCCACAAGAGGGGTATGCACTGGCTTTAATTGATCATGAGACAAATTCATTCGGGAGAAAGCATCATAAAAAAGTATGTCAGTAGAGCTCCCACTATCCACCATAATGCGATGTACAGGATGCTTCGCGATGGTTATCTCAACCACCACTGCATTATTGTTTACATTTTCATTTATATTCCCCTTTTCAAAGGGGAGTACATTCTCTAGGTCTCCTGCCTCCCGGGCTCTCTTCGTCGCACGCTCTATCCCCTAAGAGATCATGCCCATTGGCTTCTCCGTTAGACGGTTGTCAATTACAGGGATGGGGGGAAGGGCTGCGAGTGGTCGACCCTCTGCCGGGGCTTCGTTCCTCACGAACTTCCTGAGATAGCCCTTCTTGATCAGCTCCTCGATCTCCCGCTTCAGATTACGGCACTCCTCCATATTGTGGCCGTGCTCGCGATGAAATTGACAATACTTTGTCTTGTCACGGATGTTTCTTGGGTTCTGAGGAGGAGGTCGGCGAAGGTAGTGCTCTCCCTCAATCTCCATGAGGATCTTTGTTCTGGGAGCGAGAAGAGGGGTGAAGGTCCGCTCCTAGGCAGCACCATTCTTTGGATTCGAGCTCGGACGGAAGTCCGCAGGAGGTCCAGGCCTCCGGGTCCCAGGGACATCCCTTGGGGTAGGCTTCTTTGAATGCTTCCCGTCTAGCTCTCGCCTGGTACGGTCAGCCTCCTCGGCCCGGATGTACTTGTGGATGCGGAGGAGGAGCTCAGAATACATCTTAGGAGACTTCTTGTCCAGGAAATATGTCAGACGGGAGGTCTTGAGCCCGTGCTTCAATGCCAGCATGGCGACGGGCTCGTCCGGCATAGATTTCTAGGGTGGCGGTTTTGAAAGCGGTGACGTGTCCCGCAATAGCTCCTAGTCTTGTTGGCGGATAGAGAAGAGGCTATCCACCTCCCTTGGCACCTTCTGGCAAGCATCGAAGTGTGCCACAAACTTTCCTTCTAGCTGATGGAAGGAGCTGATGGATTTCGGCTCGAGGTGGATGAACCAAACCCGAGCAGCCTTCCGGAGAGTGGCTGGGAAGGCGATGCATAGAAGAGCATCCGTCGCTCCCTGGACCCTCATGAGAGCCTTATAGCTCTATTGGTGGTCCAAGGGGTCGGTAGTCTCATCTTAGGGATCCACCTGAGGCATACAGAATCGATTCGGGATCGGTTCCCCTTGTATTTCCCGGGAGAAAGGTGGCTGGGCATTATAGCCCACTAGATCGGTCGGGGAGCTCTGCATGTCGGCAAAGCGGCCGGAGAACTCCGCTAGCTTGCGCTCGTGCTCCTCCAGGCGCCTCTTGGCCTGGTGCCTGATGGCCTCGTCGGTGGAATCCTCCATCGAGGCCGTTGGAAAAAGGGGTGCCGATCGGTCTCGGTAGGGGCCTTGCCCTGATGGTGCCTGCTGCGCTGCACTGCTTCAGCATCGTTGGCCGAGGATCGACTCTCATGATCCGTCGAACTAGAGTGGTTCCTCTTTGCGGGAGTCTGGTGGCTCCTGCAGGGGTTGGAAACTACCCATGGATGGGAGGGCTTGCCTTGGATGGAGCGCAGGCTTCTGCGGGTGCCCGTGGCTCGAGCCGCGGGGGTCCCTGGCTGGGGCTGAGTGGCCAGGTAGCGTTGCTGGTGCTACAGTTACCGCACAGCAGTAGTCAAAGTTTGCAGCTGCTGGACGACAGCTGTGAATGGAACGTCCACCGAGGATGGCTGAGGAGGAGGAGGTGGAGCAGGAAGTTCCCTCTCCGGGCTGCGCGGCCCTTGGGGGGAAGGAACCTCTCCTGCTCGGCTGGTAGATGCTTCATGCCCACGCATCACCACCATGGTCGGAGCACGCTTTCGCCCACGGAGAGCTTGCTTGTATAGGGGTCACTGTTCTGCGTCCCCTACCTGGCGTGCCAATCTGTTGCCGATCTCACCGCGGTGGCCCTTAGCTCGTGAGCTGGCGCCGGTTCTCGGACTCTGTCACCTCGAGATCTCCGAGTGGTATGGGCACCAGGATCCGACAGAGGCTCCTCAACCCTCTGTGGATCTCAGATTAGGGTTCCCTGTCTATGAGTCCTGTAATAAGGCCTTGAGCCCGAAGCATTGTCATAATTTCTTGTCAAATTTGTTTAGTCATGTACCTTGACCAATTTGGATCAAGTTGATCATGAGTCCTATATTTGTTCGAGTCTGAGTTTGGACTGGGCCCAAGCTCAATTGAAGTCACTCTGGTTTTCTTAACCAAATCAAGTTCTGGTGGGCCAACCACCCCTTCTACTTGGGATAATGCCAACTCAGGTGCCACCTCAGCTACCTACGTGGCGCTACATCAGCTGCCAGTTGGGCATCCAAGAAGGGAAACAAAGTGGCATCCTCATGCTTTCCACATGCCTTGGACAACATCTCCTTCTTTCCTCCCCCACATCACGCCTTGTTCAATCTAAAGAGGGCGTTGAAGATCCTTGAAGGAACCAAGCCTCAAAGCAAGCCTCCTCCCAAGCTTTCTTCCCAAAGTGATCTTGCAAGGAAGGAAGGTCAAAGGACACACTCCCCTCTTCAAGCCCTCAACCATGCAACGCCCCATGGAGTTCTCCCTTGGTCGGCCAAGAATCAATCCTAGAAGATGGCGTGGAGAGCCCAAGGGAACACATCCCTCCAAGCAAGCCATGCCCCCTCCTTCTTCCCAAAAATAAGCATGCTAAGGAAGGAAGTCAAGGGACCAATCCCCCTCTCCAAGCCTTTGCTCATGCCATGCCCAACTCCAAATATTTGGTCGGCCAAAGAGATGGGATGTGGAAAATTTTGGGCGCCACCATGAGTCTTGTAATTTGAATTTCAAAAGGGCCTTGGGTGCCTATTTAAAGGACCCAATCCCTCCCTTGTAGAACTAATGAATGAATGAATGATCGAGTGATTAATAAAAAGTTTGAGTTTCTTCCACCCTCCAAACATTGTCTCTTAGGCTATGTTTGAGTGGAATTGCCTTCATCCCTAGGGACGTCGAGTGGTGTGACGCCACCTGTCCGTCGCCCCAGGGCTTCGCAAATCCTTCGTCCTCCAAGACGTCGCGTGGTGTGAGGCCACATTCCTTCATCCTCTGGGATATCGCGGGGTGCGAGGCCCCAAGTTATCTCCGACTTTGACTTCGGAATCCAGTTGGACACCAGGCTCGAAGCCCCTTTCCAACTCCAGTTCAATTCCTTTCCATGCATCTCCATACTTCGCTGACCTTTCTTTTGTTTGCCTACAGGTCCTCCCTGGCATCTCGGGCATTGGAGACAGTCAGCTTTGCCATCGCGACCTCCCGACCCAAAGCCAGTGCTCCCACGGGTTTGACTGCTCGGGCATCCAGGCCGCATCCGCCAAGTTGAGCGTTCTCTGCACCGGGCGCTTCAGAAGTTTGAGGTTTGCCTTCTCTTTATCTCCTAAGTAGATATTGTAGGATGAGCTAGTCCTACCGGGGTTTCTTAATCCCGGGGTCCTATTCTCGTTCTTACTTTTAGGGCTTTGAACTGCTAGCGTAAGCTTCCATTACTGTTCTTCGTATTTCTTATCTTTGCTTGTGATTGGGAATCGAAACCTTAAAACAACGAAGAAGAACAACAAAAAACATAAAAAAAAAAAAAATCATCAACCCTAAAAAGAATTCCTTTGCATCGTAAGCATCCTTATTGGCATGCAGCATCCCTATCCCTAACCCCCTTGTCTCTTACATCATTTCTGGTATCAGAGCAAGGCTAGGACTAGTGCATTTTTTCATTTTCTGCATTCTGGTCAGTCCGTATATGGTCTGATCATTAGATTGTTTCTCCTTGTAAAGACATCCAAATTTCATGAGTTCTATTATGTTAGATCGCATTCATTTCAAAGTATTTTTGTCTATTTTCTCAATTTTATTTCAATTTGTAGAGTTTCTACAAGCCAAAATACTGCCTGAGAAAATCTCAGGTCTGAAAATTTTAGCAAGCATCTCATTTCGATTCATTCCTCCATTTAGCTAGTTTCGTGCATGTTTTAATTCCTGCATTTTGTTTAGCATTCACCCATCTAAAAGACACAAAAGAACAAAAAAAAAAAAAAAAAAAAGTCATTTCATTAGTCATTATTGTACTTTATTTTACATAACATATCTTAAGGGCGTCAATTTAACATAGGGTCAGGATTTCATTACCTGTCCCTAGCCCAAAAACCACCACCCGGCATATCGAACCTTAGCCATTAACTAAAATCAATTAGACGTTTAATCTGCTAGTGAGCTAGTGACACCCATGAAGTCGGGTCAACCAAGTACCGAGCCAAGCTAGATTGCTTGTTGGTGTGTGCTGTGTAGCTGGTGTCTAAGCAAGTGGTTTAGGGACTAGAGCCCGAAGGGAAGTGGGTTGGTTCGCTTACCTGGCCAATTTCTAATTGGTGTCTAGGAAAGCAAAGAGGAACCTCCACTCACCTTACACTTACCTAGCCAAGTGCCAAGTTACTACTTCCAGGTTCATCTTCTTGACTTTACATTTGGAGAGATCTCCTAGGTTTAGCAAACCGTAGCATCGTTTTGTACATGTGCACTAGATCAGGAACCCTTTTCATCCACCTTCTGCACCCTCTACTGACACCATGGACCAACTGCGAGCTGACATTGGAGCCTTAACCCAATCCATGACCCAGTTGATTAATAGATTGGACCAGATGGAGACCAGACTAAGACCCCTAGAGGAAGAGCTAAATGAATCTGAAGACCTTCTAGGAGTAGTCAGATGCATCCTAGCCCAAAACATAGTACAGGAAGTCTGGCGTAGGACCAACATCCTATAGACCCTGATCAAGCTAGGAGATAAGGTTTGTAAGGTCATCATTGATAGTAGAAGCTGTGTTAATGCCCTTTCCTTGAGTACAGTCAAACCTTTAGGACTAGCCATAGTTCCCCACCCCAACCCTTACAAAGTCTCCTAGATAGATTCAACTTCAATTCCTGTAAAGTCTAGGTGCCAAATCAAGATAAAAATGAGTTCCTATGAAGAATCGATTTGGTGTGACGTCTTACCCATGGGTGTGGGTAGTATCATTCTAGGATGACCCTGGATTTTCGACCATGATGCCACCCTTTATGGTCGATCCAATACCTGTGTCTTTCTCCACCAAGAAAAAAAGATTACAATCAACCCAATCCAGCCAAAGGACCCAGTCAAGAAAGGATCAAGTAGCCTTAAAGAAAGGAAGCCTGAAGTTAACCTAATCAAGGACAATGGGTTAGAAGAAGAGATTACTGGGAAAGGACCCTTTAAAGAGTTTCAGGGAGAGAAGGATGAACATTCTGAGAATTTGAATACAAAAACCCCCTGAGCCCATTGAAGACTTTAAGGTTGAATCCATTGAAAATCTAGGAAAAGAAACTCCTGAGCCCATTAAAGAATTGAAAGAAAGCATCTATGAGTCAAGTTTGGTAGAAGATGGGCCCGAAGGTGAAATCATTGAGTAATCCGAGGAGAGTGATCCTGAACCCACTACAAAATTTGAAGAGGAAATGACCGAGCCAGGATCACATCTAGTAAATGAACATGAGGATTCACCAGTCTTTTCCATAGGAGTTCAGGAACCAACCCTTAATGAACTGATCCAAAGAGAACATCCTCAAGAGATGGTTGAAGCTCGGAAAGAAATTGAGGATGAAGTTCCCGATGAGTTACCTGATCAACTTCCACCCCTGAGAAACATCCATCATACTATAGACTTGGTCCCAGGATCCTCTTTAACAGACCTTCCTCACTGTGGGGTTGACCCTAGCGAGCTCCAAGATCTACCGGAACAAGTGGACCATATGACACCTATAGAACGATGCCCAAATTTTAAGGTCATCCTGAATAATCAAGGTCTGTTTATGTTTTCCATAAGCTACCCCAAGACTCTGATTCCTATTTCCTACCCTTCCCAGAGCCTTCTCACATTTTTAGAGCCATGGGGTTGCATTTTATTGAATTACGAGGCTGCATGACTCCTTAGAACCCTTCCCTTTTGCCATTTACTTTTAGTACACTTTATGGCATTTGTTAGGGATCCTTGATAATTTTTCTTGTACATACCAGACTAGGGTCAAACCTAGAGAGTCTAGTATCTGTTAGGTTTAGGTCCTAGAGCGTCCAATAAATTTTTTTTTTTTTTTTTTTTTCAGTAGGGTTGCATAAGTGAGTCTGCATTTTGCATCATATTAGGATTATGCATTAAATACAATTTTAAAATAATTTAATTGATTCCCGAAAGCGAGCCAAAGAGTTTGAAATAGGGAATTTTGTAATGATTAGGCTCTGGCCTGAACGTTTCCACTGGGAACTGTTAGGAAGCTTCATGCTCGTGGGGCGGGTCCCTTTAAAGTGATTAGAAGAATGGGCCCTAATGCCTATGTGCTAGAATTACCTCCGGATTATGGAATTAGCTCGACATTCAATATCTCTGACTTAGTCGAGTATAGGAAACCCGCAAACATATCCAGTGAGTCGTTTGGGCCTGCCTGACCTCCCTTTTGAGAGTGAACTGAACCTGAGTGTCCACCTCCAAATATACCTGAGCGAGGAGCGGATCGAGCGTGTCCTGGATGACCAAGCCATCACTACCCGGGTCAAGGGCTATCAATGTTACTTGGTCCGATGGCCTGGCGAAGGAGCAAGAGGGCCTGGCTCGACCTCGGCAGAGGTGGACCCGTCTTGGGGTGCCACCTGGCGAGGGAGCAGGAGGCCGCCAGCTTCGGCCGAGGTGGACCCCTCCTGGGTGGACACCTGGCGGAGTGGCAGAGAGGTGCTCGACTTCGGCTGAGGTGGACCCATCATGGGGTGCCACCTGGCGAAGGAGTGGGAGGGCCTGGCTCGACCTCGGCAGAGGTGGACTCATCTTGGGGTGTTACCTGGCGAAGGAGCAGGAGGCCGCCAGCTTCGGCCGAGGTGGACCCCTCTTGGGTGGACACCTGGCGGAGTGGCAGAGATGTGCTCGACTTCGGCCGAGGTGGACCTGTCATGGGGTGCCACTTAGCGAAGGAGCAAGAGGGCCTGGCTTAACCTCGACGGAGGTGGACCCATCTTGGGGTGCCACCTAGCGAGGGAGCAGGAGGCCGCCAGCTTCGGCCGAGGTGGACCCCTCATGGGTGGACACCTGGTGGAGTGGCTGAGAGGTGCTCGACTTCGGCCGAGGTGGACCCGTCATGGGGTGCCACCTTGCAAAGGAGCCAGAGGGCCTGGCTCGACCTCGGTGGAGGTGGACCCGTCTTGGGGTGCCACCTGGCGAGGGAGCAGGAGGCCGCCAGCTTCGGTCGAGGTGGACCCCTCCTGGGTGGACACTTGGCGAAGTGGCAGAGAGGTGCTCAACTCGGCCGAGGTGGACCTGTCATGGGGTGCCACCTGGCGAAGGAGCAAGAGGGCCTGGCTCGACCTCGGTAGAGGTGGACCCATCTTGGGGTGCCACCTGGCGAGGGAGCAGGAAATTGCCAGCTTCGGCCGAGGTGGACCCCTCCTGGGTGGACACCTAGCGGAGTGGCAGAGAGGTGCTCGATTTTGGCTGAGGTGGACCCATCATGGGGTGCCACCTGGCGAAGGAGCAGGAGGGCCTGGCTCGACCTCGACAGAGGTGGACCCGTCTTGGGATGCCACTTGGTGAGGGTGCAAGAGGCCGCCAACTTTGGCCGAGGTGGACCCCTCCTGGGTGGACACCTGACGGAGTGGCAGAGGGGTGCTCGACTTCGATCGATGTGGACCCGTCATGTGGTGTCGCCTGGCGAAGGAGCAGGAGTTTTGAAAAAAAAATCCATGTGGCACTCATGACTTCCAGCTGGATCTGACACACATTCCACGTCAGCAATGTAGCCAATCTAATAAAAAATAAACTAATACACTTCAAACTAATCACTACATCAATTTTTTTAAAAAATAAAAATAGGATTCAAACTAATCACTACATCAATATTTAAAAAAATAAAAATATAATCCTATTACATCAAGATTTTACTGGCCGAACATAATGTAAGTCATCACAATTTCTTGAGTAGACATGCCCATGGAAGCACCCATAAGCCTATTTGGAGATCGCTGTCTTAGCCATTCCAAATAATAAGAATTTCTCACTAAATCCAACTGAAGCAAATCATCCGCACTTCTTGTAGTAGGAATTCGCCATACATGTTGATATAAATCATATCTAATGAATTCTGGGTGTTCCGAGAAAACTTTTCTCGAAGGTCAACATCTCTGCTACGAGATAAACTTTATTCAAAAGTTTTAATAGCAGATCATCTTGGCCAACCCGATGATTGAATTTAAATTGCTTGCCATCATTCAGATCACCATTACCCAAACTCAGACCATGATTATCTGTTTGCTGGCATTTATCCTTGTACCGACTACCATACAAATCTGAATTGTCCATGTTGCTTCCCAACCTCTCCCTTACCGTGGAACAGAAGGCGCGGCGGACGGAGAAGAGGGGCTGAGGTTGCAGATCCGGCGAGGGCGGAAGGCAGTCGGCCGAAGGCGTTAGAGAAGGTGATGCTGATCTGGATGAGGTGGAAGAGGACCACGTTGGCGCGAAGGGTCTGGTAGTGTTGATCAGAGACGCGTTTGAAGGCGCGGATAGGGGTGATAACGACGCCAGGGAACTCGGCGTCCATGGCCACGAAGCGAAACTCGTCGACAACCTCTCGAATCACGGCGATCTCCACCTCGAGGTTGTCCGCCCACAGATCTGGCCCCTTGGAAGATCTTCCCGAAGGGCTAGGAACCCTGTGGTGGAGCACGGCCGTGGGTGTCGGCGGGAGGTGGATGGGCAGGCGACTCCCGAGGAATGGCCGTGATGGCATAGGGCACAGACCACGGAGATCGGACGGCAAAATAGGTCTCTCGCGGCTATGGAGACGGTGGAGAGGAAGATCCAGTGGCGAAGACGAGGCCTTGTCGCCGGCAGCGAGGCGGAAGATGAAAAAAATGGTAGATCTGGGCGATTGATGGAGGAAGAACCGAGGAAGATGACACAGATAACCTAGGGATAAGTCAGGGATAAGTTTGGAATAAAACGAGAATAAAGGGGATAGTGGAATAGCTGGAATATAAAAAATAAAATTTAAAAAAAATCTAGAAAAGAAAAAAGAAAAATCCGGATGGGTTTTGATGTCCCCATTGTTCCCCTGGGATGGAAAAAATTTGACTCTATCAAATCAGGCTCGATACTATACTGCAACTCTCTCTCTTTTTGTTTTCTTTTTTTTTGTAACCCTAATCCTCTCCCGCTCTGATACCAAATTGATGCGGGACAAGGCTAAGAGGACCGTTGAAGAGCTGAGAAGTCTCCTGGGATTTGGATCAAGAAGGGGATAACTATGGCCTCACATCCCGTGATGTTCCGAAGAATAAAGGAAAGAGCTCACATCTTGTGATGGTTCCGAAGAACAAAAAGAATAGGGCCTCACCCGCAACGCTCGAAAGCGAAGGAATAGGATCTTGTGCCTAGAAATGGAGAGGCCCAAGAGGGGGATGAATTGGATCTTTTAAAAAAATGAAGCAATTAATGTGCAGGCCTTGTTGTGTTTGTGAGTATGAAATTCAATGCACTAGATTAAATGCAGCAGAAAGCAATAAATAGATTGCAATAAACAAAGAATAAGGAATAGAGAAGGCAATCACATACAAACACAAAATTTATAGTGGTTCGGTGCAAACCTAGCAGCTACATCCACTCCCAAGCCACCCTTGAGAATTCCACTATAATCCAACCAAGATTACAGCCAACTGTGTTTTCAAAAGGCTCACAAGTCAAAACCTATGTTGGTTTTATCACCTAGGTTCCCAACAAACCTTTACACTTGTTTTGTCTTCGGGCTTACAAGTCAACCCTAGTTGGTTTTTCCCTTTGGCTTACCAACAAACCACAACAACCTTCTTCAATATACCTTGAAAGTAAGGTCAAATCACAAGATAAAATTAGATATACAATTTCAAAAATAAGACAAACTCTCTTCAAGAGGAGAATAGAAGCTTTGAAGCTCAAGTTGATGCTTTGTCTTGTCTCCTCCTTAGAATATTCTTCAAACTCTTCTTTTGGAATGATGTAAGGATGGGCTTATAAGCTTTTTTAGGGAATCAAACTTTAAAAGGCTCTTGAAATGAAGTTCTTGAAAGAATCTTGGCTTTTTAGCTTTCGATGGACTTCAATACACTTCAATACCTTTAGAATGAAGTTGGTGAAGCTTAAATACAGATAAAAACTTTTAAAAAATGGTTTGTGACCGTTTGAGCATCGAATCTAGTCGTCGGGAGCTTGAAAAGATGTTTCTGCAAGTCAGAAAAGTAGATCCGTTAGGCCTGTCATAACTCGAGTGTCGATACTTGGCTGTCAGGTGTCGATACTTGGCTGTCAGGTGTCGATACTTGGCTGTCAAGTGTCGACACTTGGCTGTCAGTGTCGACACTTGACTTCCAGGTGTCGACACTTGAACTTTCAAGTGTCGACACTAGATTCACAGGTATTAATACTTGACATAAAAAACACCCATTGGCCAAGTTCTGGATTTTAAAAAGTCTCAGGCCTTGAGTCGACACTTGGAAACTTAAGTATCGACACTTGAGTTTCAGGTGTCGACACTTTAGTCCTGGGTGTCGACACTTGGCATGCAAGAAGTTTTTCTGCGTGCCAAATGCTGAAGTGTCGACACTCGACTTCCCAGGTGTCGACACTTGGTTCTGAAATATTCATAATCAAGTACAAATTAAGCCCAAAACACAAGCATCAATTTTGAAACTTAATTGGAACATAAATAACCAATAATTGAACATATAAAAGCCCTTTTTGTATGAACAAGATGTCTTAAGTTGTGAAAAATATTCCGTGCCATGGCGTGCCATGATACTTAAATTTTTGAGAATTTGAGGTGCTTACTTCCTGAAAACTCATAACTGAAAGTAAATATTAGTATAAAATATGTACTCAAGGTTTTGGTATTTATCAAAATCACTAGGAGAGCCAACAATCTCCCCCTTTTTGATGATGACAAAACCTTTAGTAAATCAACATCAATTTTCAAGTTTCAGATATGATATTTCATAAATATGATTTTAAGTTCATATAAGCCACAATTTGCATAGTTAGAAGATATAAATCCCCCTTAATTAGACAATTCTAATCAGAACAAGCAATATGCAATTCTGGTATCCGATCAAATTGGAAAATTACAAACACAAACAATTAATACCAAATAATTAATACCATACTCCCCCTTTTTGTCAGTCTTTAGAAAAGGGAGTAAACTCTCCCTCAAAACAAACATGGAGACAAAAAGTAACGGAGTTAATTCAATCACAGCTAAACTTATCAGAGCTCAAGAGCATTAGAGTTAAGATTTCAAGGTTAACATTATCAGGTATCAGAGCCAAAATGATAAGAGTATCATATCAATTCAAGCATATCAATCATAGTAAAATAATAGGAAAACAATGTAAGTATCAAAGAATCATACATATATATATGATAGGAAGTTTTTAGTTACAAAATTTGCTGACTCATCAGCAATACTGAAACATACAATGATACCAAGATACATCAACAGTCAATGATAGAACTAGAAATAGTCAAGATATAACAAACATCATAAATCATCTGTGAGGCTAGTCCTCATTAGATGGAATCTCCAATGTCAAAGGGGCACTAATCCTAGATCTAGTAGCTAAAGCCTTAGGAGGTCCATGGGCTAAAACCCGGCGACTCCTAGTGCGGCCTGAAGGTCCTATAGAAGGTACAACCCTAGATGATCTAGTGGAAGGGGGTAAAAGAAAATCAGCAGGTGTGATAAAGTCTGGCGTGGAATCAACCAAGTCAGCTGGAGGAAGATCTGCAGGGGTAGCTGGAGGATCACGGCTGACAACCTCATATCTATTAGTGCCATCATCACTGTCACTGTCACTGTCTCTATCAATAATATTAGTGGCTCTGTCCTGACTCCCCTCAGCATGGTCACCACCATCACCAGTACCATCACCACCACCATCATGTCCATCATCACCGCCATCATGACCATCATGTCTGTCATCACTGCCATCATCATCAGCTGGTGGAGCTGCAGGGGCTATAAAAGATCTGAAAAGCTCCTCCATGCGTGCAAACACAGTCTCCACCAATCGACGTAGCTCAGTGAGCTCAGAAGTAGTGTGGGCTCTAAGGCCCTCTAACTCGATCCACATCTGAGTCGACCGAACTCCAAGACCAATGAGCTCACCTCGAACCTCTGCGAACTGCTGACGAGAATACTCCTCAAAAGATAATCCAGTAGATGCTGGAGGAGCAGCAGAAGGAGTGGCAGTAGGTGTCATAGGTTCTATCTCAAATGCATGAGCAACTTGAGCAGGTGAACTAACTGGCCCTGATGGCCTTGCCTCAGCCTCTCGTATCTCGTCCTCCTATCTAGCTCCTAGCCAGACTCCCTCCAGACCATCGGCCTGCTACTAGTCTGTAACCCATGCGATGAAGTGACCTCTCGTCGTACACATCCGTGTGCAAGATCTCCTTGGGGATCTCCCCCTCCAAGGATACTCCATATGCTCTAAAGAGTCGGGTCAATCCCATATCGTATGGCAGACAATGACGCTTCTGGGTCGCAGCGTCATGCATCTGTACAAGCATCAAGGATGGCAAATCAATCTGTCTCATCTCTATCAAGCTGGTCATCACCATCAACTCTCTTTCTGTAATAACATCAAATCTCCCTGACTTCGGTAGAAGAATGTGTGCGGTGATGTGGTGTAACAAGCGCATCTCCAATGATAACTGGTTCGCGGTGACTACTGTCACACCGCGAACATCCTCCCGCTCGAGAATATACCTGAATGCAGCCTCCCTGTCCTCTATAGCAAATACACTGACCCTGATGGGGGATCTCCCAGATCCTGCTCAGCAACTCCACTGATAGAGAGATCTCAACATCTCTAACTATAGTGGTCCAAAGAAGTCGTCGATAATCCATGACACCATAAAACTCCCTCACAAGATGCGGGTAGTACTTCTCCTGCATGGTGCAGAAGGGTACTAGACCTGCATCTGTGAGTACCTGACGGATGGGAAAATGGTGCCGATCAAAAAATGCAAGGTCGACTCTCCTCCCAGAAGCCACTACCTTCCCTACCATCCTCTCTGCAAGAGGAAAACTGGTGCCGTTGAATGCTAGCCTACCTAGTATCCTGTCTAGCCTTTGATCTTCTCTCAGTAACCTGACTATGTCTCTCCCTAACTGCAAGCCTTTTCCTTGGACCCATCACAACAAGCTGACAAAGAAGGTTGAAGAAGTGTAAACTAGGGGAACAGTTTTAACTAGGCCGAGAACTAGATAGGCTGAAGGAAACTTATGCTTTCTAAACTAGGAATTCTAGTTTTAAAATATGCTAATCATACGTTTTGAAAAACTGGTATTAAAAAATGAATTTAGGTTTGTAAAAAAGCTTTTAATAAGTTCGAAAAGTGTGACAAAACATATTTAAGTTAAAAGATTTTAAGTGTAATTAGGTTGAAGGTTACATATAAATATATTTCATAAAACTAGGCTTAAAAGAAGATAGGATTTAGGTTAAAACAATTTAGGGTTTTAGTTTAAACAAATATGTAAAAGAAAAGAGGGTAAAATGTCGCAAAAACATCACCAAAATTCTTCCCAAAATCATAACAATGCTATAAATTGTTTAGAAAATCTAAATTTAGATGAAAACCCATGAAAATTTTGGCTCTAAAAATCAATATAATAGTGATTTTCTCAAAAATGGACGGAAAGAGTAGAAAATCGGCCAAAAATCCAAGAGAAATTCAAGAGAAATGCATTCAAACCCGATTCCTCCTAAATGGAGTCTTGGACATCCATCAAAATTCGTAAAAAATTGATTAACACACTTAAAAAGTTCGAAAAAACCTAAACCTAGGGTTTCACGGTTTGGAAATAGCGAAAATGAGAGGAAAAATACCTGTTTTTGTTGAGGAAATGGAAAATGGGATGATTCGAAAGTTGGTGGAGTTTAGGGGTGTAGGCTCAGGTAAGCAACCCAAGAGGGTGGTGAATTAAATTTTATAAAACTTTTATACTATTTAAAATATGAACTAAAGCAAGTATGTGCTAATGCAATTCAAGTGCTTGTATATTTCAAATAAATGCAGTGGAAATAAAGAAATAAAAGCATAAGAAGAACAATCACACAAATACAAAGGTTTATAGTGGTTCGGTGCCAACGAAGCACCTACATCCACTCCCCAAGCCACCCTTAGGAATTTCACTAAGTTTGGTTTTATAACTTAGGCTCACTAACACCTATACAACTTGTTTTGTCTTCAGGCTCACAAGTCAAACCCTAGTTGGTTTCAAGGCTCACCAACAACCACCCTTGGTTTTATGGGATAACCAAGAACCTAAACAACTTGTTTTGGCTTTGGGCTCACAAGTAAAACCCTAGTCAGTTTTAAGGCTCACCAATAACCACTTTAGTTTTCAAGGCTTACTAAAAACCTCTTTGGTTTTCCAAGGCTCACCAAAAACTTTAAGTAAAATAATGTAAGAGCAAGTATAAATGAATACAATAAAAGCTTTCTAAAATAAAGCAAATATCTCTTTGAAGCCCTTGATTGTTGATGAAGATCTTGTCTTCAAGTTGATGAATCCTTTGATTGATGCTTGTAGATGTAGACTTTGAATGCTCTCTTTGAAACTTGGAAGCTTGAAGGCTTTGAATCACTCAACTCTTGAATCCTTTAAGAATATTCAAGAAACTCACCAAAGGATTGCTTCCCCATTTGATTTTTAATGTTTATATAGCTCTCCAAACCATAGATGACCGTTTATGACCGTTGGGGATGAAAAACTAGCCGTTTGAAGCAAGTTGGAATCAATTCTGCACTTCAAAAAAACTAGCCGTTACAGCAAGTGTCAACACCTGACCTCCAAGTGTCGACATTTGGTTCCCAGGTATTGACACTTGGCTTCCAGGTATCGGCACTTGGTTCTACAGTGTCGGCACTTGGTCTGCAAGTGTCGGCACTTGGTTCTGCAAGTGTCGGCACTTGGTTCTGCAAGTGTCAGCACTTGGTCTGCAAGTGTCAGCACTTGGTCTGTAAGTGTCAGCACTTGGACTGCAGTGTCAACACTTGATCTTTAGGTGTCGACACTTGGTTAAGCCAGTACTGAAACTTCTTCAAAATTAAACTTTAAGTCCTTCCAAGTCTTCCTTATATTCCAAAGTCCTTATAACTTGATTTTTCATTAATTTAAGGACTTTTTCAACTGAAATACAAGCATTTCTTTATTCAACATGGTTGAGTACTAAGATCTGAAAAATACACTTAAAATATAATTAGTACTCATATATACTTAAATATTTTGTCAAATCAAAATCAAGACCAGAATCAACAATTTTTTCCTTTTTGATGATGACAAAATCTTTAAGTATATGAATAGGTAAGCTTAAAAGATTAACAATAGTATAAACATGTAAGCTCAAAATAATAAGCACCAAGCTCCCCCTCAAAATATGATCCCAAATAATCTTAAAAAATATTTTTCAAAATATACAAAATTTTCAAATTTTTAAAATTTCTTCTTCTTACTAATTCTTCCCTTTAGATAAAAATATTTTGCATTCTTCGCCCTCTTTTACACTTTCTTTTATTTCTCAAAAGATTTTCATGTTTATCATATCTTCCCCTTTTCATACTTAACATTTTTCTCCCCCTTTTTGACATCATGAAAAAGGGTGAAAGGCAGTACAAAATGAGAATGAAGGTGGAAAGAATAGTAAGTAGATCATCAAAATCAATGCATGAAATTAGTTAAACGTGATACCACTTGAATGATACAATTTAACATGATACCACATAATGATAAGCACATGCAAGAAATAATTCAATATATATATATATATATATTATCCATTCACCTCACTTATTCATGGGATAAGGCCACAACAGCACCTCAACACGTCATAAGAGATCCTGTTGAATAGGAAGAGAGGTCTTTAAACCTTACTTATCTCCTATGACTGGACGGTCATGGTGACTAACCCAATCCGAAGCGGCTACTAGGAATTCTTTTAAAAATAAATTTTGATACCAATTGAATATGATACCACTTAAATATAACTCCCCTTAAAGGATTAGATTTGAAAACAAGGAGAAGGAGTATCAAAGCAATATAAGTACAGCATGATATCAAGCAAAACATTCAAAGCATCATATATGATAACAAATATTTGGATGCTCCCCCTAAATATATTTCCCCCTTTAAAATATGCATTCATTTGAGGAATAAGAACATGAAAGTACATGCACATAATTTTAGACAATTTTGAGATATGAACATAAATTCTAAGTCTGAAATCAAAGATTTGAATTTTTCAAGATATTCATGATTTTCAAAATACAAATGATTGATCATTTAGACTTTCAGCATGATTCAAATTCATTTAAAATGATTTGGTATCCACAAATGCTAGAAGTAATTTAATAGCAAGTGTAGCTACTAGAGCAAGGGTTTATCAATATGCATACCTTCTTCTGAAGTGTAACCTTAACTACTAGTTCTATACTTGATACAAATTATTTCTAGATTAAGCATAGATGTCAACCATGAAAATACATAAATCGTAACATTTCACTTGAAGTAAGTAATTCAAAAACTATATTAATCAAATCAAGTGAAAGTCTAATAATCATAAGTTGAAATCATGAGAGCATGAAATCAATTAGCATCAAAATGATCTTGATCATAACAAATGACTATTAGTCTAAGCTTGATTCTAATTAATCAATTAAAATATTTTTCAAATCAATATGCATCTTTAAAAGTATTTTTCATGAAATAATTTAAGATATATTAATCAAATCAAGTGAAGGTCTTGCAATCATAAGTTAATCATGATAGCATGAAATTCATCAACACCAAAAAGTTCATGATCATAGTCAATGACGATAAATCCAAACTTGATTCTTAATAACAATTTAAATAATTTTTTAAAGTAATTGATGCAATAAAAATTTAACTACATTTTAATTATGGAAGATGTTTAGAATTTACCAATATACATAGTCCTTCCTTTTACCATTTAGTCTAAAATGTAGCTTATCCACTTCTTCAAATTATCTTGTACAGCCACTTTTCAAGAACTTCCTTTCTTCATGTTGGGCTACAAGACATTCCTTTTCCTCATTTGCCATGAAGCAAGATGGGCAACTTCATCATCCGTACTTGAATCTTCGCTATCGCTCCAAGTTGCCATCATTGCCTTGAATTTCTTTTTGGTTTTGAAAGTCATTATCTTCTTTTTTGTATCAGCTTCCACTATCCTTTGCCATAAGTTCAACTCATAGGTCATGAGTGAACCGATAAGCTCCTCAAAAGGTAAGGTTTCTACATCTTTAGCTTCTTGGATCGCCGTCACCTTTGGATCCCATGATTTTGGCAAGGATCTAAGAATTTTATTCACCAAATCAGCATTAGTATAGATTTGCCAAGACTTTTCAATTCATTAATAATAGTCATAAATCTAGTATACATATCAGAAATAGATTCATAATGCATCATTTCAAAAATTTTAAAAGAATATACAAGAAATTAATTTTAGTATTCTTCACTTGAAGAGTACCCTCATGAGTAACTTCAAGTGTGTCCCATATTTCCTTCATCGATGTGCATGTAGAGATTCTATTAAATTCATTCAAGTCCAATGCACAATAAAGCAAGTTCATTGCCTTAGCATTGATATCAGTTTGTTTAATATCATATTCATTCCAATCCTCTTCAAGCTTTGGAATGGAAATGCCATTAACCAACATGGAAGGAATATGAGGACCACTAACAAGGATTTTCCAAAGATGATAACTAATAGATTGAATATGGATGCGCATGCGAGTTTTCCAAAATGTGTAATTTATGCCATTGAAAAATAATGGTCTAACACTAATACCTATAAGGGTTACCATGAACTTTAGCTCAAAATTGTTAGATTTTTAAACAAAGCACCCGCTCTGATACCAATTGTAGGCTCAGGTAGGCAACCCAAGAGGGGGGGTGAATTGGATTTTATAAAACTTTTGTACTATTTAAAATATGAACTAAAGCAAGTATGTGCTAATGTAATTTAAGTGCTTGTGTATTTCAAATAAATGCAGCGGAAATAAAGAAATAAAAGCACAAGAAGAACAATCACACAAACACAAAGGTTTATAGTGGTTCGGTGCCAACCAAGCACCTACATCCCCTCCCCAAGCCATCCTTGGAAATTTCACTAAGTTTGGTTTTATAACTTAGGCTCACCAATAACCTTTATAACTTGTTTTGTCTTCGGGCTCACAAGTCAAATCCTAGTTGGTTTCAAGGCTCACAACAACCACCCTTGGTTTTACGGATAACCAAGAACCTAAACAACTTGTTTTGGCTTCGGGCTCATAAGTAAAATCCTAGTTGGTTTCAAGGCTCACCAACAACCACTTTGGTTTTCAAGGCTTACCAAAAACCTCTTTGGTTTTCTAAGGCTCACCAAAAATCTTAAGAAAAACAATGTAAAAAAAAGTATAAATGAATACAATAAAAGCTTTCTAAAATAAAGCAAATATCTCTTTGAAGCCCTTGATTGTTGATGAAGATCTTGTCTTCAAGTTGATGAATCCTTTGATTGATATTTGTAGATGTAGACTTTGAATGCTCTCTTTGAAACTTAGAAGCTTGAAGGCTTTGAATCACTCAACTCTTGAATCCTTTAAGAATATTCAAGAAACTCACCAAAGGATTGCTTTTCCATTTGATTTTGATGTTTATATAGCTTTCCAAACCATAAATGACCATTTATAATTGTTGGGGATGAAAAACTAGCCATTTGAAGCAAGTTGGAATCAACTCTGCACTTTAAAAAAACTAGCCGTTACAGCAAGTGTCGACACTTGACCTCCAAGTGTCGATACTTGGTTCCCAGGTGTCGACACTTGGTCTGCACGTGTCAGTACTTGATTCTGCAAGTGTCAGCACTTGGTTCTGCAAGTGTCAACACTTGATCTTTAGGTATTGACACTTGGTTGAGCCAGTACTTAAACTTCTTCAAAATTAAACTTTAAGTCCTTCCAAGTCTTCCTTATATTCCAAAGTCCTTATAACTTGATTTTTCATTAATTTAAGAACTTTTTCAACTGAAATACAAGCATTTCTTCATTCAACATGGTTGAGTACTAAGATCTGAAAAATACACTTAAAATATAATTAGTACTCATATATACTTAAACATTTTGTCAATCATCAAAATCAAGACCAGAGTCAACAAGGGGACCACTGAAGCTTGAGAGAGATGGGGGAAAATGAGACAAAAAATTATTCGATTTGCCCTAAAAAAATAGAAAAATTTCGTGAGTGTCGACACTTGAGATTTGTCAAGTGTCGATACTTGGTCAGGTGTCGATACTTCACAAAATACAAGTGTCGACACTTGGCCAAGAAAATCCAAAAAAAATCTAAAAAATCTTCAAAAAATTTAAAGAAGTTTTTAAATGCTTTTGGGTCTAAACATGAGTGATTTTTGAGTAAAATACCTTGGTAAGATAAAATTTGAGAGAGTTCTAAGAGAATGGATCAATGATACTTAACTCTCTTCTAATCATGCAAAATCTCTTCTCTCAAAGGTTTGGTAAACACATCAGCTAATTGGTCATCAGTACACATAAATTCAAGTTCCATATTAGAATTTTGTACATGATCTCTTATGAAATGCTGTCTTATTCAATGTGTTTACTTCTTGAATGTTGCACAGGATTCTTAGTTAGATTGATTGAACTAATATTGTCACATCTTATGGGTGTCTTAATCAGTTTAATGCCAAAATCTTTGAGTTGTTGTTTGATCTAAAGGATTTGAGCACAACTTCCAGCTACTATATATTCGGCTTCTGTCATAGATAGAGCAACTGAATTCTATTTCTTGCTACTCCAAGAGATCAAATTTATTCCAAGAAACTGACAGGTTCCACTAGTACTTTTACGATCAAGTTTGCACCCAGCAAAGTCAGCATCAGAATAAGCAATCAATTCAAATGAAGAATCTCTAGAGTACCACAAACCAATTTCAATTGAGCTAGATAGATATTTAAGTATGTGTTTAACAGCCAAAAGATGAAACTCTTTAGGATTAGACTGATATCTAGCACACATACATACACTAAACATGATATCTGGCCTACTGGCAGTAAAATATAGCAATGAACCAATCATGCCATGATATAATTTTTGGTCAATAGATTTACTTGATTCATCCTTGTCAAGTCTACAAGAAGAGCTCATAGGGGTACCTAAAGGCTTGGTATTCTCCATCCTAAACTTCTTGAGTATTTCTTTTGTGTACTTCGCTTGGTTGATGAAGATCCCCTCTTTGGTTTGCTTTATTTGGAGTCCGAGGAAGAAGTTCAATTCTCCCATCATGCTCATCTCGAACTCACCCTGCATTAACTTTACAAATTCTTGACAAAGAAATTCGTTAGTAGCACCAAATATGATATCATCTACATAGATTTGCACTACTAAGAGATCATTATTCTTTTTCTTCAAAAATAAAGTTTTATCTACATTACCTCTAGCAAAATTATTTTGAGCAGGAAAGAATTTAGACGATCATACCAAGCTCTAGGAGCTTGTTTCAAATTATACAAAGCTTTATGAAGTTTGAAAACATGATTTGAAAATCAGAATTTTCAAAACCAGGCAGTTGTTCAACATAAACCTCTTCTTCAATAAAACCATTTAAAAAGGCACTTTTACATCCATTTGAAATAATTTAAAATTCATAAAGCAAGCAAAAGCCAACAATAGCCTAATTGCCTCAAGTCTAGCCACAGGAGCAAAGGTTTCATCAAAATCGATCCCTTCCTCCTGATTGTATCCCTTGGCAACTAGTCTAGCCTTATTTCTTGTAACAATACCATTTTCATCAAGTTTATTTCTGAAAACCCATTTGTGCCAATAATTAAAGTATTTGAAGGCCTATCTACTAATATCCAAACATTGTTTCTTTTGAATTGGTTAAGTTCATCTTGTATAGCATTTATCCAATTACTATCATTTTTAGCTTTCTCAATAGTTTTAGGTTCAATTTAAGAAACAAATGCTAAATAATCATAAATATTTCTAAGGGATGATCGAGTACTTACACCTTTAGATGGATCACTAATAATTAGTTTTTTGGGTGTCCATGAGCATACCTCCATTCTTTTGGTAGTAGATCAATAGTAGATGTGTTTTCATCACCTTGTACTTGATCTCCTTCAGGGTTTTGATCATTCTTGGTCCTTGATAGGCTCTTCATTTGTGTTCACTTCTTCAGTTCTTTTAGTACCTGTTTCATCAGAATGCACATCTTCTTTTCTAGAAGATTTCTGGTCAGACTCATCAAATACTACATATATAGATTCTTCAACAACAAGTGTTCTTCTTGAAGACCCTGTATGCCTTGCTAGATGTAGAGTAGCCTAGAAAGATACCCTCATCTGACTTGGCATCAAATTTACTCAAGTTGTCTTTACCATTGTTTAAGATGAAACAATGGCATCCAAAAACATGAAATAATGAATTGAAGGTTTTCTACCCTTCCAAAGCTCATATGATGTTTTCTTTAAAATCTATCAGATTAAAACTCGATTTAAAACATAGCATGCAGTGTTTATGGCTTCCGCCCAAAAATATCTAGGTAGGTCATTTTCACAAAGATGGTGTGTGTCATTTCTTCAAGAGTTCTATTCTTCCTTTCTACCACCCCATTTTGTTGAGGTGTCCTAGGTGCTGAAAAATTATGATGAATACCATTTTCAATACAAAATTTATCAAAATCAGCATTTTCAAATTTGGTTCCATGATCACTTCTTAAGGATACGATTGAAACACCTTTTTTATTTGAAACTCGTTTATGAAATCTAATGAATTTTGAAAACGTTTCATCTTTGTATGCTAAAAACATGACCCATGTAAATCGTGAGAAATCATCTACAATAACTAGACCGTACTTCTTACCTCCCAAACTAGATATTCTAGTTGGTCCAAAGAGGTCCATGTGAAGTAACTCTAAGGGTCTAGATGTAGAGATTACTCCTTTTAATTTGAAAAAAGATTTAATTTGTTTTCCAAGCTGACATGCACTATAAATCTTTTCTTTTTCAAAACTGAGTTTTGGCAAATTTTTTATCAAATCTTTTTGCTAAGTTTTGAAATCAAGTGCATACTAGCATATCCTAGTCTATGATGCCAAAGCCAACTTGTTTCATTGATCTTGGTTTTCATTGCCACTAGGCATTGACCATTTTGAATAGAAAGATCATCAAGATCAACCATATAAATATTGACATGCCTATGACCAATGAACTTGATGCCATTGTCATCTAAACTAGAAATAATGCACATAGAAGATTCGAAAATAACTTTAAAATCCTTGCCGCAAAATTGACTAATACTAAGCAAGTTATGTTTCAAACCATCAACATATAACACATTATCAATGTAAGTAGTGGGGGTGATATAGACTTTACCAATACCAACAATTTTGCCCTTTCTATTATCACCAAATGTCACATTGCTACCATTTTGATATTCGAGTGATGAGAACTGCTCCACATCTCCGGTCATATGCCTTGAGCAACCGCTATCGAGGTACTACATTCTTTTCTTATTGGTTGTAAGGCATATATATATAAATTAAGTGGAGACTTTAGGTATCCAAGTTATCTTGGGTCCTTTCAGGTTAGTGGCATTGGTTCCTTTTGGAACCCAAACTTTCTTAATATTACTCAATCTTCTTTTATTGCACATGTAAGATTTATGCCCTATAGTACCACATGTATAACAGGTAATGGATGAAGAAGCAGGCACAAAGAAATTTTTGAAAAGTTTTTGTTTCTTCTGAGTTCTAAACCCTAAACCTGCTCCATCAAAAACAGCCCTTTGGTTATTCAAAAGCATGTTTAATTTTTCAAAACTGTATGTAAATTTATCTACAAAAGGTTTAACTTTTCAATTTCTTCTTTATATTTTTTGTTTTCATCCAAAATTTCTTTGTGTTGTTTTGAGAGATTTCATTTGAAGCTGAAATGCTTTTCTTTTTCAAAATGTCTTTCTCCTTTTCAAGAATAAAAATCTTATCATTTAATTTTTTGTTTTGAAGAAGTAGACAATTATTTTTATTTGAAAACTTATTATTTACTTTGACTAAATCCAATTTTTCTTTTCAAATCTATACGTTTTGACTTTAGTTTTTGAAATTCTATAACTAACTCATCAAAAACTTCATGTAACTCATCAAATGTTAATTCATTTTCAGTTTCAGATTGTACCTCGTCATGATTCGCCATCAAATAGAAGTTTGCAACTTCTTGCTGTTCTTTCTCAGAGCTGGAGTCCTCACTGTCACTCCAGGTTGCCATCATGAACTTCTTTCTTAATTTTCTCCTACTTTTCTTAAGAAAGGGGCAATCTACCTTGAAGTGGCCTGGTTTTTTGCATTCAAAGCACGTGGGCTGCTCCTTGTATTTCTCTTTACTTGGCTTACCTTTCAAGGGTTTCTTTTTGAAGTTGAACTTCTTCTTCCTCATGAACCTTCTGAATTTTCTTGCCATTAGAGCCATCTAATCTTCTTCATCATCTTTTTCAGAGTCATCGCTTGATTCTTCTCTTGCAGTGGATTTGAAAGCGATTACTTTCTTTTTTTTGTCAACTTCCATATTCTTTTGCTTGAGGGAGAGCTCATAAGTCATCAGTGAGCCCAACAATTGCTCAAGTAGAAGAGTGTTGATATCCTTGGCTTCTTCAATAGCTGTCACCTTTGCATCCCAAGAAGCTAGTAGAGATCTGAGAAGTTTGTTTACAAGTTCACCATTAGAAACAATTTTTTCTAGGCTTCTCATGCCATTCACAATATTTGTGAACCTAGTATACATCTTACTGATAGACTCAGTAGGTTCCATTTTAACATTTTGTAAGTATGAATGAGCATGTTAA
Source organism: Areca catechu (assembly GCA_021397845.1). Taxonomy (NCBI): domain Eukaryota; kingdom Viridiplantae; phylum Streptophyta; class Magnoliopsida; order Arecales; family Arecaceae; genus Areca; species Areca catechu. Next base: position 111,548,006 of record CM038051.1, on the reverse strand, counting down.
CCTTAGTTGTTTTCACTTGGTGTGTACCCTCATGGGTAACCTCAAGTGTGTCCCAAATCTCCTTAGCGAAGAGACAATTAGATATTCTATTGAATTCACTTGGATCAAGAGAGTAAAATAACAAATTCATAGCCTTAGCATTAAGCTCTATTTGCTTAATATCATTCTCACCCCAATCATCTTTCATTTTTGGAGTGAGAATGCCATTAACCAACATAGTAGGCTGATGAGGACCTTTTACAATTGTCCTCCAAAGATTATAATCAATAGCTTGAATGAATATGTGCTTGCGTGTTTTCCAATATGTGTAATTTATGTCATTAAAGAGTGGGGGACGATTTGAAGCTTGACCATCAACAACACCCATTCCTATTAGGGCTACTATGATCTTTTACTCAAGATCCTCGGACCTACAAGAGAGTACCGGTGCCCTGATACCACTTGTTGCCCAGAAATGGAGCCCAAAAGGGGGGTGAATAGGGTCTTTTAAAAATTTGAAGCAATAATGTGCAGGCTTTGTTGTGTTTGTGAGTTATTGAATTCAATGCACTAGATTAAATATAGCAGAAAGCAATAATGGATTGTAATAAACAAAGAGCAAGGAAGAGAGAAGGCAATCACACACAAACACAAAGTGTATAGTGGTTCGGTGCAAACCTAGCACCTACATCCACTCCCAAAGCCACCCTTGGGAATTCCACTATAACCCAACCAAGATTATAGCCGACTTGTTTTTCAAAAGGCTCATAAGTCAAAACCTATTGTTGGTTTTATCATCTAGGTTCCAACAAACCTTTATACTTGTTTTGTCTTCGGGCTCACAAGTCAATCCTTGTTGGTTTTATCCCTTTGGCTTACCAACAAACCATAAAACCTTCTTTCAAGATACCCTTGAAAGCAAGGTCAAATCACAAGATAAAATTAGATATACAATTTCAAAAATAAGACAAACTCTCTTCAAGAGTAGAATAGAAGCTTTGAAGCTCAAGTTGATGCTTTGTCTTGTCTCCTCCTTGGAATATTCTTCAAACTCTTCTTTTGGAATGATGTAAGGATGGGCTTATAAGCTTTTTCTGGGAATCAAACTTTAAAAGGCTCTTGAAATGAAGTTCTTGAGAGAATCTTGGCTTTTTAGCTTTCAATGAACTTCAATACACTTCAATACCTTTAGAATGAAGTTGGTGAAGCTTAAATACAGATAAAAACTTTTAAAAAATGGTTTGTGATCATTTGAGCATCGAATCTAGCCGTCGGGAGCTTGAAAAGATGTTTCTGCAAGTCAGAAAAGTAGATCCGTTAGGCCTTACACCCTTTCCATGCAGGGCGATCGAAAAGAAACGCTCTTTTCTAAAGACTCATCTTTATTCATCAATTTTTTACAAATGACTGAGGGTGGTATTTATAGACTTTCCAACCCTCTACAAGATGAAGATAAACCTATGCCAATCATAACAAACTTCAAACTAATAATCTAATCTAAAACAAACTAGAATAACTTCAAACTAATCACTACATCAATATTTAAAAAAAATAAAATATAATCCTAATACATCAAGATTTCACTGGTCGAACATAATGTAATTCATCACAATTCCTTGAGTAGACATGCCCCTAGAAGCCTGAATCCAACTGAAGCACATCATCCGCACTTCTTGTAGGAGTAATTCGCATTGCTAGACTAGAGGCCCTTGAATCTGATACATGTTGATATAAATCATATCTAATGAATTCTTGGTGTTCCGAGAAAACTTTTCTCAAAGGTCAACATCTCTGCTATGAGATAAACTTTTATTCAAAAGTTTCAATGGCAGATCATCTTGACCAACCCGATGATTGAATCTAATTTGCTTGCCATCATTCAGATCACCATTACCCAAACTCAAACCATGATGATCTGTTCGCTGGCATTTATTCTTATACCGACTACCATACAAATCTGAATTGTTCATGTTGCTTCCCAAACTCTCCCTTACCGTGGAACAGGAGGCACGATGGACGGAGAAGAGGGGCTGAGGTTGCAGATTCGACGAGGGCGGAAGGTAGCCGGAGGCATCAGAGGAAGTGATGCTGATCTGGATGAGGTGGAGGACCACGTTGGCGCGGAGGGTATGGTAGTGTTGATCGGAGATGCATTTGAAGGTGCGGATGGGGGTGATGACGACACCAGGAAACTCAGTGTCCTTGGCCATGAAGGGAAACTCGTCGACAACCTCTTGAATCATGGCGATCTCCGCCTCGAGGTTGTCCGCCCACAGATCTGGCCCCTTGGAAGATCTCTCGAAGGGCTAGGAACCCTACAGTGGAGCGTGGCCATGGGCGTCGGTGGGAGGTGGATGGGCCGGTGGCTCCCGGGGAATGGTGGTGATGGCATGGGGTGCGGACCACGGAGATCGAACGGCAAAATAGGTCTCCCACGACTGTGGAGACGGTGGAGAGGAAGATTCGGTGTCGAAGACACGACCTTGTCATCGGCAGCGAGGTAGAAGATGAAAAAAAAAATGCAGATCTGGGCGATGGATGGAGGAAAAAGATGACAGGATAACCTAGGGATAGATCAGGGATATGTCTGAATAAAATAGGAATAGAGGGGATAGGTGGAATAGCTGTAATAAATTAAAATACATAAAATAAAATAATCTAGAAAAGAGAAAAAGAAAAACCGAATGGGTTTTGATGTCCCATCAGAACTTGGGGTCTCTCACCCCTCGATGTCTCGAAGGACAAAGGCACTCTCTCACAGAGTCCTAGTCTAAGAAGATAAGGGCTATAATGAAGTGGAACTTCTCAAATTTTTCATTATAAAACTAGTTTTGTTCAAGAGGAGTAGGGCCCTTTATATAGGCTCCTATGTCCCTTCAAAATTCAACTAAAAATTTTCTATAAGTCTCATCAAGGGTGCCTAAAATCTGAATTTGATCCTTGGAATCTTCCCTTGGCTGGCCTTGATATGGTGAGAGCTGATTTGGGGAAGAGAAAGGGACATGTCTTCATGGATCATGGGGTGCCCACTTGACCTTGATTCTGTCCTGGTTTCCACACTTTATGGAGAAAGGTTGATGTAGGGGCATGAAGAATGCTTCTGTCTTCAAGAATCATGGGATGCTTGGTGACTTCAAAATCTCCTTCCTGGCTGGCCCTGCTTCTATGAAGGAAAAGCTTGAATGGCGAGGGATGGGAGGAAGTGGTTGGCTGGATCAAAGAATGCTCCATTGACTTGAAAAACCTTCCTTGGCTGACCATGCTTCTTGAAAAAGGGATTGATGTGGGGGGTGTTGTTGGCTTGGACCAAGGAGGAGATAAGTGGGGTATTCAACATGCATTGACTTTGAAGTCTTCCACATTCCTTGGCCATCCAAGTGTCCAAGTGATGTGGCGCTTCTCCCACCATGGGGGCACTGGTGAGGTGGCACTCCAAGAGCTGAAGTGGCATCCTTCAAGGCATGGGGGAGATGGCTTGGTCCATTAATAATTGGGCTTGACTCAAAGACCACCTTCAAACAAGCTTGGGCCCCATCTTTAAGTAGACTTGGGCTTGAACCAGTTCAGCTGAATACAGGATTTATTGACCTTGATTGACCACATTGGCCAAGGTACATGACTAAAACAAAAGTTGAAACTAAATACATGACTCAAAACAAAAATGCTTAGGCTTGAGCTTATTACAGAACCCAACAGACTAAAAATCCTATTCAGAGATTCACAAAGGTTGAGGAGACTCTGTCTGATTCTGGTACCCATACTAGTTCTCTCAGGCTGAGAGGAACTCTACCCTGTCGAGTAAGGGTTGATTTGGCTTTGAAACTTCTCCAGAAGGTTGGGGTCGAGGCACTACAAGTCCTCCCGGGTAATCCATGAATCATCATACTCTGATCGGCCTTGCCATCAAACCAAGTAACGCTGATAGCCTTTGCCCTGAGTGGTGATAGCTTGATCATCCAGGACACGCTCAATCCGCACTCCTCTCTCTGGTAAAATTAAAGGTGGACACTCTGGGTTGGGTTCACTCTCAAATGAAAGGTCAGGCCCAAATGGCTCGTTGGGTATGTTTGCTAGTTCCCTATACTCAACTAAGTCCGAGATATTGAAGTCGAGCTAATGCCATAATCCGAGGGTAGCTCAAGTACATTGGCATTAGGGCCAACTCTCCTTATCACTCTAAAGGGGCCAGCCCCATGAGCTTGAAGTTTCTTAACGGTCCTGGTGGAAACCATTCAGGCCTAATTTTAATCATTACAGAATCCCCAATTTCAAACTCTTTGGCTTATTTCTGGGAATCAGCCGATCTTTTGTATGCATTACTACTTAGATTAATTTTCTGGCTAATTTTCTTATGCATGTCCCTAATATGCTGTGCAAATGATTCGGTGGACTTTACTTAGACTCGTGCATGGATGGGTAGGGGAATCAGATCGAGAGGGTGATTAGGTTTGTACCCACTGACAACCTCAAAAGGACTTTTTTCAGTGGTCCTATTCACTGAACTATTATAGGCAAACTCAGCTCGAGGTAAGAGAAGATCCCAATTTTCAGTATGTTCGCCTATCAGACATCTTGGTAGGTTCCCTAGGCTACAGTTGACTACCTTAGTTTGGCCATTGGTCTGTGGGTGGTAGGCAGTGGAAAACTTGAGCTTGGTTCCTAGTAGGTGCCAAAGGGTCTTCCAAAAATAACTAGTGAAGCGGACATCCCTATTGGACATTATGGTTTTGGGCAGACCATGTAACTTAACCACATGCCCAAGGAATAGCTTGGCCATTTTGGAAGCATCTAGGGTCTAGGAGCAAGGTATGAAGTGGGCCATTTTGGAGAATCTATCAACCACTACACAGACTGAATCATGCTTCCTTGCGGTCTTAGGCAATCCTACCACAAAGTCCATGCTAAGGTCTTGCCAAGGATGACTAGGTATAGGCAAAGGGGTGTACAGGCTAGTATTTTGCTTCTGTTGTTTGGCAATAGCACAAGTTTGACACCTGGAAGTAATGTTGGCTACATCCCTCTTGAGGCTCGGCCAAAATAACTGGTCTTCTATTGCTAAAATGATCTTTTCCCTACAAAAATGACTAGCTAGGCCTCCTGCATGGGTTTCCCAAACTAAGAATTCTCTAAGTGAAGTCTTGGGAATGCACAACCTATTTCTTTTGAAGAGGTAACCATCCTGGAGGGTGTACTCACTATGGGCACTACATGGTTCTTGTTTCCTCGACTGGAAGATCTCATCGAAGTCAAGATAGGACTCGTATTGCTATTTTAATTGATCAAATCCTATAACCTTAGTTCTAACAGTATTCAGCAACATGGCATGATGGCTAAGGGCATCAGCTACCTTATTCTCAGTACCAGCATGATGTTTAAGTACAAAGATATAGGCTTGGATGTATTCTACCCACTTAGCGTGCCTAGGATTAAATCTTTTCTGGGAGTTTAGGTATTGAAGTGCTTCATGGTCAGAATACAGGATGAATTCTTGGGTAGCAGGTAATGTCTCCAGTACCTAAGGGCTTGAACGACTGCATAAAACTCCTTATCATAGTTAAGTACTTAACTTTGGCCTCATTGAGTTTCTCTCTAAAGAAGGCCACGGGGTGATTTTCTTGACTAAGTACTTCTCCAATGCCAACTCCCGAAGCATCACAAGTAACCTCAAAAACCTTAGAAAAATCAGGCAATCTGAGGACAGGTGCTTGTATCATTTTGTCCTTGATCTCTAGGAAGGCTTTATCTATAGCTTTGGTCCATTAAAAGTCTCCCTTCCTAATGCAGTCAGTGATGGGTGCTACGATAGAACTGAATCCCCTAATAAATCCTCTATGAAAGGTGGCTAAGCCATGGAAACAATGAACATCATGGACACTAGTAGGGACTGGCCACTCAACTATGGCTTTAACCTTCTCAGGGTCAGGTGAGACTCCTTCAGGGGTGACTACAAAATCTAGGAAGATAACCCTATTTGTCATGAACTCACACTTCTTAGGATTGGCATAAAGGCTATTCTCCCTAAGGGTCTGATAGACTAACTTGAGGTGGTTAAGGTGGTCTTCCTTAGTCCTACTATATATCAAGATGTCATCGAAATATACCACCAAAAATTTTCCAGTGAACTCTTTCAGGACTTGGGTCATGACCCTCATAAAGGTGCTAGGTGCATTTGATAGTCTAAAAGGCATCACTACCCATTCAAAAAGGCCATCCTTAGTCTTGAACGCAGTCTTCTACTCATCCCTGGCCTAATCCTAATTTGATGGTAGCCACTCTTAAGGTCTATCTTGGAAAAGATTGTGGGATCGGCCATCATGTCAAACATGTCATCCAAACGGGGGTTGGAAAACCTATACTTCATTATGATTTTATTGATGGCTCTGCTATCGACACACATTCTCTAGGTTCCATCTTTCTTAGGGATCAGAAGTGCAAGAACTGCACAGGGACTCAAGCTCTCCCTAAGGAAACCCTTCATAAGCAACTCTCCCACTTGTTTTTGAAGTTCTTGGTGTTCAGTGGGATTCATCCTATAGTGAGGAAGGTTTGGTAAAGTGGCTCCTGGGACCAAGTTTATAGCATGCTGGATGTCTCTAAGGGATGGTAGTTGATCAGGTAATTTATCAGGGAAAACATCCTCAAACTCTTTCAGAACCTCAACTACTTCCTGGGGTGCTCTCTTTGGGTCGGCTCATGGTTCTCTTTGATGGCCAAGATCCAAATGGGGGCTCCCTCAACAATCTCTTTATCTAACTCCTTAGCCTTGATCAGGTTAACTCTAGGTTTCTTTTTCTTTAGGCTACTTGATCCACTTTTAACCTGGTCCTTAGGTGGAGTAGGTTTGATTACAAATTTCTTCCCATGGTGATTAAAGGCACAGGTATTGGTCCAACCAAAAAGGGTGGCATCATGATCATAAATCCAAGGTCATCCTAAGATAATGCTACTGACTCCCATGGAAAGGACATCACACCAAATCGTCTTTTCATATGATTGTAACTTGATCAAGACTTGGCATCTAGATTTGATAGGTATTGAGGTCGAATCTATCCATGAGACCTTATAAGGGTGAGGGTGAGGAACTGAGGTCAATCCTAAGGATTTAACGGTACTTAAGGCAATGGCGTTGACACAACTCCCACTATCCACTATGATCTTACACACCTTATCCCCTAACTTGACAAAGGTTTGTAGGATGTTAGTCCTACACCAATCTTCTTGTACCATGTTCTAGGTTAGGATGCACCTAACTACTCCTAACAGGTCTCGAGACTCAAACAGTTCTTCCTCTCCCTCATGTTCTTCCAACAATTGATCTTCTACTTCATACGCTTCTCCTTCTAGTTTAGCAATGGGTTCTAACTTGTTCTCAGCTGGCTCCTCTATAAGTAGGCTTTGGAGGTGCACTGGCTAGCATAATGCCCTGGTTTATGACATCTAAAGCATGTGTTAGGAGGGTTGGGGCTCCTTTGGGCTTCTATTGACTTACCTTTCTCTTCTCTATTGAAACTGGGTTGGCTCGGGTCAGGTCGGCTTGGACTGGGTCAGCTCGGGTTGGGTCAACTCAAGTCATGTCGGCTTAGACTGGGTCAACTCGGGTAGACTTGATTATACCCTTGGTTAGATCCTGGGGTTCGGCTAGGGTTCCTAAAGGGTTCAGGTCTATGATAGGTGGGTGTTCTTTGGAAACGCTCATAGTTCCTCACAATTTGGTAGGCCTACTCTAAGTCATTGATCTCTCTAAAATAAAGCTCCTTTTGAATATCCGAATGTAGGCCAGCCCTAAACCTAGATAGGGTTACAAATTCAGCTTCATCTACGTTACATCGCATGACATACTCATCAAACTTTGCGATGTACTCGGCCATGCTCTTGTTTCCTTGATTCAAATTTTGCCATTGGTCCAATAACTTCTGGTTGTAGGATAGTGGTAGGTACTTCTCTCTAAGTCTAGCTTTCATGTCCTCCCAGGTTGCTATGGGTTCTACTCCTCTTCACCCTATCAACCTCTCAACGCTGTTCCAATATAACCTAGCCTGGCGAACCAACCTAAGTTTGGCAAATTTGAACTTCATTCTCTCTAACATAATGTACCACTCAAAGTATTGTTCCATGTCTTCCTCCCAATCTATGTACACTTTGGGATCTATATTACCATCGAAGGTAGGTGCTTCTAACTTAATGTTTCTGATGGCTCTCTCTTCCTGGTCCATGATCTCCTGATTGGGTCTCCTAGGGTGAACCTCTTGGCCTGGATTAGGATGTGGGACTCTTCTGGGCTGAACCTCTAAGGAGGGATCTCATTGAGGAGATTCCCTAAGGTGGGGAGGTGAATCAGACTCAGGCTCAGTGGATGGACCCTTTCCCTTTTCTAGAGTTCCTAACCTGGTGTCAAACTCATCAATTCTTTGGGTCAACATGGTAAGCTATTCAGTGATGAGCCTCAATTGACTCTCGAGGTTGTTCTCCATGGGTTCACCTGATTGAAAGTGGTGTGGGTGATATGGAACTCCTGATCTAGTCGACATGAAATACACAAAGAATGACGCTATGATTTTGCTAGACCTAGGAGTTCAAACATAATGGGCCAACTTAGTTGACACAAAACACAACAACTAGCCCTTTCACTGGACAGGTAAGAGGTGAGAGTATGGGAGGCCCCCCTTGCTTTCGCAATGACCCAATTAAAGAACCACAACATCGCTTAGGTCATTTGACACTAGACCTCTTGCCTTAGATACCAGCTTTCCGATACTAATTGAAGGGTTGCATGCACTAGCTTCCCCACAATGGTTAAACCCAACTCGTTGATGTCCCTAAGCTATTAGGTTATTAATTGATTTTAGATTAGGCTTAGGTTCGAAATGCAAGGGTGGTGGTTTTCGGGCTAAGGAAAGGTAATGACTCCTTCCCTTATCTTGTGATATTGATGCCTTAAGTCAATTATGCAAATGATGGCATACACATGAAACCTAATGAAATGTATCTTTCTTTTTTTTTTGATGTAGATTAGCAGAAGTATAAGTTGCTGGAAATAAAAAAATATAAACCTAAAGTACAAAATTAAACTATATGGAAATGAAAGTATGATGAAATGTACTTGCTAGAATTTCAGAGCAGATTTGTTCTCAGATAGCAATCCGGTATATAGAGAATCTATAGATAGAAATAAAATCTAAATTTTTTTAAAAAAATTACTCTAATTACGTGGAATCTAGAAAAATAAAAATCACCAAAATTAGAGACTCCTACATGCAAAAACAACTAAAATCATACTATACTGAGTTGCAGAATTTTTAAAGATGCTGAAATCAATGATGCAAAGATTTTTCTTTAGGATCTAAAATCTATCTCATTGTTTTTCCTTTCAAGGGTCAATCATATTGGCATCCCTACAAGCCACAAAATCCCCTTTGAATGGGATGTGAGGGTCTTACAACCCTACTTTTTTCTATGACCGAACGGCCATGGTGAAGTACCCAATCCAAGTACTTAAAGATAACTAAGCCCTAACCAGGCTCTGATACAAAAAAATGATGTGGGACTAAGATGATGCGGGAATATACTAATGAGTGATGGATATACAAATGATTTTTCTTTGATTTTTAGATTTTAAGAGATGTATACTGATTCCCGAAGTCGAGTTAAGAATGGAACTAAGATTTTATAAGGATAAGAACTATCTAAGAAGCAGCAAAGATAGTCCCTAAACAAAGATAACGAGAGGACCTCAGGATGAGAACCCCATAGGACTTAGCTCCAGATCAATACCTACTAGGAGATTAGGGGTGCAAACCATGAAGACTCTGATGCGCCTGATGCCGAGTTCACTCGCTCTCGCAAATGCGGCCTGGAGGATCAAGCCTTCAACTCTGCGGATTCGTCGACTTTCCATCTGATGGTCATGGGGGCAAGGGAGACCGACTCCATTGTCCGTGGCACCTAGAGGACCTACAAGCACCCGAGAGAAGGGTTAAAAATATCAAGAAAAAGGGATAAGCAAGTAAGAAGGGATGGAGGGAGTTGAGAATGGTGGTCGAGGAGGCTCTTCTTGCTAGGCATCCAGGTGGAGTTCCACGGGCGTCTAGGCTTGAAGATTGGTAGATGGCTTGTGAAGGAGGAAGGGAACTTGGGGCCTCTCATCCCTCGATGTCCCGAAAGACAAAGGCACTCTCTCACAGAGTTCCTAGTATAAGAAGACAAGGGCTATAATGAAGTGGAACTTCTCAAATTTCTCATTCATAAAAACTAGTTTTGTACAATAGGAGTAGGGCCCTTTATATAGGATCCTAGGTCCTTTTCAAAACTCAAATGAAAATTTGCTACAAGTCCTCATCAAGGGCACCTAAAATCTGAATTTGATCATTGGAATCTTTCCTTGGCTGGCCTTGATATGGTGGAGAGCTTGATTCGGGGAATGAGAAAGGGGACATGTCTTCATGGATCATGGGGTGCCCACTTGACCTTTGATTCTTTCCTTGGTTGTCCACACTTTTATGGAGAAAGGCTTGCTGTGGGGGCATGAAGAAAGGTTCTTGTCTTCAAGAATCATGGTTTGCTTGGTGACTTCAAAATCCTTCCTTGGCTGGCCATGCTTCTATGGAGAAAAGCTTGATATGGGGAGGGAAGGGAGAAAGTGGTTGGCTTGGATCATGGGATGCTCCATTGACTTGAGAAACCTTCCTTGGCCGACCATGCTTTCTTGGAAAAGGGCTTGATGTGGGGGGTGTTGTTGGCTTGGACCAAGGAGAGAATAAGTGGGGTATCCAACATGCATTGACTTTGAAGTCTTCCAAACTTTCTTGGCTGCCCAAGTGTCTAGGTGATGTAGCGCTTCCTCCCATCATCTGGCACTGGTGAGGTGGTGCTCTAAGAGCTAAAGTGGCATCCTTCAAGGCGTGGGGGAGATGCTTGGTCCATTATAATTGGGCTTAACTCAAATGACCACTCCTTCAAACAAGCTTAGGCCCAATCTTCAAGTAGACTTGGGCTTGAACCAATTCAGCTGAATATAAGATTTATTGACCTTGCTTGACCACATTGGCCAAGGTACATGACTAAAACAAAAGTTAAAACTAAATACATGACTCAAAATAAAAATGCTTAGGCTTGAAGCCTTATTACAAAACCCAACAAACTAAAAATCCTATTCAGAGATCCACAGAGGTTTGAGGAGTCTCTGTCTGATTATGGTGCCCACACCAAATCATCTATGGATTTATCCGATCAACAGTTGAAGTTGTAATGAGTGGTTTAGAGTTGTTAAGTCATTTATGCTCTGGTAGAAGCAAAGGTAAAATATGTTAAAATTGTTTATTCAATTTCATTCAAGCATGACATAGTTTAGATGCAATGTTCAAGCAAGAAATCTCTTTATTGCTTCAAAATGAAGATTTGTACAATAACCTTTTAAGGGTTGGATGGAGTTTATAAAAAAGAAAAAGCCTTATTGTATGGCGGTTGGAGCATCCTAGGTGGAGGTGTTTGGCGCACTTCACCTTCTTTGAGCCCTAAAAGCTTGTCTAAAAAGCCCAAGTCTAACTTAGGATATTGGGTGTCAATGTTGTTTTGGGCAAACTTTATCCTCCTGCTATGAGCATCGAAAGCAAAGTCGGCCTTCTCATCAAGAGATCCTGCAGATGCCCAGAAGTCGACAACCTTTGAAGCGACGGCCTTGATCTTGCTTTCGGTGCTGCATTGACGTCCATTTTTGCTCCACCACCTTGAGTGAGGCCTCCAATTTCTTTATTTTGATCACCTAAGCTTTTTGGATGCTTTTTGTTCTAGAGTTTTCCTTTATAGCTTTTTGCAAAGCAATTTCAACATCTTTGCCCCTTTTAGTGGTGGCATCAATTATTTCCCCAACCTTGTTCTCTTTGGCAATCTTTTCTTTTAACATCTCGGTTTCTAGTTTATATTTCTTGGCTTTGGTTAAGGTGTCTTGACTATGCTCGAAGTATCCATTCATATACATAGCCATCTACCAAAAGTCAATAAAAAATATGTAAGTATGAAAACTTGTAGGTAAACTAGCTGACCTAGATGAAATAATTTATCATCTTCCTCTGCACAATGGCATGTGGCTCAACTAGAAGCTCATTCACATTAGCGAGGAATATAATCCTCAAAAAAAATCTCATGCGCTAGCTTGTAGTCTAACGAGAGGCCTCAAGCCCGGTGCATGCAGGGTCTGCACTAGATATTCCCTCCCGGGCTTGACTGGCTATAGCTTCGTTTGAGGTGGGACTCTTCATTCTTTCTTTGCCCTAGACCTGGGGGGTAGAAGACCCAAGCTTGGACCCCTCTCGACTTCAGTCTAAGGGGCAGGAGGGCTCTGGCAGCTCCCTTGAACTGTGGCCCTCCAGTCACCCACTTGAGCTTGAGAAGTCGGAGGGGTGATCGAAAGCATAACGAGTTGATCTCCCGCTTAAGCTTTAGAAGGCGGGGAAGCGACTGGAAGAATGATGGCTCGGTTTTTTGCTTGAACTTAAGGAGATGCAAAGGTGACCAGAAACAAGATGGAGAGAGCGAGCGGGCTACTCCAACCTTGAGGACTTCCAGAGAGTTGGCGGTAGGGGAAGACTTCCATCACTGAAGTGAATGCTCCTACAAGCCCTAGAGTATACAGACTTCTTCCACTTGGAGGTTTGCTTAGATCCTGGTTTGACCTCATGTCTTTATCCATCCCTGCAACAAGAACAATTGAAGGTCAGTATTAAATTTAAACAAACCAAATGAAGAGAGCCTGAGGTAGAGTTCAGATCCACGTGCACCTAGAGGGTTGGCCGAGCTGATTCCAATGTTATAATGTGTGCTCTAAAAGATCCTTCAAGGCCAGCACCTGAAATTCATGCAAGACCTTGAACTCCTCCCTTTGGTGCCGGTCTAAGATGAACTCCCTGAGGACTGACTTCTGAGGCTCTCCCCTGTCGACAAATTTTTTGCCCTCACTAGAAATTTTGGAAATGAATAAAAAGCATTCCTAGCCATGGATGGTAGGAGTGCCCCGAATCGATAGGGTGTTTCTTCTTGTGAGGTGACATACTACCATTCTTGATTTAGGGTGCCTCTTAAAAGTGTAAAAGGAATGGCAAGAGAAATACTGGGTTTGACCCCAGCCAAAATGCTAATTGCGATAAAACCATAGATATGCCACCATGAGTTCGGAACAAACGAATATGGTAACATCAAGAAAGTAAAGAAAAGAAATAAAAAATGGATGGAAGGCAAGCCTCAACCTAGCTCGGAAGCACTCGTAGAGGCTTTTATCTAGCCTAGGGGTGGCGAGCATGCCTGATTGTTTGTCCTAGAATTCCAGTTGGAACTCTAGAGGGATCTGGTAATCTTTGTGGATTATACTCAAATCCATCTCTGTAAGCTCCGATCAAAAGTTCAGCAGAGCAAAGTCCAAAACCTCTTCCTCTAAAACAAATGCTACTAAGGCCAAGGACTCAGAGGCACTCATTTTGAGATCTAATAAAAGAAAAAAAAAGGTTTTAAAAGTTGCAAGGACAAGGAAGAGACCAAGGAAGCAGAACTCTGGGTTTGTAGCAAGAAAATGAGATGATCGGAAATCCTAAGGAGCCGATATGGTCTTGTCAAATGTTTAAATAGAGCTAAAGATCGGTCTTGGCGGGACGGAGTGCCTCCTAGAAAATTAATGCGGGGATGATGAAAAGGTGAAATCCGGTGGTAGGCATTTGGATGGTCGACACGTGGCTCTCTCCCGTTGGTCATGGATACCATAGCAGATATGGCAATTATGGTAGTGGCAGGTAGATCATGCTCTACACGGTGTTCGAAGTGGTGCACCAAAATGCTTATCAAACGAAAATGGTTTGAATTCTAAGCGAAAGTATACCAATCCTTTGCAAGGGATTCTTTAGTTCCAATTCAGATTTTGAGTCAGAGTCACTTCTATTTGTCAAACTTGCTATGGGAAAAGCTCAGATTTTGGATCAAAGTGACTTTTCTATCAACATACCTATGGGATGTCTTGGTTTAGATTTTATATCGTGTTATCAACTTTGGATCATGGATTAAACTTTGGATCATGGATCAAACTTCATATTATAATTTAGAATGATCTACTTATTGAAAATTGACAGGTTCAATCACACAAGCACAGCAGTAACTAGTTCGGCTAGGATAATGTTCAATATGAAATTAGTTGAAGGTTAGCTATTATAACCAAAACATAGTTCAGAATTCAGACATTCATAAGCATGCAGGGGCATAAAATTGAAGACATTTTATGAATTATTTTTATTGAATCTGAAGTATGATTACATATCAAAATAAAGAGTACATGAAGAAGAGGAGAAGAAAATGGAGGCAAATACATCTATTTAGGCCCTAAAGTCTTGTTTTTCTCAAAGTAGGCTTTAGGGTCAATCTGGATAGCTGCATAGAACTTGATTTTGGAAGGAATCCTCTCGAGGCTTTTTGCAAATACCCTTATATGGTCATCCACCATAGTTTTAGGCTTTCATCTGAAGGGTCAGTTCTCAGGAGTCTGGCACCTTTGGGAAGAAAGGTTTGAGCCATTAGTTTGCATCATTTGAAGCCTGTGAAGAAACCCTTCTTAAAAGCCTTCAACATGATTTTAGCTCATATCCCTCTTTCCAATCTTTCTCCCCTCTTATTGGCTAAGTGGTTGCTACTTCTGGTCCATGAGATGGTGCTAAGGGGAGGTTCTGTAATCTTCTTTCTTCAGTAGCTTCTCTACATGCTTACCCTTGAGGTGGCTGAGTGGGGTTTACTTTGAAGCTTGGACAACTTTGCAGTTGCTTGGGTCTTCCTTTTGGCTGAACCAGTGCCCTTGGGGGAGGCCTTTAAAGAGAATGGGAGCTCCTCAATAAATGGGCCTTGGTAGTAATTCCTTGGCTCATTTTTTCTCATTTCTTCTCCCATCCCCCTCTCAGGTACCTTATCTTATCTTGAGCATGAGAACAATCTTTTTTAGCCTCAGCTACCTGCTGCTCAAGGTTCTTTATTTTAGCTTTCACCTTGGTTACTGCATCATCTCGATGGTTGATCTTTTCTCGGGCTTCTTAGAGGGCTTTCTCATAATAGTCAATTTCCCTCACTAGCTTGGCATTGGCAGTCTTCTCCCATTCTAGCTGTACTCGAGCTGGTTCACCTTTTGCCTCACCATTATGAGCCCTTTGTCGAGGCACTTAAAGCTAAATTTGCAGTGTGCCAAGTAATGTCCTAGCTATGCGAATTCTCGACAAAGCAATGATCACTATATTGGTCAAATAAAGTGTAATAGAAGATAAAAATAAAATATGAAAATTACTCAGACAAATGATTCTAGGTTATAAAAAATCTGGGAGGTCTACTCCAATAGCTACCACTTTGTTGATGGGAAGAGGCTCCTAAGTAGTTGGGAAGCCCTATTGAGACCTTGCACGACCACATCCATGCTGGTTTTTTTGGCATGGTACCATTATGGTAGTCATCGGAAGGCACCGTCGGAGAACTGAGGATTGCCCTCATCAAGGATTCCTCTGGGACGTGGGGATTTACCACCTCAACTCTGATCTTCATCGATGGGCTCATTGTATCAATCATTCCTCTAGGATGTGGGGATTTACCACCTCAACTTTGATCTTCGCTGGTGGGCTCGTTGTATCAATCATCCATGCTAATGGATCAATAGTCGGCGGGCTAGTGGTACCAATCATTCTCATTGATGGATTAGTGGCTTCTATAGTTTCTTCTAAAATCCTTTCCAATGGTATGATTTCCTCCATAACAAAGGCCTCATTTGGCAGAGTGGTGATATTCTCTACCTCTATCAAAAACTCCTTGAGTGGGTCACTGTCTCCATTCAGTGAGGATGGAGCTTGAGCGACTGGTGGGGCAACCTCCTGATTCAAACTGATGTAAAAGGTGGTGCGATGGAGAGATCAATTGGTGCCAAGGATGGCGTAGCCAGGGGATCAATAGTGTTGACGGTCGAGACAAGGGGTGATTGCCGGTGCAGTTCGCTTGACTTATTTCCTTTAAAAAGTCCTCTCAAGTACTTTGTGTTCTTTTGAAGTCAGTCTCAAGGAGCTAAAAGGAGTATCATAGAAGACTTGGTTAGGAGAAATTTTTGGGTGAATTCTAAAGGTAGGAGAACATATTTAAATAAGGGAAAAGAATAAAAAGAAGAAAAGGAACAGTCATTAATTCCAAATTTCCAAAATGTCCTGCAACAATAAAGGGGTTGATTAGTTGTGCGTGGTTGCCTTGATTCCCTTGATCGCCAGTGACTGACGGTGTTCAAATGCTGCTTGCATTAAATGACGAAATGATGACTCATCGAGAATTGCAGGCAAGCCTTTTAGGATTTGAGGCATGACATCAACATTACTCACTTATTCTAATCCTGTTGACTCTAGTCTTGATTTTGATGATTGATAAAATACTTAAGTATATATGAGTACTAATTATGTATTTTAGTGTGTTTATCAGATTAAGTACTCATATCAGTTGAAAGAACAAAATGCTTGTATTTCAATTAAAGAAGTCCTTAAAATTCATGAAATTTCAAGTTATAAAAACTTTAAAACATAAAGAAGACTTGGAAGGACTTAAAGTTTGATTTTGGAGAAGTTTCAGTAAGTTTCAGCACCGGTACACTCAAGTTTGACTCATGAAGATGTCAAAGTGTTGACTTAAGGCCTAAGAACAAAAAAAATATAGAACTATGTCAATCCAGAATTTTTGTCTTGAGGTGACCTATCAAGTATCAACTCACCAGTCAAGTGTCAACTCATGAAGAAATCAAGTGTCGACTCATGAAAAACTTAAGTGTCGACTCACCAGATTTAAGTGTCAATACTTTGAGTAATGACTAGTTTTTTCTGAAGTACAGAACTTCCCAAACTAGCTTTAAACAGCTAGTTTTTCATCTCCAATGGTTAAATAAGGTTTGGAGGGCTATTTATACACTACCAAGCTTAAAGGAAAGTGGGTCCTTTGGATTGAATGATGAATTCCTTGAAGATCAAGTGAAAATATTTAAGGATCCAATTATTGAGAGTGTTGAGCCTCCAAGGATTGAAAAGTGAGAAGAAGCTTCCAAGTCCTCATCTTCAGGCATCTATTGAAGCTTCAACATCAACATGGAGACAAGCTCAACAACATCAATCAAGTGCCTCAACGAAATATCTACTTTTTGTAAGAAAGCTTTTATATTTTTATTATTGTATTTATGCTTGTATTATTTACTAGTTTCAATGGAATTAAAACTAATGTCTAGGTTATTGGTGAGCCTTGAGAAAACCATCTAGGTTCTTGGTTAGCCTATGTGATAAAAACTAAGGAGGTTGTTGGTGAGCCTTGAGAAAACCATTTAGGTTCTTGGTTAGCCTATGTGATAAAAACTAAGGAGGTTGTTGGTGAGCCTATGTTACAAAACCTACTAGGTCTTGGTTAGCCCATAAAATCAAGGGGTTTTTGGTTAGCTCATGAAAACTAAAGGGATTTTTGGTGAGCCCGTGAAAACCAAGGGGTTTTTGGTTAGCCCATGAAAACCAAAGAGATTTTGACTTGTGAGCCCGTAAGAACAAGTTGGGTTTGATTAGTGAGCCCGGAAAACTAATCGATTGTAATCAAGTGTGATTATAGTGAATTTCCAAGGAAAACTTGAGGAGTGGATGTCTTGGAGTGCATCGAACTACTATAAATCTTTATATGTTTGTAATTGTTTTTATTATTGTATTTACTTCTTTATTTTTGCTGCACTTTATTATCATGCTCATAAACACATGCTTTAAATTGGTACATTATTTGAAGTTTTGTAAAAAAATCTTAAAGTCCAATTCACCCCCCCTCTTGGGTTGCATCATCATCACTGGGCAACAAATCCCCTTTTGGTTTAGACTCGATGGTAAGGGGCAAGTGTTACAGGATACTTTGGATATCTTAGATATACCTTCGGGATGCAGCTATAGAGATGAATATTTAACCTACTGATCCAGCCACTAACTTATCTATCAACCAGAGCTTATCACTGAGGCATTTTTGCAATTCAGTAACAGTTGCTGTGGTCTTGTTTGTCGACTTGTTTGCCAGCTTATCAGTGGTACCGAATCTAATGTTGAAGTGATTTTTACTTAGTTATTATCAGGCACAATCCTTTGATGCACTCCTTATCATGTAACCGTCTCCGAGAATTCAAATAGTTAATTATCTAAATTGCGAAAACAACTATCCTGTACTAATGCTATTCTCAAAAATGACCTCCATCCACGAGAGTGAATGAGGGCTGTAATATCGCAATGACGCGATTAATGGTCCAATACTCTTGGAGTTGTCCATTTTCTCAACCCTATTCAATAAATAACCAGAGTTCTGAGGACTCCCCGGTAAGCAACTCTTTTTTCACGCTCGCTGCTTTCTATCTGTTCTAGATCTCTGACTTGAGCATCGAAGGGTCCTTATCGGAGCCAACTTCAACTATGGACTTTGTTTTGTAGGTTACTTCAGTGATGACTCTTGCCAGTCAGTGCCAGCTCCGACCTTGCCAAAATCTACATCAATAATTTTTATTTTATTATAAAAATTTTGAAATATAAAAAGACTTTAGATTGATTTTTGAGGAGATATAACCAGGTCATCCTAGTGTAGTCATCGACAAAAATCATATAATATCTAAAACCTAATCGAGTCAGGACAGGACTCGGATCCCAGATATTTGAATGGATTAACATAAAGGGAGAAGAATGATGCTTACTAATAGAAGGAAAGGATACTCTGTGATGTTTTCTTAATTGGCAAGCTTTACATTCAAGACTATCTAATGACTTGGGAAGAAGACCAAGATTCTTCAGGACTTCTGTAAATGGATGACCAAGATGACAATACCATGATAAGGTGAACTAGAAGATGATGACACGGCACAAGCAGTAGATGTAGTATCAGCAAGGGAGTAAACTTTATCCATCTTAATACCACCATCATCTCTCTTCTCGTGCTGAGATCCTGAAAGGGACAATGAGAAGGGTAAAACATAACTGAGTAGTTTAAAGATTTAACAAGGCATCCAATAGATAAGAAATTCAAATAACATTTAGGTGCATATAGGACATATATAAGAATAAGTGTAGGAAAAATCCTCACAGTATCATGTCTAAGAATAGGAATTGAAGTGCCATCCATAATAGTGACAGATAATATATGAGACAATAGAGTGTATATAAGAAAAGGATCTCCATTACCTATAACATGAAAGAAGTACCTGGATCTAATAAATAGGACATCCCAGGGGTGCCTGTAGTAGTCATCCCAAGAGTTGAAGACAATTAGTAGAGCTGAAGATATGGAGGCACTGGTGAGTTGGAGAAATTGCTCATAGTTAGTTAGTGAAATTAGAACTGAGTCATCAGTGACAGGAGAGGTACTAACATTAGACAAAGCTATAGGATGCAATACTAGTAAGATGAGAGGCAGAAGGCTTCCTAAAATTCTGCCAACAATGCTTAGTAGGATGATTTAAGCATCTGCAATATGGATATGGTGGAATAGAATTGCATACACGTCCACATCCACATCCACGACTTTCACGAGACCCTTGGCTGCTACGAGTACTAATAGTAAAAGTAGTGTTCTCTATAGATGGGGAAGATATGGGCTGTAACTCAGTAACATGTAGAACACTACTCATAGCATTGCTTAAGATGGGAATGCTATCATCGCCACGAGTTGAGCTCGAACATGAGAGAGTGAGGGATTAAGCTTAGAAAAGAATTTTGCTACATAGAATTTCTCGTGTTGTTGTTGAAGAGCTGAAACATTAGCTGAGAGGATGATACTGGGCATGCTCAGTCCTTTTTTCTAGAAGAATGCTGTAGTACTTGTGAATTGAGAGATCCCAAAAGAGAAGATATCTAAATAGAGAGTAGATCCTTGAGACATTCTTTTCTTGGAAGTAGGTAATCCTCAAGAAATCTCACATCTCTTTTGCAGTGGATAGAAACCCCCACTGCAAAATAGCATCCAGGTAAGAATAGCATCGAGGTAAGAATGTGAGGCTCTAGGCTATTTAACGTCCAGGTAAGAATAGCATAATTAGCCTCTTGCCATTTGTAGAATTCTACAAATCAGCACTATCAATAGATTCTTTATCTAGGTGATGGAGCTTTTCATGGATCTCATAATGTAACAAAATGCCTGAGATCAAAAAAGATAATTGGTACCATTAAATTTGATGCCGATATCAAGAGGTGGTTTTCAAGTCATTCAAGGAAGATGCCATAGAACAAATCTAGAGGATTTGTTAAAAGAGGCTAAGAAATTTTAGGAGGCTAAGTGGTTTCAAGGAAGAGACCAAATAGCACAAGTGGCATAAGAAAAGATCTATGGCAAAGTATGTTGAATAGCAGGCCAAGTGGTTGTGAGGAGATCAAACAGCAATAGGAGAGGCAGGTGGCTAAGCATCTCCAAGAGAAAGAGGCCGAATAGCCAAGGAGGATGAGCGAACAACCTCCAAGAGTGACCAAGAGGAAAGAGGGAGATCATGCAGCACCAGACAAGCTGAAGATCACCAGAGAGATGAGAGCTGCAGCTTGATTTGGGTTGGCTCTAACACCAAGTAAAGAAAAATAGAGTAGAGAAAAATTAAGTAGAGAAAAATCAATTGTTGATTTCATCTAGTCTTTAAAGGGCTTTTATAATTTAAATATAATGTATTTGGACATCTATTAACATGGTAAGATCCAAGTATATATGGTTATAATCTAATATGTTTGTAACCATATTATACATTATATTTTCTCTAAAATATATGATTATAACCATATTACATACTATATTTTCTAACAAGATCTACAACGGTAAGCTTTCTGGTCTTTAGGTTTTGGTGGCATGCTAACAGCATCCACTGAGTATAGTATCATTTCTACTTGATTATTATATCCCATAAATTCCAGATCTATTTACAAGGTATTGAATCTTCTTTATATGTCTAAAAGATACACACACGCACACACATTGTGTATACATATTATAATTTGAGATATCACATTTTTTTTTTTTGGTAGGTAGTTTACTTGATCATAAATTGATTAATTTTCCCCTCCTTTTCCCCTATGTAGATGCTAGTGAAAAAATAGTCTATGATGGCAATGGTAAAGATCTGAAGTCTGTCTCTTCGACCCATGTGAGATCTAACATTGATCAAACTTTGACCATCCTGTTGGATTCTTAATCCAGCATTGGGCTTAGATGTAAATAATAATACTTTGTGGGCTGTCATTTAAGGTTTGGCGTACTTAAAAGTGATCATTAAGTTTTGAGCTATTTGGGGGCTTAATGTATCTAATAGGGGTGGACCTTTTAATGTGTAAAACTTAAAGATAATTTCTATTTTTATAATGGGCAAAACTAGAAATCATAATAATGTTGTTTTCATATAAAAGTAGTTATGGTTCCCAGATCACACAAAGTTATTCCTTTCTTCCCGATATCCATCATCGGAGAAGAAACCCTAGAGAAGAAAGAAAAGGGTCTTTAGAAAACCTGTGTGAATCTGGAAGGCTAGCCGTATGATACAAGGATTAGCCTTCAAATATGGCTACAGGTATGCTTCTGCTTATTGTTTGGTTATTCTAAATGATATCACATGTTTATTTTGGGATTTGCTTTCAAATAGGCTTCAGGATAATTCCCAACAAGGGGATAATTCCTAATAAGTGGTATCAGAGCCTATTCATGTTGAATCATTGAGAATAAAATATGTTTTTTGGTTTAAAATTTTGTTTTGATATTTTATTTTGGGTATCTATGATTTTTTCACCATTGCCAGCGTCAGAAAGGATAGGCATAGCCTGCTTGGCCGCACTATAGGGATGTCGTGGCCTGGTTGGCTATGGCAGCAGTGTTCAATGGAAAGAAATATCAGGCGACCACCTGCTGTGATTAAGGAAGTAACCCTTAGGTTAATTTTAATATTATTTATTTTGGATACAATTTTAAATTCAAAATTGGTATTTTTTTTTATATATTTGAGATAAATTAATTGAAGCAACATGTCGCTAAAGTGACCTCTCTTGTAAAAATTAATTTGTTTTTGTAATATAAATGACTGTATATATGTAATTTATGAATATTTGTCAGCCCAAAATATGGTAAATATTTAATAAAATTACATGTGTACTTGTGGTAATAAATGCGTGATGATTATTTGGTTTTGCATGTGAATAGTAAATCAGCCCAAAGGAAGGTTTATTATTTGACATGTTCATATTATTAGTGTTTGATTACTGCACCAAGATATCACTTACAAGTTAATATTTTATCCAAAGATAAACTATTAATAGAGTGCCTGATATCTTGAGATGAGATTTTTCTTTATTTGAATTTATTTTTATTGTGATACTAATGTAAGCTTGTTTTGTTTGTTGTTCTTTGTTTAGATATTACTCCTGCTAATATAACCGCCAACATCAATTCAATTCCTATGTTGAATGGCTCTAACTTCAAGTCATGGCAAGAGAACCTTTTAATAGTTCTTGGATCATGGATCTCGACCTTGCGATAAGGAAAAATGCTCCTGCACCTCTTACAGATAAGAGTACCTCTGATGAAAAGAGAAAGATTGAGAGGTGGGAGAGATCAAATTGCATGTGCATGATGATCATGAAAAAGTTGATTCCAAAAGCATTCAGAGGCACAATATCTGAAACAGTTACTACGGCTAAAGATTTTCTTGCCGAAATTGAAAATATATTTGTCAAAAGTGAAAAGACTGAAATTGGTACACTCTTGACAAAACTAATTTCAATGAGGTATATGGATAAAGGCAACATCAAGGAATACATCATGGAGATGTCTCATCTTGCCTCTAGATTGAAAGCACTTAAGCTTGAACTCTTTAAGGACTTGCTAGTGCATCTGGTTTTGATATCTCTTCCAATCCAGTTCAACTAGTTTAAGGTGAGCTATAACTGTCAAAAAAAGAGACTTGATCTTTGAATGAGCTCATCTCTCACTGTGTTCAGGAAAGGAAAGGTTTAAGCAAAAAGAGGCAGAAAGTGCTCACCTCGCCTCAACCTCTAGGAAAAAGGGCAAGGAAAAGAAAAGAAAGAAGGATAAAGGAGCTGCAGATACAGTACCTCCTAAGAAACAACAAAAGAAAACCATTGACTCAAATGGTAAGGTTATTTCTTTATGGGTTTGAAGGGTATCAGAAAAAGCAGTGCACTAATTATCATGCCTGGCATGCTAAGAAAGGTTTGCTTCTTATTTTGATTTATTCTGAGGTTAATTTAATTTCAGTACCTAAATACACGTGGTGGATAGATTCTAATACAACAACTCACATCAGTGTATCTATGCAGGGTTGCTTGAGTTGCCGAAAGCCAAATGATGCTGAAAAATACATCTATGTGGACGATGGCCAGGCGGTTCAAGTTGAGGCAATAGAAAAATTTAGATTATTGTTAAAGACCGGATTTTATTTAGATCTTGATAAAACATTTATTGTACCATCATTTAGATGGAATTTGATTTCTATTTCTACTTTGGACAAATCAGGTTATTTTTGTTCATTTGGAAATGAAAATTTTAGTTTGCTTCATGATTCAAAAGTGGTTAGTTTCGATTTTTTATCAGGCTACGATAATCTTTATTTAATTGATTCAATTGCTTCATTTAATGAATCCTTGCAATTAAGTACACGAGGTATATAGAAAAAAATTAACCATTAAGATTTCAGCTTTGTTATGGCTTAAGAGATTAGGTCACATCTCCAGAAGGAGAATGGAGAGACTTGTGTCAGACGAAATCTTGAATCCCTTAGATTTTGCAAATTTTGATATTTGTGTTAACTGCATAAAGAAAAAAAACAAACAATCAAGGAGATTTGTAGCCAACAGGACTTCGGACATCTTAGAACTTATACATATAGATATTTGTGGGCCATTCCCTACGGTTGCTTGTAACGGTCAACAATATTTTATAATGTTCATAGATGATTTTCCAGATATGGCTACATATATCTCATTCATGAAAAGTCATAGTCACTGGATATGTTCAAAAATTATAAGGTTGAAGTTGAGAACCAACTCAACAAAAGGATTAAAAGCACCAGATCTGACCGTGGTGGTGAATACTATGGTAGATATGATGGTTCAGGTGAACAATGTTCATGACCTTTTGCTAAATTCCTAGAGGAATGCAATATCATTCCATAATACACTATGCCGGGTTCGCCCACCATGAATGGTGTTGTTGAAAGATGAAACATAATGCTTAAAGATATGGTGAGAAGTATGATTAGTCATTTTACCTTACCTGACTCACTCTGGAAAGAAGCACTTAAGACTGTAGCATATGTCCTTAATAGAGTTCTAACTAAAGCAACTACCAAAATCCCTTATGAACTTTGGATGGGTAGGAAACCCAGTGTAAATCACTTACATGTTTGGGGATGTCCAACTGAGGCAAGGCCTTATAGGCCTAATGAAAGGAAACTAGACTAAAAAATGGTGAGCTATTATTTTATTGGATACTCTGAAAGATCCAAAGGGTATAAGTTTTATGATCCCACGACTAAGTCAATTTTCGAGTCGGGAAATGCACGATTCTTTGAGGATATTGAGTTTGCGGGGGGAGATATAGCTAAGGACTTTGTCTTTGAAGAAAAATATGTTAATATTCCCACTGGTGTCATTGGCATTGGTCAGGATTTTATTTCTGACCTTGTTCAAGATACAACAAATCAAGACAATGTCGAAGAACCTCCCATTCAAGAAATTATTCCAGAAGAACAAACTCTAGTACCTCAAGAACCTATGCCATTAAGAAGATCCACTAGAGAGAGGAGAAGTGTAGTGCCAGATGATTACATTGTATTTCTCCAAGAACATGAGATAGACATTGGAGTGATGGAAGATGATCCAATCAACTTTCGTCAAGCCTTTAAAAGTTCTGACTCTCAAAAGTAGATTGATGCCATGAATGAGGAGATAAAGTCCATGAAAGACAATGACGTATGGAATCTTATCTCATTGCCAGAAGGTACGAAATCCATTGGTTGTAAATGGATATTTAAAACTAAAAAGGATTCGAAAGGCAATCTAGAGAGGTACAAGGCTCGTCTTGTCACAAAGGGCTTTACACAGAAAGAAGGCATCGATTATAAAGAGACTTTCTCTTTGGTTTCTTTGAAAGACTCTTTCAGGATTATAATAGCATTGGTGACGCATTTCAATCTTGAGTTACACCAGATGGATGTGAAGATAGCATTTCTCAATGGTGATATTGATGAGACAATTTATATGGTGCAACCAGAAAACTTTATGTCGGGAGATCCAAAGAACATGGTTTGCAAACTTAAGAAATCCATCTATGGACTCAAACAGGCATCTCGACAATGGTATTTCAAATTTTATCAAGTGATCATCTCATTGGGTTTTAAGATGAATTTGATCGATGATTGTATATACCATAAGTTTTATAGGAGTAAATATGTTTTTCTGGTTATATATGTCGAAGATATCTTGCTTGCCAGCAGTGATATAGGCTTAATGCATGAAACCAAGAGATTTCTAGCTAAGAATTTTGAGATGAAAGATCTTGGTGACGCCTCTTTTGTATTAGGCATACAGATATACCAGGATCGTTCTCGGGGTATCCTAGGTTATCACAAAAGAGATATATCGAGAGGTTCTACAAAGGTATGGCACATAAATTGCAAACCAGGAGATACCCTTATGGCTAAGGGCGACAAATTTGGTCTATATCAGTGCCCTAAGAATAACTTGGAGAAAGAGAAAATGCAGAAGATTCTCCATGCATCAGTAGTAGGGAATCTAATGTATGCTCAAGTTTGTACGCATTCGGATATTGCATACGTCCTAGGATGTTGGGTAGATATTTGAGCAATCCAGGAGTTGAGCATTGGAAAGCAACTAAACAGGTCTTGCGATACTTACAGAGAATAAAAGACTACATGCTCATGTATCAGAGGTTGAATCAGCTTGAGATCATTAGTTATACTGACTCCGATTTTGCTGGATGGCAAGATAGTATGAAATCTACATCAGGCTATATCTACCTGCTTGCCGGAGGTGCTATCTCTTGGAAGAGTGCTAAACAGTCATTTATAGCCTCTTCTACCATGGCAGTAGAGTTCACAGCATGCTATGAGGCATCCAATCATAGAATATGGCTTCAAAATTTTGTCACGGGGCTACATATAGTGGACGATGTTGAAAGGCCACTCAATTATTTTGTGATAATAAGTCAACAGTTTTATATTCAAATAACAACAGGAGCTCAACGAAATCAAAGCATATAGATATCAAGTTCCTGGTTGTTAAAGAAAGAGTTTAGAGTGGAAAGTTGTCTATTGAGCACATAGGTACAAACTCCATGGTTACGGATCATCTTACTAAAGGAGTGCCACCCAAGGTATTTCATGAGCACACTGCTTATATGGATGTCATGTCAGCTGAGGATATTCAGTTTTAGTGGAAGTTTGTATATTTTAGATGCTCTTGTAATATAGACATTTTTTAGTTATTTTAGTTTTCTGCAGAAATAAAGTTTCGGCTTGTTTACACTCTATTTTTTGTTTGGTTTGATCTCACTGAGGTTTAAGGGTAGACCAGTTGCAAATAGGCATGTTAAGGTCACATTGCATGAAATTTTCATGCTACACATCCACATCATAATCCATGTCATTCAATTGCATTGATATACGTGACCATTGATGGGTTGAATTATGATAATTATAACAAGGCCGCTTTGATCCTATGTTGGTGTGGTTGATGGACAGGATTGGTTATAGATACATTTTAATAAGGACAGCAAAGTAAAGTTGAGCTCATTCGATTATTTTTTCAAAGCATGTTATAAGGTTATACATATAGCCCAAGTGGGAGATTGTTGGATCCTTAATCCAACATTGGGCTTATATGTAAATAATAATGCTTTATGGGCTGTCATTTAAGGTTTGGCCCACTTAAAAGTGATCAATTAAGTTTTGAGCTATTTGGGATCTTAATGTGTCTAATAAGGTGCGAGCCTTTTAATATGTAGAGACTTAAGGATAATTTCTAATTTTATGATGGGCAAAATAGAAATCATAATAATGTCATTTTTATATAAAGTGATTATGGTCCCCATATCACACGGAGTTATTCCTTTCTCCCCAATATCCCATCATCAGAGAAGAAAATCCTAGAGAAGAAAGAAAAGGCTATTTATGAAACCCATGTGAATCTGGAAGGCTAGCCGTACGACACAGGGATTGGCCTTCAAATATGACTTCAGGTATGCTTCTACTTATTGTTTGGTTATTCTCAATGATATCACATATTTATTTTGGGATTTGCTTTTAAAAAGGCTTCAGGATAATTCCCAACAAGGGGATAATTCCTAACACATTCATGGCTGGGATGGTGTCAGCGACCTTACTGCCTATGATCCCTCCAGCTAAGCTTCTAGAAGAGGATAAAGCATGGAAGCATTTGCTATAAATGACGGACACCAAGTCTACCATTCAGGATAAACATATCATGTCTTCTGAAGAGCATAGGTGGTGCAGGCACCAGGCCCAGGAAAAGACTCCGACCAATCCAAATTTGGAAAGATTCTCTATGGTTGGAAGATTGAGAGCTCGAGTCCTGTAATAAGTTTTTATTTGAGTCTATTAGTCTTGTACTCATTTCAATTTGGTAATTGAGTCTAGTATTTGCTTTAATTAAGTCTTCATTATAATTGGGTTAAGGAGAGTTAGCCAAGATCAACCTGGTTTCAGCACAACCAAGTCAAGAAGACTAGCGGGTGCATAGACCATGGGATCACCAACATGGAAGCCACTTCATCATTCCTCCTTGCCACATCACCTGGACACATCACCAAGGAATCTTGCCCAAGGAAGAAGGAATTTGAAATGGCCCACAATTCCTCCACAAATGGCACCCCCTCTTCATGAAGTCGACCACCTATCTCTCCCCTCATTTTGTAATTTTTGAATTTCAAAATTTGAATTTCAAATGGCTTGGTGTCTATAAAATAGGCTCCAAACCTTATTGTAATCACTTATGAAATTTGAATCAATGAAGAAAACTTTTCTTTGAATTTTTTCCTTACTTGAATGCTTGGTCCCTTGTGAGAAGGTGGGTGTGAGGCCTAGAGTTCTTCCCCTTTCCAACTTTCCCTCATCAAACCTAACTTCCTCCACCCCTCTTAGTCCATTCGGCCAACATAAGAAGCACATGAAGAATCCACATCTCCTCCATCTCTTGTGATGCCAACCATCCAAGGAGTTCTTCACAAGTTCAAGCCAAAGAAGATCTTCAACAAAACTACTCCGAGCTTCCTTTCATCTTTCTCTTCACTTCCCCATCTCAACCCTTTCTCTAATCTCCCTCTACATCTTTTGTTGCAGGATCCCCGGGTTTCCAGTCTCCCAAGAAGAAGGTCTACCGTGCCAAAGAATCGGATACAAAAAGCCTTGCAACCTAGGGAATCTCCCTGTCATCTAGGAAGTTTCTTCTTTGAGTGTTCCCAGTGTTTAAACTATAAGTATTATTACTGGGTAACCCTTTTTAGAAAGGCTTATAGATCTGCAATTATTAGATTAACTAAACCCTAATCTATGTGGTTTTTTAACCATGAAGGTCCTCCTCTTATTTTCTTTGATTGGTTTTATTTCTAGTCAAGTTTAATCTTTAGAATCCTATCATTGAATTCCTATTTCTTTACTTAGATAGCTGCATCTATTTACTTCATCCCTCATCTAAATCATTATTGATTCCATTAAAAATGCATCATTTCACCATTGTCCCCTGATGTGGCCAGATCGCTGACATGGAGTAGCTGTCAGATGCCATGTCAGAGAAGGCCGCCATGTCAGAGAAGGCCGCCATGTCAGATACTCTACCCGGACTCCTTCGCCGGGCTGAGCTCCCTCTGAACAATGAGGCCACCCGCCAAAGCCGAGCTCCGCCCTCTGCCAAGTCAGGCCCGCGAGCTTGGGATGCTTAGGCCGGAGTCGAGCGGCATCCTTCAGAACAAATCCTTCGTGGTCGGGCCCCGTGGTACGGAGTCAAGCTCAGCCCTCCTCCGCCACGTGAAGCCCCTCCGAGATCGAGTCCTCTGGGACGGAGCCGCGCTCTACCCTTCTCCATCAGGTCGAGCTCGCCCAAAGTCAAGCCCCCTCAGTCCGAAGTCGAGCTCAGCCCTCCTCCGCCAAGTGGAGTCGCCTCGAGGCTGAGCTTCTCGAAGTTGAGCCCTACCTCTCCAGCTCGGCCTCCAGCTTGGGCGAAGACACCAGCAAGCGAAGAGGTGGCACTATCACCCCAGGAGGCCGGCGAGCTACTCGAGGGTCACAGGAAGATGCCCACCTAGCCGCAATAACTGTCCACAGCTACCACTTACACCAGAAAGGGGAGGAGCCCAGTGATCGAGGTACCACTCTCTTCACCAACTACCTGAACCACCCGGAAGAGGAAGTCAACCAAGAGATTCAAATCCCGGGGGGCAATGGCCCCCCCATTGAGGCACTACCAAGTTTCTCAGAATGGGGCAACCGGAAGGAATGTCATAGCACATGGTAGGTTCTCCTATCATGAACCGGAAAAAGTATCCCGTTCACGGCATGGGACACCACTGCACGTGCCTACTGATATGAGGGAGATCCTGAGGTAGGCGCCCAATAATCACCAGAGTTTAAAAGAACCATCGCCACCCCCAGCAAGAAGAGGACGGTAATAATCACAATGACAACTAATCACTATCTCACCAAAAAATTCAAGCAAGTAAAGGGAGGAGAAGGCAACCCAGAGAATCCCTCTAGCTTAGCCACCATCCTCCCGACACACTTGCACCCCATTTCCACACTACTCACTCCTCCTAGCATGGAGTCCATCAAGAGGGGCTCGACCAGGAGGATCTGTTCCCCTAGATCGTTACTGACTTTACTGTCGAAGTGGCCCTGCCATAATCCCCGACCTGGGTCACTAACCCCATTTTTGCAGGTTTAAAGGATCAGGACATCCTAAGAGCTCAAGAGGGGCGATCCGACCTCGACAGCAGCTGCAGGCCATGACGATCTTGGCGGAAACAAATTAGCATGCCAGGAATGGGGGATGGAGCGATCTTTGATCCAGCTTGAGCCCCCTTACAAGTAGCTCGAAGGAAGAATAGTGACGACGCGGGCAAGAGAGGTCTCCACCAGTCATGCGGGAGACTCCCCTTCTCAAGGGAACCCGCACAACCCAGAGGTGGAACCACCTGCTCCAGTTCAACCATCTCTGGAAGAATCTCAGCTGGCTGCACTCACCCAGCAGGTGCAGATCCTAGCCACGGTAGTGCGCCAGCTTCAGCACCAGCACTGGTCCTTGGCTACACATCAGCAGCCAGGGACTCTCGCGGCCCATGTCGCCGCACCCCATGATAGCTTGCATTCCTTCCAAGGAAGGCCTTCGCAGCCGCGGGCCATCACTGACAACAGGGTAGCCACCAAACTCCTGCAAAAAGATGATGAGCCGGGTCTGCCGACAAGGAGAGCTGCTCACCAAACCTTGAGCGGGTAGTGTCCAAGCACCGTCGAGGCAGAAAGAGCAAGACCCCTCACCATGGGTGCCATGCACCCATGTCACCTTCTCCATCTCCTTCGGTAGAGGGGTCCATTAACGAAGCCATCAGACGGATGGCGGAGAAACGCCTGGAAGAGCATGACCGTAGGCTAGCAGAGTTATCCTGCCGGTTTGCCAATCTACTGGGCTCCACTAGCGAGACAACGGGCTACGATGCCCATCCCCCTTTCTCCCGAGAAGTCCAAGAAGAGCCGATCCCAGATCGATTCCGTATGCCATAGGTGGAGCCTTATGATGGGACCACCGACTCCCTGGACCACCTGGAAAGCTATAGGGCCTCATGAGGGTCCAGGGGGCTATCGACGCTCTCCTCTACGTCGCCTTTCCTGCCACTCTCTGGAAGGCAGCCCGGGTGTGGTTCACCCATATGGAATTGGAGAGCATCAACTCCTTCACCCAGCTGGGGTAGAAGTTCATGGCCCACTTTGATGCCTGTCGAAAGATGCCACGAGAGGCAGACAGCCTCTTCTTCATTAGGCAGCAGGACCGTGAGACCCTGCGAGACTACGTGGCCTGTTTCAAGGCTACCATGTTGGAGATCTACAATCTCGAGGAGCCAATTGCTATGTTGGCTCTGAAGCAATGACTCAGGACCTCCCGCTTGACCTACTCACTCAACAAAAAGCCCCCCAAGAGCTACTCCGAGCTCCTCCTTCGAGCTCAAAAGTACATCCACGTCAAGGAGGCAGATCGTACAAGGTGGGAGCTTGATGGGAAGTCACTGAAGAAACTGACCCCTGCTAAGGCATTCGGGATGTGGAAGCCAAGACCTCCAGCTTCGAGCTTCTGGTAGGGCCCAACACCGAGAAGCGCTCTTGTTCCTAAGAAAAGTTACACTGCCCTCCTCACCCCGAGGATGAAGATCCTCATGGAAATCGAAGGTGAGCCATACCTGAAGAACCCACCTCCGATGAAGCCGTCTGCTGGCCATGACAAAACGAAGTATTATTGCTTCCACTGCGACCATGTCCATGACACCGAGGAATGCCGTAACCTCAAGTGGGAGATCGAAGAACTCATCAGGAAGGGCTACCTCAAAAGGTTTGTGGGGGGCAGACCTCAAGCAGAACCTCAGGCGCTCGTTGCTCTCTCGCCAACTCTAGCAATTGACAACACCCCTACTAAGAAGCCGGTTGGGATGATATGCTGGGGAGCTGAGCGCGCATCTAAGAAAGCCAGGAGGGTAGGGCATTCTGAAAATGTACTCCCCTTTATGAGGGAGGGGGGAGATGGGGGAAAAAATGTAAATAATGATGCCGTGGTCGTCGAGATGATGATTGCAAAGCACCCTGTAAAACGCATCATGGTTGATAGTGGAAGCTCCACAGATGTACTTTTTTACGATGCTTTCTCCATGATGAATCTCTCTCCTGCTCAACTCAAGCCTGTGAACACTCCCTTTGTTGGTTTCATAGGAGATTCTGTAATGGTGGAGGGAGAAATTACTCTCCCAGTCACTACCGGGACCTCACCCCGACAGAGCACTGTCATGATGACTTTTATGATTGTCAGGCTTCCTTCAGCCTACAACGTGATTCTAGGCCGGCCCGGGCTCAACCTACTCAACACCATCGTCTCCACTAAGAGACTGCTCGTACAGTTCCTAACTCTTTATGGCATCGGGGAGATGAGGGGAGCACCTCAGCCGGTGCAGCACTGCTTCCAAACCCTTCCTGGGACCAAGGTCCCCGAGGATGACCCTAGAGCGGACGATCTCGACCAAAGGGCTTAAGACCCCAGGGGTGGCTCAACTGAACTTCTACTATCCTATCCACTCAGAGACGATCCTACGAAGACGGTGCAAATCGGAGCCCAGCTGCAGGATGAAGAGAGGGTCCACCTTTTGGAATTCTTATGGGCAAATGCAGATGTGTTCGCCTGGACAGCAGCGAACATGCCAGGTATCTCCCCTGACATCATCACTCACAAGTTGAGTATCGACCCAAAGCACCAGCCAGTTCAGTAAAAGAAGAGAAGCTTCGCCCCGGAGAGGTAGTGATGCAGCACGAAAGCTCTGATACCAAAAATGATGCAGCACGAAAGCTCTGATACCAAAAATGATGCAGAACAAAGAACAAAGAAGCGTATGCGGAAGTAAATTTAAGATTAATTCTTTTTTTTTTTAATTTCAGAAATTGGCTTTGACTCAAAGTAAAGCTAAACTAAGTTGAAGGAAACTAGGTAAGGATTGAAAGCACAATTTAGAAGAAACTAAATTATCAGAGTAGTTCAGAAGTAACGGATCGCTGGGGGTTGAGAAACTCCCAGACCTAGGGTTTCACTCTGAACTTTCAACAGGATAGAAATAAAGAGAAGAGATGGTTTACCAACCAGACAGTGATCTTCTCAGAATTTGGGTGGAAGAACTCTCTCGAGCAGATTGTTGGATCCTCGGATTCGGCTATCTTCGCAATGGATCCTCCAATACTGATCTTGTGGTTTGGTCGGCTTCTTCTGGACTCAAGATCTGGGAAGAAGAAAAACAAGTGAGGGATTCAAAGACTCAGGGAAGGATTTACCAGTTCGAAGAACTTGAAGGCTGATGTCGCTAAGATCCGGATTCTCTTGAAGGTTGATTCGATTCCCTCTGGAAAGAGCTTTGGATCTAAAGTATCCGGACTGTAGCTGGATGCTGGTGGTTGGCCTGGACTTGGAGAGAGAGGCCGTGGGAGGTGGGATATGCTAGGGTTTGATGGATTGAAGTGGATGGTGGGCGGCTAGGGTTTTGGAGTAGAAGTGGCTAACCTAGGGTTTGGGTTTTGGAGATCTCACACCTCCTCAAGGTTCCTGGGGAACCCAGATTTACTCCCTCATGGAGCTCAACACCTGGATGCAAGTGCGGAAGAGAGAAAACACAAAGTTTGCTCACAAAAAAAAATTGGTTTCATTCATCTGATTGATTTAAACTTACAAGAGGGGTTTAATTTATAAGGCTTTACAAGGGAGTAGGGTTTTACATCTTCCCATGTGGGACTAAAGGAGGGGATCTACAAATCAGGAAAAATCATACACATATGGTCGGCCAAAGTACCAAAAAAATTTGATTTGGGTTATAAAAGGCAGGTAGATGGCGCCTCCTTGTATGGATCTTCAAGAGAATTTTTTTCCTTCCATGGATCAACTCTTTTGGACTCCTCTTTTTCTTCCTCCCTAAGTCAAGGTCCTTCCCATCTTTGTTTTGGATTTTTTTTGGCAGGTAGTGGGCGCCTCCTTGAAGTTCTCTCCAAGAAAATTTCTTCCCATCTTTACTTTGGTTCTCTTGGGAAAGTCTTGGCCGCCCCCTTGATTTGTGGACTCTTGGTGGATTTCTCCTCATCTGGCGCATGAGAGAAGGAAGCTGCTATCTGTGGAGTGGGGACCAAAGGCTGCTGGATGTAGATATGGTGCCCCCTGGACTCAAGCGTATGGCTGGGAGTGTGGCTGGGAGTGTGGTGTCCACTGCTTGGTCTTGAGAAAATGTAACACCCCAGGTTGAAACCCTAGTCCACTACTGAGTCAACATGACTCAACAAAATAAAATGCAGGTAATGTAGACTCAAGCTAAATTGAGTTGATCTAGTCAACTCTTATTACAGACCCAAAAACCCTAATTTTTTCGGGCAAGGTTAATCAGAGATCCAGATGGAGCTCTGAAGTCTTCTTCTGAGTCTGGTGCCCGCACCAGGTAGGCGGCCATCAATGAGGAAGTAGACAAACTTCTCGCCGCCAGTTTCATTCGGGAGGTGGAATATCTGAGCTGGCTAGCAAATGTGGTGATGGTCAAGAAGAGTAATGGCAAATGAGGATCTATATAGATTACACCAACCTCAACAAGGCATGCTCGAAGGATAGCTTTCCCTTATTGAAGATCGATCAGTTGGTGGATGCCACCTCATGGCACAAGCTCCTCTCCTTCATGGATGCATTCTTCAGATACAACCAGATCCAGATGCACCCAGAGGACAAGGAGCACACTGCCTTCATCACTAACCAAGGGACATACTGTTATAGGATGATGCCTTTCAGTTTGAAGAATGCTGGAGCCACATACTAGCATCTGGTCAATAGGGTCTTTAAAGACCAGATTGGCTGAAACATGCAGGTGTATGTGGATGACATGCTCGTCATGAGCAAGTCGAGCTCAGACCACGTCGCCGACCTCGTCGAAGCCTTCCATGACCTCCGAAAGCACCAGATGAAGCTAAATCCAGTGAAGTACACCTTTGGAGTAGTGGCAGGAAAGTTCCTTGGCTTCATGGTCACTCAGAGGGGCATTGAGGCCAACCTGGAGAAGTTCCAGGTGATCATTGACATGGATCACCCAGCATCCAAGAAGCAGGTCCAGTGCTTGACGGGACGGATCACAGTGCTAAGTCAGTTCATCTCGAGGTCGGCCGATCACTGCCTCACTTTCTTCAAGGTGCTGTGCAAGATGCACGACTTCACCTGGACGGAGGAGTGTAGAATGGCCTTCGAAGAACTGAAGGAGTTCCTGGCCACTCCTCTACTGCTCTTCAGACCGGATGAAGGGGAGGAACTCCTGCTCTATTTGGTGGTCACACCCGGAGCAGTCGGCTCGGTTCTCATCCGTGCAGACAAGGATGGATCCCAGAAGCCAGTGTACTACACCAGCAAAATCCTTCGCAATACGGAGATCAGGTATATTCGCTCCGAGAAACTCATTTTTGTACTAATAATGTCTGCTAAGCACCTCAGGCCCTACTTCCAAGCACACCCCATCGTGGTCGTGATGGACCAGCTGTTGAGGACCATACTTAGCCACCCTGAAACCTCCGGGAGACTGGCCAAGTGGTCCCTATGAGTTTGATATAGCGTATCGATCGAGGTCTTCGTAGAAGGTCCAAGTCTTAGCCGACTTTGATGCGGGATAACTCTAAGACTGCTAAACATGCATGAAAAATAGTAAAATAATTTTTTTTGTTATTTTTTAATTTTATTTGTAGGCTAGATTTTCAAAATAAAGTAAGAACTAGCGAAAAGACCAGCAGTGCAAAGAATCATCGGATTGTAGGCAAGCTCATGCAAACTAATGAAATAGCCAGGACCTGAGAGTTGAGAAACTCCTGGTTTAGGATAGCTTTTCTTCATTAAATCAGAAAATAAGAGTTGGAAAGGTTTCTTACCAGTCAGAGATTTGAATTCAGTAGCAGCAGGGATCACTTGCAACTCTGATCGGAGCCTGGAAGAAGAAGCCTTGCTTCCCTTGAATTTGATGGCTGATCTGGGTGGTCTGGGTAGCAAAGAAGGCCTCCTCAGGGGAGGGGAAGCACCTCGGGGATCCTACAAGTGTCAGGGTTAATCAAAACAATAATTAAAAAATATGAAAAAGAACTATGGGTTGAAAGGAATCAGGATTAGGGTTAGAAGATGGCTATTTGAAGCTTATTGAAGATCTCCTTGCTTGGTGGCTTAAGGCACTCCTTCTTGGATGTGTGAAGGCTTGGATGGTAGTGAGTTAGGGTGTGGAAGGATGCTAGGGCAGCAAAGAATTCGTCCAAACACAAAAACACCAACCAAAGAACCAAAATAAAACACCAACACAAGGCAATAACTCAAAATTTCAGCAAGTTGTATTCATAAGAAAGAGATGCTTACAAGAAGGGGAGGGGTGGGGTATTTATAGAGTTCCCATGCCCTCACTAACCATGGTTACACTTGGATTATAAGTCCTCTTCCCAATTGGAAAACAAGTCCTTTCCTAGCTAGGTTAGAAAAACAAATCCCCATTAGGTTAGGAATTGACCTAGTCTTCTCCTTTTTCCTTCATGCTTTGACTATTCCACTCAAGGACACCTCTTGAACTTGCTCAACACTTCAAGGATGCCTAGGAGGGCATGTTGGACCTCTAGGAGCATCAAGGGGCCGGCCCAAAGGGGCTTGGGTGCATGGGTTTGGGCCTCTGGAAGCTGGGGTGGCCTGTTAGCCTGGTAGCAGAAATATTTCCTGGAATCTTGCTTCTTAAGGGCTTGGGCTTGGCACCTGGGTTGATTTCTTTGGGCTTGGATACAGGTGGACCTCTGGAATCATGGGTGCCCTGTTCTGAGAATATGCTCTAGCATCTAGAAGGGAATCTGGGCATTTGGAGGGCATCTGGAAGGAATCAGGGTTTTGGAAGCATCTTGGATCCTGGGTTGTCACACAAAATCCAATGGGCTGATGTAGTGGCCTCTAACTCCTGGATGTGGCCCGGTGGAACTCCAAAATATGGTAACCTTCTATCTTGTACAAAAATTGAGCTCATATTGGACTCATAAACGATATACAGGACTCAAAATAATGACTAGGTTGAGGTTGAGACAAATCAACTAACCTCAACTTATTACAGGACTCAATTCTAGTTGATTACAAAATTTGACACATGGCTAGGTAAACCAAATAGGGCCCAGTAATTTGTGTCTGATCCTGGTGCCCCCACCAATTCTCCTGGGGTGGGAGGAGCTCGACCCCGTCGAGTATGGGAAAACTTGGCTCTCATAGTGCTCGAGTAGGTCTGGGTTGAGGTGCTGCAGATCCTCACGGGTGATCCACAAGTCCTCAGATTCTGGCCAACCTTGCCACCGGACCAAATACCTCTGATAGCCATGATTCCAGGTACATATGGCTTGATCATCCAGGATTCTCTTGATTTTTTCCTCACTATTGGCCAATTGTATGTGGTCACTCTAGGGTGGGTTCTCTCTTAAGGAAGGGATAGGCTCAAGGTGCTCGCTAGGTATCACTGCTGGCTCCCTAGACTTTATAAGATCTGAGATGATGAAGGTGGAGCTAATACCTAAATCAGGTAGTATCTCAAGCACATAGGCATTGGGTCCACAAATATTCATTATCTTGGATGGGCCAGCTTCGCGAGTAGAAAATTCTTTACAACTGCAAAATCCCCTGCAAAATTCTTTATCTCTCTTTTGGGAATTAGCCAAGTGTTATTTAGTTAGTTATGTTCAGCTTTTGACTAATTTCCATATGCATATGCTATGCAAAGGGTAGTGCAGGTGTAGACATGTAATTTAGGACTATGAATTTTTTTGACTCAACTAATACCTATTAGACTCGACTAAACTATCCTATCGAAGGAAATTTATTGGACTTTCTAGGGTCTAACCTAACACGCTATAGACTCTCTAGGTTTAACCCTAGCATGGCATGCACATGAGAATTTACTATGTATGCCTACTAAATGCCAAAGGGTATGCAAGAAGTAAGATGCAAACTTAACATGTGCTTGAAATGAATGTAACATGCAAACCTCTACATGATGTAGGTGAATGGTTAAAGTAATATAAGAAAACTCAAGAAAAGGGAAAAAATATGAGGTGAATTCGGGGTTAGTCTGGTTGGGTGGAAAGTAAGAAAAGGGTTCGGGGTTAATTGGATAGACTAAGATATAAGAAGGGGTGTCGGGAATTAATCCTAGACTAATGAGGTTTACCTTATGGGTTTGATGTCTATCTAAAGGTTTACATAATGGAAGAAAGGGTTGTTGATTTCAGGAAAGAGATCAAGTGGAGTCAAAGAGGTGACTTCATCCTGAGGGTACTGATTTAAAGAGGTCAAGTCCTTAATAAACTCTTCTGGCTCATAAATCAAAGGACTGGGCTCTCTAATTGGGCTTTCTTCTAGTGGTTCCTCAAGTAAAGCTCTAATAGTGGGATTGGATTCCTCATGGTCTTCTTTTTTTAAGGGTTCTTCCACTACAGGTTGGGTGTGGTTAAAGTCAGCTAACTCTAGGGTGGCTTCAACCTGGGTATCTACTGGATCAACTAACACTGGATTGACTTCTAATTGGGTTTCCACTAGGTCAACTAATTCTGGGTTGACTCCTAACTCTAGGTCACCTATAGGTATCTCTTCTTCTAAATCTTCAATGGACTCATTATCCTCATACTCCTCTACAAACTTGGACCAGCCTCATATATTTCTTCTTCTAAGTCATCTTGGTGAACCAATGGGGTGGTTAGAGGGG
The DNA here is from genome assembly GCA_021397845.1 of Areca catechu. Lineage (NCBI taxonomy): Eukaryota > Viridiplantae > Streptophyta > Magnoliopsida > Arecales > Arecaceae > Areca > Areca catechu. Next base: position 111,509,462 of record CM038051.1, on the reverse strand, counting down.
TTTGGCTAATGAAAATTGACTAGGGTCCGGGGTAACAAGGATGGGTAAACTAAGGGTTATAGGTTCAAAGGTTATGAGTTTAAAGGTTATGGGTTCAAATATAGGGGTGTCAATCCTATAGGGTTCAGGTTGACTGAGGGATAGTGGATTACTACTGGGTTCATATCTAGGGACTATGGATTCCTGGGGTTCAGCTCTATGGATCTTGCCTAGGGTTCCTACTTGGTTGATTCTTTGGTTCATTTGGTCAAGCTTAGTATCGGATTGGTTAAACCTATGGTTTATTTGGGCATTGGATTGGTTATTGGATAAATCGATTCAGTCAAGTTGTTCGATCATGGTTTTCATGAAAGCTTCTAGACTAGGGTCCATGGTTGAGCTAGGTTGGGGTTTAGATATTTGATATTGGGTTCTTAATCTAGTGGTTATGCACAAATCAAACAATCAAAAAGAAATGATGTAGCCAAGCATGCAAAAAGAGAAAGAAAAGGTTAGTATAATCTAGGGTTTCCTAGACCTAGAGCCAGAAACTGGGTGGGTCAGCTCAACTTACACCTAACCCAATAGCTAATCCTTCCACTGGCCAGGTAGGGGGTGGGAGTGTGGGAGGCCCCCTTGCTTTTGCAGGGATCCAATTAAAAACCACAGCACCACTTAGGTCGTTTGACTCTGGACCCCCAGCCTTAGACACCAGCTTTCAGTAATAGCTAAAAGGTTAAATGCACTAGTTGGCCCACACAGCTCGGACCCGACCTTTTGATGTCTCCTAGTCTACTAGGGCAAATTATATCTAATTGATTTTAATTAGGCTTGGGTTAGTATGATAATGGTGGTTTTGGGCCCAGGACAGGTGATGAAATCCTGCCCTGATCTAATATAGAGAGTTGCCCTAAGATTAGGTTAAGAATGATGGCAATCAATGGACCTGATGCAATCTAAAAATAATCAGAAAAATAAAATATTTTTTTAATTATTTTATGATGTGTCAAATTAAATTTAAGTTAATTGGGGTTAGTAAACAAGGTTTGGCTTGGGATTGGGGGTTTGGAAGTTGATTAGGTTAGGTTGAGTTAAGTATGCAGAAATAGCAGAAATTAGAAAAATTAGGATTCAAATGATATAGAATTTGACACAGATCCTGATGCATAAAAAAATCAAAAAAACTCTATAACAGAGGATGGATAGTGATCATAAAACCTACCAAATTTCATGCAGAAAAAAAATCATATGATAATTCAAACCTAGGGTTTTCTGGACTGCTATAGAAATTATCAGGATTCTGTTAGGGTTTCTATTATGCCAAATTTTAAAAATTAGGGTTTTAGTAAAATAATTAAAATTCTTATAATTACTAGAACAAAATAGAGGAAATGAAGTATAAATTTTATAGAAAATAAAATGTTTATGATTCCAAAATCAGATGAAACCTAGACATCTAATGCAGTGGACAGAATGTAGAATTAGGGTTTGTGAATGCGATGCAAATAAAAAACTATCCTAAACCTGCTCTGATACCAAACTGATGTGGGATGACTCTAAGACTACTAAACATGCATGGAAAATTGTAAAATTATTTTTTTTGTAATTTTTTAATTTTATTTGCTTGCTAGATTCCCAAAATAAAGTAAGAACTAGCGGATTGACCAGCAATGCAAAAAATCATCTGGTCGCAGGCAAGCTCATGCAAACCAATGAAATATCCAGGACTCGAGAGTTGAGAAACTCCTGGTTTAGGATAGTTTAACTTCATATAAATCAGATAATAAGACAAGGGAAGGTTGCTTACCAGTCAGAGATTTGAATTCAGTAGCAGCAGGGATCACTCGCAACTCTGATCGGAGCCTGGAAGAAGAAGCCTTGCTTCCCTTGAATCTGATGGCTGATCTGGGTGGTCCGGGCAGCAAAGAATGCCTCCTCAGGGAAGGGGAAGCACCTCAGGGATCCTACAAGCATCAGGGTTAATCAAAACAGCAATTAAAAATAAGAAAAAGAACTATGGGTTGAAAGGAATCAGGATTAGGGTTAGAAGATGACTATTTGAAGCTTGTTGAAGATCTCCTTGCTTGGCAGCCTAGGGCACTCCTTGGATGTGTGAAGGCTTGGATGGCAGTGAGTTAGGGTGTGGAAGGATGCTAGAGCAGCAAAGAATTCGTCCAAACACAAAAACACCAACCAAAGAACCAAAATAAAACAACAACACAAGGCAATAACTCAAATTTCAGCAAGTTGTATTCATAAGAAAGAGATGCTTATAAGAGGGGGAGGGGTGGGCTATTTATAGAGTTCCCATGCCCTCACTAACTCTGGTTACACTTGGGTTATAAGTCTTCTTCCCAATTGGAATACAAGTCCTTTCCTAGCTAGGTTAGAAAAATAAATCCCCATTAGGTTATGAATTGACCTTGTCTTCTCCTTTTTCCTTCATGCTTTGACTATTCCACTCAAGGACACCTCTTGGACTTGGTCAACACTTCAAGAACACCTAAGGGGCATGTTGGGCCTCTAGGATCAGCAAGGGGCTGGCCCAAATAGGCTTGGGCCTCTGGAAGCTGGGGTGGCCTGTTAGCCTGATAGCAGGAATATCCCTAGAATCTTGCTTCTTAAGGGCTTGGGCTTGGCACCTGGGCTTGATTTCTTTGGGCTTGGATGAAAGTGGACCTTTGGAATCATGGGTGCCCTGTTTGAGAATATGCTCTGGCATCTGGAAGGGAATCTGGGCATCTGGAAGGAATCAGGGTTTTTGGAAGCATCTTGGATCCTGGGTTGTCACACAAAATCCAATGGGCTGATGTAGTGGCCTCTGACTCCTGGATGTGTCCTGGCGGAACTCCAAATATGGTAACCTCTTCTCTTGTACAAAAATTGAGCTCATATTGGACTCATAACTGATATACAGGATTCAAAATAATGACAAGTTGAGGGTTGAGACAAATCAACTAACCTCAACTTATTACATGACTCAATTCTAGTTGATTACAAAATTTGACACATGGATAGGTAAACCAAATAGGGCCCAATAATCTATGTCTGATTGGTGTGCCCCACCAGACTTCATGGTCGAATGCACAAGGCTCGTCGAGGAGCTAGAGCAAACAATGACGGAGCCCCGAACGGAGCTCAGACTAGGGATGGAGCCCTGGATCCTCCATGTGGATGGCACGTCCAATTCCGGTGGTAGAGCAGCAGGCCTCATCCTCATCTAGAGTGTGACCTCCGCTTCAAGTTTGCCGCAACAAACAACCAAGCGGAGTACAGGCGCTCCTCACGGGTCTAAAAGTCTCCCATGAGCTGGGCATGCAACACTTGAAAGTCTTAACCGACTTCCAACTGGTGGCCGGGCAAGTCTCTCTGGAGATTGATCCAGAGATCCCCAGATGATGCAGTACCTAGAATGGGTCATCTCAAGCATGACAGGCTTCCGATGCTTCAGCATTTCCCACATTCCTCAGGGGGAGAATGCACTCGTAGATGCATTGTCGAGGCTCGTGTCCTGCCGACCTCATCGCTGGGATGCGCCTACATCGAGTACCTCGAGAATCCAAGCTATGAAAGCCCAGAGGAGGTGCAACAAGCTACCCCGGAGCCGAGCTGGATGGACAGGTACGTCAGGTACATCACTGATGGCACCTTATCAGAGGACCACATGGAATCCGGCCTCATCAAGAAGAAGGCCTCCCGGTTCATTTTGATGGAAGGCCAGCTCTACCACCGATCTCACTCCTACTCGCTCCTGACGTGCCTTAGGCCCATAAAGGTGGCCTTCGTACTCCAAGAAATATACGAAGCCTCCTGTTGGAACCACGTGTGAGCGAGAATACTAGCTTACAAAGCTCTTCGCCAGGGGTACTTCTAGGAGACCATGAGGGAGGACACCACCGACCTCGTCAAGAGGTATGACAAGTGCCAACGTAATGCCCATGTACAGTGCTAGCCGATAGCACCGATCTCCCAGCTTTCATCCCCTTGGCCCTTTACTTAGTGAAAAATGGACATCCTTGGACCATTCCCCCCTGCGCCAGGATGACAAAGGTTCCTGCTCGTTGCAATTGACTACTTCACCAAGTGGGTCAAAGCAGAACCGCTAGCTGGGATCACCGAAGCCAACATCCGCCAGTTCTTCGGAAGTCAGTCATCTGCCGCTTTGGACTCCCCTACTACATCATCACCGACAACGGCCGACAGTTTGACAACCAGGAGTTTAAAGGATTTTGCACCAAGCACGGCATTCAACACTGCTTTACCTCGGTAGCTCCCCCCGCAAACAAATGGGGAGGCCGAGGTGACCAATCAGACAATCCTCCAAGGACTCAGAACCAGCTGGACCAAGCCAAGGGAAGTGGGTGAAAGAACTCCCGGGCGTTCTATGGGCCTATCACACAACACCTAGAATGGCAACTGACGAGATGCCCTTCAACTTGTCTTCGGCTCCGAGGCAGTCATCCCGTTGAGCTTGGCATGCCCATGCTACGAGTACAGCGGTACAACGAAGCACAGAACTCGGCACACCTTCTGCTCAACTTAAACATCCTCGAGAAAATAGGGACAAAGCTCGGCTCCGAATGGCGGCATACCAGCAACGGGTGGCCCGGTACTACAACGCATGAGTAAGACCGAAAGTCTTCAGACTCGGGGACCTGGTGCTACGCCGAGCTGAAGCATCTCAGCCACGAGAGTGCGGCAAGCTCTCTCCAAACTGGGAAGGCCCCTACAAAGTGGCTGAAGCCCTCTCACATGGGGCCTACTACCTTGAGATCTTGACGGCGTCAAGTTCCCTCGAACTTGGAATGCCTGCAATCTGAGAAGATACTATCAGTAGTGTAGGATTTCTTCCATTAATAATGAAGATTTTCTTTTGCACAAAGGGTTATTTGCCTTGTAGGAATATCACCGCCCGGTCCAAAACCTGGCATGATCAAGATCTGGAGCCCAGCTCTCCGGCCAATAAGACCTGAGCCCAGCTCTCAAGCCATCAAGATCTGGAGCCCAGCTCTCCAGCCAATAAAACATGAGCCTAGCTCTCAGGCAATCAAGATCCAGAGCCCAGCTCTCCGCCAATAAGACCTGAGCCCAGCTCAGGCAATCAAGATCCGGAGCCCAGCTCTCCGGCCAACAAGACCTGAGCCTAGCTTTCAAACAATCATGATCTGGAGCCCAGCTCTCCGACCAATAAGACCTGAGCCCAGCTCTCAAGCAATCAAGATCTGGAGCCCAGCTCTCCGGCCAATAAGACCTGAGCCCAGCTCTCAAGCCATCAAGATCCGGAGCCCAGCTCTCCAGCCATAAAACATGAGCCTAGCTCTCAAGCAATCAATCCAGAGCCCAGCTCTCCGCCAATAAGACCTGAGCCCAGCTCTTAGTAATCAAGATCCGGAGCCCAGCTCTCCAGCCAACGAGACCTGAGCCCAGTTCTCAGGTAATCAGATCCGAAGCCCAGCTCTCTAGCCAATGAGACCTGAGCCCAGCTCTTAGGCAATCAAGATCCGGAGCCCAGCTCTCTGGCCAACAAGACCTGAGCCCAGCTCTTAGGAAATCAAGATCCGGAGCCCAGCTCTCTGGCCAACAGACCTGAGCCCAGCTCTTAGGCAATCAAGATCCGGAGCCCAGCTCTCCGGCCAACAAGACCTGAGCCCAGCTCTCAGGCAATCAAGACCCGAGGCCCAGCTCTTCGGATGACAAGTCTTCGAGCCTAGCTCCAAGACACCAAGACCTGAGCCTACTCTCAGTAATTAAAGATCCGGGGCCCAACTCTCCGGATGACAAGTCTTTGAGCCTAGCTCCAAGACACAAGACCTGAGCCCAGCTCTTAAGCAACCAAGACCCAGGGCCCAGCTCTTTGGATGACAAGTCTTCAAGCCTAGCTCCAAGACACCAAGACCTGAGCCTAGCTCTCAGGTAATCAAAGACCTTGGGCCCAACTCTCTGGACGACAAGTCTTCGAGCCTAGCTCCAAGACACCAAGACCTGAGCCCAGCTCTCAGGCAATCAAGGACCGGGGCCCAGCTATCCCCGACCGACAAGTCTTCGAGCCTAGCTCCAAGATGCCAAGACCTGAGCCCAGCTTTTAGGCAACCATGGACCGGGGCCCAGCTCTCCAACCATCAAAGTCCTGAGCCCAGCACGTCAGCACTGAAGCCTGAAGGCCAAGTCCCAAACAAAGTGGAGCCCTCCTCTCTGATCTCACCACATACCTCAAAAAAAAAAAAAAAAAGAAAGAAGAAGAAAGAATAAAGAAAGGGAAAGAGAGAGGAGAGGATGGGAGAGGCAAGCAGTACTCAGGAATAGATAGCAAGAAACCTCATTTCATTAAGATTTTCCAACTACTTACAAGCATCCTTGGGCCCCCGACATGTCAGGCAACCTAGACCAAAAGCAGAAGTAGAAGAAATCTGAAAAAAACCTATTCTACCTAAGTTGCCCCCTCGACAGGGCTACGAGCTGCAAAGTTTCATCCCCAGGTGCCTCTGGTCGCACAGCTCTGGCCTCGGCGGTGCAGCTCTGTCCTCGATGACTGCCATAGGCTGGGAAGGTTCGGGAGCAACGACTTCCGCAACGTCCCCGCCCGAGTCTGGCTCCATGTCCGAAGCCCTGGATAACTAAGGCGGTGGCGACCCTCTCGGGAATGAATGCCTCAACTCGGCCGCATAGGTACATAAAACCCTTACAAAAGGAGTCCGATGCCATTTGATAGAACTCGGTGATGAACTCCTCTGAGACTTTGTACCCGGCCACTACCCCTTTGACCTCCTTTTTTGCCTCAATGGCTTGTTCCCTTGCCACCTCCGCCGACCTGGATGCCTCTGCTGCAACCTTCTTGGCTATAGCCAACTTCTCCTTCGCCGCTACCAGATCGGACTGAAGGGACTGGGCAATCCCCTTCTGCTGAACTGCCTCAATGTTGAATGAAGTCAGCCTCTTCTCTGTGGTCGCAAGTTTTTCGGCCTTGCTCCTTGACTGGCCCCGCTCCTAGTCGAGGCTTTCCTAGAGCTTCTTCGCTCGCCTCTCAGAACCTGATCAGAACAAATAAAGGGATGCAATGCAGAAGTAAATTAAGATTAACTAATTTTTGTTGTTTTTTATATGTTTGTAGAAGTTGGATTCAAATCAAAGAAAAGTTAACCTAACATTGAAAGATATTAATATGATAATTGAAAGCACAATTTTAGAAACTAAATTATCAAGTAGTTCAGAAGCAACGGATCGCTGGGTTGCGAAACTCCCAGACCTAGGGTTTCGCTCCGAACTTTCAAAAGAACAGAAATAATGAGAAGAGATGGTTTATCTAACCAGACAATGATCTTCACAGGTTTTGGTGGAGGAACTCTCCCGAGCAGATTGATGGATCCCGGATTCAGATATCTTCGTAATGGATCCTCCAATACTGGTCCTTTGGCGGTTGGCTTCTCCTGAACTCAAGATCTGGAAGAGAAGAAAAACAATTGATGGAATCAGAGAGTCAAGGGAAAGATTTACCAGGTTGATGAACTTGAAGATTGAAACTGCTGAAAACTGGATTCTCCTGGAAGCTGATGTGATTTTCCTTGGAACTTGCTCTAGATCTGAAGTAGCCGGACTGGATCTGGATGAAGGTGGACGGCCTGGACTTGTAGAGAGAGAGAGGCCGTGGGAGATGGATGGATCTAGGGTTTGATGGATTGAAAATAATGAAGGGTGGCTAGGGTTTTGGGATTTCAAGTGGCTAACCTAGGGTTTTGGATAAAGATGGAGATCTCTCACCTCCTCAAGGCTCCAATGGAACCCGGATTACCCCCTCACGGAGCTCAACACTTAGAATAGTGCGGAAGAAGAGAAACCTGGGTCACTCAACACAAGAGAGTAGCAAAAAAAATAATTTTCTTCATTCATTGATTTTCAAAGTTACAAAGAGAGGTCTATTATATAGACCTAAAATTTTCTCCTAGCTTGTACAAATTCCCATGTGGGACTAAACTCTTCCAACCTCTAGATTAGGTAGAAACCCCCTCTCTTGGTCGACCAAGACTTCAAAAAAAATTGGGACGACCATAAAGGAATTTTTTTTGGAATTTTTATGGCGCCTCCTTTGGAGTTGGATTTGGATTTGGAGTCCTCCTCTTCTTATGGCATTTCTTCTTTTCTTCCACTCCAAGTTAAGCTCTTTGATTTTGATTTGAACTTCAATTGGATGTCCTTCTTTGATTTCTTCTCCAAGAGAAGTTTTCTTCCTTCTTTGCTTAGGTAAAATAGGCAGGTATGGGCGCCTCCTTTAAATAGCTTCCAATTTGATTTTTTTCTTCTTTGGGTGTGGGGACCATGACACTGGGATGCCTCTGTGGCACCTCCTGGACTCTGGCGTGTGCTCGGAGTGTGGCTGGGCGTGTGGCTTGGAGTGTGGCCTCCACTTGCTTGAACCTTGATTTGATTGGAAGACAAATGTGGCACCATTTTGGACCAAATTGAAACCACATCGGGACTTGCACCGAGTCAACATGACTCAACAAAATTTAAATGGTGACTCAAGAAATAAATAAAATAAATAAACTGGTTGACCAGGTCAACCTTTATTACAAACCCTAATTTCTCGGGCAATGTCAATCAGAGATCCAGATGGAGCTCTGAAGTCTTCTTCTGAGTCTGGTGCCCGCACCAGAACCGGCGAGCTGTTTCTCGAGGTCCTTGATCCTCAGATCAAGCACCCTGTTAGCGTCGGTCCTCTTCTTCAAGTCGGCCTTTAGAGACTCGACCTCCACTGCCCGTCGCTAATCGTTCTTCAACCAGTTACGGCAGCAGTCCCTGATTAAAAGGACCTCGGCACCGATCTACACCACACAAGAAGTCAGCTACCCATGCAAAAGAAAGAAAGGGAGTAAAAATGGATAGAGTCACTTACCGAGAAGAGCTGGGAGAAGATGCTGCTGATGCGGCACGCATATGATTAATGTTTTGAATATGGTGTTTGTAGAGCAATGAAACCTAATTATATTTAGCATTGTACTCATCTTAATAAGATTTAAGGATTATATGAAAAGGGACTATTACATGATTAGACACAACTCTAAAACTAAGAAGGAAGAAGATCTAGACAATAGGGGCTAATGATTGAGGACTTACCTTGATGAGTTTTCCACCTTCCTATGATTCAAAACTTGAAATACTGATGCTCTGGACTGGAGAACTTAGATAACAGTGATCAGAACCCTGGACTTGAGCTTCTGCTTGTTGGTTCATTGTCAAGGGGAACCTTGTTCACAACTCAAGGACTTCGAAGGACCCTGCAATGAAGATCAAAGTTTAAGGTTGAAGGATGCAAACATAAAGAAGGGATGGGAGAACTTGTGAACAAAGAAAGATAGTTGAGAAGATCTGGCCGACTCCAATGCCTTTGCCTTGAGCTTGGATGATGAATTTCTAGGGAAGAGAGTGGATTTGCGTGGAAGAAGAAGATAGGAAAAATCTCACACATAAAACTCAAGACAACTTCACTTCAAACTTCATTCATTTCCAAAATCAATCTCTTTTACAATAGGCATCCAAGGCTTTTAATAGCCTCACAAAGCTAGCTTTTGAAATTTAAAACTCCCCAAATCGAGGAGGATTACAAGGGGGTTTGGAGGATTTGGTGGAGAGTTTGGAGGGATGTGGGGGGGGGGGGTTGGAGGATTTGGTGGAGGACTTGGAGGGATGTGGCCAACCTCCTTGAATTTGAATCTCCTTTGTTGGCGTCCAAGGGGTGATGAGGTGGCTGGTGAAGTGGCACCTGATGACGTGGCTTGGTGAGGTTGTCTTCTACTTGGATAAGAATGACATGTGGTGCCTAGTGGTCCTAGTTGATGGTCCTTTTCTCTTGCTTGGTTGATGTGTCTTCTCTTCTTCATGTGGTAAAATTCTGGGGTCTAGAATTTGAGTCTTGTTGCTGGCTTTCATGGCTTTAAGACTTGATTAGACTTAACTCAACTGAATTAGACTTAACTCACTGAACTGACTTGACTGACCTAGACTTTAAAACTTGAAATGGACTTACAGGAAATGAAATTTTAAAAGTAATTACAGGACTCAATAAACACTCTTGATTTGAAACTCAATTAATTATAGGACTCTTGAAAAGGAAATGACTCTTGAAAATAAAATATTTTTGAACTAAAGGATACAAGGTAACCTAATTATCTTCGATCCAAATTGGGATAAGGCTAACCTTGTTGGAGTGAAGTTTCTTTCGGCTTCTGGTGTCCACACTAGCTGCTGATCGCATCTCCTAGCTGCTGTCCGGCCATCTCCTGACGGTCGCATGCTTGGATGGAAAAATCCATCATGCTCTCTACCAGTGCCTGGTCCTGGAGCAAAGAGCTCTCCGGCCCTAGTCTAAAAGGGATCCGGTGGTGTTCCCTTTCCTTCCTGCTTGCCTCAGGAGCTGGGTCACTTGCGCCTCTAGTTGAAGCACCCTCCGGAGCAAGTTGGGAGCTCAGCCTCCTCTCTAGCGGTGTCTCGGGCACAAGTTTGGCTCCCCCTCGAACCTCCTCCTCGACCTCAATGACAGTAGGCCCTGGGGAATGGGGGGACACGGCGGTGGTAGCGGCTGCGGCCCTGGCCTGGATGACCACCTCAGGCTCTGGGGCAGGGGTCGTTTCTTGCTGCCTCGACTGCTCTGGAACCTTCTTGACTGCCCGTTGACTCGGCCCCGACACCGCGAACATCGTCCTCTCTGCTTGTGCAAGAGTAGCTTCGGTCTCCCTCCTGCTCAGGTCAGTTGGCACGGCGGGAGCGGCTGCCAACGCACTCTCGCCTCGAGCACATCTCGAGGGAGGCCCCTCGACCAGCCCAGATGGTGGCCTCTTTTGGGTGATCACAAGCATATCGCTCTCCAAGAATATCATGCCTGTATACATACCACATGGCATCAGCTCCAAGCTCAGAAATGACAAAGTGAAAGGCATAGGAAAAGAAAAGCTTAAGCTGAACTCACCCAACCCCCTCATTGGATCGACCCGGGCTTCAAAGAGGTTCTGCTCTGACAGCAAAACCTCCATGGATGGAATCTGGGTGGTGCGAAGTTGCTCGTAGTCATCCTAATCAGCTGCATCAACCGTAGAGCTTCGATTAGGGGACTAATCTGGGTCACTCCAGACCTAGTCAACCCCCTCAATCGTCGTGAAGAAGAATTTACTCTTCCATTCCTTGATGGAAGAGGGGAGCTTAAACCTAATACCCTTCGGGAGAGAAGACAAGAACCACCACCCATTCTCGGTGGGGTGGCGCTTCAGGGTGAAGAATGCCCTGAACAAGGAAAATCGGGCAACGAACCCATGGGAGTGGCAGAGTACAATGAATGAAAAGATAGTCCTAATGGCATTCGATACGAGCTAAGCAGGAACCAGACGGTAGTTGCTCAACACAGACATGAAGAAAGGATGAAAGGGGAAGTGGAGCCCTCCGGAGAAGGTCTCCTCATAGAAGGCTATTCGGCCCGGGCTACTAGAAGTAACCCGGTCCCCCGGTCGGGGGATTAGAAGCCGGACAGAATGCGGGATGCCATAGTTATCTAAGATGGCCCCCCATTCCTTAGCAGAGATCGTCGAAGCGACCCCACTAGGACCTGTTGACCGGACAGACTCGGGGACGAGTTCAGACGGGGAAGGAGGATGAGAAGGACGGCAAGGACCAGGCCCAGGTTCCCTAATAGCTACGAGACCAGGGGACGCCTCCTGCTGAATTTGAAACACGCCCCCTCCTCCTCCTCATCGGAGGAAGAAGATGGCAGTCTCGGTACAGAAGGACTGGCCTCAGCCTGATTAGTAGAAGGACGAAACTGAAACGAGACATCTGTGAAGGTGGAGGAAGCAAGAAACTCAAGTAGAGGAAAGCCTCGGTGCGGAAGAAGAACCCTACTCTGGTGGGGGGAAGAAAAGAGAGAAGACTAACCTAGTTTCTTAGAGGATCTGAGGCAATCGGGAGGAAGAAGAAGCTTGGGTACGGTGGCGAGTACGAGGAATTCGAAAGAATAGATGTTTTGGATAAAAAGTTCTTTCATTTCAAAGTGACCCGGTACACCAGTACCGTTACAGCCTCTCCGCCAATAGATTTATGCCACGTGCTGGCCATTAGTCAAATGAGATGCCCCTACCGCTCTGAATTTTGCGTCCGTAATAACTGCTCCTCAGATGTGGCCACGTGGCATCTCCTCAATGGCCCGGGGAACCGTTTCACGAAGCGCCGGCTATCATGGCCATTATTATGTCGGATCTTCATCTTTCTAGGTTATCATGCAATTACTCCCTTCGACTTGAGCGCCATGCACTAACGAGCCTCGGGAGTGGGGGCAAATGATGTGGCCAGATCGCTGACGTGGAGTAGCTGTCAGATGCCACGTCAAAGAAGGCCTCCATGTCAGAGAAGGTCGCCATGTCAGATATTCTACCCCAGACTCCTTTGCCAGGCTGAGCTCCCTCAGAACAATGGGCCACTCGTCGAAGCCGAGCTTCGCCCTCCACCAAGTCGGGCCCGCGAGCTTAGGATGCTTAGGCCGGAGTCGAGAGATTGGAGCTCAAGAATATAATTTTTTCATTCATCAAGATTAACCTTATAAGGGAGGGGGTAAGGTCCTTTATATAGGCACCTTAGACCCCTTCAAAATTTGAATGAAAAATACATTTCTTCTCTTGCTAAGGCACCAAAAGAATATTCAAAATCTGAAATTCAAACTCCTTGGCCGACCAAAGCTTCTTGGATTTGGGCATGGCATGATAATGGGCTTGGAAGAAGGAATTTGGCTTCCTTGGACTTGGAAAGTTGACCTTCAATTTTGGGAAGAAGGCATGATGCAAGGCTTGTGTTTCCCTCTTTCCTTGTTGCTCACCCTTCTTTGGAAAGAAGCTTGATATGAGGCTTGGAGCAAGGCCTTTATCTTCAACCTTTCCTTGATTGCTCACCCTTCTTTGGAAAGAAGCTTGATATGAGGCTTGGAACAAGGCCTTTTTCTTCAACCATTCCTTGGTTGCCCATGACTCCTTTAGTTAGTGGCTTGATGGAGGGAGGGAAAGGAAGAGAGAATATTTGATGTGTCTCCATTTGGCATCCAAGAAAATCTGACTTGTGCTGCCCACATGGCTGGATGAGGTGGCACCACATGGGATGATGAAGTGGCGACACATGGAGTGGTGAAGTGGCGCCCTAGGGTTGACATGTTAACCTTCAAGGCTCGGCCCAAAGTAGTTGAGCTGGACTCAAAGACCACTCCAGCTTGGACCCAGACTTGGACTAGACTCAATACAGGACACAACTTGACCCAATTGGTCAAAGTACAGGACTAGACACAGACATAAGAGACTCAATTCAAAACTAAAGAAATTACAAGTTTTAGGCTTGAAGCCTTATTTCAAGACCTGAAAAAAATGGAACCCTAATTGGACATCCACTGAGGGTTGAGGAGCCTCTGTCGGATTCTAGTGCCCACACCAAGACTTCGAGAAGGACAACTCTAGTACCTTACCTGAGGAAATCCTTGTAGAAGATAAGAGTGTTGAGCCTAGTCCTGAAACATCAGAACCACAGAAAATTAGTGGGGACTTGGTTCTTGTAAGTCAATACCCTCAGGAAAAGCCTACTCCTTTAGCCTTAACCCAAGACCTCATTGATGGGGATCCAGGACAGGTTCAGGTTCTTTTTCTATTTTTTCTTATTTCTTGGATTTTTTTATTTTTCCTATCCATGCTATTCCATCTATTCCCACTATCCCAGCTTTATCCCAAACCTATTTCTACTTTATCCCTATTTTATTCCATCTTCACCATCTCTCTCCTATGGTTTTAAAACAAATTTCAAAACCCTAGCCTCCGCCCCGCCGGCCCGAGATCCGGGCCGCCCGATCCCCGGCCGCCCCCGTCGAACCGTCACCAATGCTTATCAGCCCCTACCCTCACTGGAAAAGCTACCGTCGCCGCCCATGCCTGTGGAAGACGAACAGACGCGGGAAGACAAATGGCCGCCACGACCGCCACCGCCGCCTACCGCTGCCGGCTTGCAGCCGGCCTCTGGCCCACCTCTCGTCGGCTCATGCTCGGCCGCCGTAGGGCCCTTGCCATCATCCTTGGGCCCCACGCCCGTGGGAAGCCCAAGCAGCACGGCCGTGCGTGCCGTGCCGCCCCTGCACTGCCGCCCTCCTGCGCTGCCACCCGCTTGGTCGCCGGAGGCCACGCCAGTGCCCAAGAGGTCTCCCACAGCCATGGGAGACCAAACGGCATGCCTAGCATGCTGTGCCATTCTTGCGCCACCTCGCCTGCAGCCCGCCGCTCACCGTCCGCCAGCCCCGTTCGTCGCCCGCTTTCCGGCCGTCTGCTGGTGCCCCGCCGGAGTTGGTTCCCTCCCTGTCCACGGCCATGAGTTGGAGTTTGCATGGATTTCAGAGCAGTCCAATTGTCAGAGTAGCATGCTTTTCAGCGCAGATCTTCAAGCCGACATGCTTCTCAGAGCAGATCAGCACCACTTTTGATGCAACACAAATTTTGATATAATTTATTTTTCTTTTTTAATTTTCTTGGAGGCTAAGAAATTGAGGATTTTGGTTTTTCTATATAAAGACCCCTTCTCCCCTGTAATAATAATGATTTGATATAAATTTTTGAGATTTTCATTGGTTATGGTTCTGGTTCTGGACTGAGGCCCATTTGCTTTCGTTCCCTACTGTGTGGATAATGGGTTCGTTGGGGGGGTGTGAGAGTCCTACTTTGTGGATGATGGGTTCGAGCACCCTAATTATCCCTATCTCATCTTTTTTATCCCCTCGTGTCCTTTGAGAGTCATCCTAGCGCATCTATATGAGAGCCTTACTATGTGGATGATGGGTTCGATGAGAGCTTAGGGTAGCTGGTGCTTTGATCCCTCGGGAGGGTAGCTATGTGCTTTGATCCCTCGGGATGGTAGCTTTATGCTTTGACCCCATACTTTTTGTGTGCGTCTCCCCGTTAGAGTGAGTCCCAGGGTCATGAGTTCCAGTTCCCAATCCCCCATCTCCATCCTTCCTTTGCCACCTCCACCAAGAAAATTGAAAACAAAAGAGATCAGCTATTTTAGGAGTTTAGTTTTCAATGTCACCCTAGTCCCGGGAGGCTTCTTAGCCCACCCACTGTCCTAGTTTACTTAGATGTTTTCCCTTTCCCAAATAACTCAGGGTTACATCGAGTCTGTGTCCGGCATCAATTTTGGTATCAAAGCGAGTTGCGGATTAGGGTGTGCTCCATTTTTTCGAGCTCGACGGAGTCGAGTTCTTCAAGGTCGAGGAGAATGATGGGATCCAGGACAAGTCCAGTTTCTTTTTTTCTATTTTTCTTATTTTCTCGAATATTTTTTATTTTTCCTATTCCCGCTATTCCATCTATTCCCTATCCTAGCTTTATCCCCAACCTATTCCTACTTTATCCCAGTTTTATTCCATCTTCACCATCTTTCTCCCGTGGTTTTAAAACAAATTTCAAAACCCTAGCCTCCGCCCCCCGCCCCAGATCCAGGCCGCCCGACCCTCGGCCGCCCCCACCGGATCGCCGTCGACAATCGCCGGCCCCCGCCCTCGTCGGAAAAGCCACCGCCGCCGCCCACATCCGTGGAAGACGAACGGACATGGGAAGACCAACGGCCGCCACGGCCACCGCCGTCGCCTGCCGCTGCCGGCCTGCCACCGACCGCCCGCCCGCCGCTCGCCAGCTCATACCCGGCCACAGGAGGGCCCTAGCCGGCATCCTTGGGCCCCGCGCCCGTGGGAAGCCCAAGCGGCACGGCCGTGTGTGCCGTGACACCCTTGCACCGCTGCCCGCCTGCATCGCCACCCGCTTGCCGCGCTGCCACTGTCGGCCTGCCACTGATCGCCCGCCCACCGCTCACCGGCTCATGCCCGGCCGCTGGAGGGCCCTCGCCGGCATCCTTGGGCCCCACGCCCGTGGGAAGCCAAGCGGCACGGCCGTGCATGCCGTGTCACCCTTGCACTGCCGCCCGCCTACATCGCCACCCGCTTGCCATCGCCCGCCATCGGTCTGCCGCCCGCTTGGCCGCCGAAGGCCACGCCGGTGCCCAGGAGGTCTCCCACGACCGTGGGAGACCAAACAACATGCCCAGCATGCCGTGCCATTCTTGTGCTGCCTCGCCTGTAGCCCGCCAATAGCCATCCACCGCTCGCCGTCCGTCGACCCCGTCCGTCGCCCGCTTCCACCGCCCGCTTCCCGTCATCCCTAGTGCCCCGCCGGAGTTGGTTCCCTACTTATCCACGTCCGTGAGTTGGAGTTTGCATGGATTTCAGTGCAATCCAATTTTCAAAGCAGCATGCTTTTCAGCACAGATCATCAAGCCGACACACTTCTCAGAGCAGATCAGCACCACTTTTGATGCAACATGAATTTTGATGTAATTTATTTTCCTTTTTTTAGTTTTCTTGGAGGCTAAGAAATCGAAGATTTTGGTTTTTTATATAAGGCCCCCTCTTCCCCTGTAATAATAATGATTTGATATAAATTTTTGAGTTTTCCATTGGTTCTGGTTCTGGTTCTAGGCTGAGGCCCGTTTGCCTTCATTTCCTACTGTGTGGATAATGGATTCGTTGCAGGGTGTGAGAGTCCTACTTTGTGGATGATGGGTTCGAGCACCCTAGTTATCCCCTATCTTGTCTTTTTTATCCCCTCGTGTCCTTTGAGAGTTATCCTAGCATATCTATATGAGAGCCCTACTATGTGGATGATGGGTTCGATGAGCGCTCAGGGTAGCTGGTGCTTTGATCCCTTGGGAGGGTAGCTATGTGCTTTGATCCCTCGGGGGGTAGCTTTATGCTTTGACCCCTGACTTTCTGTGTGCGTCTCCCCATTAGAGTGAGTCCCAGGGCCATGAGTTCCAGTTCCCAGTCCCCCATCTCCATCCTTCCTTCGCCACCTCCACCAAGAAAATTGAAAACAAAAGAGATCAGCTATTTTAGGAGTTTAGTTTTCAGTGTTAACCTAGTCCTGGGAGGCTTCTTAGCCCTCCCACGGTCCTAGTTTACTTAGGTGTTTTCCCTTCCCAAATAACTCAAAGTTACATCGAGTCCGTGTCCCGTATCACTCATTCAGCTCCCTTATAAAGAGATCTTTCTTCTAACCCTAGTCGATAACCTTTTTCTGGAACTGACCAAGTCTTCCCTTCTTGAAAAACCTGCATTTATATTGACCAAATTCTCCATCCATCAATTTGACCTTATGACACCCATAGATCAATATTCAAATCTTAAGGTCATCTTGAGTAAGCAAGGTCTGTTTCATGCTCCCTATAAATTATCCTAAGACTTCGATTCATATTTCCTACCCTTTCCTTGAGTCTTCTCATGTTTCTAGAGTCATTGGGTTACATTTTGTGGAGATTACCAGGTTTCTCGAATCCTTAGAACCCATCCCTTTTGCTACCTACTTCTAGTATACCTTATGGCATTTGCTAGGGATCTATGGTAATTTTTCATATGCATACCCGACCAAGGTCAACCTAGAGAGTCAATAATCTGTTAGGTTTAGGTCCTAGAGAGTATAATAAAATTCCTTTCAATAGGAATACATAGTTGAGTCTGTTTTTGTCAAGTGTCAGTAAGAGTCTCTGAGTCTGCCGAGTCATATGCACAGCATGTTAAGGAATTGCATAAGAAAATTAGTAAAAGATTAAAATGAGCAATGAAGTCTATAAGTATATAGCTAATTCACGTAAACGAATAAAAGAATTTAATGAAGGGGACTCTGTAATGATTAAACTTTGACCTGAAAGGTTTCCACCGGGAACAATGAAGAAACTGTATGCCCGGGGAGCTGGACCTTTCAAAGTAATTAAGAGCATTGGACCTAATGCATATGTATTATAGTTACCACCAGATTATGGCATTAGTTCAACTTAATATTACTGATCTGAAAGAATATAAAGAACTGACATTAATTCCTAGCGAGCCTTTTGGACCTTATCCTGTCTTTGAGAGCAAAACTATACCCGAGTGCCCACCAGTAATTCCACCAGAGAGATAAAGTTTGATGGGGATCTCAGAGCATCACTGATCTCGGAGAAGCACTGATCCTAGAGCAGCTCGATCCTGGAGTAGCATAGATTTTAATAAATTTGTTTGGGATTTATCTTTATCTTTTTTTGAATTTTGAATTAGGATTTGGTTGGTTAGGATTGAGATATGGATAGGCTTATCTTATCCTATCTTGTATTTGAGTTTGAATCATTCCTATCTTTTATCTTATATTCAAATTCAAATGAGGGTTGGACAGGTCTATAAATACCACCCTCAGTCCTTTATAAAAAATAGTTTTTGGAGAAAAAAACTTGAGTTTTTTAGAAGAGTGATTCTTCTTGCCTTCTTCGTCTTCAGGCATGGGCGTGATGCCCTAGTTATTCCCCTTCCCATTCCATCTTCTTTATCCCCTCGTGACCTTTGAGATCCATCCTACCGCCGCCAAGTATCGAGGAGGGTGTAATGCCCTAGAGGTGAGAGGTCTCTTCGTTAGGGTGAGTCCCAAAGTCCATGAGATTCAGATCCCTATCCTACATCCCCACTATTCCTTCACCACCCTATTCCTTCGCCACCCCTAGAGAAAAAAATATCAAAAAAAATAGTACCATAATTTAGGTGACTTCTAGGCACACCAACGATCCTACCCCTGTCCCTTATCAATTTTGGTATCAGAGCTAGAAAATTAGGGTACCTTCATATCACTCTAGATCTCGCACCACCGATTCAATTTCTTTTCCATACTATCATCTTCCCAAATCCAAAACCAAAAAAAAAAAATCCAAGTTGCTAACAATTCCATTTTCTTCTTCCATGCTTGCTCCCAAACTCCACCGCCGCCTCCCAGATTTCCTTCACCAACGATCTTATTTCATTCTCACGCGTTCCACCAGGCTTCTTCTGTTCTTGGTCTCTATTCCAAGTTCCAACCCCTACAAAACCAGCAGTAGAAGGAAGAGGAAGAGGAGGCATGGAGATCCAAATCTGACGCGCCACGCTGTCGAGGAGGCAGCGCAAATGATCTAGATTGAATCAGCAACCTCCCGGTTGACGTCCTCTCCTACATCGTCTCCCTCCTCCCATCAGAGACTCCATCTAGACCAGCATCCTCTCCACCCGATGGCGCCACATCTGGACCACCTCGTCCCTCAACCTCGATGACTTCATCCTCCGCCATAGCATTAGACACACCAAATTCTAGATGTGGAGCCAGAAGAAGGCATGGCACTCCGGCGCCATCGAGCAAATCCTCTCTGTCCACCATGGATCCATCCCCACTGCCACCTCCCCAACATCGATACCTAGCTCGAAACCCTCGCCCAAAGAGGCATCCAAGACCTCTCCTTCTTCTGCGATTACTCGTGTCGCCGTGCTCATCCGACTCCGGTGGTGGAGCCACCCTGTCCTCCCCACTCCCTGCCCTCTACGCCACCGCTTGCCTCCTCTGCTCCCCCTCCCTCTCCCTCCACCGCTGGGTCGACATCCTCCCTGACAAGGTCTACAACCTCGCAGCCTAGTCCCACATCACCGTCTCCTTCGAGATCCCTGACTACATCGCCGGTGCCACCGACACCTTGCTCCACGGGGTCCTCATCTTCCTCGCAACCGTCACCATCATTGTTTTCCGGCATCTGCGACCTCACCAGAAAGACCACCACCAAGCCCAGCTGTGCCTTCTTCTCCATCGCCCCACCCTCCTCTCTGCCCAACCCTCCGCCATGGCCCAAGCTGCCCGATGCCTGATCTACCACCTCCGGTTCTCCGTCGCCCAAACCTCCTCCGATCTCCTGTCATCCAAACCTCCCGTTCCCGGTCTTCCACACCCAAACCTCCCACCCCAGGTCTCCCATCGTCCGGAAGCCCCTCCGGTCTCCTGCTGTCCGTAAGTCCCTCCAGATCTCCATGTATAAACTTCCTCCTCCAGTCCGCCCTAGCGCCGAGTTGCCCTCATCTTCTTCCCTGAATTGCTGTCCTCCTCCCCAGCGCCGTCGCCGGAGAGCCCGTCGACGAAAATCCCTCTGTTTCCTGTTCGACCCGTGAAGGAGAAGGAGAAGCTGTTGTGCACGAACGTGAACGCAAACCCGGCATTTGGAGCCGACTTCCCCTCTGCACACTTCTCAAAGCAAGCTGGCTTTACATGCTGACTTTTAAGTGCAGGCTAGAATAATAAAAAAATAGTGAAAAAAAGAATTAAAAAAAAAGGCCTCATGGCTAGCTGGATCTGAGTCTGACTCGATGGAGTCGAGTTCTCCCCACCTCAGAAAAATGATGGGGATCTCAGAGGAGCACTGATCTCGGAGCAGCACTGATCTCAAAGCTACACTGATCCCATAGCAGCACCAATCCTGGAGTAGCATAGATTTTAATAAATTTGTTTGGGATTTATCTTTATCTTTTGTTTGAAGAATTAGGATTTGGTTGGTTAGGATTGAGATATGGATAGGCTTATCTTATCCTATATTGTATTTGAATTTGAATCATTCCTATCTTTTATCTTGTATTTAAATTCAAATGAGGGTTGGACAGGTCTATAAATACCACCCTCAGTCCTTTGTAAAAAATAGTATTTGGAGAAAAAAAATTGAATTTTTTAGAAAAGTGATTCTTCTTGCCTTCGCCTTCAGGCATGGGCGTGATGCCCTAGTTATTCCCCTTCCCATTCCATCTTCTTTATCCCCTCGTGACCTTTGAGATCCATCCTAGCGCCTCCAAGTATCGAGGAGGGTGTAATGCCTTAGAGGTGACAGGTCTCTTCGTTAGGGTGAGTCCCAAAGTCCATAAGATCCAGATCCCTATCCTACATCCCCACTATTCCTTCGCCACCTATTCCTTCACCACCCCTAGAGAAAAAAATATCAAAAAAAAATAGTACCCTAATTTAGGTGACTTCTAGGCTCACCAACGATCCTACCCTTATCTCCCATCAAAGTTGAACATATCTTGGATGACTAGGTAATTATCACTAGAAATAAGGGCTATCAACGTTATCTGGTTTATTGGCAAGGCCGACCAGATTCCGACTCCTAGATTACCCGAGAGGATCTGCAGCAAATTGACCCGGATCTAGTAGAAAGATATCATAGTCAGATCGATCCTTACTCATTAGGGTCAAGTTCCTCCCACCCGGGGAGAATTGGTGCGGGCACCAGGTGATGCGGGGAAAAAACGAAAAACCCATGGTTATTGTGAAAGAGGGGAATGACCTAAAGCAAATCAAGGACCGTGGGAGGGCTAAGAAGCCTCCCGGGACTAGGACAACTCAGAAACTAAATCCTAAAATGGCTGACCTCTTTTGTTTTCAAATTTTCTTGGTGGAGGTGGCGAAGGAATGATGGGGATGGGAGACTGGGAACTAGAACTCATGGACCTTGAGACTCACCCTAACGAAGAGACCTCTCACCTCTAAGGCATTACGCCTTCCTCGATACTTGGAGGCGCTAGGATGAATCTCAAGGTCACAAGGAGAAATAGAGAGACATGAAGGTGGGAGAGAGAATGGAGATACCTGGGGCCTCACACCCCTCGATGTCCTGAAGGATGAAGGCAAGACGAGGCCTCACACCCCTCAACGTCCATAAGGACGAGGCAAGATGGGGCCTCACACCCCTCGACGTCCGAAGGATGAAGGCAAACGGGCCTCGACCTAGAACCACAAATAAGTGGAAAAAAACCCTTCAAAAATTTATTTTCATTAACTGATTTATTATTAGAGGGGGGGTGCCTTTTTAAAGGCTTAAAAGACTTAGAAACCAAGCAGGACATATATGGAAATTTTATTTTATTTTATTTTATTAATCCTAAATCCTGTAGCTTTGAGATCCGTGTCTATTCTTTTGCTCTGAAATCTATGCATGTTCCTCTCCTGTGACTATGGAATAGAGATTGAGCAGACTGGATCGGAGGACATGGGCTTCGACGTCAAGCTCGCAGGCGAGGGGAGGGCGGATGGGCCAGCAGATCCCGGGGTGGCCGCGATGGCGTGGGGTTGGGCATGGCAATGATCTGCCATTTAAGCACCGATGGTGATGATTTGGAGGAGGAGGATGCGGTGCTCATGGGCGAGACGGAGGGCGGATGGGCCGGTGAATCTAGTGGGATCCGATCGACGTCGATGGCGGCTGGGCAGGAAACGCATGGGAGGCCGGGAAGCCTCTGGTGATCGAGGAGGTGGAGGTCGCGCCGCCGTAGGTGATGGAGGTTCGTGTGAAGATCCTCTTTACTGCCCTTTGCCACACTGATGTCTACTTCTAGGAAGCTAAGGGCCAGAAGCATGTGTTTCCTTGGATCTTTGGCCATGAGGTTGGAGGGATTGTAGAGAGTGTTGGGGAGGGTGTGACGGATCTTGCACCAGGAGACCATGTCCTGCTTGTATTCCCATTTCATAGGAGCCTTCACTTTCAGTGAGTACACCGGGTTCCTGGTTGCAGGCATGGCTTCATGGGTGGAGGTACGGTGGTGATGGTCATGCGTTTAGAGGTGGTGAGCTCCGTGGATATGGTGGACGTCATGGGAGGAGACGGCCATGGGAGAGGGAGCGGGGCGGCGGTCGAGCGGTGGCTGGGCATCGCGGAAGGCACGGGGTTGCCGGCTGGAGATGACTCCAGGCAGAGGGGCATCGGGCACGGAGAAGGGAGGCGTCACGGGCATGGGCATCATGGGTGGAGCCACATGGGGGGGCGGCCGCCGTGGGATTCGCTGGCGTTCCCACGAGGAGGTTGTCACTGGGAGGTGGACGGCCGTTTGGTGGGGGGTATTCGGTGGTGGGGTGTGGCAAAGAGGGATAAATGGGAAGAAAAAATGAAGAAAAATTGGATTTCTGGGATGTTCTAGAGGTTGAAGACGATAAGAATAGCAAAGGAATAACTCGGGAATAAACTTGGAATAACACTGGGATAATAGGAATAGGCGAAATAGCAGGGATAAAAAATTTAAACTGAAATAAAAAAAATCTAGAAAATTAAAAGAAAACCCATATGGGTTTCGGGTCCCCCATCATTCTTCTGCAGCACGAAAAACTCAACTCCGTCGAGTTTGTCGACGAAGCAAATCCTAGTTCGCTGCTGGCTCTGATACCAATTTGATGCGGGGAGAAAATGAAAAACCCATGGTTATTGTGAAAGAGGGGAAAGACTTAAAGCAAATCAAGGACCGTGGGAGGGCTAAGAAGCCTCCCGGGACTAGGACGACTCAGAAACTAAATCCTAAAATGGCTGACCTCTTTTGTTTTCAAATTTTCTTGGTGGAGGTGGCGAAGGAAGGATGAGGATGGGAGACTGGAAACTGGAACTAATAGACCTTGGGACTCACCCTAACGAAGAGACCTCTCACCTCTAAGGCATTATGCCTTCCTCGATACTTGGAGGCGCTAGGATGAATCTCAAGGTCACGAGGGGAAATAGAGAGAGACATGAAGGTGGGAGAGAGAATGGAGATACCTGGGGCCTCACACCCCTCGATGTCCCGAAGGACGAAGGCAAGACGGGGCCTCACACCCCTCGATGTCCCTAAGGATGAAGGCAAGATGGGGCCTCACACCCCTCGACGTCCCGAAGGACGAAGGCAAACGGGCCTCAGCCCAGAACCATAAACAAGTGGAAAAAATCCCTTCAAAAATTCATTTCATTAACTTATTTATTACAAGAGGGGGGTGCCTTTTTAAAGGCTTACAAGACTTAGAAACCAAGTAGGACATATATGGAAATTTATTTTATTTTATTTTATTAATCCTAAATTATGTAGCTTTGAGATCCCGTTTATTCTTCCGCTCTGAAATCTGTGCACGTTCCTCTCCTATGATCGTGGAACAGAGATTGAGCAGACTGGATTGGAGGATGTGGGCTTCGACATCAAGCTCGCAGGCGAGGCGGAGGGCGGACGGGCCGGTGGATCCCAGGGGCGGCCGCGATGGCGTGGGGTTGGGACATGGCAATGATCTGCCATTTGAGCACCGATGGTGATGATTTGGAGGAGGAGGAGGCGGTGCCCATGGGCGAGACGGAGGGTGGACGGGCCGGTGGATCTAGCGGGATTCGATCGGTGTCGATGGCGGCTGGGCAGCGGATGCGTGGGAGGCCGGGAAGCCTCTGGTGATCGAGGAGGTGGAGGTCGCGCCACCGCAGGCGATGGAGGTTCGTGTGAAGATCCTCTTTACTACCCTCTGCCACACTGATGTCTACTTCTGGGAAGCTAAGGGCCAGAAGCATGTGTTTCCTTGGATCTTTGGCCATGAGGTTGGAGGGATTGCAAAGAGTGTTGGGGAGGGAGTGACGGATCTTGAACCAGGAGACCATAACCTGCTTGTATTCCCATTTCGTAGGAACCTTCACTTTCAGCGAGTACACCGGGTTCCCGATTGCAGCGTAGCTTCACGGGCGGAGGTACGGTGGTGATGGCCGTGCATTTAGAGGTGGTGAGCACCGTGGATATGGTGGACGTCATGGGAGGAGACGGCCATGGGAGAGGGAGCAGGGCGGCGGCCGAGCGGTGGCTGGGCGACGTGGAAGGCACGCGGTTGCCAGCTGGAGATGACTCCGGGTGGAGGGGTGTCGGGCATGAAGAAGGGAGGTGTCACGGGCATGGGCATCGTGGGCGGAGCCGCATGGGAGGGGGCAGCCATGGGATTCGCCGGCGTTCCCACGAGGAGGTTGTCGCCGGGAGGTGGACGGCCATTTAGGGGGGGTATCCGGTGGTCGGGCATGGCAAAGAGGGACAATGGAAAGAAAAAATGAAGAAAAATAGGATTTCTGGGATGTTCTGGAGGTTGAAGGCGATAAGAATAGCAGAGGAATAACTGGGAATAAACCTGAATAACACTAGGATAATAGGATAGGCAGAATAGCAGGGAAAAAATTTAAACTGAAATAAAAAAAATCTAGAAAATTAAAAGAAACCCATATGGGTTTCGGGTCCCCCATCACCAGGCTCAGGAAAAGACTCCAACCGATCCAAATTAGGAAAGATTCTCTATAGTTAGAGATTGAGAGCTCTAGTCCTGTAATAAGTTTTATTTGAGTCTATTAGTCTTGTACTTATTTCAATTTGTAATTAAGTCCAGTATTTGCTTTAATTAAGTCTTCATTATAATTGAATCAAGGAGAGTCAGCCAAGACCAACCTAGTTTCAGCACAACCAAGTCAAGAAGACTAGTGGGCATATAGACCATGGGATCACCAACTTGGAAGCCACTTCATCATTCCTCCTTGCCACATCACCTGGACATATCACCAAGGAATCTCGCCCAAGAAGAAGGAATTTGAAATGGCCCACAGTTTCTCCACAAATGGAGCCCCCTCTTCATGAAGTCGACCACCAATCTCTCCCCTCATGTTGTAATTTTTGAATTTCAATTTGAATTTCAAATGGCTTGGTGTCTATAAAATTGGCTCCAAACCTTATTGTAATCACTTATGAAATTTGAATCAACGAAGAAATCTTTTCTTTGAATTTTTTCCTTGCTTGAATGCTTGGTCCCTTGTAAGAAGGTAGGCGTGAGGCCTAGAGTTCTCCCCCTTTCCAACTTTTCCTCATCAAACCTAACTTCCTCCACCCTTCTTAGTCCATTCGGCCAACATAAGAAGCACATCAAGAATCCACATCTCCTCCATCTCTAGTGACGCCAACCTTCCAAGGAGTTCTTCACAAGTTCAAGCCGGGAGTTGTCATACACATGAAGCCAAAGAAGATCTTCAACAAACTACTCCGAGCTTCCTTTCATCTTTCCCCTCACTTCCCCATCTCAATCCTTTTCTCTAATCTCCCTCTACATCTTTTGTTGTAGGATCCCCGGGTTTCCAGTCTCCCAAGAAGAAGGTCTCCCATGCCAAAGAACCGGATACAAGAAGCCTTGCAACCTAGGGAATCTCCCTATCATCCAGGAAGCTTCTTCTTTGAGTATTTCCAGTGTTTAAACTATAAGTATAATTACCGGGTAACCCTCTTTGGAAAGGCTTTCAGATCTACAATTATTAGATTAACTAAATCCTAATCTGTGTGGTTTCTTAACCACGAAGGTCCTCTTTTTTTCTTTGATTGGTTTTATTTCTAGTCAAGTTTAATCTGGTGCGGGCACTAGAATCAGAAGAAGACTTCAGGGTTCCATATGGATCTCTGATTGACCTTGCCCAAGAAAATTAGGGTTTGTAATAATGATTGACCTGATCAACCTAATTTTAAGTCTGTAATTTTTCATTTCAATTTTTGTTGAGTCATGTTGACTCAGTCCAAGTCCTAGTAGTGGTCTAGGTCTTCTCCAGGTTGGTGCCATTTTTTTTTCCAGTCAAGTCAAGGCCCAAGCAAGTGGGCGCCACACTCCCAGCCACACGCCAGAGTCCAGGAGGCACCACAACTGCATCCCAATGTCTTGGTCCCCACACCCAAGGGAGCAAGAATTTTTCTTGAAGCCAAAATCAAGGAGGCGCCCCATATATACCTTAAAAGGCCAAGCTAAAGAAAGAAAGAGAGCATGTCTTGGGGAGAAAATCAAGGAGGCTCCCAAAAGTTTCCTAAAGTGCCAAAGCCATGAAAAGAAGAAGCCTAAACTTGTGGAGCAAGACTAGGAGGTGTCCAAAAGAGCCAAACCATGAAGGAAAAATCCTTGATTCATGGAGAGATACTAGGAGACACCCCCAAAACCTGCCATTTGGAGCTGATTTTCAAGTTTTCTTGGAGTTTTTGGGTTGCTCACTCATGGAAGGAGTCTTGGTTGGCCAAGGGAAGAGAATTTGATGCCTAAAGTGTAGATTAGTCCTATTAGTCCCACATGGGAACTTGTATGGTTTTGATTTTTCTTATAGGTCTATATATTAGACCCTTTTTGTAACTTGAACTTATCTTATGAAATCTTATGAATGAAATTCCTTATTTTTTAGCAAAGTCTTGTTCTTCCACACTTATTCTGAGTGTTGAGCTCTATGAGGGAGTAAATCCGGGTTCCCTAGGAACCTTGAGGAGGTGTGAGATCTCCAATCCCAAAACCCTAGCTTAGTCCACCCATCTCTACTCCACCACCACCAAACCCTAGCCTCTACACCATCTCCAAGGTTCTTCTTCCAAAGGGTGGCCGACCACCAGGACCCCAGTCCAGCCATCTTCAAGTCAGCTACCACTGCTTCAGAGTCCATCCAGCAGATCCAGGAGAAGAAGTCCTAAATCCGCAGCCTAGGAGTTACAGATCAGCTGAAGACCTTCAGATCCCATTCTTTCTTCTACTCTGGTAACTCTCTTCCCTGAGTCTCTTGTTCCTAACCTTGTTCTTCTTCTCTCCAGGATCCAGGGTTCAAGAAGAGGCCAACTTTGCCAAGGACCATTATCGGAGGATCCATTGCAAATATACCTTGACTCCCGGATCCAATAATCTGCTCGAGAGAGTCTTTTTCCACCAATGGAGAGATATCACTGCTAGGTAACAAGAACCTTCCCTTCTCACTTTGTCTGTTTCGTTAAAACTCAGAGCAAACCCTAGATCTGGGGGTTTCTCAATCCCCAGCGATCCTACTTCTGAGTTACTCTGATAATCCACTCCTTTTAATTGTGCTTTCTATCATTTCTTAGTTTCTTTCAATATTAGTTTATCTTTCCTTTGAGTCAAAGTCGACTTCTGAAAATATATATAAAAAAAAAAAAATACATTAATTTTAATTTGCTTCCGCATTCCACATATTCATTCTGCATCATTTTTGGTATCAGAGCTTTCGTTCTGCATCATTTTTGGTATCAGAGTTTTCGTTATGCATCATTTTTGGTATCAGAGCTTTCGTTCTGCATCATTTTGGTATCAGAGCCCTGTCTAGGATTCTTGCTTGTTTGATTTTTTTTTTTTTTTTTTTTTCCTTTTTACTTTTGCTGCCTAGAGTAGACTCCCCTGCCGTCCGTGTCCTAGGAACAAGAGACGCAAGCCTCCTCCTCCCATTCCACGGGGGTTCCTAGGGCGTGTAGGGGTGCCGCTGGTTATAACTTCTAGGCAGGGATTGTAAACGGGACACACGTTCTATTTTTTGCCAGTAACTGCCCTGTTATTCAATTGTTTCTTCCTGCTGAAAATTCTAAATTAAGTAATTCTTATTTTGCTGGAACCAGTATAATTGAAAGTAATTCACAAATAATTTTCATGATTTATTAATATTTGTAGATTTTCTGAGATATTTTACTGTTGTTCTGCTTTTTTTTATTTTTTGCAAGCTGTTTTTTTTTTATTTGAGTGTGCATAAATTGAATCTATCTTAAGGGCACTGAAGTTGCAACATAAGGGAAGGATTGAGACCCTCTCCTTAGCCCAAAACCACCTCCTGTGCATTCGAACCTAAGCCTTTAATCTTAAAATTAATTAGACCTAATTTGCCCTAGTGGGCTAGGGACACCAACTGGTCGGGTCTAGGCTAGTGTTGAGTCAGTTTGTCTAGTTACTCTGTATGTGCTTTATACTCAGTGTCTAGAACGGTGGTTCAGGGATCCTATCTCGAAGGGCTTGTGTGCTGGTCCGCCTACCTGGCCAATCATTGATTGGTGTCTAGGATTGGCAATTAGGGAACTAACACTCCCCTTACACCTGCCTGGCTGAGTCCCGAGTTACTATAGACTAGCTTGCCACTCTGATTGGGCATCTAGTTTGGGCTCTAGGTCTAGTTAGCCCATAGTCATTTCAGTCGAGTCTCATTTGGTGTGCTTGCTTGCATCATCATGTCTACCCGGAACGGAGTACCCTACCAACCTGGTCAAACCCAACCTGATTTAGAGGCCATGATTAGAACTCTTACCGAAAGTATGACCAAATTGAGTCAGGATATGAATGAGGATTTTGCCCAGTTTAGAGACCGAGCCCAGGGACTTGAGAAACGTAGACATCAAAATTGGATCCCTGATCCAAAATTTAATAGGCCCCAACCTCACCCATGCCAAGAGCCTAGGAGGACCTTATACCGTGATCCCGAGCATAACCCTAGGAAGCCTAACCATGATATTTATAGTGTGGATCGTGTCTATGAGAGGTCCTTACAATATTCTAGACCAGTCACTCAACAACCCAAGTCTTCTAGATCAAACCATTTAGATCCACCCATGCCCAAGTAAGGTCTCTACTAGCTTGAAACCTAGT
The DNA here is from genome assembly GCA_021397845.1 of Areca catechu. Taxonomy (NCBI): domain Eukaryota; kingdom Viridiplantae; phylum Streptophyta; class Magnoliopsida; order Arecales; family Arecaceae; genus Areca; species Areca catechu. The sequence goes on along the minus strand of CM038051.1, from coordinate 111,480,399 downwards.
GTGACCCAGGTTCCTATATCGCAAGAATGTTGGTTTTGTGGAGAAGAGGCCATAAAACTAGTCAGTGCCCATGCATAGGACTGGCTTGTGCACAGCTAAGTGGTAAGAATCCTAAGGATGACATTAATGAGGGAGAACCCAAACCTACCAATGAGGAAGAAAGGTTAGGTATGACAAGCCCAGAATCAGTTGACCCGATTACCACTGACCCGAACCCATTGAAGATGGCATCGAGGAAGTATATGATGCTGGCTTGAGTCTAGTTGATGAATATGAGGGGGAAGAACTTGAAGAATGGACATCGATACTATTGTTCCTTACCTGAGGAGACGTTGGAAAGCAACCAAGTGGTAGGACCTAGTTCAGAAATTCAAGAGATTTGTGAGAACCAGGTTCCTTTAGTCAAATACCCCCAGGAAGACTCATAGTGTTAGCCCGAGCTATCAGTTCATACCCTCTAATGACAGTCATTCTCCAAGTACCAATTGAAGATCTTTGCACTGAACTGTTTAAGTTTGCCCACCCTATGGTAGATCCTCTCCTTAGGATGACTGAATCAGCCTCTTACAATTGGACCTTGTCCCATGCCAAACCACTAGGTCTCTCCCGTAATCTCAGTTGAACATCCTTTTCTTGAGCGGATTGATTCACCCAGTCCTGTAGAAGTCCTCCTTATGGCCCCAGACCCCTTCCTTCGCATGACTGCCTACCCTTCTATAGAGTATAACCTTTCCTCACCCATAGATCAAATTTCAAGTCTTGAGGTCATCATCCATAGGCCCTTCCATGAATCATTCTCTAATCCATTCTTGAGAAAGTGGATCATTATTGCTTAGAGAACAAACCTTAACTATTGCAATCACATGTCCTAGGCTACCCCCCCAACCATCTCTTTGATCCATTCTTAGGAGTAGCAACTTTTCCTTTCGTAAGGATGACCAGTGACACTCATAGATCACCATTCAAACCTTCAGGTCACCACCTTTAGTCAGCAGGTAATTCAAGACTCCACCTCATATTTCCTCCCTTTCTCTAGACTTCCAATGCTTCTACACCCATCCAAGTATACTTTGTCGAAGTCTTTAGAGTGAACCACACGTGTCAGAACCTATTAGGTTTGGCACATACTTCTAGAAGACCTTATGGCACCTACTAGGCACCCATGATAAGTTTTCATGCTCTGCATGCCATCCTCCGACCCAAGTCAAACCTAGAGAGCCTTAGTTTGTTAGGTTTAGACCTAGGGTTCCTTTGAATGAAGTCCATTCTTTAGGAATGCGTCGTCAGTCGAGTTTAGGACATTGACTCAGATTTTGGTTGAGTGAGAATACCAGGAATTGGGATTTGTATTTACCCAGGCTGAATTTGCCTATAATGACTCGGTCAATAGGTCTATATGTAAAAGCCCTTTTGAGATTGTTCATGGTACAAGCCTCACACACACCACTTACCTAGTTCCTTTGCCAGTCCACACACGAGTCTCCGAGTCTGCTGAAGACTTTGCACAGCATGTAAAGAACTTGCATAAAGAAATTCATGCCAAAATAACTTTAAGTAATGAAACTTATAAGAAGTTGGCTGATTCTCAAGGTGAGTCAAAACTTTTGTTGAGGGAGACTATGTAATGATTAGGTTAAGGCCTGAGCGGTTTCCTCCTAGAACCGTTAGAAAGCTACATGCTAGAGGAGCTGGACCATTAGAGTGATGAAAAGAGTGGGACCCATACCTATGTGCTTGAGTTGCCTCCAGAGCTAGGCATTAGCTCCACTTTCAACATTCAGACCTAGTAGAGTACAGGGAGCTAGCTGTGATTTCCAGTGAGCCTTTTGAACCTAATCCTGTTATTGAGAGTGATCCCGACCCTGTGTGTCCACCAACAAACTGGCCTGTGAGGAAAGAGCAGATTGAAAAGATCCTGGATGATCAGGTTATCTCTACTCGTATCGAGGATACCAAAGATACCTCCCACTGGCAAGGAAGGACAGATTCTGATGACTCTTGGATCTCCCGAGAAGAATTACAAGAATTGGACCCAGACCTCTTGGAGAGATACCAGAGCCAGCTTGATCCATACTCGACAGGGTCGAGTTCCTCTCACCCTGGGAGAATTGGTGCGGGCACCAGAATCAGAAGAAGACTTCAGGATTCCATCTGATCTCTGATTGACCTTGCCCAAGAAAATTAGGGTTTGTAAAAAGGATTGACCTGATCAACCCAATTTGAGTCTGTAATTTTGTCATTTCAATTTTTGTTGAGTCATGTTGACTCAGTCAAGTCTTAGTAGTGGTCTAGGTCTTCTCTAGGTTGGTGCCATTTTTTTTCCAGTCAAGTCAAGGCCCAAGCAAGTGGGCGCCACACTCCCAGCCACATGCCAGAGTCCAGGAGGCACCACAACTGCATCTCAGTGTCTTGGTCCCCACACCCAAGGGAGCAAGAATTTTCTTGAAGCCAAAATCAAGGAGGTGCCCCATATACCTTAAAAGGCCAAGCTAAAGAAAGAAAAGAGAGCATGTCTTGGGAGAAAATCAAGGAGGCACCCAAAAGTTTTTCTAAAGTGCCAAAGCCATGAAAAGAAGAAGCTTAAACTTGTGGAGCAAGACTAGGAGGGGTCCAAAAGAGCCAAACCATGAAGGGAAATCCTTGATTCATGGAAAGATACTATGAGATACCCCCATAAACTGTCATTTAGAGCTGATTTTCAAGTTTTCTTGGAGTTTTTGGGCCGCTCACTCATGAAAGGAGTCTTGGTTGGCCAAGGGAAGAGAATTTGATGTCTAAAGTGTAGATTAGTCCTATTAGTCCCCATGGGAACTTGTATGGTTTGATTTTTCTTATAGGTCTATATATTAGACCCCTTTTGTAACTTGAACTTATCTTATGAAATATTATGAATGAAATCCCTTATTTTTGAGCAAAGTCTGTTCTTTGCACTTATTTGAGTGTTGAGCTCCGTGAGGAAGTAAATCCGAGTTCTCTAGGAATCTGAGGAGGTGTGAGATCTCCAACCCCAAAACCCTAGCTTAGTCCACCCATCTCTACTCCACACCACCAAACCCTAGCCTCTACACCATCTCCAAGGTTCTTCTTCCAAAGGGTGGCCGCACACAGGATCCCAGTCCAGCCATCTTCAAGTCAGCTACCACTGCTTCAGAGTCCATCCAGCAGATCCAGGATAAGAAGTTCCAAATCCGCAGCCTAGGAGTTCCAGATCAGCTGAAGACCTTCAGATCCCATCCTTTCTTCTACTCTGGTAACTCTCTTCCCTGAGTCTCTGTTCCTAACCTTATTCTTCTTCTCTCCAGGATCTAGGGTTCAAAAAGAGGCTAAACTTGCTAAGGTCCATTATCGGAGGCATTGCGAAGATACCTTGACTCCCGGGATCCAATAATCTGCTCGAGAGAGTCTTTTCTACCAAATGGAGAGATATCACTGCTAGGTAACAAGAACCTTCCCTTCTCACTTTGTCTGTTTCGTTGAAACTCAGAGCAACCCTAGATCTGGGGGTTTCTCAATCCCCAGCGATCCTACTTCTGAGTTACTCTGATAATCCACTCCTTTAATTGTGTTTGTCATTTCTTAGTTTCTTTCAACATTAGTTTATCTTTCTTTTGAGTCAAAGCCGACTTTGAAAATAGATTTAAAAATAAATAAATAAATACATTAATTTAATTTGCTTCCGCATTCCACATATTCGTTTTGCATCATTTTTGGTATCAGAGCTTCGTTCTGCATCATTTTGGTATCAAAGCTTTCGTCTGCATCATTTTTGGTATCAGAGCTTCGTTCTGCATCATAATCTTTAGAATCCTATCATTGAATTCCTATTTCTTTACTTGAATAACTACATCTATTTATTCATCCCTCATCTAAATCATTACTGATTCCATTAGAAATGCATTATTTTATCATTATCCCCCATCAATAGGTTTTCTAAATTAAATCTAGCTGTAGGGATATTGAGGTTATGTTGGAAAAGGAAACTTCTACTGGAGCTTCAAAAGATTTAAGAAGATAACAGTTTTGAAGCACATCACAGTTATAAATCTAATTTAAGCTCTGGTAGTTTAATTGGTGTCTAGGATTGCAGATTGTTGCATGTTAATGAGGACAAATTAGCTGTGTAGTGATGATAGGAGTGGCTCTAGATGTGGGAAGAGGGATGTTGTTATAGAAAAAGGATTTCCAAATCCCTTCCAAAAAATTGACTTGCAGCATCCATAGGACTCTGGTGCATTTAGGTATTGCAATTCTTTGAGTTGTAAATTTTCTAAGGTTGTGTTGGTGCATTGCCAGACAATTCTGAAAATAATATGAATTACCAGTAAAAAAAAAAAAATATATTAAATATATTAAATTTTATATTATATTATTAAATTTAATAATATATTTATAGTTATATTTATATATATATATATATAAATATACTACATTATATTTAATATATTTTTATATTATAAAATATAAAATATACTTTATTATGTAATATCATATAATATTATAAATTATATTAATATTATAATATTATATTATATACTATAATATTATTATATTTATGATATTATTATATATATTATATTATATCTAATAATATAAATAATATAATAAATTTTATAATATAACTATAAATACTATTAAAATATATTTTATATATTCATATATTATATTATATATATATAAGAGAAATGAAGAAGAGGAGGATAATATTGTCCTAAAAAATTACTTAAGAGGTGGTAATCTGGATTACCATCCCTTTAGAGGTAATACATATTATCTTTTGAGAGGCAATCCAGATTACCAGACAAGATAGATTGGTATCCAAAAAAATGTACCAAATACAGTAATAGGTGGGGCCCTATTAAATTACCAGCAATCTAGATAGATTACTACTACCAAATACAACCTAATGGTAATTCAAAGTCGTGGTTAGGAACTTGCTGAACTTGCATTTGTGGGCTAGAATATTTTTCTGCCATCACTTTCTATGTTAAATTTTGAGTAATCAATATATTTTCAGCATGCATACTCCACAAGGGAGACCAAGGAATTCATCTGGTGTCGTACTTGAGATTTTAACAAAAGGCCTGCAGTGGTATGTGACATTTGTAAGAAAGGCTGGTGTATCTATGGGAATTATTGTAGTTTCCTTCACCTGAAAGAGGGGAATATCAGTAGCAGCCAGTGGGCCAAAGAGAATACGATTGAATCAAGTATGAAGCGTGATTTTGTGGATCATACAGGTGTCCTTGTTTCTTATAGTTAAAAGTTTTGTGTAAAGATATATATGATAGGAAAATTTGCTAACCGCCCCCTCATCATGCATCCAGGTTCGAGAGAAGAAGCTCAAAGATTGAAACTGTCCACTTCACGTGAGCCCCTGGACTCATTAAATTTTGATAAATCATCTAAATTGGATTTTTATCAGGGCATATGGTGGAGAGGGCTGTGGATTAACCCCATTAGATGATGAATACAATAAGCAATCATCAAAGATTGCTGCGGAAGAGCATTTTGGATTTGATATTTCTGGAAGCAGTAGTTCAGTAAATCTTATAATGAATGATTTACAGCAGGCATCATTGGTTCGAGAAGGATATCAAAGACCTATTGGTGTAAAAGCCCCTATCTTGACTCTGGATGAGAGGCGTTCATCAGGTAATGGAGAATTCCTCTTCAGAGGGTACCTGGATGAAGGAAAGCTGCACCAGGAAATGCTCAAAGGGGAGTTTCTGAATGATGCAACATTTTCAAGAATTACTTCTTTGTCAAGGAATCTGCTAATTCCTGAATATGGAAATTATTCAGATCGATCCTCTGTAGCAACTGGTCTGTATCCGAATAGCAACAATCCATATTCTTATGGCAAAAAAATGACAGAGGATGTTGCAATTCGATATCAGCAAAGATGCTTTCCACTTCCTGATCTGAAGTACACTTCTTATAGTCTAAGCAGCTCATTGAACTCAAGTTCTGACAGTTTCTTCAGCCTGTCCATGGTTCACCTTCATTTCACAGGCTAACTCAAATAGGAGCATCATCACTCGTGGATCAATCCATAAGTGCCGAGCACTTGAAAGCCATAGATGATAGATCACTCAATTTTGATAGAGGATATTTTGGTTCTAGGTCTGCTTCGCTTCAAAGAAAATCTTCACCATGCTACTCAAGATCAGATATGAAAAATGGTCTGCAACAATGTATTGTAGGGGATAGTCCACCTGCTGGACTAAAAATACAAGAAAACTCTTGGGAGCCATATGAACGTTTTCGATATTATTCTTGTGCACCTCCAGGTAAATCATTCCCTTGAAGTAAATATTGTTGCCACCAAGATCGTCATGGCCCGTAGCTGCCGTCGGCGTTGGATTGCCCCTCGTCTTCTCGGGGATGGCCTGCTCGTTGGTTCCTGCGAAACAAGGATTAGTGACCTGGGCCGGGGATTCCGGCGGGGGCACTCCGACGATCAAGTCAGTGACGATCCAGGAAAACAGATCCTCCTGGTCGAGCCCCTGAGATGGACTCCATGCTAGGAGGAGTAAATGATGTGTGGGTGAGGGCGCGAGTAGGCGGGGAAAGGTGGTGGCCGAAGTGAACTGGAGATGGATGGCTGTGTTCGGGCGATCCTTCATGTGGATCTCCGAGAGCCTTGAATTCTCAGTCTCTTGGGTGGTTCTCTTGTGTGGCCTCCTTCCCCTACTTGCTCAAGTGTTTGTGGTTTAGCTTCCGTACCTCTCTACTAGGGTGTCAAAGGTTCTTTTAAGCCTAGTTGGTTGTTGAATGCCTACCTCGGGATCTTTCCTGCGCTGGCAGGCGCGTGCGGTTGGTGTTTCATGCCATGGATGGGACGTATTTCTTGATTCATGATAAAGGAAGCTGTCATGCACTCTGACATTCCTTCCGGTCGCTCCACTCCAGGAAACCTGGCAAGGCTTTGATTGGGGGGCCCCCCCCCGGGATTCGAACCCTGGTTGACTTCCTCTTCTGGGTGGTGCAGGCGGTTGGTGGAGAGCGTGGCATCTCGGTCAGGGAGCTTCTTCCTTTTCTGGTGTAAGTGGTGGCTGCGTACATTTATTATGATTTGATAGGTGTTTTCTCGCAGTGCTAGGTGGTCGCCGGTGCCTCGGGGGGGTGGATCCGCCCCTTTGGTGGCCGGCGGCATTGTTTGAGGTGGTTGCCAAACTGAAAAGCTAGGACTCGACTCCGGCCCGGAGGGGCTCGACCTGGCGGAGGAGGGCTGGGCTCGACTCCGGTCCAGGGTGCTCGACCTCGGAAGGGCTCTACCCGTCAGAGAAAGGCTCGACTCCTGCTTAGAAAGCTCGGCCTCGGAAGGGCTCAACCTGGCGGAGGAGGGCTGAGCTCGACTCCAGTCCAAGGGGCTCGACCTTGGAGGGGCTCGATCTAGCGGAGGAGGTTGGCACGCGACTCCAGCCTATAAGGCTCGGCCTCGGAGGGGCTCGACCTGGCAGAGGAGGGTTGAGCTCGACTCCGGTCCAGGGGGCTCGACCTCGGAGGAACTCGATCTGGCGAAGGAGGTCACTCGGCTCCGGCCTAGGCACCCCCGGCTTGCGGGTGTCCACCTGGCGGAGGATGGAACTCGATTTTGATGGGTCACCTCGTCATTCTCGGGGAGCTTGACCCGGCAAAGGAGTTCGAGATGGAGTATCCACCGTGGTAATTTTTCTGACATGGCATCCGACAAAGATTACACGTCAGCTTCCTGCCACATCATTACCCCCCACTCCCGAGTCCCGTTGGCATGGGGCACTCGGGACGAAGGGAGTAAATGCATTGCTGACATGGAAAGGTGAGAATCCGGCGCAATGATGGTCATGATCGACGGTGCTTCGGGAAACGGTTTCTTCAACCTATCCGGGGGAGGCACGTGGACATATCCGAGGAGTAGTTATTGTAGGCGCAGAATTTAGACCGATCGTAGTTGAAGCCAGATGCCAGCCCTGTCGATTGTCGACACATGGTGCAGATTCAATGGTGGGGATTTGTAATGGTACGGTCGGGCGCCAATCACTTCGAAAGGAAAAGTAGCCTTTCCCAAAACACACCATCTTTCAAATCCTTCATGCCCGCCATTGTACCGAGGTTCTCCTTTCGTCCCCCTGACCATTTTTGTCTCCCAAAGTTCATAGCAGGTTAGTCTCCCTTCTCCTTGTCTCGGTTGAGTAGGATCTTCTTCCTAGGGCTAGGTTCATCTCTGGACCATCGTCCGCTTTCTCCTTCTTTCTGCTTCTTTCCTTCATCTTCTTCATCATGTTTCATTTCGGACAAAATTTTTCTCCCTCAACTAACCAGGATGAGGCCGGGCCCTCTAGGTCGGGACCGCCATCTTCTTCTTTCGATGAGGAGGGGGAAAAGGCATGCTTCGAGTTTAGTAGGAGGCGTCCCCCTGGTGTCATAGTCATTAGGGAACCTGGACTTGTCCCCACTCCTCATTCTCTAGCCGAACCCGCCCCTAACCCTGCTCAGTCCACAGGTCTCGATGGGATTGCTTCAACAATCTCAGCTAAGGAACTGGGAGCCATCTAAGATGTTTACGGCATCCCTTACTCCGTCCGGCTCTTGATCCCTCGACCAGGGGATCGGGTTACTTCCAGTAGCCCGGGCCGGATCGCCTTCTATGAGGAGACCTTCTCAGGAGGACTCCGCTTCTTTTTCCATCCTTTCTTCTTGTCAGTGTTGAGCAACTATAGGCTGGTCCCTACTCAACTCGTTCCGAATGCCATAAGGACTATCTTCTACTTCATAGTGCTCTGCCATTTCCACGGGATCGTCACCCATTTTTCCTTGTTCAAAGCATTTTTCACTCTGAAGCACCACCCTACCGAGGACGGGTGGTGGTCAATCTCTCCTCGCCCAAAGGGCATCAAATTTGAACTCCCCTGTTCCATCAAAGGGTGGAAGAGCAAATTTTTTTTTGCTACTGTTGAGGGGATCGACTAGGTGTGGAGTGAACCAGATCGGTCTCCTAATCGAAACTCTATGGTCGAGGTAGCTGACTTGGATGTCTACGAGCAGCTCCACACCACCCAGATTCCTTTCCTTGAGGTTCTGTTATCAGAGCAGAAACCTTGCCGACATCGAGGTTGACCCAACGAGAGAGTTGGGTGAGTTTGGCTCGAGTCCTCTTTGCTCTTCTTTCTCTGTTTCTCCAAATTTAGAACTGATATTGCACCTCCATGTGCAGGTATGAAGTTCTCGGTGGATGACTTGCTTGCGATCACCAAGAAGAGGCCTCCATCGGAATTGGCAAAAGAGTACTCCTCGAAAAGGGCTCGCGATGAGGATGCATCGGCGTGATGGGAGGGGCTCGCGATGTGGACGCATCGGCGGCCGCTCCCATCACGTCGACCAAGCCGAGCAGGAGGGAGACCAAGGCCACCCCCGTACTAGGAAGGAGGGAGATCACCGTGGTGCCAGAACTGGGTCAGAGGGCAGCCGGGCCCATGCTGGAGTGCCCGAGGTGACGAGAGCCAGCAACTGCCCCGGAACCTGAGGTGGTTGTTCGGGCCAGGGCTGCGACCGCAGCTGTCACCATCATGTCTCCTCCTTCCCCAGAGCTCGTTATCATCGAGGGGGAGGATGCACGAGGAGGAGCAGAGCCGGTGCTGACGGTGCCGCTTGAAGTGGCACCGAGCTCCCATCCTGCCCCCGAGGTCCCTTCTAACGGTGGAGTAGGTGATTCCACCCCAGGGGTAGGCAGGAGGGAGAGGGACTATTGTCGAGTCCCATTCAGACTGGTGCCTGACATCTCGTTGCTCCGGGATTGGAAGCTGGCCGAGCGCTTGATGGATTTTTCTATCCAATCATGCGACCGACGGGAGATGGCCGGGAAGGTGCTGGGGTATGCGATTAGCAGCATCTTCCCCCTACTCTTTTCGGTAAGTGACTTCGCCTCCTTGATTTCTTTTCTCTTTCTTCTTCTTTTTTTTTGCTGATGTCTGGCTTGGTGTAGATCGGCATCGAGACCCTCCTAATCAGAGACTACTGCCATAACTGGCTGAAGAACGACCAGCAATGAGCAGGGGAGGTCGAGGCCTTAAGGATTGAGCTAAAGGAGAAGTCTGACACCTCCCAAGAGCTCAGCCTGAAGAATGAGGAGCTCGGAAAAGAACTTACCAGTGCCGAGATGCACTCAAAGGAGCTCCAGGAGGACCTCGACCAGGAGCGGAGCCGATCGAGGAAGAAAGCTGAGGAGTTCATGGCGACCGAGAAGAGGCTGACAGAGTTCAATGTTGAGGTGGTCCGGCATAAGGGGCGTGCTCTGTCCCTCCAGGCCGAACTAGATGCGGCAAAGGAGAAGCTGGTCACTATGGAGGAAAGGGCCACGGTTGCTGAGAAGGAGGCAGCGGCGGCAAAGGAGCAAGCTATCGAAGCGAGGGAGGGGGCTGAAGAGGCTGTGGCAAGGTACAAGGCCTCGGAAGAATTAGCCGCTAAGTTCCATCAAATAGCATCGGACTCCTTTTTTAAAGTTTCATGTACCTGCGCTCCAAGGTCCAAAGGTATGTTTCTGACAAGGGCCAACCTTTCCTTATATACCCCACTGCTTCCAATGCAGAGCCAGCTCCGGGATTGGGCGATGCCGAGGAGTCGATGGCTGCTTCCGAATCTTCTCCATCGGCGATGGATGCTGAAGCCAGAGATGCATAGTCCGGGGCCCCTAGAGATGATGCCTTGCACGCACAGTGTCCTGGTGGGGAGCCGCCTAAGTAGGGTAGATATATTTCTTTCTTTCTTTTTTTGTTATTGATCTGGGCTGCCTGGCATGTCAGGGGCCCGGGGGCACTTGTAATGGACCAAGGAATTGCCAATAAAGCAAAAATTTTCAATTATTTTGGCTTGTGGATACTCTACTTCTCCCCTCTCTTTTCTTTATCTTTTTGTACATGTGATGAGATCAGAGAGGAGGCTTCCACCTTGCTTCTGGGGATCCCAAGCTTCAGTGCCGTATAGCTAGGCTTCGGGCTTGATGGCCTAAGAGTTAGGCTCGAAGACTGGTTGGCCGGAGAGCTTGGCTTCGGGCTTTGATGTCTTGGAGCTGGGCTCGAAGACTTGGTAGCCGGAGAGCTTGGCTCCAGGCTTTGATGTCTCAGAGCTGGGCTCGAAGACTTGGTGGCCGGAGAGCTTGGCTCTGGGCTTTGATGTCCTTGAGCTGGGCTCAAAGACTTGGTGACCGGAGAGCTTAGCTCCGGGCTTTGATGTCCCAGGTCGGAGAGCTTGGCTCCGGGCTTTGATGTCCTGGAGCTGGGCTCGAAGACTTGGTGACCGGAGAGCTTAGCTCGGGCTTTGATGTCCCAGGTCGGAGAGCTTGGCTCCGGGCTTTGATGTCCTAGAGCTGGGCTCGAAGACTTGGTGGCCGGAGAGCTTGGCTCCGGGCTTTGATGTCTCGGAGCTGGGCTCGAAGACTTGGTGGAAGAGAGCTTGGCTTCGGGCTTTGATGTCTTGAAGCTAGGCTTGAAGACTTGGTGGTAGGAGAGCTTGGCTCCGGGCTTTGATGTCTTGGAGCTGGGCTCGAAGACTTGGTGGCCGAAGAGCTTGGCTCCGGGCTGTGATGTCTTAGAGCTAGGTTCGATGACTTGGTGGCTGGAGAGCTGGGCCCGGGCTTTGATGTCTCGAAGCTGGGCTTGAAGACTTGGTGGCCGGAGAGCTTGGCTCCGGGCTTTGATGTCTTGGAGCTGGGCTCGAAGACTTGGTGCCGGAGAGCTTGGCTCCGGGCTTTGATATCTTGGAGCTGGGCTCGAAGACTTGGTGGCCGGAGAGCTTGGCCCCGGGCTTTGATGTCTCGGAGCTGGGCTCGAAGACTTGGTGGCCGGAGAGCTTGGCCCTGGGATTTCATGTCTCGGAGCTGGGCTCGAAAGACTTGGTGGCTGGAGAGCTTGGCTCCAAGCTTTGATGTCTTGGAGCTGGGCTCGAGGACTTGGTGACCAGAGAGCTTGGCTCCGGGCTTTGATGTTCTGGAGCTGGGCTCGAAGACTTGGTGGCTGGAGAGCTTGACTCCGGGAATTGATGTCTCGGAGTTAGGCTCAAAGACTTGGTGGCCGGAGAGCTTGGCTCTGGGCTTTGATGTCTCAGAGCTGGGCTCGAAGACTTGGTGGCCGGAGAGCTTGGCTCCGGGCTGAAGCAAAACGGGCCTTGGGCATGGCAGCATCGTTCCTGCAAGGCAGAGAATGGTTTGTGCAAAAGAAAACCTTTATTATTATTATTGGAGGAAAGCCTTACACTACTGATAGTATCTTCTTAGGTTGCTGGTGTTCCATGTTCGTTGGAACCTGACAATGTCCAGATTCTTGAGATAGTAGGCTCCTTGTGGAAGAGCTTCGACCCCCTTGTAGGGGCTTTCCAGTTCAGCGAGAGCTTGTCGCACTCCCGGGGTTAGATGCTTTGGCTCTGCGCAATACTAGATCGCCAGGTTGGAAGACCTTAGGCCTTACCCATGCATTGTAGTACCGGGCCACTCATTGCTGATATGCTACCATCCAGAGCCAAGCTTTATCCCTGGTCTCCTCGAGGAGGTCCAAGTTGAGTAGAAGGTGTACTGAGTTCTACACTTCATCGTATTACTACACCCGCAGTGTGGACATGCCGAGCTCAACTGGGACGACAGCCTTAGCACCGAAAACAAGGCTAAAAGGCATTTCATCCGTGGCTATTCTGGGTGTTGTGTGGTAGGCCCACAAAATGCTTGGGAATTCCTCTATCCATCTACCCTTGGCTTGGTCTAGCCTGGTTCTGAATCCTTGGAGGATAGTTTGATTGGGTATCTCAGCTTTTCCGTTCGTTTGGGGGTGAGCCACCGAGGTGAAGTGGTGCCAGATGCCGTGCTCGGCATAGAATTCTTCGAGCTCCTGATTATCAAACTGACTTCCATTATCGGTGATGATGCAGTGGGGGAGTTCGAAGTGGCAGATAATTGATTTCCAAAAGAATTGGCGGACCTTAACTTCTGTGATCCACGCTAGTGGTTCCGCTTCTACCCATTTGATGAAGTAGTTAATGGCCTCCAGCAAGAAACTCTGTTGCCCCGGTGCAGGGGAAATAGCCCTAAGATGTCCATTCCCCACTGGGCGAATGGCCAAGGGGCGGAAAGCTGTGAGATCGGTGCCGCCGAATGATGTTGTATGTGGGCATGGCATTGGCATTTGCCGCACCTCTTCACGAAGTCGACGACGTCCTCCCTCATGGTCTTCCAGAAGTATTCCTGGCAGAGAGCTTTGTAAGCCAACGTCCTTCCTCCCACGTGGTTCCCGCACAGGCCTTCATGTATTTCCTGGAGAACGTAGGCTGCTTCCGTAGGTCTCAGGCACTTCAGGAGTGAGTAGGAGTAGGATCGGTGGTAAAGCTATCCTTCCATCAGGACAAACCGAGAGGCTTTCTTTTTAACGAGGCTAGCTTCCGTGCGGTCCTCAGACAAGGTGCCATCAGTGATGTACCTGACGTACCTATTTATCCAAGTCGGCTCCAGGGTGACTTGCTGCACCTCCTTCGAGGCTTCATAGCTTGGATTTTTGAGGTACTCGATGTATGCTCACCCCAGCGATGAGTCTGGCAGGGTTGCGAGTCTCGACAGTGCATCCACGCGGGCATTCTCTTCGCAGGGGATACGGAAGATGTTGAAGCGTCGGAAGCTTGCCGTGCATGAGCGGACTCCCTCCAGGTACTTCATCATCTAGGGATCCCTAGCTTCATATTCTTCGAAGACTTGGCTGGCCACCAGTTGGGAGTCGATGAAGACCTTCAAGCTTTGCATGCCTAGCTCATGGGAGACCTTTAGGCTTGCGATGAGTGCCTCGTACTCCGCCTGGTTGTTCATTGCAGCAAACTTGAAACGGAGAGCACATTCCGCCATGATCCCGCCATTATCAGCAAGAATGAGGCATGCTCTACTCCTGCCGGAGTTGGATGCACCATCTACGTGGAGGATCCAGGGCTCCTCTATTGTGGGCTCAACTTGATACTCCGGGGGTGTCTGCTCTGGCTCCTTGGTGAGTCCCATGCACTCGACCAGGAAGTCAGCTTGGACCTTGGCCTTTTGCTACGACCTCGACCGATATGCAATGTTGAACTCGCTCAGCATTAGGGACTACTTGGCCAAATGCCCGGATGTCTTGGGATGGCTGAGTATGGTCCTTAGCGACTGATCCGTTACGACTATGATGGGATGCACTTGGAAGTAGGGCCTGAGGTGCTTAGCAGACATATTAGAGCAAAAATGAGTTTCTCGGAGCGGGTGTACCTGATCTCCGTGTCGCGAAGGATTGTGCTAGTGTAATATACTGGCTTCTGAGATCCATCCTTGTCTGCACGGATGAGGACCGAGCTGACGGCTCCGGGTGTGATCGCCAGGTAAAGCAAAAGCTCCTCTCCTTCCTCTGGTCTGGAGAGCAGCAGAAGAAAGGCCAGGAACTCCTGCAGCTCTTTAACGGCTGTTCAGCATTCCTCCGTCCAGGTGAAGTCATGCATCTTGCACAGTTCCTTGAAGAAGGGAAGGCAATGGTCAGCCGACCTCAAGATGAACCGACTCAGAGCTATAATATGCCATGTCAGGCACTGGACCTGCTTTTGGATGTCGGTGCTCCTGTCCATGTCGATGATCGCTTGGACCTTCTCCGGGTTTGCTTCAATGCCCCTCTGAGTGACCATGAAGCGAGGAATTTTCCTGCTGCCACTTCGAAGGCGCACTTTTCTAGGTTCAGCTTCATCTGGTGCTTTCGGAGGTTGTTGAAGGCTTCGGCAAGATCGGCGATGTGGTCCAAGCTTGGCTTGCTCATGATAAGCATGTCATCCACATAGACATGCATGTTCCGGCCAATTTGGTCTTTGAAGACCCTGTTGACCAGATGTTGGTACGTGGCCCCAGCGTTCTTCAGACCGAAGGGTATCATCTTGTAGCAGTACGTCTCTTGGTCGGTAACAAAGGTGGTGTGCTCCTCGTCCTCTAGGTGCATCCAGATCTGATTGTATCCAGAGAATGCATCCATGAAGGAGAGCAGCCGGTGACCCAAGGTGGCATCCACCAGTTGGTCAATCTTTGGCAGAAGGAAGCTATCATTCGAGCATGCCTTGTGAGGTCAGTGTAGTCCACACAGATCCTCCATTTTCCATTACTCTTCTTTACATCACCACATTCGCCAGCCAGCTTTGGTATTGTACCTCCCGAACGAAGCCAGTAGCAAGGAGTTTGTTGACTTCCTCATTGATTTCCGTCCGCCTCTCTAGGAGCTTCTTGCTTCTGCCAAGATTCTCTTGCTCTAATTCAGACTAGGCTTTGGGCAATATTCAGCTTATGGGTGATGATGTCAGAGGGGATATCTAGCATATCGACCGCCGTCCAGGCAAACACATCTGCATTTGCCTGTAAGAACTCCAGCAAGCGGGCCCTTTCCTCATCTTGTAGCTGGGCTCCAATCCGTACCATCTTCTCCTTGTCGGCTCTGAGCGGATAGAAATAAGGTGTTAGACCGGGCCACCCCTGGGGTCTTGCACCCTTTGATCGAGATCATTCATGCTGGGATCATCCTTGGGGTCTTTGGTCTTGGGGAGAGTCTGGAAACAGTGCTGAATCGACTGAGGTGCACCTCTCATCTCGTCGACTCCGTAGGGAGTTGGGAACTGCACCAGCAATCGCTTTGTGGAAACGACAGCATCGAGTAGATTGAGCCCGGGTTGGCCAAGGATCACGTTGTAGGCCGAAGGAAGCTTAACCACTATGAAGGTCATCATAACAGTGCTCTGCCGAGGTGGGCTCCCGGTAGTGACTAGGAGAGTGATCTCTCCCTCGACTCTCATAGAATCTCCCGTGAAATCGACAAGGGACGTGTGCACAAGTTTGAGCTAAGTGAAGGACAAGTTAATTCTGGAGAAGGCATCGTAAAAAAGTACATCTGTGGAGCTCCCACTATCAACCATGATACATTTTACAGGATGCTTCACGATCATCATCTCGATGACCATAGCATCGTTATTTACATTTTTTCTCCATCTCTCCCTTCCCTCATAAAGGAGAGTATATCTTAAGAATACCCTACCCCCTGGGCCTTCTTAGATGCACGCTCAGCTCCCCAGCATATCATCCCCACCGGCTTCTCGGAAAAGTAGTTGTCCACTGTAGGAACTGCCAGGAGAGCGATGAGCGCCTGAGGTTCCACCGGAGTTATGCCCCCCACGAACCTCCCGAGGTAGCCTCTCTTGATGAGTTCTTCAATCTCCTTCTTGAGATTACGGCATTCCTTGGTATCATGGCCATGGTCACGATGGTAGCGGTAGTACTTTATCTTGTCGCGGCCAATGGACGGCCTCATCGGAGGTGGGCGCTTTAGGTAGGGCTCACCTTCGATCTCCATGAGGATCTTCATCCTCGGGGCGAGAAGAAAGGTGTACCTTTCCTCCGGAATGGGCACGCTCCTCGATCTCGGCCCCTGCCGGAAGTTCGGAGCTGGGGGTCCCAACTTCCGGGTCCCGGGGGCCTCGGCGGGAGTTGGCTTCTTTTGTGGCTTCCCGTCGAGCTCCTGTCTTGTACAATCTGTCTCCTCAATGCGGATGTACTTCTGGGCTCGGAGGAGGAGCTCGGAGTAAGTCTTGGAGGGTTTCTTGTCGAGCAAGTAGGTCAGGCGAGAGGTGCTGAGCCCTCGCTTTAATGCCAGCATGGCGACTGGCTCATCAAGATTGTAAATCTCCAAGGTGGCAACCTTGAAGCGGACCACGTAGTCCCTGTTGGCTCCATACAGTGATTTTGATGAATAACAAAACATTGAGTACATATGTATTCTAATGTGAATTTCAAGTTATGAGTTTCAGGCAGAAAGCACCTCAAAATTCCAAATATTTATGGTGTATGGCATGCAATGGCACGGAGCAAATCTCAATATCCGGGCAGCCTCTTCATTAAAAAAGGGCTTACGATTACTTAATCATTATGTGTTTATGCTTTCATGAACATCATTTTTTTTATTTCAAGGCTTTACTCTTGATTCTGGATGTTTTCAGTCTCAAGTGTCGACACCTGGACAGTCAAGTGTCGACACTTCAGCATTTGGCACGGACAAAAATCCTTGGCACGCCAAGTGTCGGCACCTAGAATTTAAGGGTCGACACCAAGTGTCGATACTTAGGTTTCAAGTGTCGACTCAAGGCCTAAGAATTTTGAAAATACAGAACTTGTTGGTTCGAGGATTTTTGTGTCAAGTGTCGACACCTGTGCATCAAGTGTCGATACTTGAATGATCAAGTGTCGACTCCTAGAATCAAGTGTCGACACCTGACAGCCATGTGTCGACACCTGACAGCCAAGTGTCGACACTTGCAGCCTGATAGCTCTAACGGATATATTTTTCTGGCTTGCAGAAATGGGTTTTCAAGCTCCAAACGGTTATTTCCAATGCTCCAACGGTCACAAACCATTTTTAGAAGGTTTTTGGTGTATTTAATCTCCACCAACCTCATTTTAAAAAAAGGGAAGTGAGAAGAAGTCAAGAGAAAAAAGAGAGAAGTCTATTCAAGAGCATTCAAGTCCACTCAAAAGCCAAAAAGCCATTATTCTCTCCAAACTTCAAATCAAAAGCCTCTTCTAGCTTGATTCCACTGAAAAAGCCTACTTGCTCAACTCTACTACATTCCAAAAGGAGGCAACTTGAAGAAGAGTGAAGTCAAAGCATCCCTTGGGCTTCAAAGATTCTAATCCACTCTTGAAAAGAGTTTGTTGTAGCATTTAAATTTTAT
Source organism: Areca catechu (assembly GCA_021397845.1). Classification (NCBI taxonomy): domain Eukaryota; kingdom Viridiplantae; phylum Streptophyta; class Magnoliopsida; order Arecales; family Arecaceae; genus Areca; species Areca catechu. The sequence continues at coordinate 111,462,675 of CM038051.1, read as the reverse complement.
ATCTAATTTGTTGTGCTTTAACCTTGCTTTCAAGGGTGTCTTGAAAGAAGGTTATTGTGGTTTGTTGGTGAGCCAAAGTGTTAAAACCAACTAGGGTTAACTTGTGAGCCCGAAGACAAAACAAGTAGTTGGTTTGTTGGTGAGCCTAGGTGATAAAACCAACTTAGATTTTTGACTTGTGAGCCTTGTAAAAACAAGTCAACTGTAATCTGGTGTGGATTATAGTGGAATTCCCAAGGGTGGCTTGGGGAGTGGATGTAGGTGCTAGGTTTGCACCGAACTACTATATATCTTGTGTTTGTGTGTGATTATTTTTTTTTCTTTTTGCATTCTTTAATTAAGTGCTATCATCTTGCATCTAATAATTATTACTCACAAGAAGCACCACTAGACCTTTTATTTTATTGTGTTAAATTTTTTAAAAGACCCAATTCACCCCCCCTTGGGCTCCATTTCTGGGCAACAAGTGGTATCAGAGCACCGGTACTGATGGGGAACTAATATGCATGTAATTTTTTTGTATGTTTTACATGTTGAGTTAGGTGATTAATTCCCAAATTTCAGATCAAAATTATTTGTAGGGGATTTGTATGAAATTTTGAAGATCAGCATGCAGATTAGGACCTAGAAAAGTAGCAAAGAAGGACCGCCGGGGCTGAGAAGCCTCGGTTAGGGCAAGTTCTCCTACAATAAAACTACTGGAGGTAGAGGGGTGTACCTGACAACGTCTGTGAAGATCGCAGTGAAGGGGTCTCTCGTTCCTCGACGGTGCGGCCTGAAAAACTGATCCAAAGACCCACGGATACCCGGCTTTCTGCTCGGTGATCCGATTGAGGCTTGGCTGGAGTCGTTGGATTCGTAGGAACTCAGGGACCTGCAAATGACCTGTCAGGGGTTAGAAAGCTCACAAAGGAACAGAAAACAAAGTAAAAACAGCAAGGGAAGGCTTCTTTTGGAGTGGGCGTCCAGGGATCTGGAGGGTTTGTTGGCAGCAGGAAGATGATTGCAAACACCGGGAAGAAGAACTCTTACAAACCCCTTTATGCACACAGCAGGGTATCACACCACTCAATAGAAGAACTCAAGGTTTTCATTCATCAAAAATTCTCCTCATACAAGAGGCTAGGGTCCCTTAAATAGACCCTTAACCTTGGGCTCCAAGTAAGGGTACATAAGTCTTTACATAAGAATCCTTTTCCCTCTCAAACCCTAGCTAGAAAATAAGGAAATATTAGGTAGAAAAATCCCTAAAAACTTTCTTGACTTGGTCAAGACTCCAAGGATGCCTAGGGGGCGTGTTGGGCTTCTAGGAGCAGTAAAAGGCCGGCCCAAAGGGGCTCGGGTGCATGGGTTTGGGCTCTGGAAGCTGGGGTGGCCTGGTAGCCAGCGTAGCATCATGGTATCTTCGTATCTTGCTGGCTGTTGGGCTTGTGTGCTGGTTGGTTGGATCTTTGCTTGGGTAGGATGCTTTAGACTGGACATGGCCATTATGGACCTTTGGCTAACTGGATACTTGGCATCTGGATGACGAGATCTCATCTGGATGTTTGCATCTGCTTGGAATCTCAGGCTTTTCTGAAGATTTCCTGTCTTCTCTCTTTCTGGGCTGGATCTTTATCTTAGATCTTGATCGTCTCACTTCTCACTATAGTTCACTCATTAGATCTAGACTCATTCTCTGTATGAGTCTGAGCTTCAGTATGCTTGGCAGGACTCAAAAAAATAAATTAGCTCAACATGAGCTGACTAGCATTGGACTGAACTAGCTCAACATGAGCTGACAAGTACAGAACTGAAATACAACTCAAATACTCAAATAACAACTAAAATAGACTCAGATGAGCTAAGCCATTATTACAGATGGACTCATAAATTATTGATCAATTCACAGAGGATTGAAAAGCCTCTATCTTATTCTGGTGCCTCCGGTGTCCCCACTAATTCTCCCGGGGTGGGAGGAACTCGACCTTGTCGAGTGAAGGTCAGACTGGCTCACATATCTCTCGAGAAGGTCTGGGTTGAGGCGTTGCAAGTCCTCTCGAGAAATCCACGAATCGTCTGACTCTGGCTGGCCTTGCGCTCATTGGACCAGGAAGCGTTGATAGTCATGGCCCTAGGTCATGATGGCTGATCATCCAGGATACGCTCGATCCGTTCTCCTCTCTCAGGCCAAATTTGTTTGTGGACACTCTAGGTTAGGGTCACTCACAATGAAAAGGAATAGGTCCAAAGGCCTCACTAGGTAGCGCTGCCGGTTCCCTATACTCAACCAGGTCTGTAATATTGAAGGTAGAACTAATGCCCAAATCCGAAGGCAAGTCTAACACCTAGGCATTTGATCCAACCTTCTCTATCACTTTAAAAGGTCCGGCTCTGCGAGCATGAAGCTTCTTTTAGGCCTAAGCCTAACCAAGATAAAATCCACTACATCAAATTTTTTGATCCATCTTCGGGAATTAGCCAGTTGCTTTAACATTAGTGCGGGTGGTGAACATGCTAGGCACATGCAGACTCCTAACAAGATGATGCAAAGGACTCAAACCTACACCTAACAGACTCGACTAAAGAGGTTATTAGGTCTTAACTACACTTGGGCATGGGGGCATGAGTCGTGGTTGATGGATGACATGCAGAAGAAAATTTGCTAGTAACTCCTAATAAGTGCCAGAGGGTCTGCCAAAAGTAGGTAGCAAATGGGATGGGCTCTATGGATCCTTGCAACCTAGTAACCTTAACAAAATGTAACCTAATAGTTCTAGACACATGAGAAAACTCAGGAAAGGGTAGAAAATAGGAAGTGGGTTCAGAATTACTTGGTAGGGTGGAGAAAAAGGTTCTGGGTTAGTTGGATAAAGTAGAATCAAAGAAGGCATGTCAGGGACTAATCCTAAACTAATGAGGTTAACTTATGGGGTTGCGATATATCTACGGGGTTTGTATAATGGAAGGATGGGTTATTAATCTCAGGAAAGAGGTCCTTAATGGGAAACTATAGGAGGAGACTCATCCTGAGGGTACTGATTCAAAGAGATCAGGTCCTTAATAAATTTCTGGTTTGTGTTTTAGGACTAGACTCTATATTTGGCTCTCCTCTATGGTTTCTTCCAGGTAAGGCTCTAGTAGCAGTACCTAGGTTCTCTTCCTCTATTTGTTCTTCCATTATAGCTTTAGGTGGATATGGTCAAGGTCAACTAGCTCTGGGTTGGTTTCTACCTGGGTATCTACGGGTCAGCTAATTCTAGGTCTACTAAAGGTGTCTCTCTTCTCCTCATACTCATCCACTAGGCTCACATCAGCTTCATACACTTCCGTGTTAATGTAAGCCTTGTGAATCTCAGGAATGGTTGGAGAAGGTCGGCTAGCAGGAAATTGGTTAGGTTCTGGTCTTTGATTATAGACACTAATCCTAGTAGGTTCAGGTTGCCTAAGGGGTAGTGGCACTACTGGGCTCATTTTTAGGGGTGCTAATCCTATGGGGTTCAAATTGACTAAGAGAAACCTGACTAGTACTAGGCTGATATTTAGGGGTTATGGGTTCTCTGGCTCATAGGACAAGGGTGCAGATCTATGGGTCATGGGATTATAGGATCGGGGTCATAGGATTTTGGGTCAGTTCTATGGTCAGGTTCTAAGGATGGATCAATGTATGGAGTCCTCCTAAGGTTGGGCTCTCTATATGGGTCAGGATATTGGGTCCTCCTAGGGTTGGACTCCCTATATGGGTCGGAATACTGGGTTCTCCTAGGATTGGACTCCCTATATGGGTCAGAATATTGGGTTCTCCTAGGGTTGGACTCCCTATATGGGTCAGAATATTGGGTGTTGGTCTACTATTATAGGGTATGGGTGCATAGGATTTATGATCATGGGATCTAGAGTCATAGGATCTAGGTCATAGGTTCTGGATTCATAGGTTCTAGGTTCATAGGATTTGGAGTCATAAGATCTATAGGTTGTGGGTATATTAGGCTTATAGGGAGAAGGTAAATAGGATCTATTCCTGGTCTATAAAATCCTGATTGGGTCTTCTATGACTAATCCTAGGGATTGGGTCATGACGATGGGCTCTCCTAGGTTCAGCCTCAAGATATGGATCAGGGTTTGGGGTCCTCCTAGGTTGAGGATTGTAGTACGGGTCAGGATAAGGGGCTCTCCTAGGTTTGACCTCATGGTATAGATCAGGGTTTGGGGTCCTCCTAGGTTGAGGAGAATCAGGATCTGGCTCAGACTGGACCAATGGGTTTTTCTTGGGCTCCCTACCCGGACTTTTAACTGATCAAACCTATTGGCAAGATGGTCAATTCTATCATTGGTTTGAATACCAGATTGAGTTAATTGGGTCATTTGGGTAGTCATCTGGGTAGTTATCTGGGTAGCCATCTAGGCCATTTGATCAGCTAGGGCTTTTATTTGGGCTTGTAAATTTTTCATGGGTTCAGACATTTGTGAAGGAGGTGGGTGATATGAAACTCATGATCTAGTGCTCATGCAAGACTCGATCAGACCGACTATAGCTGACTAGACCTAGAGTCCAAACTAGATGCTCAATCAGGGTGGCAAACTAGCCTATAGTAATCCTGTACTCAGCCAGGTAGGTATAAGGGGAGTGTTAGGTCCCTGATTGCCAATCCTAGACACCAATCAGAGATCGGCCAGGTAGGCGGACCAGCACACAAGCCCTTCGGGATTGAATCCCAAAACACCACGTTCTAGACACTGAGCATAAGGCACACACAGGTTAACTTGACACAGTGATCTAACACTAGCCCGGACCGATCAGTTGGTGTCCCTAGCCCACTAGGGCAAATTAAGTCTAGTTAATTTTAGGTTAAGGCTTGGGACCAAATGCAAGGGATGTGGTTTTGGGCTAAGGAGAGGTTATCAACTCCTCTCCCCATCTGATATAGCAAGAGTGCCCTTAAAAGTAAATTATGCAATGATAGCAGGCAGATGAGGATGCAAATTAGGGTTTAAATATTTTTGGTATTTTTGGAGAATATGTAATTAAATTTTTTTTTTGTTATTTTATTAAATAGAAGAAAACTTTCAAATCATGGCCTAATATGCTGGAAATATACTAAAATTAAAAGATATGTAAAAGATGCTAAACAAAACCCTAAAACTTCCAAACTTGCCTTGCTGAAAAAACAGAGCCGAAAATTTACAGGATCTATTTCGACTTTCAGAAAATTCAAAGGCCATAATAAAATCTATAAAAATTTCAAAATACTGTAAATTATGATGAATCTAGGAAAATAAATTTCAATTTTGGAGTTTTTAACAGAAAGAAATAATTAAAATAACAGAGTATATACGGACTGAAAAATTGCAGAAAATAAGCCCTAATCTAAGCTCTGATACCAAATGATGGGGAACTAATATGCATGCAATTTTTTTGTATGTTTTACATGTTGAGTTAGGTGATTAATTCCCAAATTTCAGATCAAAATTATTTGTAGGGAATTTTGTATGAAATTTTGAAGATCAGCATGCAGATTAGGACCTAGAAAAGTAGCAAAGAAGGACCGCGGGGCTGAGAAGCCTCGGTTAGGGCAAGTTCTCCTACAATAAAACTACTGGAGGTAGAGGGGTGTACCTGACAATGTCTGTGAAGATCGCAGCAAAGGGGTCTCTCGTTCCTCGATGGATGCAGCCTGGAAAATCGAGCCAAAGACCCGCGGATACCTGGCTTTTGCTCGGTGATCCGATTGAGGCTTGGCTGGAGTCGTTGGATTCGTAGGAACTCAGGGACCTGCAACGACCTGTCAAGGGTTAGAAAGCTCACAAAAGAACAAGGAAAACAAAGTAAATAGCAAGGGAAGGCTTCTTTTGGAGTGGGCGTCCAGGGATCTGGAGGGTTGTTGGCAGCAGGAAGATGATTGCAAACACCGGGAAGAAGAACTCTCACAAACCCCTTTATGCACACAGCAGGGTATCACACCACTCAATAGAAGAACTCAATGTTTTCATTCATCAAAAAATCTCCTCATACAAGAGGCTAGGGTCCCTTAAATAGACCCTTACCTTGGGCTCCAAGTAAGGGTACATAAGTCTTACATAAGAATCCTTTTCCCTCTCAAACCCTAGATAGAAAATAAGGAAATATTAGGTAGAAAAATCCCTAAAAGTTTTCTTGACTTGGTCAAGACTCCAAGGACACCTAGGGGGGCGTGTTGGGCTTCTAGGAGCAGCAAAATTCCGGCCCAAAGGGGCTCGGGTGCATGGGTTTGGGCCTCTGGAAGATGGGGTGGCCTGGTAGCCAGGTAGCAGGAATATTCCCTGGTATCTTGCTTCTTAGGGGCTTGGGCTTGGCACCTGGGCTTGATTTCTTTGGGATAGGATGCAGATGGACCTTTGGAATCATGGATGCCCTTATCTATGAGTATACTTTGGCATCTGGAAGGGAATCTGGGCATCTGGAGGGCATCTGCAAGAAATCAGGGTTTTCTGAATTTTCCTCCTGGGGTCTTCAAATCTTCAAGCTAGGTTGGACTTGGGCAATACTTCCATGTCTTCAATCTAGTTGGACTTGGTCTTCACTTGTATGATATAGTCTTGAGTCTTCAGTATGCTTGGATAGGACTCAAAAAAATAAATTAGCTCAACATGAGCTGACTAGCATTGGACTGAACTAGCTCAACATGAGCTGACAAGTACAGAACTGAAATAACAACTCAAAATACTCAAATAACAACTAAAATAGACTCAAATGAGCTAAGCCCTTATTACAGATGGACTCATAAATTATTGATCAATCCACAGAGGATTGAAAAGCCTCTATCTTATTCTGGTGCCTCGTGTCCCCACCAGGTACTCTCTTGTAGGTCCAAGGATCTTGAGTAAAGATCATGGCAGCCCCAATAGGCATGGTATTGTTGAAGGTCAAGCTTCAAACCGACCCCCACTTTTTATGGCACAAATTACACATACTGGAAGACACACATGCGCATATTTATACAAGCTCTTGATTATAATTTATGAAGAACAATAGTAAAAGGTCCTCATCAGCCTACAATGATAATTATGGCATTCTCACCCCTAAAATGGAAGATGATTGGGATGAAGTGACATTAAGCAAATTGAGCTTAATGCAAAGCAATGAAACCTTTTATTCTGTTCTCTTGATCCTAGTGAGTTTAACAGAATATCCAACTGTCTCTCCGCAAAGGAGATTTGGGATATACTGTGGGTTACCCATGAGGGTACACACCAAGTAAAGACCACTAAAGTTAACATGCTAATTCACACTTATGAAATGTTTAAAATGGAACCTACTGAGTCTATCAGTGAAATGTATACTAGGTTCACAAACATTGTGAATGGCATGAGAAGTTTATGTAAAAATATTTCTAATGGTGAACTTGTAAATAAACTTCTCAGTCTCTACCAGCTTCATGGGATGCAAAGGTCACTGCAATTGAAGAAGCAAAAGATGTCAACACTCTCCCGCTGGAACAACTGTTGGGCACCTTAATGACATACGAAACTATCTCTCAAACAGAAGAATGGAGAGGTGGACAAAAAGAAAAGACAATAGCTTTCAAATCCTCTACCAAAGAAGACACGAGTGAAAACTCTGAAGAGGATGACGAAGAAGATGAAACTGCTATGTTAGCAAGGAAATTCAGAAGGTTTATGAGGAAAAAGAATTCAATTATAAAAAAAAACTCTGAAGGTGAGTCCAGTAAAGAAAAGATAAGGAAAAGAAGGAGGAGCAGCCCACATGTTTTGAGTGCAAAAAGCCAGGGCATTTCAAGGTAGACTGCCCCTTACTAAAGAAAGCAGAAGAAAGTTAGGAAAAAGGCCATGATGGCAACCTGGAGCGAAAGTGAAGACTCCAGCTCTGAGGAAGAACAACAGGAAGTAGCAAATTTCTGTCTAATGGCCGATCAAGAAGAGGTATGTTCTGAAACCGAAAATGAATTATCTTTTGATGAGCTTCATGAGATTTTTGATGAACTAGTCATAGAATTTCAAAAATTAAAGTCAAAACATAAAGACTTAAAGAAGCAAATCTGGAACTAGCTAAAATAAATAACAACCTTTCAAATGAGAATGAATACCTTCTAATACAAATAAAAATCTAAATGATAAGATTATGGATCTTGAAAATGAAAAGAATATACTTGAAAAGAAAGTACTTACTTTCAAATGAAAAATTGTCAAGACAATACAAGAAATTTAATGGAAAACAAAAATATAAGAAGAAATCGATAAACTAAAACCTTTTGTCGAAAATTTACTTACAGTTCTGAAAATTGAATTTACTGTTAAATAACCAAAGAGCAGTATTTGACAAAGCTGGATTAGGATTCAGAACTCATAAGAAACAGAAACTTCTTAAAATTTCTTTGTACCTGCATCTTCTTCAATTACATGCTATACTTGTGGTGTTATAGGACATAAATCTTACATGTGCACCAAAAGAAAATTAAGAAAAACTAAGAAAGTTTGGGTTCCAAAAGGAACCAATGCCACTAACTAAAAAGGACCAAGATGGCTTGGGTACCTAAAGTCTCCACTTGATTTATTGCAGGTATGCCTTGCAACCAACAAGAAGAGATGTGGTATCTTGATAGCGGTTGCTCAAGGCATATGACAGGAGATGTGAGCAGTTCTCATCACTCACATATCAAAATGGTGGCAATGTAACTTTGGTGATAATGAAAAGGGAAAAATCATCGGTATTGGTAAAATCCATATCACCCCTACCTCTTTATTGATAATGTTTTATATGTTGATGGTTTAAAATATAACTTGCTTAGTATTAGTCAATTTTGTGACAAAAATTTAAGTTATTTTGAATCTTCTTTGTGCATTGTTTCTAGTCTAGATGACAATAGCATTAAATTCATCGGTCATAGGCATGGCAATATTTATATGGTTGATCTTGATGATCTCCCTATTCAGAAAGGTCAATGTCTAGTGGCAATGGAAGCCAAGATCGATGAAGCTAGTTGGCTTTGGCATGTAGACTAGGACATGCTAGCATGCATTTAATTTCAAAACTTAGCAAAAAGAATTTAGTAAAAGATTTGCCTAAACTGATTTTGAAAAAGATAAGATTTGCAGTGCATGTCAACTTGGAAAACAAACAAAATCTTCTTTCAAACCTAAAGGAGTAATCTCTACATCTAGACCTTTAGAATTGCTTCATATGGACCTCTTTGGGCCTATTAGAACATCTAGTTTAGGAGGTAAGAAGTTTGGTCTAGTCATTGTAGATGATTTCTCACGTTTTACATGGATCATGTTTTTAGCACACAAAGATGAACATTTTCTGAATTCATAAGATTTCACAAAAGAGTTTTAAATGAAAAAGGTGTTTCAGTAATTTCCTTAAAAAGTGATCATGGAACTGAATTTGAAAATGCCGATTTAATAAATTCTGTATTGAAAATGGAATTAATCATAATTTTTCTGCACCTAGGACACCTCAACAAAATGGGGTAATAGAAAGAAAAAATAGAACTCTTGAAGAAATGGCACGCACCATGCTTTATGAAAATGATTTACCTAGATACTTTTGGGCGGAAGCCATAAATACTGCATGCTATATCTTAAATCATGTTTTAATTAGATCGATTTTAAAGAAAAACTCCTTATGAGCTTTGAAGGGTAGAAAACCTTCAATCTGTTATTTCAATTTTGGTTGTCGTTGTTAATCTTAAACATGGTAAAAAGACAATCTAAGTAAATTTGACGCCAAATCAGATGAGGGAGTCTTTCTAGGCTACTCCACATCTAGTAAGGCATACAGGGTCTTCAACAGAAGGACACTTGTTGTTGAAGAATCCATTCATGTAGTATTGACGAAAACTAACCAAAAATCTTCAAGAAAAGAAGATGTATTTTTGATGAAACAGGTAACAAGAAGACTGAAGAAAGAAACAACAATGAAGAACTTACCAAGAAACAGAATGATGATCAGAACACTGACAAAGATCAGCACAAGGTGATGAAGATATCTCAACTGTTGATCCTTACCAAAAGAATGGAGGTATGCTCATGGACACCCAAAAGAACTAATTATAGGTGATCCATCTAAAGGTGTAAGTACTCGATCATCTCTTAGAAATATTTATGACTACTTAGCTTTTGTGTCTCAAATTGAACCTAAAACTATTGAGGAAGCTGAATGTGATAGTAATTGATAAATGCTATGCAAGATGAACTTAATCAATTTAAAAGGAACAATGTTTGGACACTAGTAGATATGCCCTCAAACACATCAATTATTGGCACAAAATGGGTTTTTCGAAACAAACTTGATGAAATGGAATAGTAATTAGAAAAAAGCTAGACTAGTTGCCAAAGGATACAATCAGGAGGAAGGGATAGATTTTGATGAAACATTTGCTCCTGTGGCTAGACTTGAGGCAATTAGGATACTATTGGCTTTTTCCTGTTTCATGAACTTTAAACTTTATCAGATGGATGTTAAAAGTGCTTTCTTGAATTGATTAATTGAAGAAGAAGTTTATGTTGAAAACCCCTGGATTTGAAAATTCTGAATTTCCAAATCATGTTTATAAACTTTAAAGCTTTATATGGATTAAAACAAGCTCCAAGAGCTTGGTATGATCATTTAAGCTCTTTTCGCTAAAAAATAATTTACTAGAGGAAATATAGATAAAACATTAGTTTTAAAGAAAAAGAATGATGATCTCTTAGTAGTACAAATCTATGTTGATGATATAATATTGGTGCTACTAATGAATCTCTTTGTCAAGATTTTGCAAGTCTAATGCAGGGTGAGTTCGAGATGAGCTTGATGGGAGAACTAAATTTCTTCCTCGGACTCCAGATAAGGCAAACCAAAGAGGGGATCTTCATCAACCAAACAAAATACACAAGAGAAATACTCAAGAAGTTGGGATGGAGAACACTAAGCCATTAGGTACCCCTATGAGCTCTACATGTAGACTTGACAAGGATGAATCAGGTAAATCAATTGATCAAAAATTATATCGTGGCATGATTGGTTCATTATTATATCTTACTGCCAGTAGACCAGATATCATGTTTAGTGTCTGTATGTGTGCTAATATCAGTCCAATCCTAAAGAGTCTCATCTTTTGGCTGTTAAACGCATATTTAGATATCTATCTGGCTCAATTAAAATTGGTTTATGGTACTCTAGAGATTCTTCATGTGATTTAATTGCTTATTCTGATGCTGATTTTGCTGGATGTAAACTTGATCGTAAAAGTACTAGTAGAACCTGTCAGTTTCTTGGAGTAAATTTGATCTCCTGGAGTAGCAAGAACAGAACTCTGTTGCTCTATCTACGGCAGAAGCCGAATATATAGCAGCTGGGAGCTGTTGTGCTCAAATCCTCTGGATCAAACAACAACTCGAAGACTTTGGCATTAAATTAACTAAGACACCCATAAGATGTGATAATACTAGTGCAATCAACTTATCTAAAAATCCAGTGCAACATTCAAGAAGTAAACACATTGAAATAAGACATCATTTCATAAGATATCATGTACAAAACTCAAATTAATTCTTGATTTTGTCTGTACCAATGATCAATTACTGATGTGTTTACAAAGCCTTTGAGTGAGGATAGGTTCTGTCTGATTATAAGAGAGTTAGGTGTAATTGATCCATTCTCCTAGGACTCTCTTAGTATCTTTTTACCTAGTCCTAAAAGCTCAATATTTATTGTTTAAAACCCCAAGAAATTTTTATTATTTTTTTTTTTTTCGATTTTTCTCGAATTTTCTTGGCCAAGTGTCGACACTGGAAGTGTCCAGTGTCGACACCTGACCAAGTATCAACACTTGACAAATCCGAAGTGTCGACACTTGCGAATCTGAACTGTTTTAAAACGGGCCGAACGAAGGGTTTTTTTGAAAATTTTCCTTCCCCAAATTTCTTGGAACCGTGGTCCCCCTGTCCAAACCCATCTTTTCACCCTCAATCCATCTCAAATCAGGTATTTTCCCTCTCTAAATTCATTTTTATTTCTCCTTGTTTTTAATTTATTATTTTTAAACCAAACATCGTTTTTTAGGTTTTCCAAACATTTTTCTTCAATCTAACCGGATTTTGTATGTTTTAGTAAATTTCTAAAACTCCATTTGAGGAATCTTGTTTTAGATTTGTTTTTTCTCAAATTTCCCTCATCTTTTGGGTGTTTTTTCAACCTTTTTTTCATAAAATCACTATTTCCAATCATTTGGGCAAAATAATGGTTCTCATCTAATTTAAGTGTAATAAATCCTTTTATTGATGATTAGGAAGGATTTATAGTATTGCATTTTGAATTTTTTCGCCTATTTGCAAAAACCCTAAATGCTTAAAACCTAATCCCATGGTTTTTGATTTTATTTTTTCTTTACAAAATATATTTTTTTTTTTTGGAATTCAAATGTGCTCCACCCCACATAAATTTTTCCTACAAATTTTACTCAAAAAATTTTGTCATTGATCAAAACTTATTGATTCTGGTTTTCGAAACCATTTGAACTCTAATCTCAACCTATGGCCAGTCCTTTGTTCTGACCCTTTTTCATTCTTCCTGTCAGTTGGCTGGTATGGGTCCTAGAAGAGACTTGCAGTTAGAGCGAGGGCTAGTCAGGGTAGTGAGAGGAGATCGAAGGCCAGATTCGATCCCGCTCCGCAGAGCAGTTCAGCCACTCCGAGCTCCCCCCTGCAGAGAGGATGCAGGGAATCAGTTGCTTCAGGGAGGAGAGTAGATCTACACTGTTTCGACAGGCACCATTTTGGCATAGAGAGATACTCTCAGATCAGGATTAGTACCCTTCTGCACCATGCAGAGAGATACTATCCTCACCTGGTGAGGGAGTTTTACGGTGCTTTGGACTGTCGACGACTCTATGGACGACATCCGTCAGGGATACACAATTTCATTGATTGATGAGTTGCTGAGCCAGTATGGGAGATACCCCGGAGAGAGTCTGTGCTTTCTCAGTTGATGATAGAGAGCAGCTTTCAGATGCATCCTTGGCGAGAGGATGTTCGCGATATCTCATAGTTACTCTGCGAACCAGTTATCTTTAGAGATGCGACTGCTGCAACCACATTACCGCACGATCCTTCTACCGAAGACTGGCAGATTCGATTTCATCATAGAGAGAGCTGATGTTGATGACCAGTCTGATCGAGAGAGACCAGTTGATATACCGGCCTTGATGCTGTCACAGATGCATGATGCTGCCACTCAGCACCGACACTGTTTGCCATACGGGATGGCACTGACACCGTCTTTTCAGAGCTTGTGGAGTATCATTGGAGGGGGAGATCCCCAAGGAGATACTGCACACAGATGTATATGATGAGAGGTCATTGCACCGCATGGGTTTCAGGATGGTTGGAGGTCGATGGTTCGGAAGAGTCTGGCCAGGAGCCAGATAAGGAGGATGAGATTCGAGAGGCTGAGGCTAGACCATCTGAGCCAGTAGTCCTTCCTCCAGTGGATGTACCATCGACACAGGCAGAGCACCTGTCACCTGATGCTTCAGTTCCTCCACCACCATCTACCGGATTATCCTTTGAGGAGCATGCCAGAGCACAGTTTACACAGATCAGAGGAAGGTGACTCAGCTGCATAGCGAGGTCGAGCTTCTACGAGCACAGACTACCTCAGAGCATGCTGAGATCCGCAGATCCATGGAGGAGGGATTTACACATCTTGAGAGTCTTCTGAGATCACTTATACCTTCTGCTGCACCTGCTCCTGCTCGATATGATGATGATGATGATGATGATGATGATGACGGCGGCGATCACCAGAGTGACCATGCTGATATTGCTGACGGAGGTGATCAGGATGTTGACCAAGCCACTGAGGTGGTAGGCACTGACAGCGACAGTGTAGGCGGAGCTGATGCTTATGAGGTGGTCAGTCGAGATCCTCCTACTACACCTGCTCCTTCTACTGCTCTAGTTGACTTTGTTCCGGATCCTATTGAGCAAGCTGATCGTCTTTCGCCTCCTTCTACCAGATCTTCTAGGGTTGTACCCGCTTTTGTTCTGCCGGCCATACCAGGAGTCTTAGAGCTTTAGCACCTCCTAGGGCATTAGCAACCAGATCTAGGATTAGTGCTCCTTTTAGTCTTGATATTCCATCTGATGAGGATAGCCTCACAGATCACTGTTTCAGATCTCTTTTGTATGGTTGATATATGTATGTTTTTTTTTACTAAAAACTTATCTCATATATATGTGTTTTGTTATCTTAAACCTTTTGTACTTCAGTTTATCATATTTTAGCTTTGATATAATGGGATTTTTAACTCTGATACAAGCACAATTTCAGTTATGATATTTGTTTCTATACTCTCTTTTTGTATCCATGCAAATTGTAAGGGGGAGGTTATTTTATTTGACAAAAGGGGGAGAAAAAAGTAATGTTAAAAAGTGATGTTAATTGTTATGAAGAAAAAGAGTGATGATGGATGTTTAAGTAATGATGTTAATTATTTTTGAGAATTTGAGAACAAGTTTTTTTTTAAGAAAAGATGCTTATATGTTTTGAAGTTTACCTTAATAAGAATATCTAATTAAGGGGGAGATTGTTTCCTATTAATTAGAAAACTCATGGTTTGAACTATGTTGTCTCTTTTTCTCAAGGTTTTGTCATCATCAAAAAGGGGGAGATTGTTGGCTCCACCCAGTGATTTTGATGAATAACAAAACATTGAGTACATATTGTATTCTAATGTGAATTTCAGTTGTGAGTTTTCAAGCAGAAAGCACCTCAAAATTCTAAAATTTTATGGTGTATGGCACGCAATGGCACGGAGCAAATCTCACATATCCGGTAGCCTCTTCATTAAAAAAGGGCTTACAATTACTTAATCATTATGTGTTTATGCTTTCATGAACATCATTTTTTTTATTTCAAAGCTTTTACTCTTGATTTTGGATGTTTTCAGTCTCAAGTGTCGACACCTGGACAATCAAGTGTCGACACTTCAGCATTTGGCATGGACAAAAATCCTGGCACGCCAAGTGTCGACACCTAGAATTCAAGTGTCGACACCAAGTGTCGACACTTAGGTTTCAAGTGTCGACTCAAGGCCTGAGAATTTTGAAAATACAGAACTTGTGGTTCGAGGATTTTTGTGTCAAGTGTCGACACCTGGGCATCAATGTGTCGACTTGAAAGATCAGTGTCGACTCCCAGAATTCAAGTGTCGACACCTGACAGCCAAGTGTCGACACCTGACAGCCAAGTGTCGATACTTGTAGCCTGACAGCTCTAACGGATCTATTTTTTGGCTTGCAGAATGGGTTTCAAGCTCCAAACGGCTCTTTCCAATGCTCCAACGGTCACAAACCATTTTTAGAAGGTTTTTGGTATATTTAATCTCCACCAACCTCATTTAAAAAAAGGGAAGTGAGAAGAAGTCAAGAGAAAAAGAGAGAAGTTTATTCAGAGCATTCAAGTCCCTCAAAAGCCAAAAAGCCATTATTCTCTCCAAACTTCAAATCAAAAGCCTCTTCTAGCTTGATTCCACTGAAAAAGCCTACTTGCTCAACTCTACTACATTCCAAAAGAGGCAACTTGAAGAAGAGTGAAGTCAAAGCATCCCTTGGGCTTCAAAGATTCCAATCCACTCTGAAAAGAGTTTGTTGTAGCATTTAAATTTCATATCTAATTTGTTGTGCTTTAACCTTGCTTTCAAGGGTGTCTGAAAGAAGGTTATTATGGTTTGTTGGTGAGCCAAAGTGTTAAAAAACTAGGGTTAACTTGTGAGCCCGAAGACAAAACAAGTAGTTGGGTTTGTTGGTGAGCCTAGGTGAAAAACCAACTTAGGTTTTTGACTTGTGAGCCTTGTAAAAACAAGTCAACTGTAATCTGGTGTGGATTATAGTGGAATCCCAAGGATGGCTTGGGGAGTGGATGTAGGTGCTAGGTTTGCACCGAACCACTATATATCATGTGTTTGTGTGTGATTATTTTTTTTTTTTTTGCATTCTTAATTAAGTGCTATCATCTTGCATCTAATTAATTGTTACTCACAAGCACCACTAGACCTTTTGTTTTATTGTGTTAAATTTTTTAAAAGACCCAATTCACCCCCCCTCTGGGCTCCATTTCTGGGCAACAGTCCCGTAGGGGCTCGTGATCCTGTTGCTAGATGGAGAAGAGACTGTCCGCCTCTCGTGGAACCTTTCGACAGGCGTCGAAGTGGACCACGAAATTTCATTCCAGCTAAGCAAAAGAGTTGATGCTTTAGGGCTCAAGGCAGGTGAACCAGACCCGAGCCACCTTCTGAAGATTTGCTAGAAAGGCAATGCAAAAAAGGGCATCGGTGGTCCCTAGACCCTCTTAAGGGCTTGTAGCTTTCCACGTGGTCCAGGGGGTAGGTGGTCCCATCATAGGGATCCACCTGTAGCATGCAGAAACCGACTGGGAACCGGTTCTCTTGGATCTCTCGGGAGAAGGGTGGACGGGCGTCGTAGTCCACTGGCTCATCAGTAGAGCCCTGCATATTTGTGAACCAGCGGGATAGCTCTGCCAGCTTGCGCTCGTGATCCTCCAGGCGCTTCTCGACCATGTGCCTGATGGCCTCGTCGGTGGAGCCTTCCATGGAGGTCGAAGGAGACAGAGAATGTGATGTGGGATAGTGTCCCTGAAGGGGGGTCTTGCCTTTTTGACCTCGACGGGATTTGGCCGAACCCACTCGAGGGTGGGGGACCGACTCTCTCTCGGGAGATCCGACCCGTGCCTCTTTGCCGGTGTCTGGTGGCTATCCGGGTGGTCAGTGATAGTCCGTGGCTACGAAGGCCTTCCTTGGAAGGAATGCAGGCTATCGCGGGATGCTGCGACACGGGCCGGGGGAGTTCCTGGCTACTGATGGGTAGCCAAGGACCATTGCTGGTGTTGGAGCTGGCGCATTGCTGTAGCAAGGATTTGCATCTGCTGGGTGAGTGTGACCGCTGAGATATCGCCAGAGGTGGTTAAGCTAGAGCGGGCGGTTCCACTTTCGAATTGTGCAGGTTCCCTCGAGAAGGAGAGTCTCCTGCATAGCTGGTGGAAGCTTCCCTTGCTTGCATCGTTACCATCCTCCTGATGGACTTATGTGGCTCCACCTAGTGATTTTGATGAATAACAAAACATTGAGTGCATATGTTGTTTTAATAAGGATTTCAAGTTGTGAGTTTTCAGGAAGAAAGCATCTCAAAATTCCAAAAACTTATGGTGTATGGCACGTAATGGCACGGAGCAATTCTCAATATCCGGGCATCCTCTTCATTGAAAAAGGGTTATAATTGTTTAGTTATTATGTGTTTATGTATTCATGAATTTTATTTTTGTTTTCGAGGCATTTACACTTGAATCTGTATGTTTTCAGTCTCAAGTGTCGACACCTGGACATACAAGTGTCGACACTTCAGCATTTGGCATGGACAAAAATCCTTGGCATGCCAAGTGTCGACACCTATATTCAAGTATCGACACCAAGTATCGACACTTAGGTTCCAAGTGTCGACTCAAGGCCTGAGTTTTGAAAATACAGAACTTTGTAGTTTTGAGAATTTTTGTGTCAAGTGTCGACACCTGTGCATCATGTGTCGACACTTGAATGTTCAAGTGTCGGCACCCAGAAATCAAGTGTCGACACCTAACAGCCAAGTGTCAACACTTGCAGCCTGACAGCTCTAACGGATCTATTTTTCTGGCTTGCAAAACTTGGTTTTCAAGCTCTAAACGGCTATTTCCAATGCTCCAACGGTCACAAACCATTTTTAGAAGGTTTTTGGTGTATTTAAGCTCCACCAACCTCATTTCAAAGCAAGAGAAAGCAAGAGAGAAGTGAACAGAAGTCTATTCAAGTGCATTCAAGTCCACTCAAAAGCCATAAAGCCAATATTCTCTCCAAACTAAAAATCAAAAGTCTCTTCTAGCTTGATTCCACTGAAAAGCCTACTAGCTCATCCTTACTTCATTCCATAAAGAGGCACCTTGAAGAAGAGTGAAGATAAAGCATCCTTTTGAGCTTCAAAGATTCCAATCTACTCTTGAAGAGAGTTTGTTGTAGCTTTTAAATTTCATATGCTTTAATTGTGATTTGACCTTGCTTTCAAGGGTGTCTTGAAAGAAGGTTATTGTGGTTTGTTGGTGAGCCAAAGGGACAAAACCAACTAGGGTTAACTTATGAGCCCAAGACAAAACAAGTATTTAGGTTTTGGTAAGCCTAGGTGACAAAACCAACTTAGGTTTTGACTTGTGAGCCTTGTGAAAAACAAGTCAACTGTAATCTGGTGTGGATTATAGTGAAATTCCCAAGGGTGGCTTGGGGAGTGGATGTAGGTGCTAGGTTTGTACCGAACCACTATAAACTTTGTGTTTGTGGTGATTGTGCTCTTTTCCTCTCGTACTCTTTAATTATTGCTATCATCTTGCATCAAATTTATTATTGCTCACAAGCACCACTGGACCTTTATTTTATTGTATTAAATTATTTAAAAGACCCAATTCACCCCCCTCTTGGGCTCCATTTCTGGGCAACAGTGGTATCAGAGCACCGGTACTCTCTTGTAGGTCCAAGGATCTTGAGTAAAAGATCATGGCAGCCCCAATAGGCATGGGTATTATTGAAGGTCAAGCTTCAAACCGACCCCCACTTTTAAATGGCACAAATTACACATATTGGAAGACACGCATGCGCATATTTATACAAGCTCTTGATTATAATTTGTGGAGAACAATTGTAAAAGGTCCTCATCAGCCTACAATGATGATTAATGGCATTCTCACTCCAAAAATAGAAGATGATTGGATGAGAATGACATTAAGCAAATTGAGCTTAATGCTAAGGCAATGAACCTTTTATTTTGCTCTCTTGATCCTAGTGAGTTTAATAGAATATCAAATGTCTCTCGTAAAGGAGATTTGGGATACACTTGAGGTTATCCATGAGGGTTCACACCAAGTGAAAACCACCAAGGTAACATGCTAATTTAACACATATGAATGTTTAAAATGGAACATACTGAGTCTATCAGTGAGATGTATACTAGGTTCACAAATATTGTGAATGGCATGAGAAGTCTAGGAAAAATAATTTCTAACGGTGAACTTGTGAATAAACTTCTCAGGTCTCTACCAGCTTCATGGGATGCAAAGGTCACTGCAATTGAAGAAGCTAAAGATGTCAACACTCTCCCACTGGAACAACTGTTGGGTTCCTTGATGACTTATAAGCTATCCCTCAAACAAAAGAATGGAGAGGTGGATAAAAAGAAGAAGAGGATCGCGTTCAAATCTACTACTATAGAGGACTCAAGCGAAGACTCTGAAGAGGATGACAAAGAAGATGAAACGGCTATGTTAGCAAGGAAATTCAGAAGGTTTATGAGGAAAAAAAAGTTCAACTACAAAAAGAAACCTCTGAAAGGTGAGCCGAGTAACGAAAAAGACAAGGAAAAGAAGGAGGAGCAGCCCACATGTTTTGAGTGTAAGAAACCCGGGCATTTCAAGGTAGATTGCCCCTTGTTAAAGAAAAGCAAAAGAAAGCTGAGAAAGAAAGCCATGATGGCAACCTGGAGTGAAAGTGAAGACTCCAGCTCTGAGGAAGAAAAGCAAGAAGTAGCAAATTTCTGTCTGATGGCCGATCAAGAAGAGGTATGTTCTGAAACCGAAAATGAATTAACTTTTGATGAGCTTCATGAGATTTTTGATGAACTAGTCATAGAATTTCAAAAATTAAAGTCAAAACATAAAGACTTAAAGAAGCAAAATCTGTATCTAGCTAAAACAAACAACAACCTTTCAAATGAAAATGAATACCTTCTAATACAAAATAAAAATTTAAATGATAAGATTATGGCTCTTGAAAAAGAAAATGATATATTTGAAAAGAAAAGTAACTTACTTTCAAATGAAAATTTGTCAAGACAAAGCAAAGAAATTTTAATAGAAAAAAAAAGATATAAAGAAGAAATCGAAAAACTAAAACCTTTTGTTGAAAAATTTACTTACAGTTCTGAAAAATAAATTTACTATTAAATAACCAAAGAGCAGTATTTGACAAAGCTGGATTAGGATTCAGAACTCATAAGAAACAGAAACTCTTTAAAAATTTCTTTGTGCCTGCATCTTCATTCATTACATGCTATACTTGTGGTATTAAAGGACATAAATCTTATATGTGCACAAAAGAAAATTAAATAACATAAGAAAGTTTGGGTTCCAAAAGGAACCAATGCCACTAACCAAAAGGACCCAAGATGGCTTGGGTACCTAAAGTCTCCACTTGATCTTTATTGCAGGTATGCCTTCAACCAACAAGAAAAGAATGTGGTACCTTGATAGCGGTTGCTCAAGGCATATGACAGGAGATGTGGAGCAGTTCTCATCACTCACATATCAAAATGGTGGCAATGTAACTTTTGGTGATAATGGAAAGGGCAAAATAATCGGTATTGGCAAAATCCATATCACCCCTACCTCTTATATTGATAATGTTTTATATGTTGATGGATTAAAACATAACTTGCTTAGCATTAGTCAATTTTGTGACAAAAATCTTAAAGTTGTTTTTGAATATTCTTTGTGCATTGTTTCTAGTCTAGATGACAATGGCATTAAGTTCATCGGTCATAGGCATGGCAATATTTATATGGTTGATCTTGATGATCTCCCTATTCAGAAAGGTCAATGTCTAGTGGCAATGGAAGCCAAGATCGATGAAACTAGTTGGCTTTGGCATCGTAGACTAGGACATGCAAGCATGCATTTAATTTCAAAACTTAGCAAAAGAATTTGTAAAAGATTTGCCTAAACTCAATTTTGAAAAAGATAAGATTTGCAGTGCATGTCAACTTGGAAAACAAACAAAATTCTTTTCAAACTAAAAGGAGTAATCTCTACATCTAGACCTTTGGAATTGCTTCATATGGACCTTTTGGGCCTACTAGAACATCTAGTTTGGGAGGTAAGAAGTTTGGTCTAGTCATTGTAGATGATTTCTCATGTTTTACTTGGGTCATGTTTTTAGCACATAAAGATGAAACATTTTCTGAATTTATTAGATTTCATAAAAAAGTTTTAAATGAAAAAGGTGTTTCAGTAATATCTTTAAGAAGTGGTCATGGAACTGAATTTGAAAATGTCGATTTTAATAAATTCTGTATTGAAAATGGATTCATCATAATTTTTCTGAACCTAGGATACCTCAACAAAATGGGGTAGTAGAAAGAAAAAATAGAATTCTTGAAGAAATGGCACGCACCATGCTTTGTGAAAATGATTTACCTAGATACTTTTGGGCGAAAGCCATAAATACTGCATGCTATATTTTAAATCGAGTTTTAATTCGACCGATTTTAAAGAAAACCCCTTATGAGCTTTGGAAGGGTATAAAACCTTCAATCCATTATTTTCATGTTTTTGGATGCCGTTGTTTCATCTTAAACAATGGTAAAGATAATCTAAGTAAATTTGATGCCAAATCAGATGAGGGAGTCTTTCTAGGCTACTCCACATCTAGTAAGGCATACAGGGTCTTCAACAGAAGGACACTTGTTGTTGAAGAATCCATTCATGTGGTATTTGATGAAACTAACCAAAATCTTCAAGAAAAGAAGATGTACTTTTTGATGAATCAGGTAGCAAGAAAACTGAAGAAATAAACAACAATGAAGGACTTACCAAGGAACAGAATGATGATCAAAACACTGATGGAGATCAAGCACAAGGTGATGAAAATACATCAACTATTGATCCATTACCAAAAGAATGGAGGTAGCTCATGGACCCAAAAGAACTATTATAGGTGATCCATCTAAAGGGGTAAGTACTCGATCATCTCTTAGAAATATTTGTGATTACTTAGCTTTTGTGTCTCAATTGAACCTAAACTATTGAGGAGCTGAATGTGATAGTAATTGGATAAATGTTATGCAAGATGAACTTAATCAATTTAAGGACAATGTTTGGACACTAGTAGATAGGCCTTCAAACACATCATTATTGGCACAAAGGGTTTTTCAAAATAACCTTGATGAAAATAGAATAGTAATTAGAAATAAAGCTAAACTAGTTGCCAAAGGATACAATCAGGAGGACGGATAGATTTTGATGAAACTTTGCTCCTGTGGCTAGACTTGAGGCAATTAGGGCTATTGTTGCTTTTCTTGTTTCATAAATTTTAACTATATCAAATGGATGTTAAAAGTACCTTTTTAAATGGATAATTGAAGAAGAAGTTTATGTTGAACAACCCCCCAGTTTTGAAAGTTCTGAATTTCCAAATCATGTTTATAAACTTCATAAAGCTTTATATGGATTAAAACAAGCTCCAAGCTTGGTATGATCGTTTAAGCTCCTTTTTGCTGAAAAATGATTTTACTAGAGGTATGTAAATAAAACTTTGTTTTTAAAGAAAAAGAATAATATCTTGGAAGAGCAAAAAACAATGTACCATTTCTCATTCATCGACTGTAGCTGAGTATTGAACTATGGCCCTTATTACATATGAGATTACATGGCTACATTTCCTCTTACATGATTTTGGTATCGCTTAATTTTTTCCTACTCTCTTGTTTTGTGATAATGAAGTTGTTCTTCATATTGTTACAAATCCTATTTTTCATGAATAAACTAAATACATTGAGATTTATTGTTCATTAAAAGGTACAATGAGGTTTAACTAGTGTTGACTCCGTTATTGATTTTGATGATACAAATGGTTAAGTATAAGTTGAGTACTAATGATCTCCTTGAGTGTATTTTTATAGAAAAAGGTGCTCACAAATTTGAAGAAGTTTGTTTGATTGAAGAAGCCAAGTTTATATGAAAGAATTGCTCAAAAAGACTTGGACAATCAAAGGTTGCTTGAATGGTTAATTGAGTGAAGTATAATCTATTCAGCACACTGTTCAGACTTTCTGTGAAGATTTCAGTAAGGTGTCGACTCAAAGTGTCAACACATGATACCAAGTGTTGACACATGGAAGTGAAGTGTCGACTCAAGCCGGTACGCAAAGAATGGCTTAGATGGCACGACTGAAGTGTCAACACATGGACTTAAAGTGTCAACTCAAAGTGTCGACACATGATCAGCTCATCGCCTAAGATTTTCAAGCCACGGAACTTGCTGAAAATGAAGAACTACAGAAGTGCCGACACATGGAGCAAAGTGTCGACTCACCTAAGGAAGTGTCGACATATATGAGATTTTCAAGAACCAGATTGAAGATTTTTGAACTGGGTGTCGACTCATGAAGTTTAAGTGTCGACCTGAAGTATCGACTCATAGCCTGAAGTGTCGACACATGGAGTTCTAGAAACAGTAACGGCTAGTTTTTCAAACACAGAACTCGATCCTTTTGCCCTCCAATGGCTAGTTTTTCAAGTCTAACGGCTACAAATGGATTTGAGCCTTGGAAAGGTATTATATACTCTAAATCAAATCAAAAGCATATTATAAACATTATTCATGAAATGAAATAGAAGCATTCAAGAGAGAAGAAAAGAGAGCATTCACTCCTATTCATTGAAGATTCAACCACTCTCAAGCAAAAGCAAGCCTCCAAGCATTCAAGAGCCTTCAAGAGCATTAAAGATCAACCATTCTTGAGCATTCAATAGGCTTCAACAAGTTCAAAAGCATCACTACATCGAGCTTCAAAGAGATACCCATTTTTTATTAGAAAGCTTATATTGTTCCTCTACTTCAAACTTTATTTGTTATAAGGATTCTTGGTTAGCCTATTATAAACCAAGAAGGTTATTGGTGAGCCTTAAAACCATTTAGGTTCTTGGTTAGCCTGTAAAACCAGTGAGATTTTTGACTTGTTGGCCTTGTGAAAATAAGTTGGATTTTTGATTAGTGAGGCCACAAAACTAATCAACTGTAATCGGTGGAGATTATTATGAATTTCTAAGAAAATCTTGGAGAGTGGATGTAGGTGCATGGATAGCATCGAACTACTATATTTCTTGATCTTTGTGGTTGATTGTTCTCTCTACTTGCTCTTTATTTCTGCTGCACTTTTACTTAAGAGCATTACATTTGATTCTAATATACCTTGTTTAATTATTGAATTGGATTACATAGTTGTGCATTGCATCAAGTAAATAAGTTTTAGAGATCCAATTCACCCCCTCCTCTTGGGTTGCTTACTGGGCAACAAGTGGTATCAGAGCCCTGTTCTCAGTATATAGGCTTTACCACCTTGAGTAAAGATCTATGGCAGCCCCTATTGGTACTAGCATAGTTGAGGGTCAAGCCTCAAATAGACCTTCATTTTTCAATGGATCAATTATACATATTGAAAAACTAGGATGAGAATTTATATGCATTCTATTGATTATAATTTATGGAGAGTTGTAGATAAAGGTCCACATATTCCTTCGATCTTGGTTAATGTTTTTCTATCCCAAACTCAAAGAGGATTGGGATGGACATGACATTAAGCAATCTGAGATCAATGCTCAAGCAATGAATCTCCTTTATTATGTATTAGATCCTAGTGAGTTTAATAGGATATCTACAAGCACTTCTGCCAAAGAAATATGGGACACTTGAAGTTACCCATGAGGTTACCGATCAAGTGAAGAATACTAAGGTGAACATGTTAGTGCATACTTATAAAATGTTTCGAATGGAACCTAATGAGTCAATCACTAACATGTACACCAGATTTACAAATATTGTAAATGGTATGAGAAGTCTAGGAAAAATAATGTCTAACGCTGATCTTGTAAATAAAATTCTCAGGTCACTTCCAACATCGTGAGATCCGAAGGTGACCATAATTCAAGAAGCAAAGGACATTGATAAGCTACCTTTAGAGCAACTGGTTGGATCGCTCATGACTTATGAGCTGAATTTGAAATAAAAGTCAATGGAGACAAAAAGAAAAAGGGGATAGCATTCAAATCAAACATACAAGAAGATTCCTCAATAGATGAGTCTGAAGAAGAAGAAGATGATGAAGGTGAAGAAGCCCTCCTTGCTAGAAAATTCAGAAGATTCATGAAGAGGAGGAAGTTCCTTTACGAAGAAATATCAATCAAAAGAAAAGGAAAAGAGAAAGAGAAAGAAAAAGAAAAAAAATGAGAAGGAAATACCAACATGCTTCGAGTGCAAGAAGCCAGGTCACTACATGTTTGATTGCCCTCTCCTCAAGAAGTCAAGGAAGAAATTAAGAAAGAAAGCAATTGGACACCTGGAGTGATAGTGAAGACTCCAGTTCTAAAGAAGCCAAACTGAAGTTACAAATCTTTGTCTTATGGCACATCAAGAGCAAGATGAGGTAAATTCCGACACCGAAATAGATTTTACTTTTGATAAGCTTAGAAATACTTTTGATGAACTTATGCATGATTATAAACTAATTTTATTAAAATAAAAAATTGAAAAAGCATGCAAATAGTTTTCTATTGAAAACATTCTTTGCTAAATGAAGTTAATGATTTGAAAACTAAATTAGATGTTCTGGAAAAGAAAACAATGCTTTGATAATGAAAAATGAAGTTTTGAAAAGACCCAAGACTGTTATTTCAAATGGTGATCTTTTAAAAAAAATATAGATTTGGTATTAGAAAATATATAGTACAAAAATGAACTTGATAAAATGAAGCCATTTGTTAAGAAATTTACTTATATTTCAAAAAAACTGAACTACTTTTGAATAGCCAAAGAGCCATTTTCAATAAAGCAAGATTAAGCTATATACCACAGAAACAACAAAAGTATTTTAAAAACTTTTTTATCCTGCATCTTCTAGCATAACATGTTTTTTTGTAAAGCAAGGTCATAAATCTTTTTAATGCAATTTTAGAAAATCATTCTTTTGGAAAAGTCTAGGTTCCAAAAGGAACCATTTTAAGTGCTAACCCTAAAGGACACAAGTTAGCTTGGGTACCTAAAAAAAGCTTGATTTTATTACAGGTGTGTCTTGCAACCAAGGAGAACAAAAGACTTTGGTATCTTGATAATGGTTGCTCAAGGTACATGACGGGAGATGTGAAGCAATTCACTTCTCTTGAAGCATTGAATCGAGGGAGTGTAACCTTCGAGGATAATGATAAAGGAAAAATCATTGGTATTAATAAGGTTCACATAATTCCTTCTAGTTGTATTAGTAATGTACTGTTAGTTGAAGGTTTGAAGCACAATCTTTTAAGTATTAGTCAGTTTTGTGATAAAGGTTTTCAAGTCATTTTTAAATCATCTTATTGCATGATTGCTAGTCTGGATATAAATGGAGTATAATTCATTGGAAAAAGACATGAAATATTTATTTGGTAGATTTTGATGATCTATCTTTGCCTAATGGAGATGCCTTTTTGCAATGAATTCTACTAAAGATGAGACTGTTCTTTGGCATAGAAGATTAGGGCATGCTAGTATGTATCTATTTTCAAACTTTGCAAAAAGAATTTAGTTAGAGATTTACCTGAACTTTGTTTTGAAAAAGATAGAGTTTGTCAAGCATGTCAATTTAGAAAACAAGTTAAAAACCTCTTTCAACCTAAGGCTTTGTAACTACTAGTAGACCACTAGAACTACTCCATATGGATCTCTTTGAACCAACTAGAACATCAAGTCTAGGAGGCAAAAGATATGGATTAGTCATAGTGGATGATTTTTCGAGATTTACATGGGTTTTTCTTTCTAGCACATAAAGATGAATCATTTTCTATATTTATAAAATTTTATCGAAAGTCTTAATAAAAAGGTATTTCAATTGTTTGCATTCGCAGTGATCATGGAACTGAATTTGAAAATCAAGATTTTGAAAACTTTTATAATGAAAAAGAAATTAAACACATCTTTTCTGCACCTAAGACACCTCAGCAGAATGGGGTAGTAGAAAGAAGAAATCATACTTCGAAAAAAATGGCATGCACTATGCTTTGTGAAAATGATTTACTAAGTATTTTGGGCTGAAGCTATTATATTGCATGTTATATTTTGAATCGAGTTTTAATCCACCCTATTTTGAAGAAAACTCCTTATAAACTTTGGAATTAAAGAAATCAACTCCAAAGTATTTACGAGTTTTTGGTTGCAATGTTTTATCTTAAATAATGGAAAAGATAATCTTGGAAAATTTGATGCCAAGTTTGATGAAGGTATCTTTTTTGGATACTCTACATCAAGTAGGGCATACAGAGTTTTTAATAAAAGAACCTTTGTTGGCTCTCCTAGTGATTTTGATGAATAACAATACCTTGAGTACATATTGTATACTAATGTTTACTTTCAATCATGAGTTTTTTAGGAAGCAAGCACCTTAATTCTCAAAATTTAAGTATCATGGCATGCCGTGGCATGGAGCATTTTTCATAATTTAAGACATCTTCTTCATGCAAAAAGGGCTCTTACATGTTCAATTGCTGATTATTTATGGTTCATTTAAGTTTCAAATTGATGCTTGTGTCTTTGCCTTTATTTGCACTTGATTGTGAATTTTTCAGAACCAAGTGTCGATACTTCAGCATTTGGCATGTAGAAAAACTCCTTGGCACGCCAAGTGTCGACACCCAGGACTCAAGTGTCGACACCTGAAACTCAAGTGTCGACACTTAAGTTTCCAAGTGTCGACTCAAGGCCTGAGACTTTTTGAAAATATAAACTTGGCCATGGAGTGTTTGTGTGTCAAGTGTCGATACCTATGAATCAAGTGTCGATACTTGAAAGTTCAAGTGTCGACACCGGACAGCCAATTGTCGACACCTGACAATCAAGTGTCGACACTCGGGTTCTAACAGGCCTAACGGATCTATTTTTCTGACTTACAGAAATATCTTTTCAAGCTCCCAATGGCTAGATTCGATGCTCAAATGGTCACAAATCATTTTTTAGAAGTTTTTCTTTGTATTTAATCTTCACCAACTTCATTCTTGAAGTATTGAAGTCCATTAAAGCTAAAAAGCCAAGATTCTCTCAAGAACTTCAAGAGCCATTTAAAGTTTGATTCCCTGAAAAAGCTTACAAGCCCATCCTTACATCATTCCAAAAGAAGAGTTTGAAGAATATTTCAAGGAGGAGACAAGACAAAGCATCAACTTGAGCTTCAAAGCTTCTATTCTACTCTCAAGAAAGTTTATCTTATTTTTGAAATTGTATATCTGATTTTATCTTGTTTTTGACCTTGCTTTCAAGGGTGTATTGAAAGAAGGTTTTGTTGTGTTTGTTGGTAAGCCAAAGGGACAAAACCAACTAGGGTTAACTTGTGAGCCCGAAGACAAAACAAGTGTGAAGGTTTGTTGGTGAGCCTAGGTGAAAACCAACATAGATTTTGACTTGTGAGCCTTTTGAAAAACAAGTCGGCTATAATCTTGGTTGGATTATAGTGAAATTTCCAAGGATGGCTTGGAGAGTGGATGTAGGTGCTAGGTTTGCACCGAACCACTATAAACATTGTATTTGTGTGTGATTGCCTCCTCTCTTTCTTGCTCTTTGTTTATTACAATCCATTTATTGCTTTCTGTTGCATTTAATCTAGTGCATTGAGTTTATTACACACAAACACCACTAGATTTCACATTATTGCTTTAATTTTTTTTAAAAGACCCGATTCACCCTCTCTCTTGGACTCCATTTCTGGGCAACAAGTGGTATCAGAGCACCGGTACTCTCTTGTAGGTCCAAGGATCTTGAGTAAAAGATCATGGCAGCCCCAATAGGAATGGGTGTTGTTGAAGGTCAAGCTTCAAACCGTCCCCCACTTTTTAATGTCACAAATTACACATATTGGAAACATGCATGCGCATATTCATTCAAGTAATTGATTATAATCATTGGAGGACAATCATAAAAGGTCCTCATCAGCCTACTATGTTGGTTAATGGCATTCTCACTCCAAAAATGGAAGATGATTGGGATGAAAATGACATTAAGCAAATAGAGCTTAATGCTAAGGCTATGAATGTTGTTTTGCTCTCTTGATCCAAGTAAATTTAATAGAATATCTAATTGTCTCTCTGCTAAGGAGATTTGGGACACACTTGAGGTTACCCATGAGGGTACACACCAAGTAAAAATAACTAAGGTTAACATGCTCATTCATACCTACGAAATGTTTAGAATGGAACCTACTGAGTCTATTAGTAGATGTATGCTAGGTTCACAAATATTATGAATGGCATGAGAAGCTTAGAAAAAATTATTTTTAATGGTGAACTTGTAAACAAACTTCTCAGGTCTCTACCGGCTTCTTGGGATACAAATGTGATAGCCATTGAAGAAGCCAAGGATGTCAACACTCTTCCACTTGAGCAATTATTGGGCTCACTGATGACTTATAAGCTCTCCCTCAAGCAAAAGAATGTGGAAGTTGACAAAAAGAAGAAAGTAATCGCTTTCAAATCCACTGCAAGAGAAGAATCAAGCGATGACTCTGAAGAAGATGATGAAGAAGATAAGACGGCTCTGACGGCAAGAAAATTTAGAAGGTTCATGAGGAAGAAGAAGTTCAACGTCAAGAAGAAACTCCTGAAAGGTGAGCCAAGTAAAGAGAAAGATAAGGAGCAGCCCACTTACTTTGAATGCAAGAAATCGAGTCATTTTAAGATGGACTATCCCTTACTCAAGAAAAGTAGATGAAAATTAAGAAAGAAGGCCATGATGGCAACCTGGAGTGACAGCAAGGACTCTAGCTCTAAGGAGAATAGCAGGAAGTTGCAACTTCTATCTGATGGCGGATCATGACAAGGTACAATTTGAAACTGAGAATGAATTTACATTTGATGAACTACATGAA
The DNA here is from genome assembly GCA_021397845.1 of Areca catechu. Classification (NCBI taxonomy): domain Eukaryota; kingdom Viridiplantae; phylum Streptophyta; class Magnoliopsida; order Arecales; family Arecaceae; genus Areca; species Areca catechu. The sequence goes on along the minus strand of CM038051.1, from coordinate 111,432,966 downwards.
GTTGTTGATGAGTTAGTTATAGAATTTCAAAAACTAAAGTCAAAACATAAAGATTTGAAAAGCAAAATTTGGATTCAGTCAAAGCAAATAATAAATTTTCAAACAAAAATGATTGTCTACTTCTTCAAAATAAAAATTAAATGATAAAATTTCTATTCTTGAAAAGGAGAAAGATGTTTTGAAAAAGAAAAGCCTTTCAGCTTCAAGTAAAAATATTTCAAAACAAAATAAAGAAATTTTGGATGAAACAAAAAATATAAAGAAGAAATTGAAAAGTTAAAATCTTTTGTAGATAAATTTACATACAGTTCTGAAAAGTTAAACATGCTTTTGAATAATCAAAGGGCTGTTTTGATAGAGCAGTAGGGTTTAGAACTCAGAAGAAACAAAACTTTTCAAAATTTTTTTTATGCCTGCAACTTCATCCATTACTTGTTATGCATGTGGTACTATAGGACATAAATCTTACAAGTGCAATAAAAGAAAATTGAGTAACATTAAGAAAGTTTGGGTTCCAAAAGAACCAATGCCACTAACCTGAAAGGACCCAAGATGACTTGGGTACCTAAAATCTATACTTGATTTTTATTGCAGGTATGCCTTGCAACCAATAAAAGAAGAATGTGGTACCTCGATAGCGTTTGCTCAAGGCATATGACCGAGATATGGAGCAGTTCTCATCACTCAAGTATCAAAATGGTGGCAATGTGATATTTGGTGATAATGGAAAGGACAAAATTATTGGTATTGGTAAAGTCCATATCACCTCCTCTACTTACATTAATAATGTATTATATGTTGATGGTTTGAAACATATCTTGTTTATATTAGTCAATTTTGCAACAAGGGTTTTAAAGTTGTTTTCGAATCTTCTATGTGCATTGTTTCTAGTTTAGATGACAATGGCATCAAGTTCATTGGTCATAGGCATGGCAATATTTATATGGTTGATTTTGATGATCTTCCTATTAAAAATGGTCAATGCCTAGTGACAATGGAAGCCAAGATCAATGAAACTAGTTGGCTTTGGCATCGTAGACTATGACATGCTAGTATGCATTTGATTTCAAAACTTATCAAAAAGAATTTGATAAAAGATTTGCTAAAACTCAGTTTTGAAAAAGACAAGATTTGTAGTGCATGTCAGCTTGGAAAACAAACCAAATCCTCTTTCAAACCAAAAGGAGTAATCTCTACATCTAGACCCTTAGAGTTGCTTCACATGGACCTCTTTGGGCCGACTAGAACATCTAGTTTGGGAGGTAAGAAGTACGGTCTAGTTATTGTAGATGATTTCTCACGATTTACATGAGTCATGTTTTTAGCATATAAAGATGAAACATTTTCATAATTCATTAGATTTCATAAACGAGTTCCAAATGAAAAAGGTGTTTCAATCGTATCTTTGAGAAGTGATCATGGAACCGAATTTGAAAATGCTGATTTTGATAAATTTTGTATTGAACATGGCATTCATCACAATTTTTTATCACCTAGGACACCTCAACAAAATGGGGTGGTAGAAAGGAAAAATATAACTCTTGAAGAAATGGCACGCACCATGCTTTGTGAAAATGACCTACCTAGATATTGTTGGACGGAAGCCATAAATACTGCATTCTATGTTTTAAATCGAGTTTTAATCCGACCGATTTTAAAGAAACACCATATGAACTTTGGAATGGTAGAAAACCTTCAATCATTATTTTTTTGTGTTTTGGATGCCGTTGTTTCATTTTAACAATGGTAAGGATAATTTGAGCAAATTTGATGCCAAATCAGATGAGGGAGTCTTTCTAAACTACTCCACATCTAGCAAGGCATACAGGATCTTCAACAGAAGAACATTTGTTGTTGAAGAATCCATACATGTGGTATTTGATGAATCTGACCATAAATCTTCTAGAAAAGAAAATGTGCTTTCTGATGAAACAGGTACCAAGAAAACTGAAAGTGTGAACAACGAAGAACCTACCAAGGAACAAGAAGATGATCAAAACACTGAAGGAGATCAAGTACAAGGTGATGAAAACACATCTACTGTTGATCCACTACCAAAAGAATGGAGTTATGCTCATGGACACCCAAAAGAACTAATTATTGGTGATCCATCTAAAGGTGTAAGTACTGGATCATCTCTTAGAAATATTTGTGATTATTTAGCATTTGTTTTTCAAATTAAACCTAAAACTATTGAGGAAGCTGAAAGTGATAGTAATTGGATAAATGCTATGCAAGATGAACTTAACTAATTCAAAAGAAACATTGTTTGGACATTAGTAGATAGGCCTTCAAATACTTCAATTATTGGCATAAAATGGGTTTTCAAGAATAACTTGATGAAAATGATATTGTTACAAGAAATAAGGCTAGACTAGTAGCCAAGGGATACAATCAGAGGAAGGGATCGATTTTGATGAAACCTTTGCTCCTGTGGCTAGACTTGAGGCAATTAGGCTATTGTTGGCTTTTGCTTACTTTAAGAATTTTAATTATTTCAAATGGATGTTAAAAGTACCTTCTTAAATGGTTTTATTGAAGAAGAGGTTTATGTTGAACAACTGCCTGGTTTTGAAAATTCTGAATTTCCAATCATGTTTTCAAACTTCATAAAGCTTTGTATGATTTGAAACAAGCTCCTAGAGCTTGGTATGATCGTTTAAGAACTTTCCTGCTCAAAAATAATTTTGCTAGAGGTATGTTGACAAACCTTATTTTGAGAAAAAAGAATGATTGATATCTCTTAGTAGTACAAATCTATGTAGATTATATCATATTTGGTACTACTAACGAATCTCTTTGTCAAGAATTTGCAAAGTTAATGCAGGGTGAGTTCGAGATGAGCATGATGCGAGAACTTAACTTCTTTCTCAGACTCCAAATAAAGCAAACCAAAGAAGGAATCTTCATCAACCAAGCAAAGTACACAAAAGAAATACTCAAGAAGTTTGGGATGGAGAACACCAAGCCTTTAGGTATCCCTATGAGCTCATCTTATAGACTTGACAAGGATGAATCAGGTAAATCTATTGATCAAAATTATATCGTGGCATGATCAGTTCATTGCTATATCTTACTACCAGTACGCCAGATATCATGTTTAGTGTATTTATGTGTATTAGATATCAGTCTAATCCTAAAGAGTCTCATCTTTTGGCTGTTAAACGCATACTTAGTAATCTATCTGGCTCAATTGAAATTAGTTTGTGGTGCTCTAGAGATTCCTCTTTTGAATTGATTGCTTATTCTGATGCTGACTTTGCTGGGTACAAACTTAATCATAAAAGTACTAGTGGAACCTGTCAGTTTCATGAAGTAAATTTGATCTCTTGGAGTAGCAAGAAACAGAATTCAGTTGCTCTATCTATGGCGGAAGCTGAATATATAGCAGCTGGAAGTTGTTGTGCTCAAATCCTTTAGATCAAATAACAACTTGAAGATTTTGGCATTAAACTAATTAAGACACCTATAAGATGTGACAATACTAATGCAATCAATCTAACTAAGAATCCTGTGCAACATTCAAGAAGTAAACACATTGAAATAAGACATCATTTCATAAGAGATCATGTACAAAATTCTAATGTGGAAATTGAATTTGTGTGTACTGATGACCAATTAGCTGATGTGTTTACCAAACCTTTGAGTGAAGAGAGATTTTGCATGATTAGAAGAGAGTTAGGTATCATAAATCCATTCTCATAGAACTCTCTCAATTTCCATCCTATCCAAGTTTTTTTTTAACCAAAAATTACTTATATTAAGCCCCAAAATGCCTTTAAAAATTTTTTAGATTTTTTTTTGGATTTTCTTGGCCAAGTCGACACTTGAGTTTTAAGAAGTGTCGACACTCGCGGAACTTTTTGTTTTTTTAAGGCAGACCAAACAATTTTTTATTTCATTTTTTCCCCATCTCTCTCAAGCATCAGCGGTCCCCCAAGCTCCACCAACTTCCAAATCAACCATTTCCCTTTTTATCCCAACAAAAAAATAGGTATTTCCCTCTCTTTTTCAATAATTTCAAACCGTGGAAGCTTAGGTTTAGTCTTTTTCGACCATTTTAAAGCATTTCAATCAGATTTTCACAAGTTTTGATTCTTTTTTGAGACTCCATTTAGGAGGAATCAAGCTTCAATGCATTCCTTTTGGTTTTCCTTTGGATTTCTGATCGATTTCTCTCTATTTCCATCCATTTTTGGGAAAAATCACTGTTATATTGATTTTTGACCGAAATTTCGTTGGGTTTTCATCTAAAATCAGGTTTTCTAAAATATGTATTGCATTTTTTTTCTATTTTGGGAAGAATTCTAGTGATGTTTTTGTGACATGTTACCCTCATTTCATCCACCTAGCTGTTTAACCTAAAAACCCTAAATTGTTTTAACCTAAATCCCACTTGTTTAGCTAAAATTGGTTTACTAAGTCTTAAGAGTTTTATTTTATACATTTTTGCATATGTCTTTCACAACCCAAACATACTTTATACATTTTGGATTAAAGTCTTTTTAACCTAAATATGTTTTGTCACGTCTCCACTTTTCGAACTTATTAAAGTTTTTTTTTACCCTTGATTCTTCGTGTTAAAGGTATTTTACAAACCTAAATTCATTTTTAATCCCAATTTTTTTTTAAAACTTATGTTAGTATATAACTAGAATTTCTAGTTTAGAAAGCTTAGTTTCCTTTAGCCAAACTAGTTCTCAGCCTAGTTAAATCCGTCCTTCCTAGTTTACACTTCTTCAACCTTTCTTGGTCAGTTTGCTGTGATGGGGTCCAAGGAAAAAGCTTGCAGTTAGGAAGAGACCTAGTCAGGGTACAGAGAGGAGATCCAAGGCTAGACAGGATACTGGCCAGGCTAGCAATTCAACAGCACCGAGTTCCCCCCTTGTAGAGAGGATGGCAAGGAAGGTAGTAGCCTCAGGAGGAGAGTCAACCTTGCTTTCTTTGATCGGTACCATTTTTCTATTCGTCAAGTACTCACAGATGCAGGTCTAGTACCCTTCTGTACCATGCAGGAGAAGTACTACCCTCATATAGTGAGGGAGTTTTACGGTGCCATGGATTGTCGACGACTTCTTTGGACCACTACTGTCAGAGGAGTTTAGATATCTTTGATAGAGGAGTTGTTGAGCAGGGTCTGGGAGATGCCCCATCGGGAAGTCAGTGTATTCACTGTAGAGGATAGAGAGACTGCGTTCAGGTGCATCCTTGAGTGAGAGGATGTTCGCGGAGTGACGGTAGTCACTGTGAACTAGCTATCATTGGATATGCGCCTATTACACCACATCACCGCACGCATTCTTCTACCGAAGACAGGGAGATTCAATTTTATTATAGAGAGAGAGTTGATGGTGATGACCAGCCTGACAGAGAGGAGATAGATTGACTTACCATCCTTGATGCTTGTACATATGCGTGACGCTGCAACCCAGAAGCATCATTGCCTGCCATACGGTATGGGATGACCCGACTTTTAAAGCTTGTGGAGTTTTTCTAGAGGGGGAGTTCCCCAAGCAGATTCTATATACGGACATCTACGACGAGAGGTCACTTCACCGCATGGGGTATCGATTAGTCACAAGTCGATGGGCTCGGAGGGAGTCTGGCCAAGAGCTAGATGAGGAGGACGAGATTCGAGAGGCAGAGGCTGGGCCATCTAGGCCAGCTAGCACACCTCCTCAGGACATTCCAGCATCAGTGGCAGAGTCGGTGACACCTTCTACTACTCCTTCGGCACCTCCTCCTTCATCGACTAGTTTATCTTTTGAGGAGCACACCAGAGAGTAGCTCGCAGAGGTACGGAGCGAGATTATTGGACTTGGAGTTCGGTTGACTCAGATGCAGATCGAGCTAGAGGACTTTAGAGCCCATACTACTTCTAAGCTCACTGAGCTACGGTGATTGGTGGAGACTGGTTTTGCATGCATGGAGGAGCTTTTCAGATCTTTTGCAGTCCCTGTAGCTCCACCAGCTAATGATGATGGATATGATGATGGCGGTGATGATGGACATGATGGTCATGATGATGGTGACCATGCTGATGGTAGTGAGGACAGAGGTACTGATATTATTCACAGAGATAGTGACAGTGACAGTGATGATGGCACTGATAGATATGAGATTGTCAGCCATGATCCTCCAGCTACCCCTACAGCTCTTCCACCAGCTGACTTGGTTGATTCCACATCGAACTTTATCACACCTACTGATCTTCTTTCACCCCCTTCCACTAGATCGTCTAGGGTTGTACCCTCTCTAGGACCTTCAGGCTGCACTAGGAGTCGCCGGGCTTTAGCCCAGGGACCTCCTAAGGCTTTGGTTCCTAGGTCTAGGATTAGTGTTCCACTTACTCTTGAGATTCCGTCTGATGAGGACTAGCCTCACAAATGATTTATGATGTATGTTATATCTTGACTATTTCTATTTACTATCATTGACTGTTGATGTATCTTGGTATCATTGTATGTTTCAGTTTTGCTGATGAATTAGCAAAATTTTGTAACTGAAAACTTCATATTATATATATATGTGTGTGACTCTTTGATACTTACATTATTTTCCTGATTGTTTCACTGTGATTGATATGCTTAAATTAATATAATACTCTTGCCATTTTGGTTCTGATACTTGATAATGTTCACTTTGAAATCTTAGTTTAATGCTCTTGAGCTCTGATAAATTCAGCTGTGATTGAATTTACTCCGTTACTTTTTGTCGCCATGCTTGTTTTGAGGGGGAGTTTACTCCCTTTTCTAATGACTGACAAAAAGGGAAAGTATGATTAATTATTTGTTTATGTAATTTCCAATTTGATCTGATACCAAAATTGTATATTGCTTATTCTAATTAGAAATTGTCTAACTAAGGGGAAGATTTATTCTTCCTAACTATGCAAGTTGTGGTTTATATGAGCTTAAAATCATATTCATGAAATTTCATATCTGAAATTTGAAAATTAGTGTTAATTTACCCAAGGTTTTGTCATCATCAAAAAGGGAGAGATTATTGGCTCTCCTAGTGATTTTGATGAATAACAATACCTTGAGTACATATTGTATACTAATGTTTACTTTCAGTCATGAGTTTTTAGGAAGAAGCACCTCAAATTCTCAAAAATTAAGTATCATGGCATGCCATGGCACGAAGCATTTTTCATGATTTAAGACATCTTCTTCATGCAAAAAGGGCTCTTACATGTTCAATTACTGATTATTTATGTTCCATTTAAGTTTCAAAATTGATGCTTGTGTCTTTGCCTTTATTTGCACTTGATTGTGAATTTTTCAGAACCAAGTGTGAAGTCAAGTGTCGACACTACAACATTTGGCACGGCAAAAAACTCCTTGGCATGCCAAGTGTCGACACCCAGGACTCAAGTATCAACACTTGAAACTCAAGTATCGACACTTAAGTTTTTAAGTGTCGACTTAAGGCCTGAGATTTTTTGAAAATATAGAACTTGGCCAATAGAGTATTTTTGTGTCAAGTGTCGACACCTTTGAATCAAGTGTCGACACTTGAAAGTTCAAGTGTCGACACCTGAAAGCCAAGTGTCGACACTTGACAAACAAGTATCGACACTCGGGTTATGACAGGCCTAACGGATCTATTTTTCTGACTTGCAGAAACATCTTTTCAAGCTCCCAATGGCTAGATTCGATGCTCAAACAGTCATAAACCATTTTTTGAAAGTTTTTCTTTGTATTTAATTTTCACCAACTTCATTCTTGAAGTATTGAAGTCTATTGAAAGCCAAAAAGCCAAGATTCTCTCAAGAACTTCAAGAGCCATTTAAAGTTTAATTCCTTAAAAAAGCTTACAAGCCCATCCTTACATCATTCCAAAAGAAGAGTTTGAAGAATTTCCAAGGAGAAGACAAGACAAAGCATCAACTTGAGCTTCAAAGCTTCTATTCTACTCTTCAAGAGAGTTTGTCTTATTTTTGAAATTGTATATCTGATTTTATCTTGTGATTTGACCTTGCTTTCAAGGGTGTCTTGAAAGAAGGTTGTTGTGGTTTGTTGGTAAGCCAAGGGACAAAACCAACTAGGGTTAACTTATGAGCCCGAAGACAAAACAAGTATGAAGGTTTGTTGGTGAGCCTATGTGATAAAACCAACATAGGTTTTGACTTGTGAGCCTTTTGAAAACAAGTCGGCTGTAATCTTGGTTGGATTATAGTGGAATTTCCAAGGATGGCTTGGGGAGTGGATGTAGATGCTAGGTTTGCACCGAACCACTATAAACTTTGTATTTGTGTGTGATTGCCTCCTCTATTTCTTACTCTTTGTTTTGCAATCCATTTATTGCTTTCCATTGCATTTAATCTAGTGCATTGAATTTATTACTCACAAACACCACTAGATCTTCACATTATTGCTTTAAATTTTTTAAAAAGATCAAATTCACCCCCCCTCTTGGGCTCCATTTCTGGACAACCTTGGTTGTAGAGGAATCTGTACATATTATTTTGAAGAATCTACTAACAAATTGATGCGGCACGATGAAGAGAATGCAATCTAAATGATGGATTGAGAAATGAGAGCAATGAAGCCTATTAACAGGTACTAAATTTCAGATCAAAAGTACTAAGGTAAAGCTATGGAAGGAGCACTGAGATTTGGAACTTACGCCGTGATGTAGTTATTTAAATCCTAGAGAAGATTAGGGCTAATGAATATTTAATTTAAACCTTAGCAACGATCTTCAATAACTCAAACTTAAGAGATTAGGAGGTGTTATTTACCCAAGATGATCACTTCCTAGTAGATCCATTGAAGATCTTAGACGAACTAGCCCTGAATTGGAAGATTGGCATTCCAAAGAAACTAGTTTCATTCAACATTGATCTTTGGCAAGAGAACCCTTTCTTGAACTCCGAATCGTAGAAGGATCCTACACAATGAACGGGTTAGACTGGGACCAATTTGAAAGATATCAAAACAAAGAAACCAAACAGGCAAGGAAACTTCGATGGTGGCATGACGACAGCGGCACGGGGAGGTGGCGGTACGGCTTTGCTCTCCAGTGGGTAGCAGGCAGCGGCAACGTCATACTTATCTATAGTAGGACTAGAGAAGATTTTTTTTTAGATGATGCGGCAAGCATATGATTAATGTTTTGAATATGGTTTGTAGAGCAATGAAACCTAATTACACTAGCATTGTACTCATCATAATAAGAATTAAGGATTATAAGAAATGGGATTTTTACTTGATTAGACACAATCCTAAACAAAGAAGGAAGAAGATCTAGACAATAGGGGCTAATGATTGTGGACTTACCTTGATGAGCTTTCCAACCTTCTTTTGATTCATACCTTGAAACTACCAACGCTCAGAACTGAAGAACCTGGATAACAGAGATCAGAACCCTGGACTTGGAGCTTCAGCTTGTTGGTTCTTTGTCAAGGTGAACCCGGTTCACAACTCAAAGACTTCGAAGGACCCTGCACATAAAGAATAAGAGTTAAGGAAGAAGAAAGGCATGCATATGGAAGGGATGGAAAATTTGTGAGGAAAGAAAGAGATTTGAGATGGCTTGGCCGACTCCAAGGCCTTCTTCTTGACTTGGGCGTTGGATGCTTGGAAGAGAAATAGTTTGGTGTGGAAGAGGGGCTTAGAGACAATCACTCAAAATAATAAACTTCAATTCAACTTCAACTTTCATTAATCTCCAAAAATCAAATCCCTTTTACAATGGGGCATCCAAGGCTTTTTAATAGCCTTACAAAACTTTTGAAATTTGAAAACTTCCCAAATTGTGGAGGATTACAAGGGAGGTTGGAGGATATGGGGCCTTGTTACATGGGATAAGGAGAAATTCATGGAGATTGGCCGGTTTCTTTGAATTTAAAATGCTTGGTCGATCTCCCCTTTAGGCGCCCATTTGAAGGTGACGTGGCTGATGATGTGGCATCCCTGGTGGCTGCTTTGTTGGCATGGTGATGTGGAATTCCAGCTTGGTGGACCAAGGTCTTGATTTGGAAGCTCTAAGAGGTTTGGTGAACCTCAACTTGAAGTAGCTTGGACTTGATTTAAATAAACCTAATGAAACTCTAATTGAGTTCTTATTTGAACCCAGATTGAGACAGGACATAATTACAGGACTCGATTGGACATAATTACAGGATTCATGAAATTGAAACTAAGTAATTACAGGACTCTTGAAAGTAAATTTCCCTTTACAAGAAAAATTTAACCTAGTGATCTTCGATCCAAAGTGGAATCAGGTTAACCTTAATTGAGTGGGATTTTATTCTGCTTCTGCTTCTGGTGTCCACACCAATTAATAATTGACGCGGGACATGACCCCGAATCAAGTTTTATTCCAAGGAAAACAAATCGTTGGTCGTTAAGAAACGATCCTAGGCTAGGTTGAACTAAAACCCAAATTATTTTTTCCTAAATATTTTTTTTATTCAAATAAACATATTTTTTCCATATTTTCTTTTTCTTTTTATTCAAATAACCTTTTTTCATATTTTTTTCTATTTTTTAAATTTTTTTTCTCATGTTTTTTTTCATTTTCTCACGGTTTCTTTATTTCTTTTTTTACTATGCTTGAAATCGGCTCCCAACGTCAATTATGCTTCTCCGACCATGCGGAACGCCCAGAGCAGGGATTCCGATTGGGGAAGGGATGTCACGGTGGGATTCTCGCCGGCGACGGTGGCGGCATGACGGCAGCAGCACGGGGAGGTGGCGGTACGGCTCTGCTCTCCAGTGGGAAGCGGGCAGCGGGCGGCGGCAACGTCGCGTGAATCGGGCAGAGATGGCAGGGAGCAGCTTCGGGAGGATTTCCAGTGGGGCTTCACCAGCGGTGGTGCTGGGTGGAGGCAACAACAGGTTGCACGGGCGGAGGAGACGGTGGAGGCCAAGGAGGTCTGCGACATGGGAGGAGATCCGGATGGCCGGGGTGGTGGATGGCGGTCTTGCGATTGCCGGATCCAATCGGGCGGATCGGAGAGATCTGTGCGGTGGTCGTTACCGGCTCGGTCGGTGGTGGCCAACGGTGACGTCCGTGGGAGGAACCTAGTGGTTGACCGGTTGGGAGTGGAGGAGATGGCGGCAGCGTCGGTGCTGTGAAAGATTTCACAGGGGTCCGGAAGATTGATGGTTCTCTAAGTTCGAAGGAGAAGGAAATAGAAAAGAGATCCAGGGGAAGAATCCAGAGAGAAGAATCCAGAGAGAGGAAGAAGAAATACCAGAAGAGAGAAGAAAGGGAGAGAATAAGAGAATTCAGGAGAAAAAGCACTAGAGAAAGATATTCAGGATAAAGAAAGGAGGGGGAAGGGAGTCGGGACACACCCAGACATTTTCTCAAAAAAATTTTTTCATCACTAATTTTATTCATCAAGAAACATGTTCTTAAATAAACCTCCGAAAGAGATCGGAACAAATCTTAAAACTGATAAGATCCTTCTTAAAATAACCAATAAGATAAATCCTAAATAAATAATCAAATCCAAAAATAAATTTTCAAACAATTGAGATAATCCTAATATCCTAATATCCCAATCAAATCTCGAATTTAATTATGCTGGATCGCATCGGGATCGGTGCTGATGATGACTTCAAGATTCGTGCTCATCGACTCCAGGATCTTGGGCCCTAGGGTTGGGCTGGGCTGGGCTGGGCTTCAGGGCTTTGGGCTAGGCTTCTAGGTTGGGCTTCAGGCTTGGACTGGACTAGGCTTCAGGTTCTGGGCTGGGCTTCTGGATTGATCTGGGCTGCTTCAGATTATGGGCCGATGTCCCCATTATTTCTCCTGAGGTGGGGAGAACTCGACTCCGTCTAGTCAAGCTTCAGCAATCTTCAAATTGATGCACTTCTGACTCCGATGCACCACGTGATCTACAGACTAAAAATTTTTATAGAAATAGTGTAATTAAAATGATTAACCTAACATAACCTAAACCTGGCTCTGATACCAAATAATTGACACGGGACATGATCCCGAATCAAGTTTATTCTAGGAAATCGGATCATTGGTCATTAAGAAACGACCCTAGGCTAGGTTAAACTAAAACCCAAATTATTTTTTTCCTAAATTATTTTTATTCAAATAACATATTTTTTTCCATATTTCTTTTTCTTTTTATTCAAATAACCTTTTTTCATATTTTTTTCTATTTCTTTAATTTTTTTTCTCACTTTTTTTTTTCATTTTCTTACGATTTCTTTATTTCTTTTTTTTTACTATGCTTGAAATCGGCTCCCAACATCGATTATGCTTCTCCGACCGTGCGGAACGCCCAGAGCAAGGATTCTGATCGGGGAAGGGATGATCACGGTGGGATTCTCGCCGGCGATGGTGGCGGCATGACGGCAGCGGCACGGGGAGGTGGCGGTACGGCTCTGCTCTCCGGTGGGTAGCAGGCGGTGGCAACGTCGCGCGAATCGGGCGGAGATGGCAGGGAGCAGCTTCGGGAGGATTTTCGGTGGGGCTTCACCAGCGGTGGCGCTGGGTGGAGGCGGTAACAGGTTGAACGGGCGGAGGAGACGGTGGAGGCCAAGGAGGTCTGCGACATGGGAGGAGATCCGGATGGCCGGGGTGGTGGATGGCGGTCTTGCGGTTGCCAAATCCGATCGGGCGGATCGGAGAGATCTGTGCGGTGGTCATTACCGGCTCGGTCGGTGGTGGCCAACGGGTGACGTGACTCTTGGAGGAACCTAGTGGTTGACCAGTTGGGAGTGGAGGAGATGGCAGCAGCGTCGATGCTGTGAAGGATTTCACAAGGGTCCAGAAGATTGATGGTTCTCTAAGTTCGAAGGAGAAGGAAATAGAAAAGAGATTCAGGGGAAGAATCCAGAGAGAAGAATCCAGAGAGAGGAAGAAGAAACCAGAAGAGAGAAGAAAGGGAGAGAATAAGAGAATTCAGGGAGAAAAAGCACCAGAGAAAGAATATTCAGGATAAAGAAAGGAGGGGGAAGGGAGTCGGGACACACCCAGACATTTTCTCAAATAATTTTTTCATCACTAATTTTATTCATCAAGAAACATGTTCTTAAATAAACCTCCGAAAGAGATCGGAACAAATCTTAAAACAACTGATAAGATCCTTCTTAAAATAATCGATAAGATAAATCCTAAAACAAATAATCAAATCCTAAAACAATTTTTCAAACAATCGAGATAAATCCTAATATGCTAATATCCCAATCAAATCTCGAATTTAAATTATGCTGGATCACATCGGGATCGGTGTTGATGATGACTTCAAGATTCGTGCTCATCGACTCCAGGATCTTGGGCCCCAGGGTTTGGCTGGGCTGGGCTGGGCTTCAGGTTCTGGGCTGGGCTTCTGGGTTGGGCTTTAGGCTTGGACTGGACTAGGCTTCAGGTTCTGGGCTGGGCTTCTGGGTTGATCTGGGCTGCTTCAGATTCTGGGCCGCTGTCCCCATCACAAATCCTCCAGAAAAGAGAATACATCTGATGAATATGTAGGTGCTGACAAGCTTTAAAAGTTAACACTGAATGATCAACCTCCTCAGCCAAGTGAAAAAGATCAAGATAAAGGTGAGAAAGATGAAGATATTCCACAGCACCAAGATCTACCTAAGGAGTGGAGGTATGCTCATGGACATCCTAAGGAATTAATTTTATGTGATCTATCTAAAGGGGTAAGAACTCGAGCTTTAATTAGAAATGAATGTGACTATATATCTTTTGTCTCTCATGTTGAGCCTAAATATTTTGAAGAAGCTTAAAAAGATCCTAACTGGATTAATGCCATGCAAGATGAACTAATTCAGTTTGATAGAAATATGTTTGGACATTAATAGAAAGACCATCTAATATTTCCATTATTCGCACTAAATGGGTATTTAAGAATAAATTAGATGAAAATGGAATTATTGTTAGAAATAAAGCTAGGCTAGTTGCTAAAGGCTACAATCAGGAGGAAGGGATTGATTTTGATGAAACTTTTGCTCATGTTGCTAGACTTGAAGCAATTAGACTATTATTAGCATTTGCTTGTTTTATGAACTTTAAACTGTTTCGAATGGATGTTAAGAGTGCTTTTCTATATGGTTTTATAACAGAAAAGGTTTTTGTTGAACAACCACCTCGATTTGAAAATCATGCACATCCTGATCATGTTTTTAAATTACACAAAGTACTTTATGGATTAAAGCAAGCACCTAGAGCCTGGTATGAAAGACTCAGCAAATTTTAATTGAAAATAAACTTTCCAGAGGCCATGTTGATAAAACATTATTTTTGAAAAAGAAAGATAGTGATTTATTAGTGTACAATATATGTTGATGATATTATTTTCGGTGCTACTAATGAAATTCTTTGTCAAGAGTTTGCTAAATACAGGGTGAGTTCAAGATGAGCATGATGGGAGAACTCAATTTCTTTCTTGAACTCCAGATCAAGCAAACCAAAGATGGAATCTTGATCAACCAAGCTAAGTATACAAGACAAATTATAAAGAAGTTTGGGATGGAGACTACTAAATCGATAGGTACGTCTATGAGCCCCTCTTGTAGACTTGATAAAGATGAACATGGTAAATCAGTAGATCAAAAGTTATACAGAGGTATAATTGGCTCCTTACTGTACTTAACTACTAGTAGACCAGATATAATGTTCAGTATATGCATGTGTGCTAGATATCAGTCTGAACCTAAAGAATCACATCTATTGGCTGTTAAGCGCATAATTAGATATCTATATAGTACTATTGATATTGGTTTATGGTATTCTAAAGATTCATCTGCTGAATTAATTGAATATTCTGATGCTGACTTTGCTGGTTGTAAGTTGGATAGAAAGAGTACTAGTGGTACTTGTCAATTTCTTGGAGTTAACTTAATCTCCTGGTTTAGCAAGAAACAAACTTCAGTTGCACTATCCATAGTTGAGGCTGAGTATATTGCAGCAGAAAGTTGTTGTGCTCAAATCTTGTGGATTAAGCAACAACTTGAAGATTTTGGTCCTTTGGAATCAAGTTGACTAGTACACCTATAAAATGTGATAATACCAGTACTATCTACTTGACCAAAAATCCAGTTCAACATTCTAGGAGTAAACATATTGAAATTAAACATCATTTTATCAGAGATCATGTAGAAAATAATGATGTTGTGCTTGAATTTATTAGTACTGAATTTCAATTAGCTGATATTTTGACTAAACCTCTTTTAGAAGATCGGTTTTGTATGATTAGAAGAGAGATTGAGATCATTAATCCTTTTGATTAAATTTTTCCTATCTTTGACTTAAATCAATCATATTTGCATCAATCATTGCTAATTTTGTTGAATTTCATTGAATTATCCTTGATTTTGATCAAATCTTCAATCTCTTATTTTTCAGTTTTTAAGTCGATGTGTCGATACTTGAATGTGTCAACACATTCATGAGTCGATACATGAACGATAATAGACTGAGAATAAGGGCATTCTAAAGCATTTTTTTCCCATTTATTTTCTTCCCTCTCGAGCCGACGCATGCCCTAAGATACTCCTCACTCCTCCTTCCCTCTATTTCATGATTTAAACCCTCTGATTCTTCATTTGGAGCACTTTGTTGTTCGGATTTTGCTACATTTCGGCTTCCATTTATAATTTGAGCCCTGGAAACCCTAGGTTTTCCCTCCAAACTTGCCCAAATTCTTATTCTATGTAATGGGACCCCAAAAACAAGTAGTCCATCTCCGTCATCAGTCCAATCAGGAGGAAGAACAAAGAATGAAGGCCAGACACGAGGCTAGAGCTCCAGATCTGCCTGCACAACCTATTTTTGTAGCTTCTAGCCGGATGAGTTCAAAGACCGTCATTGGGGGACGACGAGTAGACTTCAGTTTTGTCGACCAGCAGCACTTCAGGATCGGATAGTGGATTCGAGGGGCTGGTTTGACATCTTTTTGCTCACTGAGTGAGAGATATTAACCCGGCTTATTAGGGAGTTTTATGGATCACTAGCCCATGGGTCTGATGGTTGGATGGCTCAGTGAGAGGCCGGGATATCCCAATTTCATCAAAGACATTAAGCAAAGTTTGGGACATTTCGATGATTGGATCAATGGTGGACAGCCTGATGGATAGAGTGAGTGGTCTCCAATGTATCTTCGAGTCTGATATTTTGCCTAAGGGAGTCACCGTACCTACATCTCATCTGTTAGCAGAGATGAGATTATTACACCATATTCGCCCAGATACTTCTGCCGAAGACCGGACTCTTCGATTACATCACTGAGCGGGAGTTGCTAGTGATGGTCTCATTAGTTCAGTGCACACCCGTCTGCCTTCCCGTGCTCATGGTTCACCTGATGATGGAAGCATCGACGAGTCAGCGACTCTACTTGCCCTATGGGATGGGGTTGACTATGCTGTTCAGGGAGTATGGCATTAGCTTTAAGGTTAAGCCCTTTCACATGCTACTTCATAATGATGTGTATGATATCAGGTCATTACACAGGATGGGTTATCATCTGTTCTGAGGCCAATGGAGACGGAGAATATCTAGTCAGGTCGATGATAGAGACGAGGACGATGATGCTATAGAGGAGAAGCGCATCCTTTCCGGTGAGGCAGGATCTACAAAGAGTCAGCCTGAGATAGCAGCACAACCAAAGGCTACATCTCAGTCTGAGCCTACTACTTCAGCACAGCCTCAGCCAGTTCAGACGGAGACTCCAGGAGTTTCAGATAGCTTATTTGATAGAGTTAGATGCATTGAAATAGACATTCTGATCATGAGACAGCGTCTTGACTGCTTCATAGCTGAGACCAGAGAGAGCCATAGTGGATTGAGTGATGGCATCTCAGCTATACTGACCGCACTGTCTAGACCTTCAGTGGGTACTCTAGTTGCTGATAAAGCTCCACCTGCTCCTGCACCTGTTGTTGATGATGATGGAGATGATGAGAAGACTGACTCTAATGGATTCAACTTCCCAGATCTGATTCAGAGCCAGTGGTGGAGGTGACGGCAAACTTCCCAGGAGTCCTACTCATGACCCTTCTAGTTCACCTACCTAGACTCCAGTCCTATCTTCTCCTCCTTCTAAATCAGTGATCATATTCCGATTCCTATACTTTCACCAGTTATTGATTCTCCTGTTGTTCATTCACCTGTTATTGATTCACCCATTATTGATACACCCATGATTGACACTCCTATCATTGATTCGCCCATTACTGACTCACCCATTCATTCTTCAGCTGATACACCTATCTTTGATACACCTATCATATCATCAGCTGATACACCTATTTTTGATACACCATCTATTGATACTCCTACCATTCATACATCCTCACTTATCCGAGAGCTTGGTTTTTACACACCTGGCTTTCAGTATCTTAACTCCGGTCCATCTTTTGATCATACACCACTTCCGGTAGTTGCAGAGACGTGGACCCGATCTGTTATGTTCCTGTGGAGGACATTGCTTCCACCTCTAGTGCTCCAGCCAGAGGTCGAACATATGCTCGACGCAGAGGACGTGGTCGTCATACCCCTCCACGATCGACCAGGACCTAACTCCAAGATCTCAGATTGATGTGGCCTCGAGCTCGATCTTTTACTGATACAGGACCGATTGAGATCGGATCATCTTTTGATGATGATGATATGGATGAGGATTAGGATATCTATGTATTTCTTAGATAGTTTACTTTTGTGCATCTTTTGTATGGTTCTTTGTTGTACAAATTCTGACTTGAAATGAAATATCATGTTGTACTTCATGTTTGTGATCTTGAATGAATGAAGTGGTTTAAATTTTCTTGGTATTTCATTGTCTTTATGAATGAATGAATGAACTTTTATATTGCACTTCAATGCTACATCTTGAATGTATTGCCTATTTGTCTTCCTACCTTTTAATGATAACAAAAAGGGGGAGTAGTCAGATTAAGTATAAATGTGATAAGAGTATTTGAAAATTTATTTTGAAAACTTGAATTGGAAGTATTTACAAATTCCTTATATAAGGGGGAGCAATACTGTGTTTATATTGAAAATCCTTTTTGAATTGAATTTGATCTTAAATTCCTTCTTTGAATATTTGAAAAGATATTTACAAACTATTTTATGGATCATCAATTCAGGGGGAGCCTTGTTTTATTGCTGAGTTTTGTCTCTCCTAAAATATGTTTCTTATAGAGTATCACGATACATGTGTTTATGTCTTATATATCCCAAAGTTCTGATACTCTTATTCATTATAACAAGCTTTGACATTCTTAATCATGATATCACTTTTGTTTTGATACATCATATCATTATTGCAAATTACCTTGATACACTTGATACATTTATCTATGCAGCTTGATGAATCTCTTAAATGCTTTTATGCAATTTATACTTAAAGATTTTGTCATTATCAAAAAGGGGGAGATTGTTGACTCCGTTATTGATTTTGATGATAAGCAAAACGATTAAGTATAGTTGAGTACTAATGATCTTCTTAAAGTGTATTTTTATAGAAAAAGGTGCTCATAAATTTGAAGAAGTTTGTTTAATTGAAGAAGCCAAGTTTACATGAAAAGAATTACTCAAAGAAGACTTGGACAATCAAAGGTTGCTTGAATGGTTAATTGAGTGAAATATAAATCTGTTTCAGCACAAGTTCAGACATTTCTATAAAGATTTCATTGAGGTGTAGACTCAAAGTGTCGACACATTGACACATGATACCAAGTGTCAACACATGGGAGTGAAGTGTCGACTCAAGCCAGTATGCAAAGAATAGTTCAGATGGCACGGCTGAAGTATCAACACATGGACTTGAAGTGTCGACTCAAAGTGTCGACACATGGATCAACTCATCGCCTGAGATTTTCAAGCCACAGAATTTGCTAAAAATGAAGAACTGCAGAAATGTCGACACATGGAAGCAAAGTGTCGACTCAAAGTGTCGACTTACTTGAGGAAGTGTCGACACATATGAGATTTCCAGAGAACTAGATTGAAGATTTTTGAACTGGGTGTCGACTCATGAAGTTCAAGTATCGACTTGAAGTGTCGACTCATAGCCTGAAGTGTCGACACATGGAGTTCTGGAAATAGTAACGGCTAGTTTTTCAAACGCATAACTCGACCCTTTTGCCCTCCAACGACTAGTTTTTCAAGTCTAACGGCTAGAAAATGGATTTAAGACCTTGGGAAGGTATTTATATGCTCCAAATCAAATCAAAAGCAATATTATTGAACATTATCCATGAAAATGAAATAGAAGCATTCAAGAGAGAAGAAAAGAGAGCATTCACTCATATTCATTAAAGATTCAACCACTCTCAAGCAAAAGAAAGCCTCCAAGAATTCAAGAGCCTTCAAGAGTATTAAAGATCAACATTCTTGAGCATTTAAGATGCTTCAATAAGTTCAAAAGCACCACTACATCGAGCTTCAAAGAGATACCCACTTTTTATTAGAAAACTTATATTATTTCTCTACTTCAAACTTTATTGTTGTAAGGGTTCTTGGTTAGCCTATTATAAAAAAAAGGGAGGTTATTGGTGAGCCTTTGAAAACCAATTAGGTTCTTTGTTAGCCTGGAAAACCAAGGGAGGTTAGTGGTGAGCCTTAAAACCATTTAGGTTCTTGGTTAGCTTGTAAAACCAAATGAGGTTTTGACTTGTTGGCCTTGTGAAAACAAGTTGGGTTTTTGATTAGTGAGCCCGCAAACTAATCAATTGTAATCGGTGGAGATTATAGTGAATTTCCAAGAGGATCTTGGGGAGTGGATGTAGGTGCATTGGATAGCACTGAACTATAATATTCTTGGTCTTTGTGGTTAATTGTTCTCTCTACTTGCTCTTTCATTTATTGCTCTTTATTTCTGCTGCACTTTTACTTAAGAGCATTACATTTGAATCTTAGTACCTTGTTTAATTGTTGAATTGGATTGCATATATAGTATTGCATTGCATCAAGTAGATAATTTTTAGAGACCCAATTCATCCCCCCTCTTGGGTTGCTTACTGGGCAACAACTAGAGGTGGCAATTGAATTGGGTCATACATATATGGATCAGGTCAGATACAGGTTGGATCATAAAAGTCTCTATTACGGCCGTAACGATGACGTGGCGGGTCTCAGATTTCGTCAGGCGTGATTCGAGCCACGTGGAGTTTTTTTGGCCAAGTCAGCCGTGGCTCCCCCACGTCCGAAGTCAAGCTCGGCCCGGGCCCCCGGCCGCTTCGCCAGGTGACACCTGAACATTACCACCTCGGCCGAAGTCTAGCTCGGTCCGGGCCCTCCTGCCGCTTCGCCAGGTGTCCCACCCAGGAGGGGTCCACCTCGACCGAAGTCAGTGGCTCCCCTGCTCCCTCGCCAGGTGGCACCCTGAGACGGTCCCACCTCGGTCGAGGTCGAGGCAAGCCCCTTCGCTCCTTCGCCAGGTGGCGCCCGGAGACGGGGCCACCTCGGCCGAAACCGAGCATCCTTCTGTCGCCCCGCCAGGTGTCCACCCAGGAGGGGTTCACCTCGGCCGAATTCGGTAGCTCCCCCGCTCCCTTGCCAGGTGGCACCCAGAGATGGTCCCATCCCGGCAGAGGTCGAGCCGGGCCCCTTCGCTCCTTCGCCAGGGGCGCCCGGAGACGGGACCACCTCGGTCGAAGCTGAGCGTCCTTCTGCCGCTCCGCCAGGTGTCCACCCAGGAGGGGTCCACCTCGGCCAAAGTCAGTGGCTCCCCTGCTCCCTCGTCAGGTGGCACCCTGAGACGGTCCCACCTCGACCGAGGTCGAGCCGGGCCCCTTTGCCAGGTGGCGCCCGGAGACGGGACCACCTCGACCGAAGCCAGGCATCCTTCTGCCGCCCGTCAGGTGGCCACCCAGGAGGGGTCCACCTCGATCGAGGTAGGCCAGCTCATACAGAGAAGGTCACGAAGAACGGAGGCGCGGGCTCCGAGGTAGCCCCTCGAGCCGTGCGCGCCGCCCCCCAAGAAAGGCGCCCCGTACGGATGGCGGCGGCACGCGAAACATCACTTACACCGGCCCGACATGTTTCACAGTCAAGAGACGTGGCTCTGACAAAATAGGATCCGATAACGGACAGCGCCGGTGCCTGGAAAGGAGAGCGCTCACGCTCGGCCCGAGGTCTGGTCAGCAGTCTGGCCAGCGCCCCCCTCCCTTACTCTTTCCCTGCTGGGCTCGGCAAACGAGGCCGGAAAGCCGCCCGGCCCTCTGAACCAGAAGGGGAAAGAGAAGGGGACGGAGGGAAGGAGATGAAAGCAACAAGGGAGCCTCCCAGGAGCGGAAAACGAAGGGGCGACGGGAGGAGATAAAAGGAAGGAGAGAATAGACGACAAGGTAAGCGAAGCAAGTAAGAAACAAAGGCTGGAAACTCCGCTTCAAGAGCAAGATCCGAGGTCCCAAGAGGGGGTCGCTTGGCGTGAGCTCGGCAAAGGAGCCCAGCCGGGTTTCTGGTCTCTCTGGCACCTTTCTTGCTAGCACGTTCTCTAAGTCTGGAACTCCTTCAGGGGCCCGTCCTAAAGAATCTATTCCCTCTCGCCATCTACTAACTTGACCGTCGGAGCTCCCTCGCCGGAATCCGGCCAGGGTTTTCTGACCTTGCCTTGCAGGTTCGGTCCAGCTAGGAGGCCCCAGAAGCGAGACGGTCTAGTAGGATCGGCGGTTCCGAAGCACGAGCACGGCGGCGAGATCGGCAACAGTCTCAATCTAAACTCAAACTATTATTAAATGGGTTATAATTTAAAACCAAAACCTATATGTTTAATAAGCAGGTAACCCGATTCTACTCATTTGACCTATTTATTAAAGGAGTAACAAGCTAACCCAACCCGACCCAACCTGTTTAATATGTTTAATAAATAAATAATATATTTACCCAATTCAACCTGATCCAATGTGTTTAATTAATAAATAAATAGGTTAAATAGGTTACCCAACCAGCTCGACTCGATCCAAAAATTAAACGAGTTAAATAGATCGACATAAAAAACTTAAATCGACACTATATTAAATGGATTAATGGTCAACCCATTTATAACCTGAATCTATTTATCTTAAATCCAAACCTATTATGGTGGGTCAAACGTGCATTAGGTTGACGAGATAAATCATATTTTATCATCTCTACTTAATACATCCCTTTTCTACATCTACCGAGCGCCAAATTACCGATATCTTCAAAGTCTATGGCAAAAGATCAATTTTCTTTTCTTGAAAAGAAAACTAAACATTCATGATCCTCATCACTAACTGAGAAGGAGTATTAAAGAATATCATAAAATATCAATCGTATACCATATTAGTAAACATTAAAAAAATGTTGAAGAATATCAAAAAAGATTATTAAATAATATACCATTTTAGAAAGTATCAAAGAAATTATTAAAGAATATCATACAATATCAATCAATATACCATATTAGAATTATTAAAAAATATTGAAGAATATCAAGAAAAATTATCAAATAATATACCATTTTAGAAAGTATCAAAGAAATTTCTATAATACATATCATATGTGTTAAAATCATGGAATTCTAACTCTATTTATTTTTTTATCCTAAAATCATGAAATTTGATTTTCTAAATATCTATATTTTTGTGTATATACACCATTCTGGTAAATGCAAAATCATAACAATTTTTTCTACTCAATTTTAATAAAGGACAAGAAAAGAAGAAAAAAGAGTGAAGTATGCTGGGGGGGACTTGTGCTAGATAGCTATTTGTAACCGCTTTGAAATATATTCATATAGCTTTAAATAGCAGTAATGGCTATGGTTGTCACAAAAATATACTAAAAATTGATATAAATAGGATCTCTAAGAAGTAACATCACATTCATGTGTTGCATAGCCAACAATATCTGTAGTTATTTTTCTTTATTACATGGTGAGAAAGGTTGACTGCATTGATTAAATTTTGTAGGATCATTTTAGATAATTAATAGAGAACGACCAAAACTGAACAACCAAATTCTAGCACTATTTTTTTTTTGGAGTATTCTAGATACATATATATGGATGTATACATGTGCATGCTCACATACGTGCATGTATGCGTATATGAACTTACTATGATTATGTATGTCCCACAAGTCTGTGGCATAATACTTGAATCCAAGACAATTAATTGCTAAGCAGAGAAGTGTTACAGTTAAGTCACCTGCCTGCAAAACAAAGAAAGCCTATAGTTCATCAGATTATGAAATGGTCCAAGGAGCATCATGCTCGACCATCTTCCTCGCTAAAATGCATTGAATTTACTCAATACAATGGACACATGATTAAAAAAACTGATCTCCACCTTTTTTCAAATAATGAAATTAAAATATACATGGAACCCGTCTTTGGCCGTCTATTATATTCTAAGTCTAGTCTAACCTAATTTTACAAAAAGTAATTTACCAGCTTTTCAAATCCTATAATAACCTCACCTAGACTTTTGCCTTATACCATGCTAAACCTCTATAAAAACAGAATTCCAACATTGCTAGACTTCACGAACAAGAAGTCCGAGATAAAAATTGTCTTGAAATTGAGATCTCTGTAATTCTATGCAAAACTTGTCCGATATCTCTAACATCCCCAAATTCATTGTGATTTTGATGTCACAGCAAAAGATGAAAACTTATTTAGACCAATAATATAACAGAATTTTTTTTTGGGTACAATATATAACAGATATCTTAGAACAACAAAGAGTTTTTTTTTTGGGGTACAAATATAACAGATAAATTTAAAATAATTTCAGGCAGGAAACATGTTAGTATGATCCATGGTTGAATCTTTCCAAACTCGCATTTAAAAATCTACAGTAGCGATATGCATTATAACCAGTTACGATGAATTTCTACCAAATAAAAACTAGTTACAAGAAATATTTAAAGACCGAGAGTACAGTTTTTGAAAATATTATAGCTAAATAGCTCACGATAAATACTTATCAAAAAATATATTATAGATAAATAGCTCACTTGCACTGGTTTCCCATACGCCCAAACTCAAATTTCCTGGAAGTCTGTCACAAAACATCTGCTACCTTATTTTCTTCCTACTGTTGGCTAAGATTCCAGTTAAATTAGAGACTCCAGACACCTCTCCGTAGCTTTGTTCCAGTCAACCTTTTTGGTTCTCCCCATTCTACAATTCCCTCCCCACAGAATCGTCCTTAGAACGTATATGAAAGAGCCAAAAAACCTGTGAAATATTTAGGATGAAAGCAAATTTATCAGGCTTACTTTTACATTTTTCTTTCCGTTACAAAATGGAGCGATATCCTCACTCTTAAGGCATAACCAGGTATTTTTTCTATATTGGTACCAAATACCCGGTTCCTTTACAAATGGAGCGCCCCAACAAAATTATTCCTAGGTGCTTTCATATAATCAATAACTACCCACACGTAAACAAGGGGAAAATTGAAAGAAACAAGAGTTAATGTCTTTTACAATAGTTTCTACTCCAAAGCAGCAGATAGAAGCAACGCACACACACAAAAAAAAAAAAACAAAACAAAACAAAAAAAAAGAAGCTTGCCGCTGCAACCAAAAATACACAATATAGAAACATCTCCATGAAAAAATTGCCAGCCTCCAATCAGAGTCAACTAACAACTTTACATTGATCTTTAGATTATGTAGATTTATATAGTACCTAGCACCTTTTTGTTCACAATATACTTGAGTTTGATGCAATGTGTACTGAATCTGGTACTTGAGCTTCCGCTTACCAAATTATTTTCAGAGCGCACTAGGATGACTCTCTCTGCCAGCCCAAGAACAAGCTAAAATGATACAGGATTGCATAATATATAGCTGCATGAACTATGCAAAATGTGTCTAACCGTGAAGCTATATACTTTTCTTTTCCTCTGTATTAATTGGTTCTCCAGAAATGAGACAAAGTAATCAAAGATTTTCTCCCAAATTTCCATCCTGACCTGCAACAGAAAGATCTAGCAAGTGAGAGAGAACAAAAGATGATGAAACTAGATTCTGACATCCAATTATTACCATATGATTTGTCCCCAAGTCGGACAGTATGTTTGATTGCATCTGTAAATACAGAACAGGGTCCATCCTATGCTGGGGGCAGAGAACGCCTGCAAGTTGGACATTCCATCTTTATATCCATCCATCTTTGCAAGCAGCCGAAATGGAAGAAATGATGACAAGGTGTCACCTGCAGGAAAGCAAGCCTACTGAGTCCAACTTTCTTCAAGAAAACAACGGAAAAGTTAGTCTTATGTCTATCTGTGCTATTGAAGGCAGAGGTTCCTAAGTACCATGTAATCATTTGACCACTGTGTAAGGTCGATTGCAGTCATGCAAATGACACAATCAGTAGTTCGAGTCGCATCACTCTCAAGCCTCCTGTAGTAGCTATATTTCTCAGGTAGAATCTGCCGATAGTTGACAATGAGATTTTAAAAAATAATTACATGAAGAATGTAATTGTATTAGAACTTCATACTTTCTGGATATTAAGTACCGTTGAAGCTCCAGAAACTAGAAAATTTTGTTTATAAATTTCCATCACTGAACATATCAATCATGTATGATAAACCTTTCTAATGGAGAACTGTCTCTTAACATGGAATCTATACACACGTAGGCGCAAATATAGAAAATTAAAGAATTTTATTTTCATGCGCACTCTAGAACTAGAATTTTGTTATAGGAATTCTTATTAGGATTTTGGCTTGTCTATATAAATCTATGATTATGTTATTAAGAGTTCCACTTGAATTATTGAGATTATGTTCTTTCTCTGCCTTCCTCTCTTCTCTCCTAATTCTCCTCCTCTTCTCTCCCCTCTTTTCTTCTCCTCCCTATCCTGCATCAATTTCATGTTACAATAAACCTTGATCCACCACCATTGCCTAGCATCTTTGATGCCCCCTCACTGCTCCTCTGCTACACCATATCAGAGCAACCTCCAGGACATCGCTGCTTTCATAGACCAACCTTTCACCTCTTCCTCTTCCACATCTACAAGAACCCTGCCTTCTTTCCAATCAGGAGAGTATGATTAAATATTGTGATATCAACTTACTCTGATATCAGTGTTTATGGTACCAACTGCACTGATACCATTCTCATCGGGGGATCACTCATGCAGAATACAGATCCTCGTTTCCAGGATCACGATTGTTGGTGTCGATGCTGCAGGAGAAGAGTAAAATAGAAGGCATAAACAATTTAGGGCATTCAAGTTTTACTATGAGAAAAATAAACTTATAAGATTGGAAACTTCCACTCTCAACCTCGTACAAGTCTCTCAACAAAAAACTCTAAAATCCCTCTCACAAGCTCTTAACTTAGCCGATCTTCGGAGACTCTTCACCACTCTTTTGATCCTCACACTCAGCTTGGTCCTTTGCCCACATTTTTATAGCCTCTGATGCGAGAAGAGCATCTCACCAGGAGTCCAACAATCAAAACCGCGTCCAAATCGAAGTCCTCTAGCTTCTTCAATTCACAATTGAACTCCAAATCAACTCTGGCTATCGATCACACTCCATGCCGAAAATCGTGTGAAAATCTGCTGATAATGCTCGAAATTGCGCCGAATCAAACCTCGGCCATCTAATCTATATGTGTGATCGATGCTTCGCCATCGATTGCACGTCTCTCGCACCTTATCCATCGATGGACCATATAAAAATTCGTGCACGGCATACACAATGGAAAGAGGGGGGCTAGTTAGGCCCGGGTTGGTGTCCACGTGTGCGCTGTGCTGGGCCGCATGCCATGAGGGCCTATCATGGGCTTCCAAGTTTTTTTCTTTAGACTTCTTCTGTGTGGGCTTTACACTGGGTTTTGGACTTCATTAAAGGCCAAATCGAGGCACAACACCTAACAACCTCCATCTCAACTTGATATTCGGCCTCCACCTAACTTTAAGAGCTTCTTCGTAGGATTTCGTCCCTATACCTTGCACGAACACTCCCTGATCATGGATGGGCAAATATGAAGTTGAGCCAAGCCACTCGATCTCATCTCCGTCACGTGCTCTGCTCACCTCAACCTAAGACCTGTTCGAAAAAGCCTCCTGCAAAAATAAAAACTTCACATTGTGACGTCGCCTATCGTCCTTCCGAGTTTCTCGTCTCGTGCCCGATCGACCTGCTCTCGGAGCTCCACCTTGTACTGGACTTCTATCTGCACCAAAAACTCCACCTCGCACTGGACTCCCTATCAAGAAATAATGCCCTCGCTTCTTTCCCTTATAAAGATCCTACTACCATACAAGACCTTTAGGATTCCATCACCAGCTCTCCACGTGTAGCGTTTAGTCCAGTTTGCTGAGAAAAATTAAATTCTTACAAAAACTATGTATCGGACCTGTCTAGTTTCTTCACTATCCTATCATCTTTCAAGTTTACTATCCCAACGATCTCGATCACATAGCTCGATCCATCTGACAATGGATAGCACCCTTTACTCTAGAAAGTTGAACAGCTCCTCTCTGTAACAGATATGTTATGGACATGCAGAATCTAAAATCCATTGAAAAGAAAATACATCATCGATATCATGAATACATTAGTGATGTATCCGTTATCGCTACCATCGACCATCACTATAGTAGTCATTCGATCTTTTGAGTTACGGGCAATCTCTAACATGATACCATAGCTCACCGCACCGATAACACTTGATTTTGCTTGCATCCTTTGACCTAGACCACCTACATTGCAACCTTCTGTCACTTCGCCTTCTGCCGCCTACTTCAGAAACTGTCAATGCTGAGTTTTCACCTGAACTTGAAGCCTGATTCTTCCATCTGAAAATCTTATTCTGGAATAACATCGAGATGACCTCCATCTTGATGGTGTTCTTTTTCACTAGAAAAGCAATCATCAAGGACTTGAAGGATTGCAGTAAGGATGACACCAAGACCAACGTCCGGTCTTCTCAACTTCTTTATCGATAATGAGATCAATGAGGATCCTCTAAAAACTACCGAGGTGCTATGCACGCTCTGCCCCTCAGTCATCCACAGCTGATAAAACTGCTTCCACAGGAACAGCATATTGGTGAAGAACTTCGTCATGTACGATTCCTCGAGCTTAATCCATAACGCCATCAGAAAAGTCTCTAGCAGTACATGAATTACCACCTCATCCGCTAAATACAAGTGGATCGTGCTCACTACCTGCGCATTTGATGCCGCTCCATGTTTTCTCTTCCACGGTGGCCAGCCTTCTCGCATATAAGAACGTTGATCAGCCCCTGCTGGATGAGCACATCTTTTATCCTTGCCAAAGAAAAATTGTTCTTCCTGTCAAACCAGCTGATCTCTAACTTGATTGCACCTATCCTCTCCATCTTTGATCTCGATCAACACGATCAATTAAAATACTAATATCAATTATTGTAATATCAACTTGCTCTGATATCAGTTGTTGTGGTACCACCTACACTGATACCACTCTTGTCGGGGGATCACTTGTACGAAATACGAATCTTCATTTCTAGAATCATGATTATCGATGTTGATGCCACAGGAGAATAAAATAAAATAAAAGGCACAAACTATTTTGGACAAACAAGGTTTCACTATGAGAAAATAAATTTACAAAATTAAAAACTTACTCTCAACCCTGTATAAGTCTCTCAACAAGAAATTCCAAAATCTCTCACAAGCTCTCAACTCAGCTACTCTCTGAAGACCCTTCACCACTCTTTGATTCTCACACCTAGCCTAACCCTTTACCCATATTTTTATACCTTTATAGTGAAGAGCGTCTCACCAAGAATCAACGGTTCAAACCGCATCCAAATCAGTCCTATAGCCTCTCCAATTTGCAGTTGAACTTCATATCAAACTCATGGTCGTTGATCGTACTCTGTGCCAAAATTAGCATGCAAATAAGCTGATCATGCATGAAATTGTCGGATCAAACCTCGACCATTTGATCTATGCATGACCGACGCTCAACCATCGATCGCACGTCTCTCATGCCTTATCCATCAGTGGAACACATAAAAATTCATACATGGCATATACAATGGAAAGAGGGGGGTTGCTTGGGCCTGGGCTGCCGCGCGCCCACTCACGCACACGCTTGCCTGGGCCTAGGGCATGCGCCATGCGGGCGGCACCTACAGGCCTGCCATGGGCTTCCAAAATTTTTTTTTCTTTGGGCTTCTTCTATGTGGGCTTCGCACTAGGTTATGGGCTTTATCAAAGGCTAAATCGAAGTGCAATACCCAACAATTAAGGACCATCCATTAATAAAGAATCTAGGCACACTCATATTAGGCACAAATATAGAAAATAGAAAATTTTATTTTTATATGGATTCTAGAACTAGAATTTTGTAGACTTAATTTGACTCTAATATTTTATTTTTATGCAGACTCTTATTAGATTTTGGGTTGCCTGCATAAATCCATGATCATGTTACTGAGAACACAGCTTGTATTATTGAGATTACAAATTATAGAGATATCCTTCTTTCTCTTGCCTCCTCTCTTCTCTTCCCTCTTCCCCTCCCCCTCTGTCCTGCATCACTTGCAGGCTATGCATTTGTTTTAAGAAAAAATTTCTTTCTCAAGGTCAGTCCTATCACTGTCATAGCAATGTCAAGTCTTAAGTACTACCTAGCTCTATTGCACTGCCTTGCTGTTGATAAATAATTGTCTTTGGGCATAAGCATGTGCATTAGAAACGAAAGTAACAAAATGAGAAGAAAACTCAAACCTGATGAGGAATAAACCATCGAGAACCCAGGTAATGCTGAAGGAGGAGAATTGATGCTTGCAATCCCAAGAATACTCCCAAAGATATGCACCAATTTGTGTCGACCTCAATACGCATAAAGTTGCTCGGACAGCCAAATATGTATAATGGAATTGCCAGCCGAGTGAGAGTCATGCCTAATATATAATAAGGGTGCAGGGGTTTTCTTGTATCCTGAATTACATTAGTAATTATTTGGGGTATCCAAAAGGAATACATAATGAAAAGAATAGGACGCAAGAAATTGTGCAACTCATACATGACAAGAATGCCTCCTAAAAGAATGCCATCTGCAAAACACAACTTGGTTAGGCATGTAATAAACCACAACTCGACCC
This sequence comes from Areca catechu, assembly GCA_021397845.1. NCBI lineage: Eukaryota > Viridiplantae > Streptophyta > Magnoliopsida > Arecales > Arecaceae > Areca > Areca catechu. The sequence continues at coordinate 111,402,939 of CM038051.1, read as the reverse complement.
ACATCTTTTCATATAAAGAAATATATGAATGCTGGAGGGATTATGATTAATTGAATCAAGTTCACAGCTCATGTAAGGAAAAGTCATAGCCTAATTAACAAGCCATGAAGACCAAACAATCCATAAAGAATTAAACAATTACCAATTAAATGTAAGGATACAGTCTAATCTTCCATGCTATTTAATCACATTTCATGATAAATCAGAATAAAAGAAGTTTAAGTTGGGGATGTGCATCTGATTTTATTGTGATATATTAATTTCAGAACTGAAAACATTCTTCTATTTGTCTGATGCAAAATTGTAAACAATCTAGATATGATATACTCCTGTTTGTTCATATTTGTATCAACCATGAGATCCCATAATGGTTAGAAAACATATTGCATACACATTCAAGAATATTATATTTTAGAGGTACAACTTGGAAAAGGTAAATGAAGACTATTGTATTAATTAATTAACCATACCATCTAATAAATTATTATATACGATGGTAAAACATAAAAAATATTAGCCAACATAGACAAAAAACTATATCTCCTTGAAGCCCTCATTAAACTGAATGCAGATAGAGACTAGACAACAAATTTGAAATAAATCAAAGCATAAATATTTTACACCCACTTTTGAAAAAAATTTATAATGAATTTTCAAAAAAAAAAGCCTGGTTTTGTTTTTTAATGCGATCTACTAAAACGAGAACTCACGTTTCAGCAAACCTAAAAGAAATAGAAAATTAGTTTGTGATTGATTCTTCAGGCTCAATGCATTCATTTCTCCAAAAGTAATAGAAAAAGATTCCACACTGATATTCTTCTAATATAACCTTGTTTCTTCAGTGTATTGCTTTTAATTCCCACTGAGAATTGAACACAACTATTTAAATGCAAGAGTGAAAATATGGCAACAATTTTCCTTGACAATATTATGGAATTAATTGTGTACATTTGTACCAAGAAAGAGACTGCATGTTGATTGAAATACCTAGACACATGCAGTATGGTTCAAGATGAAGGGTGGCATTGTAGCAAACAGCTACCTACATGACTACAGAGACTCAAAGGTTAAAGGTTGAGATATCTTGGGCATCCATTAACTTGGGAAAAAAAAATGATATTATATGAACTACAAATGCAGACTGAGGACGTACAGAAATGGCTGTAGAGCACAGAGAGCTCTCGCCTCATTGTTTCCCAACCTTCTCCATTATTCATAGGTCTACCAGCCTTCCATATGGCAAGAAGATATCTCATCTCAAAAATGGAAAAAAACGACAAATTTGAAGAAGGCGGCTGTTGCAAAAGCATTAAATAGGGACTCTGTAAGCACAAACCACACAAGTTAGTCTTTGAACATATAAAAGTGATAAGGTTAGCCATAAGTTCAGATAAGATCATTGAGTAAGATGATATATTATATGTTAAAAAGAAAAATTAAAAAGGAATAACCTAGAGATCAGTAAAGTGCAACTCCATTGGTAATCCTTATGTCAGCAAACAAAAGCTCTTTTTTTCGATTCACAAGTAACAAGAGGGAAGCATGTTAAGTTCTTGGGTGAAAAATTTGTATTACAATCATGTGTTGCTTCACACATCTATGCCATATTGCTGACTTAGATGTATGATATATTTTCACAAAAAGAGGAAAACAGTAAGTGATACTTTAAGTCACAAAAATCTGAGTTCAGCATCTTGTGGACTTATCAGTGAGTGAGATTTATGTTTTCATGAAGTTGATCTAAATTCAGATTTTTTTTAAAAAAAAAGAAACCTCCGGACCACAGTTCGCCGAACCATGCCGGCCTATTCGGGACCGGTTCAGTCTAGTTCGAACCGGTTTAATTATTTTTATTATATACTATTGGGTTTGGGGGGTTGATAAGAATGAACTGAGAGCCCGAGAGCTCTCAGTTTTGACAGAAACTTTCAAGGAAAACTGCAGAACCTATTTTTCCAGGATTTGAAGCCAATCAAACACCAAAATAGCAGAAAAGGTGGATTCAAGGTACACATGTACTTCCTTTCTCCATCCCTTCTTTTTTTTAATTCGTGAAAAATTAAAAAATAAGAAAAAATGCTGTCCAATTTTTTTGGATATGGTTTTATAGTATATTGTAGATCTATAAAGATCTACACAATGATGCTAAGATCATGATTTTTGTTAAATATATGATTTTTAAAATTAAAAATTAATAACATAATCAATTAATCAATTAAGAAAATTGTAATTATAAATTATTGTTATAAGACTCGTAAGCTACTTTCACTATAAATTTCGTATTGATTTATCCAAATTTTGATACGTCTAGATTATTGTTATAGACTTCGTAAGCTACTTTCACTATAAATTTCGTATCGATTTATCCAAGTTTTGACGCGCTTTATGAATAGTACTTTAGATTTAATATTAAAGAAAAAGTGACCTTTCATGCATGTCCACTATCTTAAAAAAAATATATGTAACATCTATGATAGGATCCTATATGAATCTAAGATAAATTATTTCTTATAATATTATAATTTTTCATATTTTTTAAATCTAAAAAATTAAAATATATATAATTAAATTTAAAAAAAATTAGGTAAACAAAATATTAATTAATTTATATAATTATTGAGCTTATATGCTTTTGAAATATTTAGAAATTGATCCATCAAGGAAGAAAGATTCGAAGCATGATATTGGTTGGTTCATGAAGAAATAGTCTCGGATCGATATCATTGGAGGTATAAATGATGCAATATAGAATTCAAAGATGATGGAATAACAAGGTTGAAGCAATCCTTAGCTGGTGACTATTGTAATATATCTGTGTGCCGACAGTGTCCACAAGAGATTCGTCGGTTGATGAAAAAGTATTTAACTGATTTCTGAGCATAAAAAAATACTAAAGAAAAAAGCAAAGATGGATACAGAACCGCAAAACCATGTTCTTATCATTCTAAGGAGCCAGAGAGAGTACCTATTCCTTCTGATGAGGAGGCACGGATGAAAGCTACTATTCAGACGTGCTTGTATAAGCAAAGACAGTTATAAGAGATGACCAGGCATAAAGAGCGATTTGAACCATCAGCTTTTAAGTCAGGATCAAGATAGAGCTCTATGAGTATTACAGGAGAGATTTTAGAAGGACCTTCTCAATCAGAGAATCTATCAAGAGAGGCACCAGCCGTATTATATCCATGTTGGAATATCCATGTTGGAAGCATTGGTAGTAGAAAGAAGTATTCCAGGAACATTCTAGCAAGAGCCACTATCAATGATATCGATCCTCGTGCCTTTCATAGTAGAAATTCCAAGCAACAGAGATTTGATAGCATGCTGAAAAGGATAAGAAGAAGGATATGTGGACTATCGGATCCTGATTTTATTTTAGTCATATTCCAGTGCACGCAGCAAACAACCCATATTATTGCTTTGTTATTGCATTTATACAGGCTACTGGTGCAAGTGTAGATCCTCCAAGATCGAGGGATATTTATGATAACTTTTGGACAACATAAGAAGCTAGAAAACTGAATTGCCTCCTATCAGAGTAACCTGTATATGGATTAATAGTGAAGTATGATGGTTAGACTGGTCCTACTAGACAGAGCATCATCAACTTCTTGACTTATTGTAATGAAAAAAATTCATAAATCTATTGATGCTTCAGATCAAGTGTACGACAACTAAATCCTCAGATTTATGAAAAGAGATGATTAATCAGGTAGGAGAGCAGAATATCGTGCAGGTCATTATATATAATAGACCACAGTATAAGGCTACAGAGCAGCTCTTGATGCAGCGATAACTGCATATTTTCTGGATCCCTTGTACTGCACATTATATTGATCTCATATTGATAGATATTAGAAAGATCCGTAGGGTGCAGAAGATAGTTGAATTAATACAGACTATCACCAGATTCATCTATAACCATATATGGATCTTATCATATGATGAGGAGCTTTATTAGAAGAAAAATATTAAGAAACAGAGGTCACATGATTTACTACAATTACATAGCACTTAATAGTCTTCTTGGCAAGAAAGTAAAGCTGTGTCAGATGTTTGTCAGTCAATAATGGTAACAGAACAAATATGCCAGGATAAATACTGAAGAAAATACTATGAATAATTTAGTGACGAGATATTCTGGCAACGAGCCGAGAGGATAGTGGAGACTATCAGCCTTTATATAGATACTTCAAACCGTGGACTCTAAGAGATATGCTCAGATAAGCTTCCTGTATTACATGATGAAAAGGGCAAGAAAAAGATCCAGAGACAGATCCAGTATATGTTTAAATAAATCAAGATCATTGATGGACTGTGAAATTATCAAATTAGTTCGGATTTGCATCAGAAGTAAATAATGAATGCTCTAAAATTTTAAATTCAATTATATTTGTACAAGTACACTTGACTAATTCTTAAAATATGTGCAGCTTACTATCTGAATTCAAGATTCCAGTACTCCATACCAGACATTGCCATGATGAACAGCTTATGTTTACCCTATGCATGTTATATATAAGATGAGCTCGATCCAGATATCACAGCTATGTGCCTAAAATAAATTTGGTTGAAATTGTTAAATGATTTTTATTAGTATTAATTTCAACAAATAACACATGATAAAATTTTTTTTCCAAACAATTTTTAGGAAGGGCACAGATGTTTTTGGATCCAATGTAGCCATCATAAATAAATCAAAGATGTATCCTAGTACGTACTACTAAGTCTAATATTAAATTCAAACTGATTTTGAATTTTGCTGAAACTAAAATTCTAAATGTTTAATATCTTTTGCAGTTGAATGGTGGGTATATTTTGGTGGATCAGCAAAATATTTAAAAATTCTTGCTGTCAAGATCCTCTCTCAAATTGTGTCATCTAGTAGATATGAGCGCAACTGGTCTACCTTCGATCTTATCCACTCCAAGTAGAGGAACTGTCTAAAATAGAAATACCTCAACGACCTTGTTTATGTACATTATAATTTAAGGTTGAGGCTAAAGTGCATTCAGAAGAAGTTATACTGAAATACTCCAATCCTACTGCAAGTATTATATTGATAAGGATGAAGATCCGATGATTGATGGGTCGTGAGTCAGCAACAGGAATCAGAGCTTGATGAGCCATGATCGTCTCCTTAACCAGCCAATTTTGTAGCTAGCAAGGCTAGGATAGATGCTGAATAATGGGTAACAAATAATATTCCTCACAGAGCTCCAGCAGATACATCACATCATCCCTCTCTGCCATCAATTCAATCCGGAGACAGAAAAAGGAAAGGTAGTTACATCTCTACTAGAGCACTTGGCTCATTCAAATTCAGATACCAGAGTAGTACTAGTGCTTCTTCAGATAGTGGGGATCTAATGATCAGGAAGAGACCGGAGGATAGGAGATGCAATTGGCTATTCATATTTAACTCACTGGTGAGTTACAGTTTAGTCACGCCACACAAGATACAGACCACGGTGCACCAGTTGGTACAGTCTATGATGATACGATTTCATATAAGCAATGGGCTCCGCAAGATCATTCGCGATACGATGCAGCTGCAGATCTTGCACGTGGAATAAGATCTATGGATATATCAGGATCATCCTCGTATTCTGGATCCTCTTATCCATAGGCACCGATAGCTTATGATTCATATGGATATGGATATGATATATCCGAGACATCATTTTCTAGTGATTATTATTCCATGCAATCCGGAACATCTTACAAACCTAATTTTGCTGCTAGTATATTTGTATGGATCCCTACACGCCATATCATCAGTCTCTGGATATCTCTTAAAGTTGGGACCTCAGCAAGGGATCTACGATGAATTACGATCCATCACGCGTATCTCTTAGGATGAGCTTATAGATTACACGCATACCTCCTATGATGAGCTTATAGGATTATTATGCTGCCTGGTTAAAAAAATTTACTGATCTTCCTATTTAGTACATTAATGATTCCGATATTTATGGATATTGACACTTGATCCGATTCTAAATAGCGGTATGTAATTATATTTATATTTTACCTTTTACTTTAATTAATTACTGGTAATATTATTTTAATTAAATTTTTTAAAAAATAATATATCATGGCTAAAGACTAACATTATTTTATAGTATTTTGAAGTGATACAAACATCAATTAACATCAACAAAATCTATTTAAATCTAAAAATATTTCATAAATCCTAAAATGAATAAAAAATTGGGGTATACCGGTCCGAACCGGCACACCATACCGTACCTAGTATCCAATACTAGTACGGGTCCCGGTACCGATACCGGGATCCTTGCTCTAGACTATCTACATGTTCATTGGATCATGGTCTCTTTCCTTTGATATTTATAGAAATTCTAAGTTTGCCATGGATTGTTTTCTTGTCCTCTTTATATGTTCCTTTGTCAAAGTATCAGTGGACTTGTCTTGAATTTTATAATAAACGTACAAGAGAGATCCTCCTATAAGGTTTTATGAGACCTTGACTCTAACGTAAAAAGAAAAGAGATCTAGAAATCATAATGCATGCAAAAAGGTTTTATGAGACCTTGACTCTAACGTAAAAAGAAAAAAAGAGATCTAGAAATCATAATGCATGCAAAAATGCATACATATATGTGTGTGTATAAATCATACACCTATACATATCTACCACAAACTGCCATACCATCCAAAACTACCTGGTACAGGTGTACCATACTATATTAGGTCGAAATCAGTATGAAAACCATATTTGAGTCAGTACAGGCCACATACTGACCCATATCTACTCACATACCAAGGCATATCGAGTTAAAGTGAAAAAATGGCTCAAGAGATGTTTCACTATAGAGTATGTATCGTACCATACAGTCCTACACCATACCAAACCAATCACATAATGGTACAGTACACAATACCAAGATTGTGAACCTTGGTATCCACTGTACCTTTGGAGTCTCCACATCTGCACAGTTTCTGTTGCATTTAAACATAAATTACATTGATGCCGACTAAATCATAATATATCTTTGCTAATAATATGATATTAGAGAACAAGCAAAGCATTACTCGTGTAATATTAGAAGCTGCAGTTACAATTCCATGCCATATAGTATATGCTATATTTCTGTGTTGATATCCCTCAACTACTAGGTAAAGCATTTAGGCTGATCAGGAGTAGCAACAGTGCCATACCATGAGTTTGCCACAGCAAATAACATGGCAGTAACTCACCAAGTTCGATATCATTATTGTTAGTAGGAAAGTTAGTGCTGGTAAGAAGAACTAGACATATTCTTACTGACAGTCACTTGGGTAGAAGGGAAGCTTAACAAGGTTGTAACTAATCACTGCTCAACCAACCAGATAAGCCCAACAACAGATCTGGATAGCATGCATTGAAGTTTAATAGAACGATACACATGGTTTTCTTTTATTTATTTATATTTAAGTCAAGGTACCAAGGATCTTGTTCAGGTTCATGGTTTCTAACAGGAACCCAAGTGAAATACAACTTGTCAGCAACAGAATGTTGTTTGAAATGTCTGGCAACAGAGTTGGTTCAGCAATAAGATGAGACTGGAGGACATGGAGGTTTTTTTGTCATTATGTGCTAAACTAGTAAGGAAAGCAAAGGTGAGGATTAATTCATTAGCAGGAAAAAGAAAAGGTGAGGGATGCAGTGAATAATAGCAGAGTGTTGGTGAATCCACTAAGATAATTTTAGCATATCCAGTAATGATCAGATTGGACAGGGTTATGTTGAAGAGCCAAGACAGCATGGAAGATCAAGGATGACAATAAAAGTTTTGAAGTAGAATAGGAAAGCAGATGAAGCCTTTTAGGAAATGGTAAAGAATAGCTATAGCTGATTGCAAGTGTTGGTACATGATGTGATGATTGCGCTGATGATTGGATTATAATTCATGCTTGACTTATCAAAGCTAACAGTCAAGTGATGCATCCACCATAAACATCTCTACATTTGAAGTAAATGTCATTGACGTATCAAATTGAATAACATGGAAAATAAGCACTTAAATAAAACACAAGGACTTCATAACTTGAACTTGTTAAGAGAACCTTCTAATCAAGGATTCGGGTCCTGGTGGGATGTCCTGTGGGACACCGGGATGGGCACACCATCTCATGTGTTGGGACAGAATGTCCCGCCAGCATCTCAGCATCCTAATCGGGACATCTTAGGACATCCCCTGTCCTGAGTATCGGGACGGGATGAGATGCCAATATGTCCCGTTCCATGAAAAAATCGGGACAGTCCCATCCCACGGGATTTAAAACCTTGCTTCTAATATAAGTTCTAATTATAGAATGTTTACTTGTTCCTTCAGAGTTGTATTACTCAAATACTTCACTTATTACCAAGTACACGACACTCACCACCTAAGATTCCCAGCAGTCAAATGTAAAAGACACAAATATGCATCCATATAGCTTGTTGCCCAATCATTAAAATAGACACTTTAGCCGCACCCGTCAAAAGAGTAAAATACCTGAGTAAAAGTTTAAGTGTTAAAATTGAATATAAAAACAACAGACAAAAAATATAATAATAATAAAAAAGATCTATCCTGCATATTTGTGATATGCAAATCATACATGCTTTGCACCACTGAATTCTAGATAGAAACCGGTTGTTTAATAAGAACCATAAGAAGATCTTACAGATTGTGTATTGCTGTGCTCCATCTGTCTTATCAGCAGCAGAACTTGGAGAAAAGAGATCTAGTGTGTCAAATGTCAAGGCTTTCAAAGGGAAAAGTGCAGTAAAAAACAGAAGACATGAGTTTCTTGTTCATGAAGGATACAAATGTGACCATCAGTGTATAATTAACTGCTTTGTTGTAGTAAACCTCAATGTTCAGTGATGTGACATTCATAATATTGGTGAGAAGCACTCTCCATCATCATCCACAGCCGGACTCTCCATTAAACCCTCCAAATGATAACGCTGATGATCCCCATCTGCTAACCAGAAAGGTTCCCAGCAAATAAAGCCAATTAAACTGTCGAGCATGGTATTATAGAACATGAATTAAATCATCAAATAAATTAAAAAGGAAAAAATGAACTACTACTAACATGTTTCACCATATATGATAAAGCATAGGTCTACGAGGAAGACTGATGTACTCACTATTCATACATCAGGTGTTGGTTAAGGAAAGGACTCAGCATCCCAGAATGTTCATGTATCTCAATATGAAGTTCTCCTCCACAACACATACTTCCTAATGGTTTTCAAAATTCAATTTGAAGACAAAAAGAGGTATAGAATTGGGGGAAAAGAAATAAAATAGAATAGTATGTAGAGGCACATCCAAATAGTAGAGCATCAGCCTTATCGTGATTGTTTCAGTTCACATTTTCTCCAACACCATATTGGCAAGGCATGCCTCTCTAATAAAGGTGCCAGCTTACCAAATCTGTAAAGTCTCTACATGGCTGTACCAGAGACCTAGGTTCAAATTCCACATTCTTTTTTTCTTCCTCGTGTGCATGTGTGTGTTTTGTTCTGTAGCCCATTGCTTATGGCCTCTTCTACCAAATATAGGATAGTTCTCCTAACATCCAAGGCAAGATAACTAGACAAAATGTCTAGGCTCAGATATCTTAACATCACTGTTATCCTAGCACTTTGCAAAAGGAAAGGAAAAGACAAATGCTTCCTATCTTTCTATACTATGTTGCTCTTTTAAAAAACATGTAACACAATCACCATAAAGAGAAAAGAAAGGGGGTGAGGTGGGGAGGAAGATAAAAAAGATAATCTGACCTCCCTCAAGTGACCAGAACATAAAAGAGAAGCTTTACTCTATTAGGATAAGCACTTCCAAATCCTTTTCCTACTTCATGGACTAATTTTTTGTACCATGCCAATCCGTTGTACAATATGTACCATGCCAATAAGATAGTGGCATGGTACAAGGGTAAGGGCCCTACTGCACAAGCATGGACTGATATGGGGCTGCACAAACCCATTGGTTCCATCAAGCCTTCTGTACATCGCAAGCACATGATCAACATGGCTCAGAATGGCAATCATGTACGTAATGTACCATGCCTATGTAACTAGTGCAAACATGGGAAATTGTACTTCATACTCTTTCTCAATCCTTCACCACAAAATAAAGTCCATCTCCTTAGGAGCACCTCCTTGAGGTATTAGTTGCACATGCTCATGTTATCTTAGTTGATTCTAAAATATATAGCATATCACAGCCTACTGGTACAATGTAGATTTGAAAACTTGATACACAGGGTAATGGACCTAAACAATCACCAACATGCCCAAGAGACAAGCTTAGTTCAAAGCCACTTAAACATTCACTGATTTAATTGATTCATTTATAAAGACAGGGTTGTAATATTTGAATAAATTAACATTTTATGAACCTTATGGCATACATAGTGGAACTGGTCTATAACATAGGAAACACTTTAAGCAGCATACCTGAATGGTGAGCTTCCAAAAAAGTTGAGAAACTCCATACTTTCTTTTAAACCATTTACATCGCCATAGCCATCAAGCCTCATCCCAACTATTTCGGTAGACTTCACAAACATACTTTTGCCTAGCATACCTTTCTAGGGCTGTTTTTAATGTTACTTAAAATAAAGCAAGGATGGCCTTGAATTTTAATTGGACATGCATTTTTTGAGTAGCTGTCAAACTAATGTCAGCCCTGCAACATTTTTCATCAAGGACCTGCGACTAGCATTGATGGCGTTTTCTTGGAAACCATTTAACATGCACAGAATTTGTCATGTATGGTTCCTAGATGTCTCAATCTAGGAAATACCAACATAAAATTGCCAAGAGCTATAATTTAGAAGAACTTGATGATGATGAAGAAATGATGACCCTATATAATTTCCATTTACATTTAGATGGAGGGAATGAATTAGAAATTATTTAAGACTGCAGTGGTATCATTTCATATTTTCAAGTGGTACCTTACATAGCTAATTTATTCTTGAACTTGACTCGGTGGAATTTGAACATTGAACATCAGTCAAATCACAAACTAACTTTTAAAGAATTCAACATTTTTAAATGATGTTGCCACCCCAAGCATTGATAAAAGTAGAGGAAAGACATGAGGTCAGCATGCTATTGTATCATAAATGATATATGAGATACAGCAAAAATTTCAAAATATGTGATAATAACATTTTCTTTCAAAGAAAGATCAGAAGGAAGTATATCTAAGATGAATTAATTAATCTAATAGTTTCTGATTTTGGCAACAAGTTAAATTTAATAAAGAAAAACATATTGTTTTTTGTTAATATTCCAAGATAATTGTGAAGAAAAAGAGTGAAAACAATGATTTCAGGAAAAAAATACCAGCATAATATATATTCCAATAATAAATTAATTATTTGAAAATGAAACTTATGAAATAATATCAAAAGTCGGGGAAGAAGTGAAATAAAAGGAGTCAGGTACCATTTTGGCCAGATGAGACACATGAAACCTGAGCAGCGATCTCTATGTTACAATGCTTCTCCATGTCATAAGTGAATGCTGATAGGAGTGCAGGCACAAGATCAGATTGATATTAAACTTTAGAACACAAGCTGTTTAACAGCAAATAAACTTACATTTTTTCTTCGGAATTCTATCTCGAGGTGATTCTTGAAACACTTGAGAGAACATTCCAAGCTGTTAGACAAAAGATGCCATTGAAATCTAATTACTGATATGTTGGAAAATAACTAAGAAGAGCTAATGCCCTTGGTAAGTAGATATCTTGAAAAGCTGATAGGTCAAAATACAAAGGAGTAAATAAGAGCATGCATGAGTGGGATTAAACAATTGATACCCAAGCAAAGACATTTCTTTCCATCTTATGTACATAGATATCTCACCTAAATAGAATGCAAATATGAAAATGGCCATATGCAGTGTCTAAGTCCCCTAAAAGCAGCAAAGGATAGTTCCACATCATGCCATTTATGTAAGGAAAAAGAAAAGAATAATTTCCCTTTTTTTATGAAGAAATATTTAACAACTGCCAAGAGTACATGAAATAATCTTTGATAACATTGATATTTTACATTTGTAGTTTGTCCTGATGTAGCAGACTAGATGTCAACTATTGTCGAAATTAAGAGTGGAAAGAGAAGTGATGCAGGATAACCCTAGATTGGACCTTCATGTAAAACATGAACTCTGTTTATTAACATGTGGGCTTCGTTAACAAAATCAGAACTTTTAAGCATTTTTCCTGATCGCTTTAGCCAATGAGAACATTTTTGTGTTCCAGAGGTTTTACATTCAACCCCAAGCCAATGAAGAATGGCATATAGCTAACTAGTACACCCATATATCTCCCTTTATAGCCCAGAGCCGACCTAAATTAGATTCTATTGTTCTAGTACTTAGTTCACAATCCAATGTACAAAAATAAAGATGATAAAATATTGAAGATTGCATCTCAGTTGATCATTGAAGAGGCAGTCTAGTTCCAAAAATTACCAACCATCATTTGTTATACTTGCCTTTGCCAGGTATTAGCACACAGCTCTACCAGGTGCTTGTAAACATGAAACCATACACAAGAAAAGCTTACTTTGAACACCATCCGAATTTTCATGATAGCACAATAACGATGATTTGCAGAAATGTTCTCAACAAAGCAGCATGTTTAACACATTTACACATGACACCATGAATCCTCTTATATTTTAATGATATATCTCATAAACATCACCTGAAAAATATACCATGCTCTATTACAACCCAAACCACAACATTACATTTTGATAACATATTAGAAGATGAACTATACCAGAAACAGATTTTTATTTTCAGTGATGGCAAATGTGGTAAGGTAAGGATATGCATGCATATCAAGGCTAGTATGTCTTAAGATTTATACTTGCATGGTTGTTATGTAATAACAAGTTAGTATTCTACTTTTTCAGTTTCATAGATAAATATCAATTTGATATTTTCACGTAAATAATTGTATGTAGAATTGTTATTAATATAAGTATCAATGTAAGATAGCATTTTTACTATATATGTGAAAATTAGAATTTGCATGTTTTAGTGCAAATTATATTATTGCATTTGCTATATAGTTTTATTAGCATATGCAAACTTGTTAACTGTAATTGTAGTTGGTGTTAAATTAGATAGATCATTGTACATAATTTTTCTCTGAGTTACTGTCAATAAGAGATAATCATGTATGGTGTGCAGGAGGCAAAATAGAGATTCTAATAAAATTGTTCATGGACATTGTTTGATCTCAGCCATACATCACTAAATCATTTATTGGCTATTCATCATATAGAACATGTATTCATTAGAAGACCCAAAGTGCTGTTTGACAAGTGCACTAAATTGATTCCAATAATCAAATCGATGGATTAGCAGCTCGACAAGGCAAATCTTTATATCCATTTAATGATTGCATACCATTTGACAGAAAGTAATTTTCTCTTACACCTTCGGAGGATAGACTAATGGATACAATCAATTAAATAATATCTAGATATTTATGTTACCATTTAAATGAAGTAATCAATTTCAAACATATTATCAACATGGTAAATTGACAATGTCCAAATGGCTGCACAAAGTATCCCTTATTTAACGGTGGGTCACCTGGATAATCACCCCCCCAATGTCATTTTCTGGGATTAAATGCACACCAAGTGATAAGCCAAAATATATTACAAACACATCTGAATGCTTATATGCACAGATTTTAGCATTTCTCCTAATAGATTGGTAGTAGCTGACAGCCTGACACATCTTTTAATTGTGCTGTAGAGAACATAAGAATAATGCTTCATGACAATTGTAAGAAGAATATTTAAAGAAAACATTGAAAAGCAGCATACTTAGTAAACTACACGATTTTCATCCAGAATAATCCACATTCTGCATAGTCCAATAAAGAAGCAAGCATAGAAAGATCAAAAGATCTTATGCAATGTTTAGGTCATGCATTTTATTCTAAATCACAGTCTATATAGAAAGCAGTACATTAGTTTCTTCATGACTAATCAAGTTTAAAAAACCAAATAAAGTTCAAACACGCTACATAACAAGACATGATAGAGAAGGGAAAGTCATACAAAGAGTCATCAAAGCAAATGCCTCCAACTATATATGAATTAACACCCAGATCATTAACTTAAATAAAATCTGATCGCATGAAAGCCTTAATGTTTTGAAATTATTTATTGGTTACCAAATGGTATGGATTTGACAAAAAGTAATCCTCTTCTTGACGTAGCCCACCATCTGCTCCACTGCAACATGTATAAAATTGAGTAGCATTAGTTCCAGTCTTAAACAAAGTCAAAATAACAAATTAATAACATCGAAACAGATAAGCTTTGCCTGCTTGTAGGCTCCTACAAAAGCTAAAGTACACAAAAATATAAACAAATCAAGAATTTTTTATAAAAGGTATCAGAACATAGACATGTTTATAAATCAGAATTTCCAGTGAAACATAGAAAATAACATTTATCAAGCATACATACAAATAATGGAGAAAAGATTTAGTTGCAAAAATATAAAAATGATTAGGGTACTGGTAGTTCTTCCATCTGCTACCTCCAAATTGATCCAATAGCAATCATTGGACTAAATATAGTAATGCAAAAAAAAAGGTATCATACAATTACCAAAAGTGCAAGTCCATGACCTAACATATGAAAGTTAGTGCCACAATAAGCAAACAAAAGGTCACCGAATGAAGAACTTTAGAATGAAATAATCACATGTGTCTTGACTCTATGATTATGATACATTGGATTTTTCACTGAACATTTCCGTTTTGAATACATAAAAGTGGGTTTCCGGTACTTAAAATGCCAAGCCTATTCAAATGGAACAAAGGACACAGTTCAGAAAAGTTGCGCGATAGAAATGGAGATACCTTAGCAAAATTATCAACTTGCAAAACTCATCAATCTTAATAGAGGAAGGAATAATGACAGAAGCTGGATCATAAACAAGGTTCCAGAATATACTAGAATATTTTTAGGTGGAATGTCTCCTATATATAGTATTACATAAATTGAAATATGCAAAAAAAATGAATGAAAATCAAAGGAGATCAATTGGAAAACCACTATGATTACTACACCATATTATTCCATCACGAACTATAAGGGAACATTGGCAGCTCATGTTTACATCCAAAATCAAGTGAACCAAGTCCACATATAGGACACCAGAAGCTAGATGTGCAAACGAGTCGAGCTACTCGAGCTCAACTCGAGTCCAAGCTCAACCCGACTAGATTATTATTGAGATCGAATAGCTCGGATACTTTTTCAAGTCGAACTCAAGAAGCAAGATACTCAGCTCAAAAACTTGCGAGCCTATTCGAATTTATATATATATTTAATAATATTATTTTTTATT
Organism: Areca catechu; assembly: GCA_021397845.1. NCBI lineage: Eukaryota > Viridiplantae > Streptophyta > Magnoliopsida > Arecales > Arecaceae > Areca > Areca catechu. The sequence continues at coordinate 111,387,530 of CM038051.1, read as the reverse complement.
TATAATTTATATATTAAGTGGGTTAAGGCTCAGTTTCAAGCTCGAACTTGAACTTGAGCATGGCTTGGTTATATTTGAGTCAAGTCGAGTTGATCTCGAGTTTTACCTATTTTTTATCTAGCTAGCTTGAGCTTGTGATACTAAGACTTGATCGATCTCGAGCCGAGTTTCAAGCCCGAGTATTTTGAATTGAGTCAAGCTCGAGCTTCCAACTACTTGACTTAGCTCGGCTATATTGCACCCCTAGCAGAAGCCATCACTAGATCTGCAATTGTAGAGAAGGAAACTAGTAGGCAACTCCCAAGAGCCATAATCGAAAGACTGACAAACAGCAACATAGAAAATTCACAAGTTGCTTGAGTAAATTGTTTTAAGTCATTTTTTCTTAATAATAATCACTGCAACTGAAATTGTATTGAATAGCAATTTCATCAACCCAGTCCCCTCCCACTGCACCCCCCACCCCCCTAAAAAAAAAAAAAAACACACACACACACACAGACAATGAGAAAAACGGACAAGAAAAAAAAACCTTACAAAGAATCACATCAAACAAGTTAGAGTCTCCAATTACAGCATACATCCATGAGAAGATTTTGGTCAGCCAGCTTTTTTCCTGGATACAAATTTGTAACTTTGTTCAATTATCAAACCATGCCAAGGATTCCTTTTTCAAAATACTTCCAAGTCCCCACACTCAATAAAAAAATAACAGAATAAAAAAGCACAGCCAAACATAACAAGTTTACCTGTTAGCTACCATTCGAAGTTGCCTGAAGGGCCATATATACACACCTTCCACTCTCATGCGAGCAACTCCATTATCATGTTCGTTTTCATATACATCATGAAAAGTTACCACTCCCTGTAATCACAACTGTCATGGAAAGGCATATTTTATTTTATCAAAACATAAACAAGTAATAACCTGAATTTGTGGATCCATTGCAAGAATCATGCTCATCCAATCCAAGACCAAAAAAAGAAATCACCAATCACAAACTGGCATCCAGATGACCTAGAAGCACTAGCAGTTATTTTCAACTTATACATAACAAGTATGCACCAACTTCACAAGCATATCCTTCTACATTCAACAATTCTAATCAACAGCCTCATCCAAATAAAGAAAATCACAAATCACAAAATCAATAAAAGAAGAGCATTATAGTTGTTTTCAACCATATATATGACAGACATGCACCAATTTTGCTAGCAACGGTTCAACCTTCAAAAATCTTCTGATCTACATCCTCATTCATAAAAACAAAGCACTAGTTACAGACAGGAATCTGATTTAAAGTAGAAGCCCTACCCATCTTAGGTAACAAATACATGTCAAATTCACTAGCACTACCTTCAGAAATAGCTTATGCTTCTTATTAGACTCTACCATGCATATGAGTAGCACTTGCAGAAAGAATATACCTTACATAGGAGACACCAGACACCAAAGAAGCAAACAGGGTATAAGACACCAGACACCAAATCTATGTAACAGAATTCCCAGAACATGGCTCTCATATTATCAACTGGAAGACAGTCAAATGTCATTTCTGCATTTCCATTTTTTTTCATCTTAATGACCTGATAACCATTGGATGCATACAGAACATGATGGAATCAAGTATGTCCAATAACATCACCTTTCCGATTACTTACATTAATTCACATCTCCATTTTCTAGGAAAGGGGGGACAGGTAGCAAGATCAAATCCCTAGCAGGGATCCTTATTTCTTTTGTTGTTTATTTCACATATATCATGAGACAAGTACGGAAATTTCAATTTCTTTCACTAATACTGATTGATAATGAGCAACATATTAAGCCAGTACAATCGGTGGCATTACTATATTCAGTATTTTAATAGAAACTATACCCATCAGACTTTCTTTTTCAATTGTTCTTGAACAATGAAATGGAATAGAGTTCCCCCATATTTGCAAGTAATAAAAGAAATGCAAACAAAATCTCCAGAGAACATCTACACCTTCCTAAATAAGCATGGGCACCCCAACGACTATTACAGAATATTTAGAGAAGTATTTATTCCTAGACTGGCTAGCATGACAACTATTCTTTGAAAGGCCAATCAAGACAAAACAACTCTTTATCTATGTCTCCTCTCTGAAAGGAAAGCCAGAAAGTGAGTTGCAAGTAAAAGCGAAAAAATTCTGAATCTAAGAAAGAAGAGGGAACTTATGTAAGCCTAAGCAACCTGCCAAAAGATCAAACTCAGCAGTCTCTATCTCAGCGGCTGAAAGCCTTCCTCTCATCACCATTCGAGGATTTCCATGAAGCTCCATTTTAAAAGCATAGAACAAGCCTTTCTTTCTGATCCCAAGTACCTAGCCCCAATGGGTCAGAAGGCCCCATTTTCCTCCCAAGATCTGGCCACATATGATGGAAGTTGTCACTCTCTTCTGAAAAGAAGAGATTTTGGTCCTGACTTCCAAATTAGTGGAATTATGCATCATGCAAAAAGGTAAGGTGACTAAGATGTAAGAATTAATAGGTAGGAAGTTCAGACTTAGAGTAGCAACTGCAAAAGAGAAGTGGCAGAGTGAAGCTGGATAATGCGATATGAGAGATAAACAAGATAATTTAGTTCTGCAATTACACATGGAAAACAATATGTAAGTGTATAAAGAAGAAAGGTGATGATAATAGCATCGGATACCATAATCAGAATGGTAGGAGAATGAAGAACAAGTTAACTGAGTTTATTTTCTTAACCACATGGACAAAGAAGATATCAATCAAAATAAATCATGTGCTACCACAAGTAATAACAGTAGTAACTATAACAACAATGATGATAATGATGGCAAAAGAAAGAATGCTTGTCTTACCTGAACATAGTGTACACCATTATCTTTGTTGGAGTGCTCACTAACTCCAAGACAGATACACTGTTAGATTTCCAAAATTCTAGAAACCTAGAAGAGCCATTCATGGTCTCCACAAAGCTCCACCTTCCTGCAGCTCAAGTATAAACAGCAGAACAATCAGAAACTAAGATATATGGAGTCCTAGGAGAACATGACTAGTGAGCACCATTTTACCAGGCAGAGAATACAGTTTTCAGTCATACAAGTTTATACTACAATTTAGAAGACAATGCACTAGCCCTTTTATTCCAACTAAAATGTCAATGAATTTATTAATACATCTGTTACAAGTTATTATAAGAAGGACAATGATATGCACCTTTGTATGCTGACTCAAAATTCCAGATAAAAACTTTAATTATTGTTGGGACTTTATATAAAAAATTGTACTAAATTAATTTATAATCAGATACTTAAAAATTTGTTACACAATACTTCAATTTTGAACAAGTATTTTCACATGATATATCCACTAAATTTACTATCATTTACAAATTTCTAGCATGGAATAGCAGTTTCTCATGCTAGTCAGATGATGCTTCAGAAAGGTATTCCATAAAAAAATATTAAATCAATAAATTTTAACAAAGCAAACTATTCCTATGAGCATTAAAACAAACATCCACAGAAAAAACATCACCTCGTCAGGTTACAACGAAACAGAGATTATTCACCACTTTATCCCATTACATGTAGTTTTGCAGTTTCCAGCAGGTATTCACAGAATGCTGTTATAAATAACCAATGCTCGTCTTTCATTTTCTGAACTGAGTCTGGGCACCAAATTGAGTATCTGTATCTCTATCTTTGGCTTCAACAGTCATAAAGAAATACTCTTGGAGCTGCATTGTTAGACTAGGAGACATCGAGTACCAAGTACCGACAGTCCTTGTTGCTTTGTTCATTAAATTACATTCATGATTCTTGTAGTTCAATTTCTTGATCAGAAATACTAGCACAAGCAACTTTTTACTTCAAAGGCACTTGTCAATTCATGGGCACATCATGTACATATTGATTCTGTTCAATGTGATTCTCACTATTCAGTTTTGATCTTTCGAATTCAAATACAGTTGATGAAAATTTCAAGTATCAAAATATGATATATTAGAGGATATTAAAAGAGGAAGGGGGGGAACAGTGCTGAAACCTTTCATCACATGTTAGAGGATTTTAACAGCTAGGGATGTTTTCAAATGACGGACAATTCAATGCTGGAGCTCTCTGTGAGATCTCGTCTCCTTCAAATTATTTACACACGTTGATAATGACCAATCCTACTCACGCTCTCACGGTATAGTTTTAGTCAATTAATCAGTTGGTGTTTTTTTAACGCACAAGAAATAAACAAAATGGTTAATGATCTCAGGTATCCAAATATGTTAAAAGTCAGATATTAGCAGAACAAGAGAGAATAGCATAATTGACAATAAAGGCAAGAGCACGGTTCAGTGACCCCTGCCATGCTGGTCAGTTTGGGTCATACCGAACCGGACCAATGGCCGGACGGCATGGTTCAACCTATTTAAACAGGTCGAGGGGTTTACAAATAAATAAAAAAATAAGGAACCGGCCCTGACCGGTTCGATTCAATTCAGGCCGGTTCGAACCGGTTTTTTTTGTTTTTTCCTATTGGATACTGTAGACATTAGTGGGGAGTTTTAATAAAGAGGCAGACAGCTCTCTGAGAGAACTCTGCTTTCTTTTGTTCAATGAATGAAGAAAAGGATATTTTTTCTTCATTTCAAGCCAATCAAACGCCAATTAATTCAAAAAAAAAAGTAAATTCAAGGTATGTAGAGTTTCCTTTTTCCCTCTCCCCTCTTTTTTTTGAAATTTATGAAAATTAAAAAATAAAGAAGAAATGATGTCAATTTTTTTTGTTGGGCATGATTTTAGAGAATGTGATAGATTTAGGAAATATCTACACAATGATCCTAAAATCTTGATTTTTTATTAAATATATAATTTTTTAAATTAAAAATTAATTTCAAAATAAGAAATTAATAAAAATAAAATAATTAATAAAAAATTATAATTATAGATTATTATTATGGAGCTCGTAAGCTACTCTTACTATAAATTTCGTGTCGATTTATACAAGTTTTGATGCATCTTAAATAGTACTTTAGGTCTAAAATTAAAGAAAAAGTAATATTTAATGCATGTTCAATGCCTTAAAAAAATATATATAGCATCTATGATAGGATCCTACATGAATTTAACATCATAATTTTTTATAATATTTTTATTTTTCATATTTTTTAAAACAAGAAAATTAAAAATATATATTTATTTAAATTAAAAAATTTAAAAAAATTAGGTTAACAAAGTTTAATTAATAAACATAATTATTGATCTTGTGTGCAATTTTAATATTCATGTATGGATCCATCGAGGAGGAAGAAGGATCCGGAGTGTGATATTGATTGGTTGCATGGAGAAATGCTCTCGGGTCGGCATCACTAGAGGTATAAATGGTACAATGTAGAATTCAAAGATAGGGAATAACAAAGTTGAAGCAACGCTTAGCTAGCGGCTATTCTGATATATCTGCATACCAACAGTGTCCACGAGAGGTCCGTCAGTTGATGAAAAAATATTTTACTAATTTCAAAGCTGTAAAGGAAAGAAGTCAAAGAATAAGGTAGAGATGGACCGTAGAGCCACAGAACTACCTTCTTATAACTCCAAGAAGTCAGAGAGAGCATCTATTCCTTCTAATGAGTAGGCATAAATGGAAGTTGCCATTCAGACGAGCTTGTATGAGCAGAGACAGCTAGAGGAGATGACCAGGTAGAGACAGCGATTTGGACCATCAACTTTTGAATCAGGATTAGGATCAAGCTCTGCAAGTATTACAGAAGAGTCTGAAACACAATTTAGGATCGAGATCAGGATCGGGCTCTGTAAGTATTACAGAAGAGTCTGAAACACAATTTAGGAGGGCCTCAATCAAAGAGCCTGTCAAGAGAGGCACCAACCGTATTGTATCCATGTTAGGACCATTTGGCAGTAAAAGGAAATCTTCCATGAACATTCCAGCATGAGCTACTATCCATGATGTCGATCCATATGCCCTTCCTAAGGAGATTCCAAGTAACAGGGAATTGACACCATGCTGAAAAAGGATAAAAAGAAAGATATGTAGCGGGCCATCAGATCTTGATTTCATTTCAGTCATATCCCAGCGACGCAGCAGACAATCTATATTATCACTTTACTATTTCATCTATATAAGCTGCTGGTATAGGTGTAGATCCTTCAAGATCGAGAGATATTTATGGTCAGCTTCTGGACAGTAATAAAGAGCTAGAAAATTATATTGCTTCCTAGCAAAGCAAGTGGCCCGTGTATGGATTGACAGTGATGTGTGATGGTTGGACTAGTTCTACTAAACAAAGCATCAACTTCTTGACTTATTATAATGGAAAGACTTTTTTCATATATCTATTGATGCTTCAAATCATGTGTATAATAACAGTTATATCCTTAGATTGATGGAGAAAGTGATTGTTCAGGTAAGAGAGCAAATGTCGTGCAGGTCATCACAGATAATGAACCACAGTACAGGGCCGCAAGACAGATCTTGATGCAGCGACGACCGTATATTTTCTGGATCCCTTGTGCTACATATTGTATTAATCTCATGTTGATGAATATTGAAAAAATCCGTAGGATGCAGAAGATAGTTGAGTTAGCACAGGCCATCACCAAATTCATCTATAACCATACATTGATCTTATCATTGATGAGAAACTTTATTGGAGAAGAAATATTAAGACCAGGAATCACATGGTTTGCTACAAATTATATAGCACTTAATAGTCTTCTTGACAAGAAAGTATAGCTGTGTCAGATATTTGTCAGTCAGGAATGGCAGCAAAGCAGATATGCTAGGACAAATACTGAGAAAAGTAATGTCAAAAATTTAGTGACGAGACAGACATTCTAGTAATGGGCTGAAAGAATAGTGGAGGAAATCAAGCTCTATATGAGGTACTTCGAACCGTGGACTATGAGAGATATGTTTAGATGGGCTTCCTGTATTGCATGATACAAAAGACAAGAAAAAGATCCAAGAGACAGATTCAGCACATGCTAATAAGGATATCCAAATTATTGATGGACGGTGGAGTTATCAAATGAGTTCGGATTTGCATCTTGCAAGTATGTAGTAAATCATGAGCTCCTTAAAATTTTAAATTAAATTATATTTGTACAAGTATACTTGACTAATTCTTAAAATATATGTCTAGCTTACTATCTGAATTCGAGATTCCAGTACTCCATACCAGGCATGGCCATGGATGAATAGCTTATGTCTGCCTTACGAAATGTTATATACAAGATGGAGCCCGATCTAAATATCGCAGCTATGTGCCTAATAGAAGTAAGTTAGGTTAAAATTATTGAATGATTTTTATTAGCACTAATTTCAACAAGTAGCACATGATAACAATACTTTATTTTTCTGAACAAATTTTTTTAGGCAGAGCACAAATTCTTTTGGATCCACTATAGTTATCAGAAGTAAATCAAAGATGAATCCTGGTAGGTACTACTAAATACTAAGTTTAATATTAGATTCAGATTGTTTTTTTTTTAATTTTGCTGAATCTAAAATTCTAAATGATTTAATGTCTTTTGTAGCTGATAGAAGGGTGCATTTTAGTGGATTTGCAAAACATCTGAAAGTTCTTGCAGTCAAGATTTTCTTCCAGACGATGTCATCTAGTAGATGTGAGCGCAACTAGTCTACATTTAACTTATCCACTCCAAACAGAAGAACCGTCTAAAATAAAAATGCCTCAACGATCTTATTTATGTATACTATAATTTAAGATTAATGCTAAAATGCATTCAAGAGGAAGTTATATTGAAATATTCCGATCTCACTGCAAGTACATATATTGATAAAGATGAAAATCTAATAATTTGATGGATCGTGAGTCGGCAGCAGGAGCCAGAGCTTGATAAGCCGGATTGTCTCCTCGACCAACTAGTTTTATAGCTATCAAGGCTAGGGTGGATGCTAAACAATGGGCAACAAGCAATATTTCTCACAAGGCTTCGGCAAATATAGTACATCATCCCTCTCCGTCATATATTCGACTCAGAGACAGAGAAAAAGGAAAAACAGTTATACTTCCATCAGAGCATTCAATTCATTCATATTCAGATACCAGAGAGAGTGGTGCTAATGCTTCTTCAGATAGTGAAGGATCTAGTGATCACGGAGAGGCCAGAGGACAGGAGCCGTAGCCATCTATTCATCTTTGATTCACTGGTAAGTCGCAGTTTAGCCATGCCATACAGGATACAGACCATGGAGCATCAATTGGTAGATCCCGTGATGATACGATTCCATATAGGCAACGGGCTCCACGAGAACATTCGGGACATGATGCAGCTGCAGCTATTGCACGTGGAGTAGGATCCATGGATGTATTAGGATCATTCTCATATTCAAGATCCTCTTATCCGTAGCTATCGGCAGCTTGTGAACCATATGATCCATATGGTATATCTGAGACATCATTTTCGAGTGGTTATTATTCCATGCAGCCTAGAGCATCTTATGGATCCGATTTTGCTACTAATATATTTGAATGGATCCCTGCACAGCCATATCATCAATCTCTAAATATCTCTTAGAGTCAGGATCTCAGCAAGGGATCTGCAATGAGTTACGATCCATCATCCATCCTGCATACCTCCTACGATGACCTTATAGGAGTATCATGCTGCCTAGCTAGAGGAATTTACTGATCTTCCTATACAGTATATAAATGATCCCGATATTTATGGACATCGACACTCTACTCGATTCTAGATATTGGTATGTAATTATATTTATATTTTTACCTATCACTTTCATTAATTGCTGATATCTTACTTTAATTATCATTTTATATCTTATTTTAATTAAAATTAATGTATTAGCATTTTTTAAATCCTAAATCCTAAACCTTAAATCCTCAACCCTAAAGGCCTAAATACTAAATTCTAAGACTTAAATCCTAAAAAAATAAAAAAATCCAAAATTTATTAACAAAAAAAAATAGACGTGACAGTATGATTATATCGTGTACGATATAGTACGGTACTGGTACCGTACCATACCAGCCCAGCACCAGTACGGATCCTATACCGGTACCGGAAATCTTGGACAAGAGACAGTGTAATGTATATACTGCAAACAAAAATGACAGTTTTTTAAAACAAAAGGGTTTTGTGATATTTTCACCGATAATAATTGCTAGTCATCCAATAGGTTTAATAATGGCTAACAAATGAAAATTGCAGAAAACAAATAGGAAAAAATTTGATAAGGACAGTTGAGATGTATATTGAAACAAAAATAGAGCAACTTCAGAGCAGTAGCTAATAAAGGAGGTTTGACGCACTTACTAGATACCTAATAAGGAAATGAAAAAAAGGAAAGGAACCAAACCTCTATATGTTCCAGTAATATTCCAATCAGAATAAGAACTCATGTCACTGTCATCTCTTCTAAGGAAAAGCCTCTGCATGAAGAAACAGTCAATGAACAAAAATCAATCAGAAATAAGTAATTGCATATGAGCTCCTCATCATGGCCTAGAAATAAGAAATAAACAGAGGCATTTATGCCAACTCAAAATCACACTAACTTCCATCTTAAGTTAAACAAGCAACAGGATTTTGTTGATAATATTACATCACTCACAATATGGGACTGTCAAAGGACAGGAAAGACAACTTAAAGAAAGCACCATTCCATAAAAATAACAGCAAAATGATAAGAAATAACCATAAATGGCAATCTAACAGAAGGTTTCCACCATCATACTCCTTAAATCAATACCGATCTGCATATGTCAAGTTTCTGGAGCTTCTTAAGTTGGTGATATTACAATGAAGAACAATTTATTATCCCAGAACTTATTCATAGTAGTTCTTCTTGCCCTCTAAAATTCCCTCTTGATTCCTGAAATGCTTTTGAATTGCTTAAATTCAATCAAGAGTGATTTGTATATTATAAAACAAATGCAGACTTGTCTTTGGGATAGAAAAAACTATGTTTATGTGGCCACTGAACAAGTGTCAAATTTTGTAATTACTTTCACCATGCAGACCTAATAGTCACTTTATGCATTATTTCTCTACTTCCTATCAATTACAATAACATCATTTGTTCGATGAGATGAAGTGATGATCCTATCTAATTTTGGAAGGCTGATCAATTAGGAAACCTCGGGTCACATACAGAACTTCATATCCCCCACCCCCCAACAATTATAGAAAATATCTGAGAATCCCCATCAGTTCCTAATGAAAAAGACTACAAAAAAAGATGGACAGGCACCAGAATTATCTTGATTGTTCATGTGTCTATATTGTCATTAATGATGGATAACTCAAGATCAGTCCCACTATAAATGGTCAAACAGCAGAAGTTATAGCTTTATTTCAGACCAAATTTTATATGATTACAAGCATTATGTGTGTGTGCTGCAGGTCACCTGAATAGGTGTATAAATGGAATTTCAGATGTATAACCTGGACAAGAACCACCTAAACATAGCTACACAGCAATTACATGTGATCATAACAAGTTAAAAAATTAATACCTAATTAATTTGTGATATCTCCAGTCTAATAATTTCTTGCTTTTTTCTTAATATTCCATGTCTTTTACTTGCTTCTAGATTCATGTTTACATGAATGAAATACTTCTGGCATTTAAATATTGCAACCTAGAAGCCTGGAGGAGATCTTCATTCAACTCATTGTCTAGAGGACATAGATAGGGATTGGAAATTGAAAAAGACTAAATGGTCTAACATTAACAGTTGCAAGGATCAAGAGAAAAGTAAGGGGAAAAGAGGAGTAATTGCTTAGTTAAGTTGTCAATACAAGGAGTGATATCTTTAAGGTATAACATCAACAAAAGATTGTCCATCAAGAAACATCTAGACTTAGATAGGTTCCTAGAAATTTAAGTTTCGCAACAAAAAAAAAAACTGCAGTGGCTAGGAAGATTAATGACTGGACAAGCTAAAAGGAAAGATAGATAGTAATAAACAAGTGGAAAGAAAGCTGGTCATAGATGAATGAGGATAATAGAAGGCAAGGTCCTACAACGCATGTCAGATATACAAATAATACTTCCAAATTTTTTGAATGACCAAAAAAGGCAAGCCTGTGCTATCTCTTCAGAACTCTAATTTGAAATTAAGAGAATATTTAGTTAGGGAATCAAGAAGAAAAATTTCTAGAAAAAGAAGAAATATAAACTAAGAAAAAAACAAACTGCCAAATACTTAATACCCAGGAAAGGGCTCATGTCGGTGTACTTTAAACCAATTAATTCATTTAATAGCATCCAGGCATCATCAACCTATATAAAAGCTTCTTCAGGTAAAGTCAACTATAGTATGATGGCAATGTTGCATAGCTACAAATGTCCCCCAAGGTCTTCCCAATTATAGGATGGTGAACATGACCCAACTTAAAATGCAATATAGCTCAACATTTTATCACTGAAGCAAAAGGCACTTAAAATTCAGAAAATCAAAAAAGGGTAAAAGCAAAAAGCAAGAATGGGCAAAAAGATCCATTACATAGGCAGTGGCTCATGGTCAAAGTGTAACAAATTTACCAAACCAATTGATTTTAGTAGCATCCTAGCATCACTCAATCCATTAAAGCTTGTTCAACTGAAGTCAGCCATAGTCTGACAGTAATCTTGGATAGCTACACATGTCCCCAAAGCAAGTTCTAGGGTTTTCCTGCTTATAAAACTCAGAATCTGAACTAACTTAAAATACAGTGAAAAGGTCAACTTTTGATCACCAAAACACCATAGATTTAAATTCAGCAAAATAAAAAAGAAGAAGAAAAGAAGAAACAAAAGGCAAGAAAGATAAAAGGATCCAACAGGCAGACAATGGCTCATGATCAATGTGCCATGAATAAAACAAACCAATCAATTTTGTGAGCGTCCAAGCATCACTCAACCCATTAAACCATGTACAAGTCAACTGTATTCTTATGGCAAGGTCACTAACTTACAAGTGTCCCCAAAGCAAGTTCTAGGATTTCCCCAGTTACAAAGTCTGATTTCTGAATACATAGCAGCCTGAAATTTGGGGGAAAGACTCAGCTTTACTTGAAATTCAGCAAAAAAAAGAATTCTTTAAGACAAAGTATACAAACAGCAAGAAAGAACCGATAGACATACAACTACTCATGAGTCATAATCAAGGTCTCATGAATTTCCAAAGCCAATCAATTTATTAATAGCATCCTAGAATCACTCAACTAACTCGTCAAAGCTTCTTCTTCGAGTCAACTGGTTTCTCATATCTCAGAATAACAACTCCCCAAAAGAGGAAAAAAGCAAAGAAAAAGAAAAGCCCATCTTTTTATCCATCATTTCAAAACACACTTAAAAATTCAGCAGAAGAAACAGCAAGAAAGAACATGATATAATTTTTCATAATAAAAAGGAGAAGCAAGAGATAAACCTCATTATTCCAAGATCCAGTAGCCGTAGAAGCCCTCTCCCTGAGAGGCCTCAGAGCCGTCGAAGCCCCAAGAAACGCAAGAAGCAGCAGCAAAACCGCGCACTTTACAAACCCCTCTCCGCCCCTCCGCCCATCCATTGCCGCCATACACCACCACCCTCAGAATCGAGCTCCAGCTCCAGACATTAAGATCATAGATAAAAGAGATTTCTTCACGATTACACCACGATTAGAAGATGAGATCATAAAGAAAAGATTGCTTCGGTTCGAGTCAACTACCAACCCACCCAGAAGAAAGAATTGAAAAGCAAGAAGAAAGGAGGAGAAAGGGAGAGCTCAACGAACTGACACCAAACCCGACTCCCCACCAAAACAAACGACGCACAACGCGCACAGGCAAAGGAATAGGTATCACGTATAAGAAGTATAAGCGATGCCAATCTATTCGTAGAGAGAGCGGTTGTCAACGGAGAAGAAGCGTGGAGAGATTTGTCGCGTTGGAATTCTCGTCGCGAGGGAGGCGAAAGGGTTGAAGAGAGCGGGCGAGAAGCGAGGCGACCGGGTTTTGAGAGTTGCGTTGGTGCGATAATACTGCTGGACCCGGCAGTTACGGGTCGGCGGCAGCGGCCACGGAAACCAACGCCATCTTGCTGACCTTTCTGTTGACAGTTTTTTACTTTATATCGGTAATAACGTTAATAACCATTGGTTGTTGATGGATTTGTTTCGTTATTAAAACCTAATGAATTATCCATAAAAATAAAAAAAATAAAATCATATTTGATCAGATCCGACTATATATCAAATTTACGTAATATAAATATAAATTTGGATATCTAATTAATATATATATCAAAAAATATAATATAGATATAAATAGATATAACTATATGTTACCATCTAAATCATCATGGTCTGTAGCTCTGACATTGCCCCAGTGATCGATCGATCTCTTCGGAAGTATCGGTTCCTTCGTTCTCGTGTCTTTGCGACAGATCGGTCCTGCAAAATAGAGGAGATCTGACCAGAGATCCCAGCGGGGATACTCCGATGATCAAGTTAGTAGGCAACCAAGAAGAACATATCTTCGATCATGATAATTGGATATACTGCCATGAAGAGGGAAAAATAGAAGGAGAAAAATTAAAAGAACAAGGAGGTTGGGAGGTTGTTCCCTGTTTTGGTCCGCTGCCTTCGCTGACTTGTCTTATTTTCTCCCTCTTGGTTCGCTCTCTCCGTCATGGAGGTCCCTTCTACTATTATATAGGAATTGATCCTCCTCGACTGAGCTTGGAGCTTCGATCGATAGCCCGTCCCTCGAGTGTCCCCAATGGAGGGGTACAAGTTTTTTGCCATAATTCCTGTTGGACCAGTTCTCAAAGGAAGGTCCTTTTGCAGAGAGTGCAATTGGCATGCTGTAGAACCTGTTCCCTTGGCGAGGTGATCCCTATGAAAGGTACAAATTGTGTTGTTGGCTTTGGCTCCTTGATTTTGATGAATAACAAAATGTTGAGTATATGTTTGGACTAATATTTCAATTGAAGTATGAATTTCAGGCCTTAAAAGAGTATCAAGTCTATAAATTTGAAAGCAAGAGGTTCCTCATGTTTAATTAATCTTCTAATCTTGGAATATTGTCAAAACAACCACTTTAGCTCTTATGAATAAGTATCTAAAGGTTTAATGGACAAATCCTTGAGAAATTCAGAGTTTGGCACGCTTTTTTGGATGGCACAAATCGAGTGTCGACTCAAGAGGTCGACTCACAAGCGAAGTGTCGACTCACAAGGTCGACTCATGAAAAAAATACAAAAGTTTCAGAAGACCGGCAAGCAATTTTTAAGTGGCACACCCAAATATCGACTCAAGAGGTCGACTCACACTTCAAGCGTCGACTCAAGAGGTCGACTCATCGTCTAAGATAAGTTTTGGGACAAAACATAAAGTTTTCTGGATTTAGCATGAAGTATCGACTCACGAGGTTGACTAACGCTCCAAGTGTCTATTAGATGTATACCTTGAAAGCCATATTGGCTTAACATATTTTTAATTTTAGGGCATGAACTTTGTACTTAATTTTTCTTATTAATAAAAGAGCATTAATTTTATTCATATTGTTGTATCTATGAATCGTTCATGGAGTTAATGGGCAATGACACATATTCTCAAGAGTTGAGAATCTGAGGCATGTGTCTTTATAGATTAACTCTTAAAGGCTCCCGATTGTTAGAATATCACGAGGACGGCGATTGATCCATTAAAATCGGTGCACAGATCACTTTCCTTTTAGGGTAGATGAGTCTCTAACCTATAGTATGGTTACACTGGAGTGAGAGTACAAGTAGTTGATAGAGATCAACACTACTAAGCATGACCAAGTATAGGAAGTTATATGGATGACTACTCACTCGTCAATAACTTCCTGATGCTGTAGTTGTATGAATAGTTCCTTGACCTAGAGTGTCTCGGCTACTCACAATAAGGTTGCTGTAGTTTGACAGCACAATCACATGGATCCTATCCATACGGGATCTTGCGATGTTCGTTGGCTGCAGTAAGTTTATTGTAGGAGTAGGGTGTTCACTTGTAGGGATCTATCAGCCTTAGTAGTAAGGTATAATCTTATGCAAGCTTAATGAGACTAAGAATTGACCCCTGAAGTGATTTTGATGATAACAAATATTGAAGCATGTATTTGGTTATCTAACAACTCTTCAAATGGTTGACAAGTTTTTGTAGGATGACTACTTTGACATATTTTTTAAACCCTACAATCTTTAATTCTTTGTGTTGAGTTGTAAGTAATTAGAATATTGTAAAGAAGAACCCAACAAAAAATTTTCCTATTTGAATCAAAGATAAAGGGTTGCTTCTACTAGTTTTCAAGCTTTAATTTCTCTTGATATTGTTGTAAGAAGATCTTAAGGAAGTCTTCAAAGCTTGGCATGTGAGTTCTGGAGAATAGAAATTGGTCTGGCTGAAGAATCAATCTCGAGCCGACTGGATGGAGGAACCAGCCGACTCTGACACTGGCACAAGAAAGAAAATCTCTAGCATGCAGACCTAGCTGACTGGCACCAAGTCCCAGCCGACTCGTCCAGAACTTGATTGAAAATGTTCTGAGAACCTCAGGGATCCGAGCCGACTGGATTTCAGCCTAGCCTACTCATCCAGAGTGAACTATTTTCTCGACTGTGGAACCTAGCCAACTGGTATTCAACCCAGCCGACCCGAACCTGATCCGAGCCGACTCGAAGATGACCAAGCCGACTTGAATGTCGGGGTCTCTTCCCAATGACAAGTTCTAGACTTCTGATTTTGAAACCCAAAAGTGCTACAATGGTAACCTGTCACTTTTCAACGGTCTACAATGTTCAAAATCAAGGGAAGGCAGTTGAAGTCTCTATAAATGAGGTATGAGAACATCCTTAGAGAGACTAATGAGTTGTTGAACATTTATTGAATATTTATTGAAATAAGAAGAGAGAGCACTTGAGCTTTGAAGTCAGCCTTCAAGCCTTCACCAACTCTTATCAGAAGCTTGAAGCAACTTTTGAGGAAAGCAAGGAAGCCATTGAAGTGCATTGAAGGGCATTCAATTGAGCTTCACTAGAGCTGCATTGGCAACCACCAGATAACTTAGTTTGTCATTTATGTCTTTTCATTATACTCTTAGAATACTTGGATTATTGGTGAACCCGGTTATAAAAACCAAATAGGTTTCTTTGGTGAGCCTACTTAAAACCAAAGTATAGAGGTTCTAGGTGAGCCTGTGAAAACCTAGTGTTGGGTTTCTTTGGTGATCCCTTTCAAAATCAACGTGTAGAGGTTGGGATTATGAGTCTGAAAAATAATACGACTGTATTCCGGTTTGGGGGATATAGTGGAAATCCTGAGTGGTGAACTTGGGTAGTGGACGTAGGAGCTGGGTTGCTCCGAACCACTGTAAACTTGTTTTATTTGTGTTGTGCTTTACTTACTTTTCAGCTTCCGCACTTAATTCTGATTAACATAATACTCAACCACTAAAAGGAATTACTTGTGCACATATTTGTAAAAAAATTTGTAATTTCTAGTTCACCCCCCTCTTAGGAAAAGCCACATGGGCAACAGCTGGTATCAAAGCAGTGTCTCTGATTACTCGAGTAAAGATTGATGGCTCATCCCATGAGTACATCCTTGGCCGAAGGCCAGTCAACAAATAGACCTCCACTATTCACATGCACTAATTACTCTTATTGGAAAGCACGAATGAAAATCTACATTCAAGCCGTTGATTTTCAATTGTGGAAGGTCATCTTAAAAGGGCCACACATTCCACGATCAAAGTTGATGGCGTGGACATCCCTAAGCTTGAAGAGGACTGGGATGATCATAACATGAAAATGGGGGAATTGAATGCCAAAGCAATGAACTTACTATACTATGCTTTGGATGCAAATGAGTTCAACCGAATTTCCACTTGCTCTTCAGCAAAGAAAATCTGGGACAAACTCGAAGTGACCCATGAGGGAACTTCCCAAGTGAAAACCTCAAAGATAAATCTTTTAGTTCATAACTATGAACTGTTTAAAATGGAACCTTCTGAAACAATTTCTGCCATGTTTTCTAGATTTACATATATTATTAATGGTTTGAAGAGTCTTAGCAGGATATACTCGAATGCTGATCTAGTTCAGAAGATACTCTGATCTTTATCTGACAAGTGGGATCCCAAAGTGACAGCAATCCAGGAGGCTAAAGACCTCAACACATTACCACTAGATAACTACTGGGATCACTCATCACCCACGAGCTGACTATACAACACAGAACTGAAGACGAACAGAAGAAAAAGAAAACTATAGCCTTCAGAGCTGCTACCAAATCAAAGAGGATGATGAAAAGTCTGAAGAAGAAAGCACCTCCTCCTATGATGACCTAGAAGACGATGATATTGCAATGGTTGTGAGGAGATTCAGAAAGTTCATGGGAAGAAAGAAAAGAAGATTTAACCAAAAATTTCATAGGAAGGATTATGGAAAAGAAAAAGAAAATGACAGAGAGAAAGATAAAGAAGTAGTCCCCACATGCTATGAATGCAAGAAGCCAGGGCACATTCATCTAAACTGTCATCTATTGAAAAAATCCTTCAGACAGAAAAAGAAGAAGAAAGCCATGGTTGCCACATGAACCAATAGTGAAGAATCATCTTCGTCTGAAGAAGAAGAGACCACCAAGGCTGCAAATCTGTATTTAATGGGTCTCAAAGATGAGGTAACATCCCCTAGCAATTGCACTGAATTATATTTGATGAATTAAATTCTGCATTTCATGATCTATTATCTGAATTTAAGAAAGCTGGAGTAAAGATAAAATCATTGAAAAATATGAATGACTCTTTACTCAAACAGAAAAATGAAATTTCAGAAAAGAACCTTTATTGCAAAAAGAACTGCATGACTTTTCTGAAATAAATGAAAAGCTGAAAAATGAAAATCTCTTATGTGAAAGAAACAATGATTTAATTACTGAAAATATTGAACTGGAAAAGGAGGTTAAAAACTCAAGCCATTAGTTGAAAACTTACTTTAAAACTTCTATTATGAATAGAATTACTTCAAATAAGCTTGAGTTAATTTTAAAAGAACAACAAATTTCAGGAAACAATGCTGGAATTGGTTTTAAAACTTCTATTATGAATGGAATTTCAGTAACTACCTTTGTGAAATCTAAAGTACCTGTTCAAAACATATTATCACAAAAAGCTTTGGCTGCACCAAAAATGTTTCAACTTCAAAATCTTTATTATATGTTCCTAAGAACTTGAGCAAAAATGCTTATATTTCAAAAGATTCAAAAGCTATATCAATTGCATCAACTTTTAGAACTTCTAATTCTGCTCTTATTAAAAACTCTAAAGTTGTATGCCATGTTTGCAAAAGAATAGGACATAAAGCTTTTGACTGCAATAATTCTAGAAATGTCCATAAGAATGTAAGAAAAATTTGGGTTCCCAAAGAAACCACCTCTGCTAACCTGCAAGGACCCAAGGTAGCTTGGGTACCTAAAAGAATTCATTAATTTTTGCAGAAATGTCTTGCAGCCCAAAATTGAAGAAAAGGTGGTACTTAGATAGTGGCTGCTCAAGACATATGATGGGTGACAAGGACCAGTTTATCATCCTTGAAATGAAAGAAGGAGGCATGGTCACCTTTGGAGACAATGGCAAAGGGAGAATAATCGGTATTGGTAAGATCAAAATAACTCCCTTCACTTTTATTGAAAATGTTTTGCTAGTAGATAAGTTGAAGCATAATCTTTTAAGCATAAGTCAATTATGTGATAAAGGCTTCAAGGTTGTCTTTGAATCTTCTATATATATAGTAACTAACTTTTTAGATTCTGGCAATAAGTTCATTGGACATAGACTTGGGAATATCTATGTGGTATATCTTAATGATCTTGCCATGTCAAGTAGCCCCAGTCTAGTTGCAATGAATGCTAAGATCAAAGAGTCATGTTTACTATGGCATAGACGATTAGGTCATGCTAGCATGCATACTATTACTAATTGATTTCTAAAGATCTTGTTAGAGGCAAGCCTAAGTTCAAAGTTGATTTTGATTATGTTTGTGATGCATGCCAAATGGATAAACAAACTAGGAAGAGTTTTAAATCAAAGAATATAGTTTCAATAACAAGACCACTTGAACTACTTCACATGGACCTTTTCGGACCTACTAGGACCACAAGCCTAGGAGGTATAAATAATGCTTTGTGATAGTAGATGATTTTTCAAGATTTACTTGGGTTTTGTGTTATTGCTTCAAAAGATGAAACCTTTAATGTTTTCATAAAATTCCATAAAAAGGTTTCAAATCAAAAGAACTTATCTTTAATTTTAATTAGAAGTGATCATGGAACTGAATTTGAAAATTAATTTTTGAAGATTATTGTACTGAATTGGCATTGATCACAACTTCTCCGCTCCTAGAATACCTCAACAAAATGGTGTTGCAGAGAGGAAAAATACGACATTGGAAGAAATGGCTCGCATAATGTTATGCGAAGGCAATCTTCCAAAGTACTTTTAGACAGAAGCGGTGAACACTGCATGCTATATTTTAAACCACGTTTTGATCCATCCTATTTTAAAGAAAATTCCCTATGAGCTTTGGAATGATAGAAAACCCAATATCAGTTATTTTCATGTGTTGGATGCAAATGCTTTGTGCATAATAATGAAAAAGATAATTAGGAAAATTTGATTCTAAAGCTGATGATGCAATTTTTCTAGGTATTCATTACATAGCAAAGCATATCGGGTTTTTAATAAAAGGACTCTTACTGTTAAAGAGTCAATACATGTTATATTTATTGAAACTAACCCTACACCTTCTAGACAAGAAGAGTGCATAGATAATGATGTAGGTACGTTACAAAAGGAATGGAGGACTTGAGCATTCAAGATAAAGACACTCAAGACGGAGAAAAAATGGTAAGTAAGAATTACACCGATCTATCGAGGGCTGGAGGTATGTTACATCTCACCCTAAAGAATTAATCATAGGAGATCCTTCACATGGTGTTAGGACTAGGTCTACACAAAAGGATGCACATGATTACCTAGCCTTTGTATCACAAATAGAACCCCATAGCCTAGAAGAAGCCGAGACTGACCCAAACTGGATGATGGCAATGCATGATGAATTAAACCAGTTTGAAAGGAATAAGGTATGGACACTTGTAAATAGACCTACTGACCATCCAATAATAGAAACCAAATGGGTCTATAGGAATAAATTAGATGAACAATGAAACATAATAAGAAACAAAGCTAGACTAGTAGCTAAGGGATATAACCAAGAAGAAGGTATTGATTTTGATGAAACTTATGCACCTATAGCTAGACTAGAAGCCATTATATTACTACTTGCATTTGCTTGCTACATGAATTTCAAACTTTTTCAAATGGATGTAAAGAGTGCATTTCTTAATGGTTTTATCTCTGAATAAGTTTTTATGGAACAACCACCAGGTTTTGAAAATCACACATTTCCAAACCATGTATTTAAATTAAACAAAGCATTGTATGGTTTGAAACAAGCACCTAGAGCCTGGTATGATAGACTTAGCAATTTTTTAATTGAAATGATTTTTTAAGAGAAAATGTAGATAAAACCTTATTTATCAAAAAGAAGAATAATGATATCTTAGTTGTACAAATATATGTTGATGATATCATTTTTGGTGCAACTAACGAATCTCTATGTAAAGAATTTGCTAAGCTTATGCAGTGAGAATTTGAAATGAGCTTAATGGGCAAACTAAACTACTTCCTTGGACTTCAAGTAAAACAAATAAAGGAATGCATCTTCAAACCAAGCCAAATACATCAAAGAAATCATCAAAAAATTTGGTATGAAGAGTAGCAAATCAATGAGCACACCCATGAGCCCAGCTTGCAGATTGGACAAAGATGAAAATTGATCCAATATTGACCAGAAGCTATATAGAGGTATGATCGGATCCCTATTGTATTTGACTGCAAGTAGACCTGACATATTATATAGTGCATGTGTATGTGCTAGATTTCAGTCATCACCAAAAGAAACACATATGCTTGCTGTTAAGAGAATAATTAAATACTTGAAAGCAACAAGTAATTTAGGAATTTGGTATTCTAAACATTTTACCCTGAATTTGATTGGATTCTCTGATGCTGACTATGCTGGTTGTAAAATAGATAGAAAAAGTACTAGCGGTACATGCCAATTTCTAGGGTTGAATTTAATTTCATGGTACTGTAAGAAGCAAAACTCCATAGCCTTGTCCACTATTGAGGCTAAGTACGTGGCTGCTGGTAGTTGTTGTGCTCAAGTGTTATGGATAAAACAATTGGAAGACTTTTGTATATCACAATCTAAATTTCAATTAGTGTGATAACACAAGTGCTATCAATTTGACAAAGAATCCAATTCAACACTCTAGAACCAAGCACATGAAATTAGACATCATTTTATTAGAGATCATATTTCAAATGGTGATATAGTACTTGATTTTGTTCCTACTGAAGATCAATTAGCTGATATATTTACTAAGCCATTTAACCAAGACAGGTTTTAACTAATTAGAAGTGAATTAGGACTTTGTGATCCTTTAAAATTTTCTAATCCAATTCCTTCAAATTTAAGGAAACATCATCTAGAGAACCTCTGATTTCATTCTCTATCGTAGAGCCTAAATTTTCTTAGAAATTTTTTCCAAAAATCTCTCAAGTTTGTGATGAATTTTCCAAAACCTGATTTCTCTTTCGAGTCGACTGGTTCTTAAACCGAGTCGATTGGATTCTCTGTGTTTTGGGCGAGTTCTGGCCTGTCGGCTCGAGCTTTTCTAGGGCTTTTTCGAGTCGACTGATTATCGCACCTGAGTTTTTATTTTGGGATGTAAACCCATTCCGAGCCTTTAACCTCCATTCAGCCTTCTAATCGTCCATTCCTCTCCTAATCCTATTAAATATTTTCGCTCCCTTCTAAGCTCACCATTCTCTCATCTCTTCCTCTTTCCTAGCAATGGCTCCTAAACATGCTACCGGAAAATGCTATTTATGGGTCGCTCCATCTATGGAAAGGGAAAGAAGAACGAAGAGGCATCAAGAAGAGCCGACTGCCACTGTTCATCATGAAGAACTTGTGGAAGAACCTGCAAGGGCTGCTCCAATTGCTCCAAGTCAAATCCCTTCAATGTCCACAAGACCGGTAACTTCTGGCCATCATATCACCTTTGAATTTATTAAGGAAATAGGGTTAAAGATTGGTGATTTGATTGAGGATCAAGGCTGGAGGAAATTTTGCTCTTTAAATGAAAGAACCTACTTGTTGCCCAGAAATGGAGCCCAATAGGGGGGGTGAATTGGGTCTTTTAAAAAATGTAAAACAATAATAAGAGGGACTAGTGGTGCTTGTGAACAATGATGAATTCAATACAAGATATTCAAAGCAATAGTAATAAACAAAAGAGCAAGAAAGGAAGAGAGCAATCACACACAAACATAAGGTTTATAGTGGTTCGGTGCAAACCTAGCACCTACATCCACTCCCCAAGCCACCCTTGGGAATTTCACTATAATCTAAACAAGATTACAGTTGACTTGTTTTTCACAAGGCTCACAAGTCAAAACCTAAGTTGGTTTTGTGACCTAGGCTTACCAACAAACCTTAACACTTATTTTGTCTTCGGGCTCACAAGTTAACCTAGTTGGTTTTATCCCTTTGGCTCACCAACAAACCATAATAACCTTCTTTCAAGACACCCTTGAAAGCAAGGTCAAATCACAATGTAAAAAAATATACAATTTAAAACTAAAACAAACTCTCTTCAAGAGTAGAATTGAATCTTTGAAGCTCAAGTTGATGCTTTGTCTTGACTCTTCCTTGGAATCTCCTTCAAAGTGCCTCTTTTGGAATAAAGTAAGGATGAGCTTGTAGGCTTTTCAAGGAATCAAACTATAAGAGGCTTTTGATGTGAAATATTTGAGAGAATATAGGCTTTTTGGCTTTTGAGTGGACTTGAATGCACTTCAATACACTTTCCTTTCATTAAAATAAGGTTGGTGGAGGTTAAATACACCAAGAACCTTCCAAAAATGGTTTGTGACTGTTGGAACCTTGGAAATAGTCGTTTGGAGCTTGAAAAGCAAGTTCTGCAAGCCAGAAAAATAGATCCGTTAGAGCTGTCAGGCTGCAAGTGTGACACTTGGCTATCAGGTGTCGATACTTGATGCACAGGTGTCGACACTTGACACAAAAATCCTCAAATTGGCTATCAAGTGTCGACACTTGATGCACAGGTGTCGACACTTGACACAAAAATCCTCAAATTACAAAGTTCTGTATTTTCAAAATTCTCAGGCCTTGAGTCGACACTTGGAAACCTAAGTATTGACACTTGGTTCTAGGTGTCGACACTTGGTTCTGGGTGTCGACACTTGGCGTGCTAAGGATTTTTGTCCGTGCCAAATGCTGAAGTGTCGACACTTGACTTCCAAGTATCGACACTTGAGACTGAAAATCTCAGATTCAAGTGTAAACAGCTTCGAAAACATAAATATAATTCTTGAAATCATAAACACATAATATATAAATATTTAGATACCCTTTTTCAATGAAGAGGATATTCGGATTCGTGAGAAATGCTCCGTGCCATTACATGCCATGAACCATAAGTTTTTGAGATTTTGAGGTGCTTTCTTCCTGAAAACTCACAACTTGAAATCCTCATTAGTATACAATATGCACTCAATGTTTTGTTATTCATCAAAATCACTGGGTGGAGCCAACAATCTCTCCCTTTTTGATGATGACAAAATCTTGAGTAAAATGGCAATACATTTCAAACTTTAACTATTATATTTATGAATATGAAATCAAGTCCATAAGAGAGGCAAAAACTTCATAGTTAGGAATAATCAATCTCCCCTTAATTAGATACTTCTTATTAAGGTAAATTTCAAAGATTCTTACAAGGTGAAACTACACAAATTCAAAAATTATGCATCTATACAATCAATATAATCAATACAATTTCTCAACAAATTTATGTATCCATATTTTCAACAAATTTATGAATCAGCACTATTTCTCCCTCTTTTTGTCAATCATTAGAAAGGGGAATAACCTCCCCCTCACAATGAGCATGGAGACAAAAAGATGGTAGAGAATAGGTATCAGAGCCAAAAATATACCAAGATAAAAGAGTATCAGAGCTAAAGATATATCAAGATAAACGAGTATCAAAGCTAAAGAAGGTAAATTGAATCATTCAAACACAAATAATGAGCACTGAACTGAAATATATATAATAGATAAGTTTTCAGTACAAAAATTTGCTGAGTCATCAGCAAGAACTGAAACATACAGGTATCATCAGAGTCATACAAATATCAGAAACATACAACATATGAACTATAACAAACATCTGTAAGGTTAATCCTCATTAGATGGAACCTCAAGACTGAATGGGGCATAGATCCTCGATCTAGTGGCTAATGCCCTAGGAGGTGCTAAAGCTCGACGACTCCTAGTACGGCCATAAGGACCAAAGGCGGGTACAATCCTAGATGATCTAGTGGAAGGGGGGGAAAGAAGATCAGCTGGTGTAACAAGGTCCAGTATGGAATCAGCCAAGGCAGTAGGACCAGCTGGGATAGAGGGAGGATCGCGACTGACCACCTTATAATCATCGGCACTGTCATCACTATCACTGTCACGGCCCACAACCTCTGTAGCTCTGTTGTCATCCTGATCACCACCTCAGCAGAATCAGCATGGTCGCTCTAGTGATCGCCACCATCATCATCATCATCATCATCATCATCATCATCATCATCATCATCATCAGATAGTACAACTGCAGGGGCTGCAGGAGGTATAAGGGATCTCAACAAATCCTCAATATGAGAGAATCCCTCCTCCATAGATCTACGAATCTCAGCATGATTTGAGGTAGTATGTGCTCGAAGAAACTCAACCTCGCTACATAGCTGAGTCATCTCACCCCTGATCTCAGTGAACTGCTCTCTGGCATGCTCCTCAAAAGATAGTCCAGTAGAAGGTGGCGGAGGAGCTGAAGTGTCAGGAGTCAAATGCTCTGCCTGTGTCGATGGGATATCAACTAGAGGAAAAACTGCTGGCTCAGATGGCCCAGCCTCTGCCTCTCGAATCTCGTCCTCCTCATCTGGCTCCTAGCCAGACTCTCTGCGCACCCATCGACCTCCAACTAATCTGTATCCCATATGGTGCAACGATCTCTCGTCATACACATCTGTGTGTAGTATCTCCTTGGGGATCTCCCCCTCCAGTGATACTCCACACGCTCTGAATAGTCTGGTCAGTGCCATGCCATACGGTAAACAGTGACGGAGCTGTGTCGCAGCATCATGCATCTGAGTAAGCATCAGGGATGGAAGATCAATCTGTCTCCTCTCAATCAGGCTCGTCATCACCATCAACTCCCTCTCAGTGATAAAGTCAAATCTCCCAGTCTTCGGTAGAAGTATGCGTGCTGTGATGTGGTGCAATAGGCGCATCTCCAATAACAACTGGTTCACGGTAACTACGGATATACCACGAACATCCTCTCTCTCAAGAATGCACCTAAACACAACCTCTCTATCATCAACCGAAAAGACACAGACTCCCCTACGGGGGATCTCCCATACTCTGCCCAAAAGCTCATCTGCCAATGAAATCTGAATGCCTCTGACTGTCGTAGTCCACAGAAGGCGTCGACAATCCAGCGCACCATAGAACTCTCTCACTAGGTGAGGATAGTACCTCTCATGCATAGTACAGAATGATACTAATCCTGCATCAGTGAGCACCTGTCGAATACTGAAATGGTGCCTGTCAAAACACTCCAGGTTCACTCTCCTCCCAGAGGCTACTAACTTCCCTGCCATCCTCTCTGCAGGGGGGAACTCGGTGTGGCTGCACTGCTAGCCTGTGCTGTGTCAAATCTGGCCTTCGATCTCCTCTCAACACCACGACTAGGCCTCTCCCTAACTGTAAGTCTCTTCCTGGGATCCATTACAGCAAGCTGACCAAGGAAGAAGGAAGATAGGTTTAGAACTAAGGGACTGGCTACAGGCTGAGATAAGGAGAGTTTCATTCTTAGATAGTTTTTGAAAAAAAACAATTAAACCAATTGGTTTGTAAAATATCTCAAACAACGTTTGAAAAACTGTAAATCAATAAGGTGAGATTTTTACAACTTATACTTTGATTAAATGACAATATTCTGAACATATTTTTATAGAAAATATTTTTGTTCATTAAAACATATTTGAACCTTTGGAAAATACTTTTTGTAAGGCCTAAAAATCAAAATCCATGGAATTGGGTCTAAAACACTTAGGGTTTTAGCAAAGAAGTGAAAATGTCGCAAACATATCATGAAAAACCTTTCTAAATCAACAATAAATGGATTTAGTATATTTAATTTAGATAAAAACCCAAATTATTTCTGCCAAAATCAATAAAACAGTGTTTTCCGAAAAATGGGTGAAATAAGCGTGAAAACGACCAAAAAACGAGGGAAATCCGAGAAAAATATGT
This sequence comes from Areca catechu, assembly GCA_021397845.1. Taxonomy (NCBI): domain Eukaryota; kingdom Viridiplantae; phylum Streptophyta; class Magnoliopsida; order Arecales; family Arecaceae; genus Areca; species Areca catechu. The sequence goes on along the minus strand of CM038051.1, from coordinate 111,361,027 downwards.
TTAAATCACTATTCTCGAATGGAATTTTAGAAATCCACTAAAATATGTAAAAATCCGATTAGAATCTTGAAAAATATCCGAAAAACCCTATTCACGGTTACAGGTTTGAAAATGTCAAATATAAAACGAAAAAAGAGGGAAAATAAAGTAAAAATAGAAGGGGGAAATACCTGATTTGTGATGGATTAAAGGGTAAATGGAAGGATTTGGACAGAGGGGACCACTGTTGCAAGAAATCAACGGGGGAAGAAAATGACAAAAATCCTCGTTCGGTCCTTTTTAAAAACTATTTCTGTTTCGCAAGTGTCGACACTTAGAATGTGTCAAGTGTCGACACTTGGTTAGGTGTCGACACTTGACAATTTCAAGTGTCGACACTTGGCCAAAAATTTGAGAAAATCCAAAAAATTTTTTAGAAAAATGGGAAAATTTAATCTGTTTTGGGACTTTTAGCAAGAGGTTTTGAGCTCTAGGATTTAGGCAAAAATAAAACTAAGAGTGTTCTAGGAGAATGGATCAATGACACCTAGCTCTCTTCTAATCAAACAGAACCTATCCTAACTCAAAGGATTGATAAACACATCTGCTAACTGATCATTAGTACATACAAAATCAAGAATAACATTAGAGTTTTGTACATGATCTCTTATGAAATGATGTCTTATTTCAATGTGTTTACTTCTTGAATGTTGCACAGGATTTTTAGATAGGTTGATTGTACTAGTATTGTCACATCTTATAGGTGTCTTAGTTAGTTTAATGCCAAATCTTCGAGTTGTTATTTGATCCAAAGGATTTGAGCACAACAGCTTCCAGCTGCTATATATTCGGCTTCCGCCATAGATAAAGCAACTGAGTTCTATTTTTTGCTACTTCAAAAGATCAAATTTACTCCAAGAAACTGATAGGTTCCACTAGTACTTTTACGATCAAGTTTACACCTAGCAAAGTCAGTATCAGAATAAGCAATCAATTCAAATGAAGAATCTCTAGAGTACCATAAACCAATTTAATTGAACTAGATAGATATCTAAGTATGCGTTTAACAGCCAAAAGATAAGACTCTTTAGGATTAGACTGATATCTAGCACACATACAGACACTAAACATGATATGGCCTACTGGCAGTAAGATATAACAATGAACCGATCATGCCATGATATAATTTTTGGTCTATAGACTTACCTGATTCATCCTTGTCAAGTCTACAAGTAGAGCTCATAGGGGTACCTAAAGGCTTAGCGTTCTCCATCCCAAACTTCTTGAGTATTTCTTTTATATTTTGTTTGGTTGATGAAGATCCCCTCTTTGGTTTGCTTTATTTGAAGTCCGAGGAAGAAATTCAGTTCTCCCATTATGCTCATCTCGAACTCACCCTGCATTAACTTTGCAAAATCTTGACAAAGAGATTCATTAGTAGCACCAAATATTATATCATCTACATAGATTTGTACTACTAAGAGATCATCATTCTTTTTCTTTAAAAATAAAGTTTTATCTACATTACCTCTAGTAAAATCATTTTTGAGCAAAAAGAGCTTAAACAATCATACCAAGCTCTTGGAGCTTGTTTCAATCCATACAAAGCTTTATGAAGTTTGTAAACATGATTTGGAAATTTAGAATTTTCAAAACCAGGGGGTTGCTCAACATAAACTTCTTCTTCAATTAAACCATTTAAAAAGGCACTTTTAACATCCATTTGATATAATTTAAAATTCATGAAACAAGCAAAAGCCAACAATAGCCTAATTGCCTCAAGTCTAGCCACAGGAGCAAAGGTTTCATCAAAATCTATTTCTTCCTCCTGATTGTATCCTTTGGCAACTAGTCTAGCCTTATTTCTAGTAACTATCCCATTTTCATCAAGTTTATTTCGAAAAACCCATTTGTACCAATAATAATGAAGTGTTTGAAGGCCTATCTACTAATGTCCAAACATTGTTCCTTTTAAATTGATTAAGTTCATCTTGCATAGCATTTATCAAATTACTATCACATTCAGCTTCCTCAATAATTTTAGGTTCAATTTTAGAAATCAAAGCTAAGTAATCACAGATATTTCTAAGGGATGATCGAGTACTTACACCTTTAGATGGATCACCGATAATTAGTTCTTTTGGGTGTCAATGAGCATACCTCCATTCTTTTGGTAATGGATCAACAGTTGATGTATTTCATCACCTTGTGCTTGATCTCCTTCAGTGTTTTGATCATCGTTCTATTCCTTGGTAAGCCCTTCATCGTTGTTTATTTCTTCAGTTTTCTTGCTACCTGTTTCATCAGAAAGTACATCTTCTTTTCTTGAAGATTTTTGGTTAGTTTCATCAAATACCACATGTATGGATTCTTCAACAACAAGTGTTCTTCTGTTGAAGACCCTGTATACCTTACTAGATGTGGAGTAGCCTAGAAAGACTCCCTCATCTGATTTGGCATCAAATTTATTTAAATTATCTTTCCCATTGTTTAAGATAAAACAACGGCATCCAAAAACATGAAAATAACGAATTAAGGGTTTTCTGCCCTTCCAAAGCTCATAAGGTGTTTTCTTTAAAATCGGTCGAATTAAAACTCGATTTAAAACATAACATGCAGTATTTATGGCTTCCGCCCAAAAATATCTAGGTAAATTATTTTCATAAAGCATGGTGCGTGCCATTTCTTCAAGAGTTCTATTTTTTCTTCTATACTCCCATTTTGTTGATGTGTCCTAGATGCAGAAAAATTGTAATGCAATTGCCATTTTCAATACAAAATTTATCAAAAATGTAGCATTTTTAAAATTCAGTTCCATGATCACTTCTCAAAGATAATTGAAAACCTTTTCATTCAAAATTCCTTTATGAAATCTAATGAATTCAGAAAAAGTTTCATCTTTATGTGCTAAAAACATGACCCATGTAAATTGTGAGAAATCATCTACAATGACTAGACCGTACTTTTTACCTCCCAAACTAGATGTTCTAGTTGGCCCAAAGAGGTCCATGTGAAGAAATTCCAAATGTCTAGATGTAGAGATTACTCCTTTTGGTTTGAAAGAGGATTTGGTTTATTTTCCAAGTTGACATGCACTGCAGATCTTGTCTTTAACAAAATTGAGTTTAGGCAATTCTTTACCAAGTTCTTTTTTCTAAGTTTTGAAATTAAATGCATGCTTGCATGACCTAGTCTGCGATGCCAAAGCCAACTAGTTTCATCGATCTTGGCTTCCATTGCCACTAGGCATTGACCTTTTTGAATAGGGAGATCATCAAGATCAACCATATAAATATTGCCATGCCTATGATCATTGAACTTAATGCCATTATCATCTAGACTAGAACAATGCACAAAGAAGATTCAAAAATAACTTTAAAATTTTTGTCACAAAACTGACTAATGCTAAGCAAGTTATGTTTCAAACCATCACATATAAAACATTATCAATATAAGAAGAATGTGTGATATGGACTTTACCAATACCGATAATTTTGCCCTTTCCATTATCACCAAAAGTTACATTGCCACTATTTTGATATTCTAGTGAAGAGAACTGCTCCACATCTCCTGTCATATGCTTGAGCAACCGCTATCAAGGTACCACATCCTTTCTTATTGGTGCAAGGCATACCTGCAATAAAGATCAAGTGGAGACTTTAGGTACCCAAGCCATCTTGGGTCCTTTTTGGTTAGTGGCATTGGTTCCTTTCGGAACCCAAACTTTTTTAGTGTTATTTAATCTTCTTTTGTTGCACATATAAGATTTGTGTCCTTTAGTACCACAAGTATAGCAAGTAATGGATGAAGATGTAGGCACAAAGAAATTTTAAAGAGTTTTGTTTCTTATGAGTTCTGAATCCTAAACTGCTTTATCAAATACTGCTCTTTGGTTATTTAAAAGTAAATTCAATTTTCAGAACTGTAAGTAAATTTTTCTACAAAAGGTTTTAGTTTTTCAATTTCTTCTTTATATCTTTTGTTTTCATTTAAAATTCTTTGCTTTGTTTTGACAAATTTTCATTTGAAAGTAAGTCACTTTTCTTTTTTAAGACATCTTTTCTTTTTCAAGTGCTATAATCTTATCATTTAATTTTTATTTTGAATAAGAAGGCATTCATTTTCATTTGAAAGCTTGTTATTTGTTTTGGCTAGATCCAAATTTTGCTTCTTTACATCTTTATGTTTTGATTTTAATTTTTAAAATTCTATGACTAATTCATCAAAAACTTCATGAAGCTCATCAAAAGTAAATTCATTTTCTATTTCAGAACATACCTCATCATGATCAGCCATCAGACAGAAGTTTGCTACCTTCTGCTGTTCTTTCTCAGAACTGGAGTCTTCACTTTCACTCCAGGTTGCCATCATGGCTTTCTTTCTCAGCTTTCTTCTGCTTTTCTTTAACAAGGGACAGTCTACTTTGAAATGGCCGGGTTTTTTGCACTCAAAGCAAGTAGGCTGCTCATTCTCCTTTTCTTTGTCCTTTTCTTTACTCGGCTCATCTTTCAGAGGTTTCTTTTTATAGTTAAACTTTTTTTTTTCATGAACCTTCTGAATTTTCTTGCTAATAGAGCCGTCTCATCTTCTTCATCATCTTCTTCAGAATCTTCGCTTGATTCATCTCTAGCAATAGATTTGAACGCGATTACCTTCTTCTTTTTATCGACCTCTCCATTCTTTTGTTTGAGGGAGAGCTCATAGGTCATTAAAAAACCTAACAGTTGTTCCAATGAGAGAGTGTTGACATCCTTAGCTTCTTCAATAGCTGTGACTTTTGCATCCCACGAAGCTGGTAGGGACCTGAGAAGTTTATTCTCAAGTTCACCGTTAGAAATAATTTTTCCTAGGCTTCTCATGCCATTCATAATATTTGTGAACCTAGTGTACATCTCACTAATAGACTCAGTAGGTTCCATTTTAAACATTTCATATGTGTGAATAAGCATGTTGACCTTGGTGATTTTTACTTGGTGTGTACCCTCATTGGTAACCTCAAGTGTATCCCAAATCTTCTTAGCGGAGAGAGACAATTAGATATTCTATTAAATTCACTAGGGTCAAGATAATAGAATAAGATTCATAGCCTTAGCATTAAGCTCGATTTGCTTAATGTCATTCTCATCCCAATCATCTTCCAACTTTGGAGTGAGAATGCCATTAATCAACATCGTAGGCTGATGAGGACCTTTTACAATTGTCCTCTACGAATTATAATCAAGAGCTTGAATAAATATGCGCATGCGTGTCTTCCAGTATGTGTAATTTGTGCCATTAAAAAGTGGGGGACGATTTGAAGCTTGACCTTTAACAATACCCATTCCTATTGGGGCTGCCATGATCTTTTACTCAAGATCCTTGGACCTACAAGAGAGTACCGGTGCTCTGATACCACTTGTTGCCCAGAAATGGAGCCCAAGAGGGGGGATGAATTGGGTCTTTTAAAAAATCTAAAACAATAATAAGAGGGACTAGTGGTGCTTGTGAACAATGATGAATTCAATGCAAGATATTCAAAGCAATAGCAATAAACAAAAGTGCAAGAGAGGAAGAGAGCAATCACACACAAACACAAGGTTTATAGTGGTTCGGTGCAAACCTAGCACCTACATCCACTCCCCAAGCCATCCTTGGGAATTTCACTATAATCCAAACAAGATTACAGTTGACTTATTTTTCACAAGACTCACAAGTCAAAACCTAAGTTGGTTTTGTCACCTAGGCTTACCAACAAACCTTAATACTTGTTTTGTCTTCGGGCTCACAAGTTAACCCTAGTTGGTTTTATCCCTTTGGCTCACCACAAACCACAATAACCTTCTTTCAAGACACCCTTGAAAGCAAGGTCAAATCATAATGTAAAAATAGATATACAATTTAAAACTAAAATAAACTCTTTTCAAGAGTAGAATGGAATCTTTGAAGTTCAAGTTGATGCTTTATCTTGACTCTTCCTTGGAATCTCCTTCAAAGTGCCTTTTGGAATGAAGTAGGATGAGCTTGTAGGCTTTTCAAGGAATCAAACTATAAGAGGCTTTTGATGTGAAGTATTTGAGATAATATAGGCTTTTTGGCTTTTGAGTATACTTGAATGCACTTCAATACACTTTCTTTTCTTTAAAATGAGGTTGGTTAAATACACCAAGAACCTTCTAAAAAATGGTTTGTGACCGTTGGAACCTTGGAAATAGCCATTTGGAGCTTGAAAAGCAAGTTCTGCAAGCCAGAAAAATAGATCCGTTAGAGCTGTCAGGCTGCAAGTGTTGATACTTGGCTGTCAGGTGTCTATACTTGGCTGTCAAGTGTCGACACTTGATTTCTAGGTGTCGACACTTGAACTTTCATGTGTCGATACTTGATGCACAGGTGTCGACACTTGACAAAAAAATTCTCAAATTACAAAGTTCTGTATTTTCAAAATTCTCAGGCCTTGAGTCGATATTTGGAAACCTAAGTGTCGACACTTGGTTCTAGGTGTCGACACTTGGCATGCCAAGGATTTTTGTCCATGCCAAATGCTGAAGTGTCGACACTTGACCTTCCAAGTGTCGACACTTGAGACTGAAAATCTCAGATTCAAGTGTAAACAGCTTCCAAAACATAAATATAATTCTGAAAATCATAAACACATAATATATAAACATTTAGATGCCCTTTTTCAATGAAGAGGATGTCCGAATTCGTGAGAAATGCTCCATGCCATTACGTGCCATGAACCATAAGTTTTGAGATTTTGAGGTGCTTTCTTCCTGAAAACTCACAACTTGAAATCCTCATTAGTATACAATATGCACTCAATGTTTTGTTATTGATCAAAATCACTGGGTGGAGCCAACACTACCCCTCACTTGTTAAGAAATTTATGAAAATTTGAAAGTAGGTACATATCATGTAGAGTCTACAGTTAAAGGAAGAAGAGTTTTTATCAATGAAGAAGTTCTGCACAACCTACTGGATTTGCTTACTGATGGGGTGAAATACCTAGTAATTAAGGATAGAGAAAAGGCCTTGAGAACTATCCTAAACAAGGAAGATGTCAGTGGGATTGGAATTGTCTTTGCCAATGCTTTATCACTTGAAATGAGGTTATTGCATAATTTCATTAGTAGGATCTTTTTGCAAAGGACTGGAAGGTTTGATTGGGTAAGTGAAAAGGACCTGTGCCTTATGGAACATATCATGGAAAAGACTCCTGTGAATTTATCTCATATTATCATTGTGAAAATGAAGGATACTATCAAAAAGGCTAAGGCTTGCTTACCTTATGGAATGATGTTAACCCTGCTATTCAAGTCCCAAAAAGTGAATTTGGAAGGTGAGGATGGAGTTGATTTGCACCATACTGACATATACACCTCCAAGTCACTAGAAAGAATGGGTTACATTCAAGTTGAAGGTGTTTGGAGAAAGAAAGGAACTAATTTCAGGGCAATTGGTAGTTCAAGCAGTGAAGAGAAGAAGAAAAAAAAATGAAGAAACTGCTGGTACTGCTACTGCTGAAGCTGGAACCTCTATTGCACCTGTACTTGAACCAGAATCTCTCATTCCTAAACCTGTTGCCACTTTTGAAGAGATTGATATACCTTTCCCTGAATTTGATATGCCTGCACCTGAGTTCATGATAGCTGATATACCTTTACCAGACTTCACTCATGCAGCTTCACATCCTCCAAATATCCAAGGTCAAATTGAAGATCAGATGAAGACTTTGACTGATTCACTAACAGGGACTATCACTTCACTTTTTGGTGATCTAAAATAGTCAGTGGATAGTAGACTATTTAACTGGAAGAACATGTTACAAGTTTGCAAGAAAAAGTTGAAGCAATAGAAACTTCAAGATCTACACCTCAAGTGGAACTTCAACCTATCCTAGACCTTATTTCTTCTAGTTCTGAAGCCATAAAGAAATCAGTTGATGCAACCTTAAATGAGTATAGAACTGAGTTGAATAAAGTCAGATGCACTATGGGAATAATTGCAGAAACAAGACAAATGACAAATGACTACACACAAGGCATTGGAATTATCATATCAGAACTTGAAAGACTAAGAGGATATGCTGAAGCTTTTGCTAATGTCCAAGCTTTTGAACTTTTGTCAATGCAAAAGAAAATTGGTGAAGTCAAAGAGGCTGTGAACAAGGTACCTACACGCCTCAAGGACATGGAAAATCAACTTCGTGCAATCTGGATAGTGATTGTTTCACTTTGTGGCACTGTTAGGACTTCGGAGATCACTGCTAGGACTAGACCTTTATATGATCCTCTTCCTATTTTCTCTAGGGGTCCTACCACTTCTCACCATCTTAGTGCACCTCCACCTCATGCATCTTCCAGTAGACCACCTAGACCTGCTTCTTGGTATGGTGCAAGTATGCTTATCAATGTACCTAAGGAAGAATCTAATAGTGAGTAGGTCTTTGGTAATTTCTATACTTTCTGAAAACTTTTTGAAGATTGTGTAATGTTTAATATACTGAATCTTTTAATGGAGATACAATGAATATCCTTTTGGACACATGTGTGTACTTCTTTTTTCTTGTTAATACTCTCTAATATTTTTTAAATAGGATTTTCTCTCTAAATTGAGAAGGTTAAATTATCTCAAACAAATTTTAATACAATCTCAATCTACTTAAAATATGAGCTTAATTATATAACTTTTTGATTTGATGACAAAGGGGAAGAACTATTATACAATAAAGTGCATGAAAGAAGAAACTTAATAGAATTGGAATAGAACTGCTAAAGTTAACTAGACAGGGGGAGCTTAATGAATATTGCATACCTTTTCTGCTGAAGTATTCAAATAAATGATAAAGGGGGAGAAATTTCACATTGATTAGAAATTTTATAAAAGGGGGAGAAATACATGTTTAATTTGCTTCAATGATTACTATTCTGCTCTCTGCTAATTACATCTGATTGCCAATGCTTAATGTTGCTTAATACATACAAGCACTTATTCTCTGATGCTAACATTTTATAGAATTGGCTTTGTGTATAACTGTATAGTATACATTGATACTCATTTGAGAATACAGTTAATATTGTGATATGTCAAACAAGTGTAAATGCTTACTATGATATACATCTATACTTGTGAATAGAATAGATTTTTGCATGCCCAGTATTTTGTCATCATCAAAAATGGGGAGATTGTTGACCCTTGAAGTGATTTTGATGATAACAAAATATTGGAGCATGCATTTGGTTATCTAACAACTCTTCAAATGATTGACAAGTTTTGTAGGACGACTACTTTGACATATTTTTTAAACCCTACAACCTTTATTTCTTTGTGTTGAGTTGTAAGTAATTAGAATCTTGTAAAGAAGAATCCAACAAAAAATTTTCCTATTTGAATCAAAGATAAAAGGTTGCTTTTACTAGTTTTCAAGCTTTAATTTCTCTTGATATTATTGTAAGAAGATCTTAAGGAAGTCTTCAAAGCTTAGCATGTGAGTTCTGGAGAATAGAAATTGGTCTGGCTAAAGAACCAATCTCGAGCCAACTGGATGGAAGAACCAGCTGACTCTGGCATTGGCACAAGAAAGAAAATCTCTGGCATGCAGATCCAGTCAACTGGCACCAAGTCCTAGCCAATTCATCCAGAACTTGGTTGAAAATGTTTTAAGAACCTCAGGGATCCGAGCCGACTGGATTTCAGCCTAGCCGACTCGTCCAGAGTGAACTATTTTTTTGACTGTGGAACCTAGCCGACTGGTATTCAACCCAGCCGACCAGAACATGATCCAAGCCAACTCGAAGATGACGGAGCTGACTGGAATGTCGGGGTCTCTCCCAATGGCTAGTTCCAGACTTCTGATTTTGAATCCCAAAAGTGCTCCAATGGTAACCTATCACTTCCCAACAGTCTATAACATTCAAAATCAAGGGAAGGCAGTTGAAGTCTCTATAAATGAAGTATGAGAACATTCTTAGAGAGACTAATGAGTTGCTGAACATTTATTGAATATTTATTGAAGTAAGAAGAGAGAGCACTTGAGTTTTGAAGTCAGCCTTCAAGCCTTCACCAACTCTTATCAGAAGCTTGAAGCAACTTTGAGGAAAGCAAGGAAGCCATTGAAGTGCATTGAAGGGCATTCAATTGAGCTTCACTAGAGATGCATTGGCAACCACCAAACAACTTAGTTTGTCATTTCTGTTGCTTTTCATTCTACTCTTAGAATACTTGGGTTATTGGTGAACCGGTTGTAAAAACCAAATAGGTTTCTTTGATGAGCCTACTTAAAACCAAAGTGTAGAGGTTCTAGATGAGCCTGTGAAAACCTAGTGTTGGGTTTCTTTGGTGATCCCTTTCAAAACCAAAGTGTAGAGGTTGGGATTGTGAGCCTGAAAACAATCCAACTGTATTCCGGTTTGGGGGATATAGAAGAAATCCCGAGTGGTGAACTTGGGTAGTGGACGTAGGAGCTGGGTTGCTCCGAACCACTCTAAACTTGTTTTGTTTATGTTGTGCTTTACTTACTTTTTAGCTTCCGCACTTAATTTTGATTAACACAACACTCAACCACTAAAAGGAATTACTTGTGTACATATTTGTAAGAAATTTTGTAATTCCTAATTCACCCCCCTCTTGGGAAAAGCCACCTGGGCAACACTAAGTCCAGAAGTCTATGGCCATAGCAGAGTGATAATGAAAATGTGTTTCATTAGTATCACAATTGGACTTGAGTCGATTAGGTTAAGTATATAACTAATGGGTTTGACGAGTATCTGTAACCAACATCATATCAGGATTTTGATAGAGGAACTGAATCACATGGTAACTACACCTAGGGATTCCAATCTTATTCTGCTGGGTAGCCACTATATACTGCTAGGTGTCACTGATGGATTATGAGAGCCTATTATGATCGTTTTCGGATCGATGATCCTAATTAGGGTTAAGCTGAAATTGTTTCAGTCCATCAAAAGGAGTTTCGATGATGTATAATGGAGATTATAGCATGTCTCATTACTAGACAGGATAGGACCTAAGGGTCACACACATTAGGAGCTCAAGTAACCAATTAGCCAATCAATTTGGACTTCATTGTAAGTGTTCCAATTAATATTTGACCTAATTGTAAAATTACAATTAATTAATTATGAATTAAATTAAATTAGATTTAATTTATTTAGTAGACTCAATTAATTAATTCTAATTGATTCGGGGTCAATGTCGCTTCGAAATGGTTCGATCGGATTTAAAATTGACTTTAGTTTGACTGTAAAACCATACATTTGGACCAAAACCTAAAGTCCAATTAGACTGGGACTCTCTCTCCTTGTTCTCCCCCTTACCTCCACATGTCTTGTGGGCCCATTTATTTGGGGACAAAGAGTGAAGGCGTGAATAAGTGGGCAGTAATAGTGTTTAGGTGTGAGAGAATAAGAGAGGAGGAAGAGTCCTTCTCTTCTACTCTCTTAAAACCTAATCCAGATAAACTAAATTTCTTTTATTTAGGCATAGAGGAATTGGAGAAATAAATCATCGTGATTTATAAAAGGGAGAAGAGAGAGGGGTGGCCGAACTTACTCTCTTTTTGGAGTGAATTAAGTTTGGGCATCTTTCTTCTCTTGGGTGCTAATACCTGAGAGTCTCTCTCTTGGCACCATCTTTTCTTCTCCCTCCAAGTTTATTTCTTCCTTGTGATCTTCAAAAGTGTTGAGAGGTCTTCTTAAAAAGAGGAAAAAGATTGTAAGAGGTCCAAGATCTTGCATAGTCTGATTTGCAAGACAAAAGTCGAAAGCCAATCCGGATTCGGATCGACACAGTTTTTAAAGTAGATGATTTGCTGAAAGAGGAGAGGGCTACAAGGATCTAGCAGTCCGATCCCTCTATGACTCGGTGCGAGAGCTTCGTATAGATACCAGCAGAGGGGGGCGATTGTGCGGCTCCAACAGAATCCTAGTTTTCAGTAGTGAATTTGCACGATTTCAAAGTAGGTCCAAATAGCGATCCAGGTAAGTATTTTATACTTAAAATAATTTTTATTTCAGATCTAATATTTTTCATGTTATGCAGCATGTTAGGATTTATAATAAAAAAATAGATTTATTTTATGAATTGCATGATTAGATATAAATTATTTTTATTTCTGCTTCCGCTGCGATAGGCTACTGATGCCTGTTTAATTACAATTTCCTATTTCGGGAGAAAACCAACAGTGGTATCAAAGCCGCGATTCTCTTTAACATGCTTGCATGAGAATTAGATCTGAAAAATATAGATCTGATAGATATTATGCTTGTATTAGATCTATGTTGCATATGAGATTGTTCTATCATAGGATTTTATGTTTTGAAAAATTATTTTTGAAATTAAAATCATAATTTTCAGATCTGAAATTAAATTAATAATCTAAACTTAAATTGATCAAGGTTGCACAAAGTGACATAAGGTTGTCCTGTTATAGGGTTTACCATCTATAGTGCAAAGGTATCCTACTTTGATGTATACCGATTTTGAAAAAGGATTTTCAAAAGGGTTTTGATCGATTTATGATTATGTATGTTGTTATATGAGATGCACAAAATTAGGATTTAGATCTTTATGTGATTCATAATCATAAGCCATTAATGTCATGCACTTAAACCTAATTTTAAAATTGATTTAATCAAGAAATTCAAATTAGGTGCATGAGGATTGGGTTGAAAAATTAGGTCTAGCAATTGGGCTGTGTGATTAGGGCTTGATTAGATCAACTAGTAACCCTAATGTAATTTTGAGCAAGTGACTTAACCTAATTGCATGATGATTAGGGTTAGGTCAAGTGTGCTCAAAATTTATTTTAGATGTAGTCTGGTCAGATCGATTCATTCGATAATGAATCGATAAGTTAAGACCTAATTTGGCTCAGTGATGAGCCCAGATCATTAGATGACCTAATTGAATCTTGTCAGTCAATTGGTATCTAAGGATGGTTTCGATCATGGTTTGCTAATTGGGCTAACTCTTTCTTAATCAACTAGTTTGGCGAAAAGAGGATATATTGGCAAAACCCCCCATGGATCAACTGACCTGTCCAATTTGGTTGATAAGTTTTTAAAAAGGTCTTTTTTTATTTGAGTTCACCCATGCTGGTTATATTAAGTCAGACATGAGATTGTGCTGACCTAATGTAATTTTAGTTAGACATGAGATTGTGCTGACTGAATGTAATTGGTTAGTCATGATTTGGCTAATCAATTTAGAAGAGACCTGGACCTAAGCTCCAATAAATATTAAGTCATAGGTCTTCCACCATTGTAGGTGTGCGGGTGTCTTACTGGTGTTGATTATTCTTGGCTGGTTACAGTGGTCTAGTTGCATCGGGAAGACACAACCACCCTATTAGGCATGAGATGTTGCTAGGCACTGATGGGGTTGGGCCCAATAAACGGGCACGTTGAGGGACTCAATGATGGCTTTGTCTAGCAGGAATGGTGGGTCTGACTTAACTAATAATTTGACCAATAAATGGGCACGTTGAGGTTCCATGATTTAGAGACCAAGAGCTACAACTTGTATTAGATACATTGGACAACAGTTGGCCACTTATTGGTATAGCGTGTTACCAATAACCAGATACGGTGAGGTGTTGCACATCGATGAGACCGTAGCACCCACTAAAAATCTAGAGTCGTAGGTTTTCATATCTCCATGGGGAGTGTGAGAGATCCGAGAAAATAGTGAGATTTCTAAAATTATTTCTAAAGATCCTAGAATAAATTTTATATTTAAGTATAAAGCATATAATTTGAATCTTCTACTCTTGCAGTTAACCATATCTACTTCAAATCCCTTAGTCCGTATTTTAGAGACAAACCGACTAGTTAGCCTCAATTTAAAGTTTGGTTGAGAAACTTCAAAAGTTTTTGAGTTATGAGAAGTTGGGTTATGTACTTGACCAGGAACCCCCTGTCTTACCTGACCATCCAAGTGCTCATCAGATGACTGTACATGAGAAATGGATGGAAGATGATAATAAGGTTAAGTGTTATATGTTTGCCTCAATATCAAATGAATTGCAGAGCTAACATGAGGATATGCCAACTGCCAAATCGATTCTGATTCACTACAATAGTTATATGGTGAACAAAGTAGATTGCACACTTCAAAGTATCGAAAAAGCTTTTCACAATAAGATGCTTGAAGGGTAGTCAATGCATGATCATTGTTTGATAATGATCAAGGACATCGAATAGCTTGAGAAGCTGGGCATTCCTATTCATAAGGAGCTTCAGGTAGATTTGATCCTCCAGTCCTTAACTGGTTCATATGCTCAATTTGTTATAAACTATAATATGAACAAGTTGAATTATACTTTACCTGAATTGTTGAACATGCTGGTAAGCAATGAGGGGACCCTGAAGAGTTCAAGGGGCTCTATTTTCTCTGTAAAGCAGTCTTCCTCCAAAAGAAAGTTTACTTGAAGAAGAAGAAACCTACAAACAAATAGAAGAAGAAGGACACTCCCAAGAAAGCCAAGGTTAGCAAAGGGAAATGTTTTCATTGCAATACAGATGGCCACTGTAAAAGGAATTGTCCTCTCTACTTGGAAAGCCTGAAAAAACAGAAGGAGGTTGCACCTTCTGAAGGTAAGCCTATGCTCATTATTGAATCTAACCTAACAGTTTCATCTACTTCTAGCTGGATTTTAGACTCTGGCTCTAGTGCTCATATATGCATTTCAATGTAGGGTTTGGAAAGAAGTAGAATGCTGAGGAAGGTGAGATGGTCCTACGTGTTGGAAATGGAGAAAAAGTTGCAGCTCAAGCCATTGGATCATATTCTCTTGTGTTACCTTTAGGATTTAGATTAGTTCTTAGTGACTGTTATTTTGTGCCTGGAGCTAGTAGAAATTTGATTTCTGTCTCTGTGCTAGCACAGGAAGGATTTGAATTTTTATTCAAATAAAGACTTTTATAGAATTTATTTGAGAAATAAATTGGTTGCAAAAACTATTTTAATTAATAGTCTCTATCATTTGCATGTCGATGCATCTTTGAACATTAACGAGAAAATTAAAGTGAATGCCATAGGATATAAACGTCCTAGAGATGACCTAAATGATAAATTAATGTGGCATCTAAAGCTCGGTCATATAGGTGAGGACAAATTAATATAAATTAGAAAGTGATAGGATCCTAGATTCAGTTAACTCTGAATATACCCACCTGGTCAGTTATGTCTTCAAGGCAAAATGACCAAGTTACCCTTTGTAGGACATGAAGAGAGGGCCACAGAATTACTTGCCTTGGTACACACTGATGTGTATGGTCTATTTGATGTGCAGTCCAGGGGTGGTTTTTACTACTTCATAACTTTTATTGATGATTGTTCACGGTATGGTTATGTGTTTCTTATGAGACACAAAATAGAAGCTTTTGAAAAGTTCAAGGAATTCAGACATGAGGTAGAAAAAACAAATAGGTAAAACCCTTAAGGTTCTTCGATCAGATCAGGGAGGAGAATACCTTAGTTGAAAATTTTTAGGTTATCTTAAGGACAATGGCATAGTCTCACAATGGACTTTACCAGGTACGTCTCAGCTTAATGGGGTGTGTCTGAGAGGAGAAAACATGATATTAGATATGGTCCGATCCATGATGCGCTTCACTGACTGCCTTTTTCTTTGGGGATATGCTCTACAAACTTCAATTTATATTTTAAATAGGGTTCCATCTAAATCTGTTCCTACCACACCATATGAGATTTGGCATGGTAAGAAACCAAGTATTGTCCATTTCAAGATTTGGGGATGTCCAGCCTATGTCAAAAGACTAATGGCAGACAAGTTGGAATCTAGATCTGTGAAAGCTCGGTTTATAGGATATCCTAAAGAAACTTTAGGAATTACTGTTGGGAATTGTGTCCCAAAGCCAATCGCCTGGGTTGTAGGCAGTTGTGCAGGATATTGTATTCATTTTATAAATTAATAAATTATCTTTTTGGCAACTCATCACATATTGAATTTTCCTATAATGAATTCTTTCCATGTGATGAAGTCCTTGGGGCTACACTGTTTTCGATACAGAGAGGATGTATCGACTGGTCCTTAAACCCTATTTACAACCAAAGGATATATTGTACTGGACAGCAATATATCAAGTATAGGTTTTGCAGTTCACATCATTTGGTTGTCCTCTTGACCAATGAGTGTGGTGACACTGATGTGATCTGCAAGTGGGATATATGATATCTCATTGAACGTGACTCCGTGAAACCCCTTTATGCCAAAGGGATACTCACGATAGGATATGGGTATATGTGTCCCTCTGACCTGAGGTCATCATGGTAGCTTGCAAGCAACTCCCTGTGCTTTGGTACCGGACTACCCGGATTTTTAATCCGGTGATGGAAGGTTTCTGGGTACAGGCAAGTACTTGTGGAACAGTGATGGACCAAGATGGAATTGACTGTTCGAACAGTTTGGATTGAATGTCTCGCAGTATCTCATTTAGCAAATCCTCGACCGGGGTAGCCCTAGTGAAGAGTCACTGGGCTTGCAAGATTGAGACACGTTGTCGACTGACTTAGTCTGGGTTGGCAGCCCAATATCAGTCGTCCTAAGCATTAGAGGTCAAAGGGATGAATTATACAGTAACCATATGCTAGAGGTTCGATAATATGCTCCCGCATCTTCGACCTATCCGGACGCCGGGACCCATTGCTAGATGGTTTCTTGTGCTGGTACTGGAATTGTTCCAGTGCTACCATTTAGGTTCGAACCTATGAGGTCACACGCCACAGAGGATAACTCTCTGATCCGGATACCGATTACGATTGGGAATCATCTCGGTTTTATGGTTACAGTATTTTTTAGCACTCTTTTCCTGGTCTTTCCCTTGTTTGGTCAACCGAAAATTGTTCCAGGCTGACCAGGCCTGCGCCGGGATTTTTCTAAATTAATTTTGAACTGATTCGGAGCTAAATTCGGCCTCCAATTAGTTATGAACCAATTGAACCAAATTTAATTGGGCTTGGACCGTTTCAATTAGATTGAACTGAAATTTTGGGATTGAACCAATCTAGTTTAATTACCATGGATCAGTTTTCTTTTGAACCCAAAATTTATTTGGACCGTTGTTTCTTCAATTGACCGGTTTACACGGTCTTTTTCACGCTGGGCGAATTCCAAGCGTCGGACGCTGTTCGGCGTCTTCTCGTCTCCCTTCCACCGATTATCTTAAACCCATTTTATTAGTCTAATGACTGGTTAATTGGTGATTAAGCCACTGACATCCTTTGGCCTCCCTCCTCTCCGTTGTATCTTCTCCCTGCTGCCTTTTAAACTCTTCCAGCACTCCCTTTTTTCTGCTGCAGAAAGACGTCACCGTGTGAGAGGTTTTATGCTGTGAGAGTTCTTCATTCCTTGCAGAAATTCCTCCCCTTTCCACCGGTGATATTGAGGGCTGGGTTTAGTGAGTGAAGGGAAGAGAGATCAACCCATTAATCTCTGTTTTCTGGTGCTCAAATTTGAAGGAAGATGAACTCTGTTTTGCTGAAAAACAAGTTCTGAAATTCTGTTTCATCCCTTCTTCCCTCCCACTGTTCCATGTCTTCCGGCGACTAGCATTGCCCGAGAGATGGATCAGAGCTAGCCCTGGTGTGTTCCCCCTTTGAGAGTGTTCAACCGAGCACTTGGAAGCCGGATTGACCTTTTTTTCTTGCTGTTCTTGTGCTCTGTTTTCAGGTTGCAGATTTCAGGTTGCTGAATTTCTGGTGCTGTTTTTGGCTGAAAGGAAGGGGACCAAAACCTTGAATCGTCTTCTCCCCTTGAAGGAAGATCAACCATCTTGTTCCCTACATTTTGGTGTTGGAAGGAAGATCAAACATTGCCAAATTTTCCTCTGTTCTGCAGCAGTTTTTGGTTGAAAGGACAGCAACTGTTAACGTGCTGGAAGTGGAAGACAACAGGAATAAATTTATTCCTGTTATCCCAGTAATTCCAGTTTTATACCGAGGCTATTCCAGGCAGGAATAAGGTATGGGTTTAGTTTTAAAATTCATGCATGCGAAGATCTATGGATTTAAAATATTTTAAACATTACATGCCCATATTATAACATGTTTTAGTCTGTACATGCTTCCAGATTGTGTTAGATCCTGCGTGGAGCATGTTTTCCGCTGTGCATTTTAAAATTGTTTTGAAATACTTACCTGCTCCCTGATGTTGCATGCTTAGGGTAGGCACCTGCAAATGTTTCCTTTTAACTTTCATTGGTATCAGAGCCAGGTTGACAGGTGTAACATAATCTTGATGCATGTTAGATTAAAAATAGTTTAATCTATTTTTGCATCCTGATAGTACTTTTAGGAACCTAGTTGAGACCTTCACCATGATCGTGTGTCTTTGATACGAAGCGGATCGTCTGTGTTGGCCTTTTCAGAAGGATCCTTTAAGGAAATCTTGGAATTAAAATTGTTTTAATTCAGATACATTTTGACATGTCTGTTAAATTATTGGGCCATGAAATGTTATAAAATAAAATCTAGATATGATGCATGATTTTGTAATGTAAAAAATGTTTTACATTGACACTTAATTAAAAATGTTTTGATTAAATGTATGGCTTATTAAAATAAAATATTAGTTTATGAAATCTAATTTGACATGAATAAGCCATTTTGGGTTAATTGGGTTAGTTATCTAATTGGGTCCTTAACTGGGTTAGACCTAGGTTTAGTTGAACTGGATAAAAGAAGATTAATCAAAAGTTGATTAAGGTCCTTCTTTAGAACTATCTAATAGTTAGAATAGTTGATCCGTTCATCTAAAATGGATCCAATTAGTGGCTCTGTGGATGCTCGAGTCTTAGGCTAATCTGATCGGGTCTGGTAAACCGACTGGTGTCGAGGTAGGTTTGGCATTTGTGATCATGGTTGTATGAGGCTACCTCTTTCCTGGCCAACTTGGTGGTGTGTCTAGGAAAGATGGTTAATGGTGGATACTCACCCATGATCTCACCTACCTGGCTAGTCGAGTCAACCATAACTGATTGGAAAAGCTCAATGACTCGAGTTAACCCATGTCACCCAGGTTGATCGGTCTGACTGATCTTTAGGTGCCCATGGATCATTTGTTGATTTATTTCAACCCTCCTGAAATCTGATTGATTCAGTGGGAGGATGATCCATGTCCTTGTCTCTTCTCTTCTGTCACAACTAAAAATCCTTTAAAATTATTAGGTCCTTAAAAGACTAAGTCAAAGAGTTGACAGTGTCTTAGCCTCCCATTAAGTTGGATAGAAATATGTCCACTAGCTTGGTATGCATCGGCAGTTCCATAGAACGGGTGTACATCTGGTGACTGGAATTTCTATCTGATCGATGATGGTTCAGTGCAACCTCTTAACGGGACCAGGTGGGCCGGCCATAGTCGGGCTTGGTCTTTAGTTAGCTGGAAGCATTGGGTTTATCATTTTAATGGTTGGACCTAACCAGAGACCCGCAATAAGAGGCCCCTAGGCCGATTGGGGAGTTCTCTGGGGCAAAATTCTATACTAAAAATTGTTTAGGGAAACAATTGGTTTACGAACCTACCTTTAGGCTTGTATGGGTGAGCTGACCATAGTCGGGCTCATGCGAGGCCTATTGGATTTCAGTACCCACTTGAAAAATTGTTGTTTTCACGGATTGGAGTTAGAGGCTACCAATCTGAAAAATTAGTGGGATAAACCTTTAGACTAAAGTCCAAGTCTTTTGGTTAAGTTATTAATTCATAAACTAATTTGGACTTGTTTTCTTTTCAGATGTCTTCAAACTTATCGCTCCGGTCACTTCTCGATAACGAGAAGTTGAAGGGTCATAACTTCGATACTTGGTATCGAAGGTTAAGAATTGTTTTGGATCATGAACGGATCCTCTATGTGATAACGGATCCGGTGCCTGAAATCCCTCCTGCAAATGCACGGAGTGCGGTCAGAGACGCTTACTTGAAGTGGGTTTCTGATCGAACTACTGTCCATTGCATTATGCTTGCTGCGATGAACGACGAGTTCAGTCGCAAATTTGAGGAGGCCCAACCTGATGAAATTCTTCAAAAATTGAAGGAATCCTTCGGCACCCGGATGATGTAGAATGGTACAAAGTGTCTTGTGCCATCTACAACTCCAAGATGCCGAATGGTGGTTCAGTCACTGATCATGTATTGTACATGATCGAGCTGATTGAAAAACTGGACAAACTCGGATGCCCCTTGCACGAGCAGCTCGGCAAGGATGCGATCCTGAATTCTCTTCCCTCTTCCTATCTTGACTTTCTTGATCATTACAGAATGAACAAGCCTGCAGTCAACTACCATGGTCTTTTGGGGTTGCTGCAGACTTTCGAGAAAGACCACCAACTTAATAAGGGGGTGGTGAATTTAGTGGGAGGAAGTAAAGGTCGTCATCCCTTTAAGAAAGGGAAGAAGGAAATAAATAAAAAGGGAAAGAAGGTGTAGAATGCTCCTGGCCGAGTCAGACCAGGAAGTTTAAGGCTGATCAGTCTTCTACAAAGTGCTTCTACTACAAGAAGAAGGGACACTGGAAGAGGAACTGTCCTCTTTATATTGCGTCCCTTGATCCGAAGAGGCCGAGAAAGCAGAAGTCTGCTGAACAAGGTATTTATATGATAAAACCTTGTAATTACTCAATTGTTGATACTGCTAACTGGGTATTGGATACTGGTAGTCCAATTCATGTTTGTAATTCGTTACAGGGACTTCAAGTTAGCAGAAGATTTGAAGATGGAGAACAGTTTCTGAGCGTCGGGAATGGAAATCGTGTTCCAGTACTGATGGTTGGAGTCCTACGTCTTGTCTTTGAGTCTTGTACTGTCGAACTAGTCGACTGTCACTATTATCCTCGTTCATTGTGCATAATCTCTGTAGGCCTTTTGGCCAATTGTGGTTTTAAACTATCAATAAAGGAGATTTTTGTAATGTTATTTTGAATAATGCTGTTATAATGAAAGCTAGATTAATAATGGCATATATGTACTATCAAGGCCTGTTAGTGTAATGTACACTTCTAGCAAATGCCCAAGGTTAGATAATGTCAATAATTTGTATCTTTGGCACTATAGACTAGGTCATATTAACCAAAATAGGATCAACAAGATGCGAGGAGATGGACTTCTCGAGGTCAGTGATTCTGAATCACTACCTACTTGTGAATCCTGTTTACTTGGTAAAATGACCAAGTCACCTTTTCTGGAAAAGGTGAACGATTTACAGAACTCTTAAGTCTAATACATACTGATGTATGTGGACCAATGATAATAAGTGCCAAAGGAGGATACAAATATTTCATTACATTTACAGACGACTTTTCGAGGTTCGGTTATGTCTTTCTAATGAGACATAAGTCTGAATTGTTTGAAATGTTCAAACGATACCGTAATGAAGTAGAAAAGCAAACTGGAAAAAGTATTAAAACCCTTCGATCTGATCGAGGTGGTGAATACTTATCTGGTGCATTTTTGACATATCTTGAGGAGAATGGAATTCTCTCTCAGTGGACTCCTCTAGGAACACCACAGTTGAATGGTGTGTCCAAAAGGAGGAATCGAACCTTGTTGGACATGGTTCGATCAATGATGGGCTTTGCAACTCTGCCACTATCCTTTTGGGGATATGTGCTTCAGACAGCCTGTTACTTGTTGAATAATGTTCCAAGTAAGTCTGTTGTCTCCACTCCGTATGAGATGTGGAATGTATGTAAACCCTCAATCTCACACCTTCGGGTCTGGGGTTGTCCGGCTTATGTAAAACATTTAGACGTAGACAAACTTGGTCCTAAGTCTGACAAGTATTTATTCATTGGTTATCCTAAGGAAACCAAAGGGTATTTCTTCTACTTGGAGAATGATCAAAAGGTGTTCGTTGCTCTTAGAGCTATCTTTTTGGAAAAGGAGTTCCTTGGAGAAGGAACTGTAGCCTCTAAGATTGAACTTGATGAAGTTCAGCCAATAGAAGAACCTGCACACTCTAAGGACATCGTGGAACCGGCTGTGATTGACTCACACCCTGAACCCATTAGGAGATCTAGTAGAATACCGCATCAGCCGGACAGATACTACGGTTTCTTGGTCCGGAACGGCGATCCCATTGAGCTCAATGAGAACAATGAGGATCCGATCACCTATATGGATGCACTTTAGAGATCTGACTCTGAGGCATGGCTTGGAGCCATGCGATCCGAAATGGAGTCCATGGAATCAACAATGTTTGGACATTGGTTGATCCACCTGAAGGAATAAAACCCATCGGGTGTAAATGGATCTTCAAGAAGAAAAGGGGCACAGATGGGAAGGTAGAAACCTATAAAGTCCGTCTGGTTGCCAAGGGGTATCGTCAGCGATATGGTATCGATTATGACGAGATATTCTCTCCTGTGGCAATGCTCAAGTCTATTCGGATCATGCTTGCTTTGGCAGCATATTTTGATTACGAGATCTGGCAGATGGATGTCCGAACTGCTTTCCTAAATGGGGAGCTGGAAGAAGAGGTGTATATGATACAGCCTGAAGGGTTCACATCCACAGATGAATCAAAAGTATGAAAGTTGCAGAGGTCCATCTATGGACTCAAGCAAGCATCTCGAAGTTGGAACTTACGGTTTGATAGGTGTATCAAATCGTATGGCTTCGTTAAGAACGGAGAAGAACCGTGCATCTATAAATGGGTTAATGGTTCTGTGATTGTATTCCTAGTACTATATGTTGACGACATTCTCTTAATTGAGAATGATGTCGCAGCATTACAAGGAATAAAGGTCTGGTTATCATCTCAGTTCTCCATGAAGGACTTGGGTGAAGCTTCTTACATACTAGGTATGAAGATCTATAGAGATAGATCTAAGAAGCTTTTGGGACTGTCCCAGTCCACGTACATAGATACCGTGCTGAAACGGTTCAGCATGAAAAATTCCAAGAAAGGCTATCTTCCGATAGGTTCTGGAATTACTCTTTCCAAGAAGGATTGTGTGACAACTCCTGAGGAAAGAGAGCGCATGAGTAGAGTACCTTATACTTCTGCAGTAGGCTCTATCATGTATGCTATGACTTGTACTAGACCAGACGTGGCATACTCACTAGGAGTAGTGAGTAGATACCAGTCTGACCCAGGTGAGGCGCATTGGAAGGTGGTTAAGACCATCCTTAAGTATTTAAGAAATACTAAAGATCAATGGCTGATTTATGGAGAACCTGACTTGAAACTTGTGGGGTACACTGACTCCAGTTTCCAGTCAGATAGAGATGATAGCAAGAGTGTGTCAGGATTTGTATTTATCCTGAATGGAGGAGCGATCTGCTGGAAAAGTTCTAAGCAAGCAACTGTTGCAGACTCGGTATGCGAAGCAGAATATATTGCAGCATCAGATGCAGCAAAGGAAGCTGTGTGTTGCGGAAGTTCCTTGGAGTGCTAGGGGTGGCACCTTCCCTAGATGGTCCTGTTCCGGTGTACTGTGACAGCACTAGAGCCATTGCTCAAGCTAAGGAGCATAAAGCTCACACCGCACCAAGCACGTTTTGCAACGCTACCACCTCGTACGAGAAATCGTGGAGCGAGGCGACTTCAATCTTTTGAAGATCGATGGAAAAGAAAATCTGGCCGACCCCTCACTAAAGCCCCTGGAATCAAAGAGTTCGACTATTGTAAATGGGAAATGGGTATAAGATACTCCTCTAATTGGCTTTAGTACAAGGGAGTGTTGGGAATTGTGTCCCAAAGCCAATCTCTGGGGTTGTAGGCGTGTGTGCTGGATATTGTATTCATTTTATAAATAATAAATTTATCTTTTGGCAACTCATCATATATTGAATTTTCCTGTAATGAACTCTTTCCATGTGATGAAGTCTTGGGGCTACACTATTTTGATACAGAGAGGATGTATCGACTGTCCTTAAATCCTGTTTACAAACAAAGGATATATTGTACTGGATGGCAATATATCAAGTATAGGTTGTTGCAGTTCACATCGTTTGGTTGTCCTCTTGACCAAATGAGTGTGGTGACACTGATGTGATATGCAAGTGGGATATATGATACTCATTGAACGTGACTCGTGAAAAACCCTTTATGCAAAGGGATACTCACGATAGGATATGGGTATATGTGTCCCCTCTGACCTGAGGTCATCACGATAGCTTGCAAGCAACTCCCTGTGCTTTGGTACCGGACTACCCGGTTTTTAATCCGGTGATGGAAGGTTTCTGGGTACAGGCAAGTACTTGTGGAACAGTGATGGACCAGATGGAATGCCTGTCCGAACAGTTTGGATTGAATGTCTCGCAGTATCTCAATTTAGCAAATCCTTGACCGGGGGTAGCCCTAGTGAGAGTCACTGGGCTTGCAAGATTGAGACACGTTGCGACTGAATCAATCGGGGTTGGCAGCCCAATATCAGTCGTCCTGAGCATTAAAGGCCAAAGGGATAAATTATACAGTAAACCATATGCCAGAGGTTCGATAATATGCTCCCGCATCTTCGACCTATCCGGATGCGGGACCCATTGCTAGATGGTTTCTGTGCTGGTACTGGAATTGTTCCAGTGCTACGATTAGGTTCGAACCTACGAGGTCACACGCCACAGAGGATAACTCTTGATCCGGATACCGATTACGATTGGGAATCGTCTCGGTTTTATGGTTACAGTATTTTTGAGCACTCTTTTCCGGTTGCCCTTGTTGGGTCAACCGAAAATTATTCTGGGCTGACCAGGCGTATGCCAGGATTTTTCTGAATCAATTTTGAACTGATTCAGAGCTAAATTCGGCCTCCAATTGGTTGTGAACCAATTTAACCAAATTTAATTGGGCTTGGACTGTTTCAATTAGATTGAACCAAATTTTGGGATTGAACCAATCTGGTTTAATTACCTTGGATCGGTTTTCTTTTGAACCCAAAATTTATTTGGACGTTGTTTCTTCAATTGACCGATTTACATGGTCTTTTTCATGCTGGGCGAATTCCAAGCATCGGACGCTGTTCGGCATCTTCTCGTCTCCCTTCCACCGATTACCTTAACCCATTTTATAGTCCTAATGACTGGTTAATTGGTGATTAAGCCACCGACGTCTTTGGCTCCCTCCCTCTCCATTGTATCTCTCCCTGCTGCCTTTTAAACTTTCCAGCACTCCCTTTTTCTGCTGCAGAAAGACGTCACCGTGTGAGAGGTTTTATGCTGTGAGAGTCTTCATTCCTTGCAGAAATTCCTCCCCTTTCCACCGGTGATATTGAGGGCTGGGTTTTGGTGAGTGAAGGGAAGAGAGATCAACCCATTAATCTCTGTTTCTGGTGCTTAAATTTGAAGGAAGATGAACTCTATTTTGCTGAAAAAACAAGTTCTGAAATTCTGTTTCCTCCCTTCTTCCCTCCCACCATTCCATGTCTTCCGGCGACTAGCATCACCCGAGAGACGGATCAGAGCTAGTCCCTGGCATGTTCCCCCTCTTGAGAGTGTTCAACCGAGCACTTGGAAGCTGGATCGACCTTTTTTTTCTTGCTGTTCTTGTGCTCTGTTTTCAGGTTGCAGATTTTCAGGTTGCTGAATTTCTGGTGCTATTTTGGCTGAAAGGAAGGGGACCAAAACCTTGAATCGTCTTCTCCCCTTTGAAGGAAGATCAACCATCTTGTTCCTACATTTTGGTGTTGGAAGGAAGATCAAACATTGCCAGATTTCCTCTGTTATGCAGTAGTTTTTGGTTGAAAGGACAGCAACCTGTTAAACGTGCTGGAAGTGGAAGACAACAGGAATAAATTTATTCCTATTATCCCAGCAATTCCAGTTTTATACCGAGGCTATTCCAGGCAGGAATAAGGTATGGGTTTAGTTTTAAAATTCATGCATGCGAAGATCTATGGATTTAAAATATTTTATAAACATTACATGCCCATATTATAACATGTTTAGTCTGTACATGCTTCCAGATTGTGTTAGATCCTGCGTGGAGCATGTTTTCCGCTGTGCATTTTAAAATTATTTTGAAATACTTACCTGCTCCCTGATGTTGCATGCTTAGGGTAGGAACCTGCAAATGTTTCCTTTTAACTTTCAATTACTTTACCTTCCAGAAGATCATAATGTGATTGTGAGCAGACATGCCACATTTCTTGAAAAATAGTTTATTCAGGAAGGTGGTAGTGGGAGGTTATTGAGCTCGATGAAAAATTCTCTAAACAGCAGCCAGCTGTAGAACAGATGGAACCTAATCAACCAATACACATAAATGCTCTTCCACCTTGTAGGTCAATTAGAGTCTCCAAACCTCCTGAAAGGTACTTGGGTATGCTTACAAAGTATTTAAAGAAAATGTTTCTTGTTAGGGACAAGGATCAATTGATTGATCCTAAGACTTATGATGAGGCGATGTCAGACATTAACTTCGAGAAATGGTTGAATGCTATGAAGTTAGAAATTGATTCAATGCATTCTAACTAAGTTGGTCCTTAGTGGATTCATCAGAGGGTATTGTACCTATTGGTTGTAAATGGATCTACAAAAGGAAAATAGGTGCAGATGGTAAGGTAGAGACCTTTAAAGCTAGATTGGTGGTGAAAGGGTATAGTCAACGTGAAGGCATTGACTATCATGATACCTTTTTACCAGTAGCTATGCTAAAGTCCATCCGTACATTGCTTGTAATTGCAGCATATCATGATTATGAGATATGGCAGATGGGTGTGAAAAACTACATTCCTGAATGGATATCTTGAGAGAGATATCTATATAGAGCAGCTTTTGGATTTCACTTCAAATGATGAAGATCTTAAGGTCAGCAAGCTGCATTAGATCAATCTACGGATTGAAGCAAGCTTTTTGGAGTGGAATACTCATTTTGATAATGCAATCAAATTGTTTGATTTTATCAAAAATGAGGATGAGCCATGTGTTTACAGGAAGGCCAGTAGAAGGGCAGTGATATTCCTCGTATTGTACATGGATGACATCCTCCTTATAAGGAATGATATTCCCATGTTGACTTCAGTCAAAAGTTGGTTATCTAAGAAATTCCTTATGAAAGACTTAGGTGAAGCATCTTATTTTTTGGGGATTAAGGTCTATAGAGATAGATCTAATCGGATGCTTGGCCTTTCAGAAAAATTGTATATAGAGGAAGTGCTAAAATGGTTCAGCATGGAGAACTCTAAAAGAGGATTGTTCCATCTTTGGCATAGCATTAATCTCTCTAAGAAAATGTGTCCAAACATACCTGAAGAGATTCAACGCATAAGCAATATTCCATATGCTTCGGCAATTGGAAGCCTTATGTATGTCATGTTGTGTACTTGACCTAATATAGCTCTTGCTGTGAGTGTCACGAGCAGATATCAGTCGAATCCAGGTGAAGAACACTGGATAGCTATGAAGAACATTCTTAAGTACTTGAGAAGGACTAAAGATTTGTTCTTAGTCTTTGGAGGGAGTTCAGAATTAGGGATAAAGGGATACAAACTCAGACTTATGTCCGATCCTGATGATAGAAGGTCTACATCAGGGTCTGTATTTTTGTGCAATGGTGGGGGAACTAGTTGGAAAAGTTCCAAGCGGCCCATCATAGTATATCAACAATGGAAGCAGAGTACATCGCTGCCTCTGAAGCTGCAAAAGAAGCCTTCTGGTACAAAAGGTTCATTACGGAGCTTGGAGTGATGCCATCTGATGCCATGCCTATATATTGTGATAATAATGATGCAATAGCTCTTGCTAAGGATCCCAGGTCTCACTACAAGTCCAAGCATATGAGCGGCAGTTTCATATCATACGTGACTATCTCGAGAAGAAATATGTAAGGTGTGAAGAGTAGTGGTGGGGGCACCAGGATCAGACACAGATTACTGGGCCCTATTTGGTTTACCTAGCCATGTGTCAAATTTTGTAATCAACTAGAATTGAGTCCTATAATAAGTTGAGGTTAGTTGATTTGTCTCAACCCTTAACCTAGTCCAGTACATTGAGTCCTATATACCAGTATGAGTCTAGTGTGAGTTCACTTCTTGTACAAGAGAAAAGGCTGTGCTATTTAGAGTTCCACCAGACCTCATTTTGAAACCAGAAGCAGTTACACCAGCTTAGGGGAGCTCAATCGACATCCAGGTGCCCTGATTGTGCCTTAATTTTCTCCGGGTGCCATTTCAGATGCCAAATTCCCTTCAGATGCTTTCAAAATATTTCATATGCCAGGAGTTCATGTTTCCCAGGTTATTCCAGCACTCCAGGCCTTAAAATCAAGCCCAGGTGCCAGGCCCAAGCCCTTAAGAAGCAATATTCCAGCCAGATTCCCTAGAATATGCCAGCCCATGCGCCCAACCCCTGGAAGCCCACCTGGACCCCTCAAATTTCATCCAAGCCCATGAAGGAGGCATCCTTGCTACTGCCCCAAGGTCCAAAAATGAATTTGAGGAGTTTGACCAAGTCCAAGCCAAGTGGGGAGAGGAAAGAAGAGAAGAATAGGTCAAAATTCTAACCTAGTTGGGATTCCTAATTTTTTTAAACTTTGTAATTCTAACCTAGCTAGGAATGGACTTATATTCCAATATGGAAGAGGACTTGTAACCCAAGTGTAACCATTGTTAGTGAGGGTATGGGAACTCTATAAATACCCCACCCCTCCCCTTCTTGTAAGCATCTTTTCTTATAAATAACCTTTGCTGAAATTTTGTTAAATTATCTTGAGTTTGAGTTTTGGTTCTCTCTTTGAGTACTCTTCTTGTGTTTCTGGATTGAAACCCTGCTGCCCTAGCATTTCTTGGCATCTTTGGAGATCAGCCACACCCAAGGAATTGAAGCCCTTGCTGCCATCCAAGTCCAAGAGCTTTTTTCTTCTCCGGGTGCCAGCTTTTAGCCCTAACCCTGATTTCCTTCAAACCCTAGTTGCTTTTCTAATTTTATTTGTTTCTTTTATTAACCTCTGATGCTTACAGGATCCCTGAGATGCTTCCCCCTCCCTTCAGGAGGCCTTCTTTGCTGCCTGGACCACTCAGATCGGCCATCAGATTCAAGGAAAACAAGGCTTCTTCTTCCAGGCTCTGATCAGAGTTGTGAGTGATCTCTTCTGCTATTAAATCTCAAATCTTTGACTGGTATGAAACCTTCCCTTTTCTGATTTTCTAATTTTATGAAGAATAACTATCATAAATCGGGAGTTTCTCAACTCTCGGGTCATGGCTATTCCATTAGTTTGCATGAGTTTGCCTGCGATCCGATGATTTTTTGCACTGCTAGTCTTTCCACTAGTTCTTACTTTATTTTGGGAATCTAGCCTGCAAATAAAATTATAAAAATTATAAAAAAATTATTTTACTATTTTTAATGCATGTTTAGTAGTCTTAGAGTCATCTCGCATTATTTTGGTGTCAGAGCGGGTTTAGAAAAGTTTTTTTATTTGCTTTGCACTTACAAACCTAATTCTGCATTCTATCCACTGCATTAGGTGTCTAGTTTCTATCTGATTTTAGCATCATAAATATTTTTTTTTTTTTATAAAATTTGCATTTCTTGTCCTTTGTTTTGTCCTAGTAATTATAAAATTTTTTAATTAATTTTACTGAAACCCTTAATCTCTAAAATTTGGCATAATAAAAACCTTAATAGAATCCTAATAATTTCTGTAGCAGTCTAAAAAACCCTAGGTTGAATCATTATATGATTTTTGTTCTACATGAAGTTTGGTAGGAATCATTATAACTGTCCATACTCTATTTTAGATTTTTTTTGAATTTTTTCTGCATCAGGATCTATATCAAACTCTGCAACAACTGAAACCCTAATTCACTGATTTCTGCTACATTCTGCATCTTGACTCAACCTAACCTAATCAACTACCAAACCCCCAATCCCAAGCCAAACTTGTTGATAACCCCAGTTAACTTAAACCTAACTTGACGCATCATAAATCATTAAAAAAATATTTATTATTTTAGATTGCATTAGGGCCATTGATTGCCATCATTTTAACCTAATCTAAGGGCAACTCAAAATCTCAGATCAGGGCAGGATTTCATCACCTGTCCTGGGCCCAAAACCACCATCATCATACTAACCCAAGCCTAATTAAAATCAATTAGACCTAATTTGCCCTAGTGGGCTAGGAGACATCAATAGGTCGTGTCTGAGCTCTGTGGGCCAACTAGTGCATTTAACCTTTTAGCTATTACGAAAGTTGGTGTCTAAGGCTGGGGGTCCGAAGTCAAATGACCAAAGTGGTGCTGTGGTTTTTAATTGGATCCCTGTGAAAGCAAGGGGGGCCTCCCACACTCCCACCTCCTACCTGGCCAGTGGAAGGACTAGCTATTGGGTTAGGTGTAAGTTGAGCTGACCCACCCAGTTTCTGGCTCTAGGTCTAGGAAACCCTAGATTATACTAGCCTTTTCTTTCTCTTTTGCATGCTTAGTTGCATCATTTCATTTTGATTGTTTGATTTGTTGCATGACCACTAGATTAGGAACCCAATATCAAAAGTCCAAACCTCAGCCTAGCCCAACCATGGAACCCACTTTGGAGACCATCCTAGCTCAACTTGCCTAAATGAATGCTCAAACCCAAGCTCAGCTTACCCAAATAAACCAGTCCAACACCCAAACCCAAAATCAGTTAGCCCAAATGAATGCCTAATTGGCTACCCGAATAAACCAGTTTGACCAATGAACCAAAGACTTAACCAATTAGGAACCCTAGGCAAGACCCATAGAGTTGAACCCTTGCCCTATAGACCCAGGAACCTATAGTCCCTAGATATGAACCCAGTAGTAACCCACCATCCC
Organism: Areca catechu; assembly: GCA_021397845.1. Classification (NCBI taxonomy): domain Eukaryota; kingdom Viridiplantae; phylum Streptophyta; class Magnoliopsida; order Arecales; family Arecaceae; genus Areca; species Areca catechu. Next base: position 111,330,302 of record CM038051.1, on the reverse strand, counting down.
TCAGTCAACCTGAACCCTATAGAATTGATACCCCTAGATTTGAACCCATAATATTTGAACCCATAACCTTTAAACCCATAGCCTTTGAACTCATAACCCTTAGTTTACCCACCCCTGTTATCCTAGACTTTAGTCAATTTTCTATTAGCCAAACCCTCTTACCACCCTATTGTGTTGCCCAGAAATGGAGCCCAAGAGGGGGGGTGAATTGGATCTTTTAAAAATTTTAAAACAATAATGTGTGTGCCTTGTGGTGTCTATGAGTAATAAAATTGATGCACTAGATTATATGCAGTAGAAAGCAATAATAGAGTGCAAGAAGTAAAGAGCAAAAGATAGAAGAGATAATCACATACAAACACAAGGCTTATAGTGGTTTGGTGCAAACCTAGCACCTACATCCACTCCCCAAGCCACCTTGGGAATTCCACTATAATCTCTCCAAGATTACAGCCGACTTATTTTTCAAAAGGCTTACAAGTCAAAACCAATGTTGGTTTTATCACCTAGGCTCACCAACAAACCTTTACACTTGTTTTGTCTTTGGGCTCACAAGTTAACCCTAGTTGGTTTTGTTCCTTTGGCTCACCAACAACCACAACAACCTACTTTTAAGAAATCCTTGAAAGCTAGGTCAAATCAAAAGAGAATTTCAGATATACAATTCAAAATAAACAAAACAAACTCTCTTTAAGAGTAAAATGGAAGCTTTGAGGCTCAAGTTGATGCTTTGTCTTGTCTTCTCCTTGAAATATTTTTCAAGCTTTCTTTTTGGAAAGATGAAAGATGGGCTTGTAAGCTTTTTCAAGGAATCACACTTTAAATGGCTTTTGAAGTGATGTTCTTGAGAGAATATTGACTTTGGGCTTTGAATGGACTTTAATACCTTAAAAATAAGTTTGGTGAAGCTTAAATATAAAGAAAAACTTTCAAAAAACGGTTTGTGACTGTTTAAGCTTCGAATCTAGCCATTGGGAGCTTGAAAAGATATTTCTGCAACTCAAAAAAATAGATCCGTTAGGACTGTCAGAACCCGAGTGTCGATACTTGGTATGTCAGGTGTTGACACTTGGCTATCAGGTATCGACACTTGACTTCCAGGTATTGATACTTGAACTTTCAAGTGTCGACAATTGATTCACAGGAGTCGATACTGACATAAAAATACTCCTTTGGCCATGTTTGGATTTTCAAAAAGTCTTAGGCCTTGAGTCGACACTTGGAAACTTAAGTGTCGACACTTGAGTTTAAGGTATCGACACTTGAATTTTGGGTGTCGACACTTGGCATGCCAAGGAGTTTTTTTGCATGCCAAATGCTGAAGTGTCGACACTTGACTTCCCAAGTGTCGACACTTGGTTCTGCAAAATTCGTAATTAAGTGCAATTTAAGCCAAAAACACAAGTGTTGAAAATGAAACTTGAATCCAATGTAAATAAGCAATAAATGAACTCGTTTAAGCCCTTTTGCCTGGAGAATACTCCTCAAATTATGAAATATGCTTCGTGCCATAGCGTGCCACAATACTTTAATTTTAAGAATTTGAGGTGCTTGTTTCCTAAAAAATCATAATTAGAAATAGACATTAGTACACAATATGTACTCAACATTTTGTTATTCATCAAAATCACTAAGTGGAGCCAACAATCTCTCCCTTTTTGATAATGACAAAATCTTGAGTAAATCAACATTTAATTTCAAATTTCAGATTTGATAATTCATGAATATGATTTTAAGCTCATATATCCATAACTTGCATAGTTAGGAAGGATGAATCTCCCCCTAAGTTTGATAATTCTAATCAGAACAAACAGTATGCAATATTGGTATTAGATCAAATTTGAAATTCAGATTAATAAAGATAGGATATTCTACTCCCCCTTTTCGTCAATCATTAGAAAAAGGGAGTAAGCTCCCCCTCAAAATGAGCATGCAGACAAAAAGTAGTAGAGTATCAGAGCCAAAATGTATATTTATCAAGTAAATGTATATGTATCAAGTAGTGTAAACAATCAAGCTGTCAAAATCAATCATAGTGATACAAAAATTGTAATCATCAAGGTGCAATGCATATATATATCTGTCAAGTAATGTTTTCAGTACAAAATTTGCTGACTCATCAGCAACATTGAAACAATCAAAAAACATCATGAGACATAAGTCATAAATAACGTACAACAACATAAACATCTGTGAGGCTAATCCTCATCAGATGGAATCTCAAGAGAAAAAGGGGCACTAATCCTAGATCTAGGAACTAAAGCCTTAGGAGGTCCCTGGGCTAAGGCCCGACGACTCCTAGTACGACCAGAAGGTCCTATACTAGGCCAGAAGGTCCTAGAAGGGGTATAACTCTAGAAGATCTAGTGGATGGAGGTGAAATCATCTTAGCTGGAGTAATGAAGTCCGGAGTAGAATCAATAATATCAGTGGAGGAAGATCTACTGGAGTAGCTGGAGATCACGGCTGACAACCTCATATCCATCAGTGCCACCATCATTATCACTATCACTATCACTGTCAACAATATTAGTAGCTCTGCCCTCACTCCCATCAGCACGGTCACCACCATCAACAGTATCATCAAGTCCATCCTGGTGGTCATCATCATCATCATCATCACTAGCATCAGGAGGTGGAGTTGCAGGTGCTGCTGGAGGTAGAAGGGATCTCAGTAAATCCTCGATACGAGCAAAACCCTCCTCCATAGTCCGACGAATCTCAGCATGCTCCAAGGTGGTATGAGCTCAAAGACCCTCAATCTCGATGCGTAAATGGGTCGTGCAGACCCAATCCAATCATCTCACTCCTGAGATTTGTGACCTGCTGTCTCGCATGCTCCTCAAAAGATATGTCCGTAGATGGTGGAGGAGGACTCGAAGGTTTAGCTATCGGGGTCATCGGCTCTACCTTTGAAGCTAGAGCAGCCTGAGGAGGTGTACTGACTGGCCCTGATGGCTCGACCTCAGCCTCTCTGATCTCATCCTCCTCGTCTAGCTCCTGTCAAGACTCTCTCCTGACCCAATCCTGCGACCAACCGATATCCCATGTGGTTGTAGTGACTGCTCGTCATAAACATCAGTATGTAGAATCTCCTTGGGGATCTCTCCCTCCAAGGAAACTCTACAAGCCCTGAATAGACAGGTCAACGCCATCCCTTATGGTAAACAATGGCGTCTCTGTGTCGCAGCATCATGCATCTAAACTAACATTAATGAGGGTAGATCAATCTCGATCCTCTAGGTCATACTGACCATCAGCATCAGCTCCCTCTCAGTGATGAAGTCGAATCGTCCAGTCTTCGGAAACAAGATACGGGCGGTGATGTGATGTAGAAGGCGCATCTCCACTAATAACTGGTTCGTGGTGACCACAGTCACTCCACGGACGTCTTCGTGCTTAAGAATGCACCTGAAGGCTGCCTCTCTATCCTCTACTGCGAAGGTACAAATGCCTCGATGAGAAATCTCCCATACTCTGCTGAGTAGCTCCTCTGTCATTGAGATCTCCACTCCCCTGATGGTGGTGCTCCACTGTACTCAATGGCAATCCATGGCATCATAGAACTCCCTCACTAGATGGGGATAGTACCTCTCCTGCATAGTGCAAAAGGATACTAATCCAGCATCAGTGAGTGTCCGTCAGATCTAGAAGTACTGTCTGTCGAAGAACTCAAGGTCGATCCATCGTCCTGAGGCTATAGCCTTCCCTACCATCCTCTCTGCAGGGGAACCTAGAGCAGCTGAACTACTGACCTCTCTATATCATGTCTGCCTTGTCCTCCTCTCAGACCAATGTCCAGTCCTACTCCTAACACAGCTAACCTCTTTCTCGGACCTATCACAATCCGCTGAGCAAGAAAGAAAGAAGATAAATACCTAGGGGGGTATTGATTTCAATCAGGTTGAGAACTAGAGATCGCTATAGGTTAGGCTAAAGGGACTATGCTTTCCTAAAAAAGGGATCTTGGCTTTTAAGAGAAGCTAGAATAGGTTTTGAAAACTGGGATTAACCAATATTTGAGCTGTAAAAATTCCTTTGTCACTGGAAATTGAGGGTAAAATACCTTTATCAGGGAATTTTTCCAAATATATTTGGGTTTCCAAAAATGCTTTTATAAAACAAGTAAAATGGGATAGTTGAAATATATAAAGTACACTAAATACATGGGATTAGGGTTAAAAACAAATACATTTAGGCTTTAGGTCAAAACAAGTAATCAACCAACAAAATGGTGGAAATGGGGGTAAATACCATGAATTATACAATAACCTTCCAAAACGAATGAAATCCTAACAAATTACATAAAAATTTGTTTTGGAGTGAAACCCTTTAATATTTCGGCCAAAACTCATCCAACAGTGAAATTAGGAGAAATGGATGGAAAATGTGAAAAATTGGCCAAAAATCTGTGGGAAATCCAAGATAACACGTTCAAACATGATTCCCTCTAAATGGAACTTCCAAGCGGCTAAAAACTACTCCAAATCCAATTAAATTCATTAAAATGGATGAAAAAACAAACCTAGGTTACACGTTTCAAATGAGAAAAAAAAAGAGGGAAATACCTGATTTTAATTAGGGCAAAAGGGGAAAGAGTTGATTTGGGAGGTAGAGGAGCTTGGGGGACCACGGAGCTCGAGAGAAAACGGGGAAAATAAATACAAACATTTGATCTGCCCTAAAAAGAAAAATTTTTTTGCGAATGTCGACACTGTGGGATTTCTCAAGTGTCGACACTTGGTCAGGTGTCGACACTTTGAAAAATCCATTATCGACACTTGGCAAGAAAATCTCAAAAAAATATGTAAAAATCTTCAAAAATCAAAATGTTTTTTTTTTAAAAAAAAAATCTTTGGGGCTTAACACAAGTTATATTGAAGAAAAAACAACTTGGTAAGATGAAATTTGAGAGAGTTCTAGGAGAATAGATCAATGATACCTAACTCTCTTCTAATCATACAAAATCTCTCTTCACTCAAGGGTTTGGTAAACACTCAGCTAATGATCATCAGTACACACAAGTTCAAGTTCTACATTAGAGTTTATACATGATCTTATGAAATGATGTCTTATTTCAATGTATTACTTCTTGAATGTTGCACAGGATTCTTAGTTAGATTGATTGCACTAGTATTGTCACCTTATGGGTGTCTTGATTAGTTTAATGCCAAAATTTTTGAGTTATTGTTTTATCCATAGGATTTGAGCACAACAGCTTCCAGTTTGCTATATATTCGCTTCTGCCATTGATAGAGCAACTGAATTTGTTTCTTGCTACTCCATGAGATCAAATTTACTCCCAAAAAACTGACAAGTTCTACTAGTACTTTTACGATCAAGTTTACAACCAGCAAAGTCAGCATCAGAATAAGCAATCAATTCAAATGAAGAATCTTTAGAGTACCAAAGACCAATTTCAATTGAGCCAGATAGACATCTAAGTATGCATTTAACAGCCAAAAGATGAGACTTTAGGATTAGACTGATATCTAGCACACATACAAACACTAATATGATATCTGGCATACTGGCAGTAAGAAGATAATAATGAACCAATCATGCCATGATATAGTTTTGGTCTATAGATTTACCTGATTCATCTTTGTCAAGTCTACAAGAGGTGCTCATAGGCGTACCTAAAGGCTTAGTGTTTCTTAATCCCATACTTCTTTAGAATTTTTTTTTATGTACTTAGCTTGGTGATGAGACCCCTCTTTGGTTTGCTTTATCTGGAGTCCGAGGAAGAAGTCAAGTTCTCCCATCATGCTCATCTCGAACTCACCCTGTATTAACTTTGCAAACTCTTGATAAAGAGATTCATTAGTAGCATCGAATATGATATCATCTACATATATTTGTACTACTAAGAGATCATCATTCTTTTTCTCTTCAAAAATAAAGTTTTGTCAACATTACCTCTAGTAAAATCATTTTTGAGCAAGAAAGAACTTAAACGATCATACCAAGCTCTAGGAGCTTGTTTCAAACCATACAAAGCTTTATAAAGTTTGAAAACATAATTTGGAAATTCAGGATTTTTAAAACAGGTGGTTGTTCAACATAAAACTCTTCTTCGATAAAAACCATTTAAAAGGTACTTTTAATATCCTTTAAAATAATTTAAAATTCATAAAAAAAGCAAAGCTAACAATAGCCTAATTACCTCAATTCTAGCCACAGGAGCAAAGGTTTCATCAAAATCAATCCCTTCCTCCTGATTGTATCCTTTGGCAACTAGTCTAGCCTTATTTCTTGTAACAATACCATTTTCATCAAGTTTGTTTCTAAAATCCCATTTGGTGCCTATAATTGAAACATTTGAAGGCCTATCTACAAGAGTCCAAATATTGTTTCTTTTAAATTGGTTAAGTTCATCTTGTATAGCATTTATCCATTTACAATCTTTTTCAGCTCTTCAATCATTTTAGGTTCAATCTGAGAAACAAATGCTAAGTAATCACAAACATTTCTAAGAGATGATCGAGTACTCACACCTTTAGATGGATCACCATGATTAATTCTTTTGGGTGTCCATGTGCATATCTCCATTCTTTGGATAGTGGATCAACAGTAGATGTTTTTTCATCACCTTGTGCTTGATCTCCTTCAGTGTTTTGATCATCTTCTTATTCCTTGGTAGGCTCTTTATTGTTATTCACATCTTCAGTTTTCTTGATACCTGTTTCATCAGAAAGCACATCTCTTTTATAGAAGATTTCTGGTCAGATTCATCAAATATTACATATATGGTTCTTCAACAACAAGTGTTCTTCTGTTGAGACCCTGTATGCTTGCAAGATGTAGTTGCCTAGAAAGATACCCTCATCTGATTTGGCATCAGATTTGCTTATGTTGTCTTTACCATTATTTAAGATGAAACAACGGCATCCAAAATTATGAAAATATCGAATGGAGCTTTTTTCCTTCCAAAGCTTATAATGGTATTTTCTTTAAAAATCGATCAGATTAAAACATGGTTCAAAACATAGCATGCGGTGTTTATAGCTTCCACCCAAAAATATCTAGGTAGGTCATTTCCATAAAGCATTGTGCGTTCCATTTCCTTAAGAGTCCTATTTTTTCTTTCTACCACCCCATTTTGTTGGGGTGTCCTAGGTGCTGAAAAATTATGATGAATGCCATTTTCAATACATAATTTGTCAGAATCAGAATTTTTAATTCGGTTTCATGGTCACTTCTCAAAGATATAATTGAAACACCTTTTTCATTTGAAACTCTTTTATGAAATCTAATGAATTCAGAAATGTTTCATCCTTGTGTGCTAAAAACATGATCCATGTAAACATGAGAAATTCCTACAATAACTATACCGTACTTCTTCCTCCCAAACTAGATATTCTAGTTGGCCCGAAGAGGTCCATATGAAGAACTCTAAGGGTCTAGTTGTAGAGACTACTCCTTTTGGTTTAAAAGATGATTTGATTTGTTTTCCAAGCTGGCATACACTACAAATCTTATCTTTTTCAAAATTGAGTTTTGGCAAATCTTTTATCAAATTCTTTTTGCTAAGCTTTGAAATTAAATGCATACTAGCATGTCCTAGTCTACGATGCCAAAGTCAACTAGTTTCATTGATCTTGGCTTCCATTGCCACAGGCATTGACCATTTTGAATAAGAAGATCATCAAGATCAACCATGTAGATATTGCCATTCATATGACCAATGAACTTGATGCCATTATCATCTAGACTTGAAACAATGCACAAAGAAGATTCGAAAGTAACTTTGAAATCCTTGTCACTAAACTGACTAATGCTAAGTAGGTTATGTTTCAAACAATCTTGTTGGCTTATGGCTCCTTAGTTTTGATGATTAACAAAAGGTTGAGTATGTTTTGGACTAATGTTTCATCTCTAGATAAAGTTTCAGGACTTAGTTATTCAAAAAGAGTATCAAAAGTACATGATGAAACTAAGTTTGCCTGATTTGGAAAAAAGGTTTTCTACCTGGATAAGATCAAAATTCTCATAATGGACCTTCTTGTTAGAAATATTTGATAAAAGAAACAAAGGCTTAAAGAAACTCAAGCATGGCATGCACATCTCAAAGTTTTTCAGAAAAACTCAGATCAGAGGTCGACCCCTAGAGGTCGACACCTTGTCAAAGGTCGACCACCAGAGTCGACTCATGAAGAGAAGAAAAGTTCAGCATGGCCGGCACGGCAAAATCTCAGTGGCACGCACCAGAGTCGACCACCAGAGGTCAACACCTGTCCAGAGTCGACACTAGAGGTCGACTCATAGCCTGAGAATTCAAACCTGGCAGAACTATGGTATTCTGAATTTTTGCCTAAAATTTACTGGAGGTCGACTCATGAGGTCGACACTTGATCCAGAGGTCGACTCATGAGGTCGACTCATCATTGCATAATGGCTTTTTTCTGAACTTCTGATTTGATTTCTAACGGCCATAAACGACCATATTTTTGAATCTAACGGTCATGTGGAGTTATTTCAGCATGAATGAGGTATTTAACCTCCACCAACCTTCAAAAAAGAAAAGAGACAAAGTGAAAAAGTGTAGATTCAAAGTACAAAGCCTTCAATCACTTCCAAGCCAAAGAGTGAGAAACCAAGAGATTCCTTAGCCAAAAGTCTTCCATCTTTGGGAATCCAACATTCAAGTGTTTGTCATTTAGTGAGGTCCAAAGATTCCAAGGGAAAAGGCTTGAAGAGTCTCCATCAAGAGCTTCAACAACGAATTTATTATTGCTCAAAAGGAGTTTGTTTAGTTTTTTATTCATTGTTTAATATTCTTTTGGTCTTTAGCTAGTTTCAAGAAATTTGAAACTAGAGTGAGGTTTGTTGGTGAGCCAATTGATAAAACCAACTAGGTTGCTTGTAAGCCCGAAGCCAAAACAAGTGGTGAGGTTTGTTGGTGAGCCAATTGATAAAACCAACGAGGGTTGCTTGTTAGCCCGAAGCCAAACAAGTGTGTAAGGTTTTGACTTGTGAGCCTGGTAAAACAAGTCGGCTGTAATCTAAAGATTATAGTGAAAATTCCCAAGAGGAGCTTGGGGAGTGGATGTAGGTGCTAGTGCACCGAACCACTATACTTCTTGTGTGTTTGCATTGCTCTTCTTTTGCTCTTTAATTGTTGATTTATTTCATTGCTTCCGTTGCATAATTATTTGAGCACTATCACTCTTCACCTTAAAACTTGATAGCACATATATTGCTTTAATTTTTTAAATACCCATTCACCCCCCCTCTTGGGCACCATATCTGGGCAACAAGTGGTATCAGAGCACCGATACTCTCTTGTAGGTCTAACGATCTTGAGTGAAAGATCATGGCCGCCCCATTGGAATGGGTTAGTTGAAGGGCAAGCATCAAATCGCCCTCCTTTCTTTAATGGCACAAACTACACATATGGAAACTCGTATGCGTATTTATTTACAAGCTGTAGATTATCATATATGGAGAGTAATTACGAAAGGGCCTCATCAGCCCACTCACTTGGTTAATGGCATTATCACCCCGAAATCTGAAGAAGAATGGGATGACAATGACATCAAACAAGCTGAGTTAAATGCTAAGGCGATGAATTTGCTATTCTGTGCACTTGACCCTAGTGAATTCAACAGAATATCAAATTGTATTCCGCCAAAGAAATTTGGGATACACTTGAGGTTACCCATGAGGGTACACACCAAGTGAAGACCACTAAGGTGAACATGCTCATTCATACGTATGAGATGTTCAGGATGGAACCAACTGAAAGTATAAGTAAAAAGTATACTAGATTTACCAATATAGTAAATGGTATGAGGAGTTTGGGAAAAATTATATCTAATGGTGAACTGGTTAACAAACTTCTCAGGTCTCTTTCGGCTTCATGGGATGCGAAAGTTACAGCCATAGAAGAAGCCAAGGATGTTAACACTCTACCTCTCGAGCAGCTTCTTGGATCACTGATGACCTACGAGCTTTCACTAAAGCAAGCAGAAGACAGTGGACAATGACAAGAAAAAGAAAGCCATAGCCTTCAAGTCCACTACAAAGAAGAGTCAAGTGATGAATCAGAAGAAGAAGTTGATGATGATGAGACCCCTCATTACAGGAAAATTTAAAAGATTCATGAGAAAGAAGAAGGGCTTCTACAAGAAAAGGCCACAAAAAGGTGATCACAATAAGGAGAAAGAGAAAGACAAAGAAGGGATCCCCCATCTGCTTCAAGTGCAAGAAGCCTGGACATTACAAAACGGATTGCCCTTTGCTTAAAAAAGTTGAAGGATGTTGAGAAAGAAAGCCATGATGGCTACCTGGAGTGAGAGTGAGGACTCCAGCAGTGAAGAAGAGCAGCAGGTAGTCGCCAACTTATGTTTCATGGCCAACGAAGATAATAAGGTAAATTCTGAACCTGAACTGAATTCACTTTCAATGAATTGCATGATGCTTTTGATGACTTAGTAATGGAATATGAAAAATTAAAATTGAAAAATAAGAAATTAAGAAAGCAAAATTTTGAGCTTACCAAAAATTCAGAAAGTTTTCAAGTGAAATTGAAAATTTAACTCAAGAAAACAAGAAATTAAAAGAACATGTAAAGACTTTGACAAATGATAAGATAATCTTTTAAAAGAAAATAATTCTTTGAAAAATAATAGAAGTCTTAAAACTAATGAGAGCATTGAAAAACAAAATAAAGAACTATTGCTTCAAAATAAGAATTACAAGGAAGAGTTAGAAAAAGTAAACCTTTTGTAGAATTTACTTTTAGTTCAGAAAATAAATATGCTTTTAAATAGTCAACATGCAGTGTTTAATAAAGCTGGACTTGGATTTAAGCCACACAATCAACAAAAACTTTTCAAAAACTTTTTTCATACCAGCATCTTCTAATATTACCTGCTATGCATGTGGTAAAGTAGGTCATAAATCATATGTTTGTAATAGAAAAAAATTAAATACCTTTAAAAGATTTGGGTTCCAAAAGGAACCAATTTGACTAACCCTAAAGGATCCAAGATGACTTGGGTGCCTAAAGTTTCATCTTGATCAATTTTTTGCAGGTGTGCCTTGCAACCAAAATAAACGAAGAATGTGGTATCTGGATAGTGGTTGCTCAAGGCACATGACTGGGGATGTGAAGCAATTCTCATCACTAGCTGCTATTGATGGTGGAAATGTTACTTTTGGTGATAATGGAAAAGGCAAAATCGTCGGAATTGGTAAAATCCATATCACCCTAATGCTTATGTAGATAACGTATTATTTGTTGATGGCTTGAAGCATAATCTTTTTAGCATTAGTCAGTTTTGTGATAAGGGTTTTAAAGTAATTTTTGAATCATCTTTGTGCATGGTATCTAGTCTAGATGTCGATGGCATCAAGTTCACCGGTCTTAGGCATGGAAACATTTACATGGTTGATCTTGATGATCTAGCCATGGAAAGTGGTCAATGCCTAGTGGCTAAGGAAGCCAAGGCAAGTGAAACTAGTTGGCTTTGACATCGTAGGCTAGGGCATGCTAGTATGCAGTTGATTTCAAAATTAAGCAAAAAGAATCTTGTAAAAGAATTGCCAAAACTCACATTTGAAAAAGATAAGATTTGTGCTGCATGTCAATTTGGAAAACAAACTAAATCTACTTTAAAACCTAAGGAGTAGTATCTACTACTAGACCCCTTGAATTATTGCATATGGACCTCTTTGGACCAACCAGAACAACTAGTTTGGGAGGTAAAAAATATGGGCTAGTAATTGTAGATGATTACTCACGATTCTTGGATAATGTTTTAGCTCATAAGATGAAACATTTTCAGCTTTTGTTAAATTTCATAAAAGGGTTTCAAACGAAAAAGATCTCACTATTGTTTCTTTGCGTAGTGATCATGGAACTGAATTTGAAAATCATAATTTTGAAGCTTTTTGTAATGAAAATGGTATTAGTCATAATTTCTCTGCACCTAGGACACCTCAACAAAATGGGGGGTAGAAAGAAAGAACAGGACTCTTGAAGAAATGGCACGCACAAGCTTTGCGAAAACGATTAACCTAAATATTTTTGGGCAAAAGCCATTAATACTTCGTTACATTTTAAATCGTGTTTTAATTTGACCTATTTTGAAGAAAACCCCATATGAGCTTTGGAAAAATCGAAACCTAATCTCAAGTATTTTCGTGTATTTGGTTGCCGCTGTTTCATATTAAACAATGACAAAGATAATATCAGTAAATTTGATGCCAAGTCAGATGAGGGTATCTTCTTAGGATACTCTACTTCTAGCAAGGCATACAGGGTCTTCAACAGAAGAACTCTTCTGGTTGAAGAATCAATTCATGTAGTGTTTGATGAATCTAACGAAAAATCTTCTAGAAAAGAAGATTCTATTGATGTTGAAACAGGTACAAAGAAGCTTGAACAATTGACAATCAATGAAGATGAGCCCAAAGGAGATGATGATCAAGAGAATCAAGATCAAATTCAAGAGATCAATGCAACTTCACCAAAACCATTACCTAAAGAATGGAGGTATGCACACGGATATCCTAAAGAGCTAATAATTGGTGATCCATCAAAGGGGGTAAGTACACGCTCTTCTATTAGAAATGTTTGTGATTATTTAGCTTTTGTATCTCAGATAGAGCCTAAGTCAATAGAAGAAGCTGAAAAGATTGTAACTGGATTATGTATGCATGCATGATGAACTAAATCATTTAAAAGAAATAATGTTTGGACTTTAACGAAAGACCCCTTAATGTTTCTGTAATTGGCACAAAATGGGTTTTTAGAAATAAACTTGATGAACATGGTATTGTAATTAGGAACAAAGCTAGACTTGTTGCTAAAGGCTACAACCAGGAAGAAGGATCGACTTTGATGAAACCTTTGCTCCTGTTGCTAGGCTAGAAGCAATTAGACTTTTACTTGCTTTTGCTTGTTTTATGGATTTCAAGTTATTTCAAATGGATGTTTAGAGTGCATTTTTAAATGGATTTATTGAAGAGGAGGTTTATGTTGAACAACCTCCTGGTTTTGAAAATCATGAATTTCCTAATCATGTCTTAAATTGCATAAAGCATTGTTGGTTTAAAGCAAGCTCCTAGAGCTTGGTATGATAGATTAAGTTCATTTTTGATGAAAAATGATTTCTCTAGAGGTAATGTAGATAATACATTGTTTTTGAAAAAGAAAAATGATGATCTCTTAGTAGTTCAAATATATGTAGATGATATTATTTTGGTGCTACTAACGAATGTCTTTGTCAAGAATTTGCTAAGTTAATGCAGAGTGAGTTCGAGATGAGCATGATGGGAGAACTCAACTTCTTCCTCGGACTCCAAATTAAGCAAACCAAAGAGGGGATCTCCATCAACCAAGCCAAGTACACAAGGGAGATATTAAAAAAGTTTGGGATGGAGACTACTAAACCAATAGGTACCCCTATGAGCTCTTCATGTAAATTAGACAAAGATGAATGTGGTAAATCAGTAGACCAAAAATTATATAGAGGCATGATTGGTTCATTGCTATATCTAACTGCCAGTAGACCAGATATAATGTTTAGTGTTTGTATGTGTGCACGTTTTCAATCTGCTCCTAAAGAATCACATCTCTTAGCTGTAAAACGTATACTTAGATACTTATCTGGGTCTATCAAAATTGGTCTTTGGTACTCTAAAGAGTCATCATATGAATGAATTGCATATTTTGATGCTGATTTTGCTGGGTGTAAACTTGATCGAAAAAGTACTAGTGGAACTTGTCAATTCCTAGGAGTTAATTTGATTTCATGGAGCAGTAAGAAACAGAATTCGGTTGCTCTATCTACGACGGAAGCCGAATATATAGCAGCTGGAAGCTGTTGTGCTCAGATCCTATGGATCAAACAACAACTCGAGGACTTTGGCATCAAATTAACTAAGACACCCATAAGATGTGATAATACTAGTGCAATCAATTTAACGAAAAATCCTGTACAACATTCAAGAAGCAAACACATTGAAATAAGACATCACTTCATAAGATCACGTTCAAAAATCTAATGTGTTGTTAGAATTTATTTGTACTGATTATCAATTGGCTGATATATTCACAAAACCATTGAATGAAGATAGATTTTGTATGATCAGAAGAGAACTGGGAGTCATTGATCCTTTTGCTTGAAACTCTTCAATTTTCATCAAAATTCCTCAAAAATGATTTATAAATTCTCAAATATGTTTAAAGTTTATTTCTCTAAATTTTATCATTTTTTTAATTTTACAGAATTTTATTTTACGTAATTAATTGTTAGAGGTCGACACTTGAGGTTTTCGGAGGTCGACACTTGAGGTCGACACCTAAGTTTTGGAGGTCGACACTTGAGGTCGACCCCTGAAAATTTTCAGAGGTCGATACTTGAACGAAACCTGCATTTTAAAACCCGTCCGCAAGTTATTTTCTTCATTCTTTTTTCATTTCCTCCTTCGTGTGGTCCCCCTCCAACTTTCCTAAACCCCTAAATAGTGGATTTCCACCCTTCTCCTTCATTTTTGGAAATCCTCTCCTCTCCTCTTGCTTTTCTTGGAATCAACCCTCTTTTTGACCGTATTCTTGTTTTTGGACAATCGAAAGCCTTCGCACCTATCTACCCTCAAATCCCGGTTGTTTTTCAATTGAAAACACTTATTTCTACCCTCCGTTTCTTACTTTTTCTCCATTTACTTTCTATTTTCTCCATTCTCACAAACCCTATTTCATCATTTCACATTCTCCTCATTTTCCCAGTCCGTGAACCTCTCTTTTCCTCTCTTTTCCTCTTAGCCTTACCTCTTTGCATTTCTCCCTAAGTTACCCTCTTCCTTTCACATGGGTCCGAGAAAACACCAGGCAAGTAAAAGGAGATTGGAACAAGGGCAGGGTAGTACTGAGCGGCGATGAAAAGTCAGACATGAGCGTGAGCCAACCCAGAGCCACCTACACCAGTGCCAGCCAGCCTAGTCCGGAAGAGCATTGCTAGTGGGAGGCGTGTGGATATACCATTCTGGGATCAGCATCACTTCTTCATTGGAGATGTACTGAGAGATGCTGGTCTGGTTCATTTTTGTACGATATCTGAGAGATTCTACCCAGACCTCATCAGAGAGTTTTATGGATCCATGGCCACTGATGGCATTGGATGGTCTGCTACAGTACGAGGGATTGAGATACCAGTGACACTGGAGGTCATCATCGCGCATCTGGAGGATTCCACTTCATGGCACTGCTGCCACTACGATCAGCGATAGAGAGCATGCCTTCAGGTGTATCCTAGAGTGTGAGGATGTTAGCGGCATTTCCACAGTAGCCGCTAACCAGCTTTCACTGGAGATGAGAGTGCTGCATCACATCATCGCCCGTATCTTGATTCCGAAGAGCGGGAGATTCGATTTTATCACTAAGCGTGAGCTGGTGTTGATGGTGTCCCTGAGACAGCGGACTCCCATCAACCTTCCCAGGATCATGCTTCAGCAGATGGGTGAGGCAGCTTCTCACAGGAGACTTGTTCAGCCGTACGGCATGGGACTGACTCAGATATTCAGAGAGCATGGTGTCTCATTTGACGGCATACCCTTCAGTCAGCTACAGCACACTGACACTTATGGAGAGAAATCCCTACATAGGATGGGATTTCGACTGATTAGTGACCGTTGGGTACGACGAGAGTCTGGTCAGGAGCCAGATGAGGAGGATGAGATCCGAGCTGCTGAGACAGGGCCTTCAGAGCCTACTGATCATGGTACACCTCCTCGCCCAGCACCGGAGACAGAGACTGCGGAGCTTGAGCCATTCACGCCACCACCCTCATCAGCTCCAGCTCCTACTATTACTGCTACACCACGGAGGACTTCAATGAGGATATCGGACTTCGAGCAGAGAGTGACTGATCAGATTTCAGAGGTCCGGACAGAGATCACTGGTGTACGGCAGGAGCTTCATGATCTGCGGATACACACAGACACACGCATTGGTGCTCTCTCAGCTAGTATGGATACAGGATTCAGACAGATCCTCAGCCTACTGAGATTAGCACTGCCATCAGGGACTGCAGATCCGACAGTATCTCCTCCACATGATGATGATGATGATGATGATGACTCCAGTGGATACAGTGACAGTGATGGAGATCAGCCTGGAGCAGGGAGTTCTGAGGTTCCACCTACAGATCCGATTCCAGAGATATCCCTTGCTACTGATCCTCCAGCTACAGATCTTCCGAGTACAGCTCCTCCAGATGTGCCAGTTGATACTGAGCTTACAGAGTCACTTTTTGAGACTATCACTGGGATTCCGGATGACATAGATGAGCACAGAGACAGACATTGATGATCCCACAGCTTATGAGATAGTCAGCAGGCAGACCCCAGCTCAGTCTACTCAGCATACTGATCCATCTACTCCTTCTGCTACTGCCTCTGTCACGACACCTGTGGAGCCCTTTCCTAGGACATATATTTCTCGTAGGACTACCCCTAGGTCTGGTCCCTCTCTGAGGACTCGGAGTTCCTCACATAGGACTCCAAAATCCTCATCTAGGATCATGGCTCTTGTATCTTTTGATATACCTTCTGATGAGGAGTAGCCTCTTAGTTTGCTTTTGTATGATCTATTGTATCAGTGTTGTTGTGCTTACTATGTAAGCAATTTTGTAACTGTATACATTTGTTTTTATCTATGTTGTGATTTTTATCTATATTGTGACTTTTATCTATTTTGTGACATTTTACTGTCTGATATCAGTTCTTAGCATTTATCCTTTTAAACCCTCAAGTTAGAATATTTTGTTATATTGAATGCACAACTTGAGGGGGAGCATGTATTTTATGCACCTAAATACTTCATTATAATTGAACATAAGTTTCATTAATATATCTTTCACTACAAAAATGAACTTTTTGATTCTTGACAAAAAGGGGAGTAGTAAAGTATATATGTATGTATGAGTTCTCCGTCTTATGAGTAGTATTTATGTATTTATGAGATCAAATTTAGTAAAGTATATATGTATTTATGAGATCAAATTTAGCAAAGTATATATGTATGTATGAGATCTCCGTCTTATGAGTAGTATTTATGTATTTATGAGATCAAATTAGCAAAGTATATATGTATTTATGAGATCAAATTTAGCAAAGTATATATGTATGTATGAGATCTCCGTCTTATGAGTAGTAAAGTATATATGTATTTATGAGATCAAATTTAGCAAAGTATATATGTATGTATGAGATCTCCGTCTTATGAGTAGTAAAGTTTATATGATTCTTATCTTTTTGACTCATGAGAATGTTTTAACAAAAAGAAAGAAGTAAATAAAAAGTAAAATCTTTTTGACTTTTGAAAATATTTTCACAAAAAGAAGATGAAAAGTAAATTTTTATGATACACTCATGCATGTAAGGATTCTTTGAAAATATTTTGCTATATCTTGCTTTTGGACTTAATTGCATATATACTCAAGATTTTGTCATCATCAAAAAGGGGAGATTGTTGGCTTATGGCTCCTTAGTTTTGATGATTAACAAAAGGTTGAGTATATGTTTGGACTAATGTTTCATCTCTAGATAAAGTTTCAGGACTTAGGTTATTCAAAAAGAGTATCAAAAGTACAATGATGAAACTAAGTTTGCCTGATTTGGAAAAAAGGTTTTCTACCTTGGACAAGATCAAAATTCTCATAATGGACCTTCTTGTTAAGAAATATTTGACAAAAGAAACAAAGGCTTAAAGAAACTCAAGCATGGCACGCACATCTCAAAGAGTTTCAGAAAAATTCAGATTAGAGGTCGACCCCCAGAGGTCGACACCTTGTCAAAGGTCGACCACCAGAGGTCGACTCATGAAGAGAAGAAAAGTTCAGCATGGCCGGCACGGCAAAATCTCAGTGGCACGCACCAGAGGTCGACCACCAGAGGTCAACACCTGTCCAGAGGTCGACACCAGAGGTCGACTCATAGCCTGAGAATTCAAACCTGGCAGAACTATGGTATTCTGAGTTTTGCCTAAAATTTACTGGAGGTCGACTCATGAGGTCGACTCATGGCATAACGGCTAGTTTTTCTGAACTTCTGATTTGATTTCTAACGGCCATAAACGGCCATATTTTGAATCTAACGGTCTTGTGGAGTTATTTCAGCATGAATGAGGTATTTAACCTCCACCAAACTTCAAAAAAGAAAAGGAGACAAAGTGAAAAAGTGTAGATTCAAAGTACAAAGCCTTCAATCACTTCCAAGCCAAAAGAGTGAGAAAACCAAGAGATTCCTTAGCCAAAAGTCTTCCATCTTTGAGGAATCCAACATTCAAGTGTTTGTCATTTAGTGAGGTCCAAAGATTCCAAGGGAAAAGGCTTGAAGAGTCTCCATCAAGAGCTTCAACGAATTTATTATTGCTCAAAAGGAGTTTGTTTAGTTTTTAATTCATTGTATTAATATTCTTTTGTCTTTAGCTAGTTTCAAGGAATTTTGAAACTAGAGTGAGGTTTGTTGGTGAGCCAATTGATAAAACCAACTAGGGTTGCTTGTAAGCCCGAAGCCAAAACAGTGAGTGAGGTTTGTTGGTGAGCCAATTGATAAACCAACTAGGGTTGCTTGTTAGCCCGAAGCCAAAACAAGTGTGTAAGGTTTTGACTTGTGAGCCTGGTAAAACAAGTCGGCTGTAATCTAAAGATTATAGTGAAAATTTCCAAGTGGAGCTTGGGGAGTGGATGTAGGTGCTAGGTGCACCGAACCACTATACTTCTTGTGTGTTTGCATTGCTCTTCTTTTGCTCTTTAATTGTTGATTTATTTCATTACTTCCGTTGCACAATTATTTGAGCACTATCACTCTTCACCTTAAAACTTGATAGCACATATATTGCTTTAATTTTTTAAATACCCAATTCACCCCCCCTCTTGGGAACCATATCTGGGCAACAAATCTATATACAAAACATTATCAATATAAGTAGAAGGGGTGATATGGACTTTACCAATTCTAACAATTTTGCCCTTACCATTATCACCAAAAGTCACATTACCGCCATTTTGATACTCGAGTGATGAGAACTGCTCCACATTTCTGGTCATATGCCTTGAGCAACCATTATTGAGGTACCACATTCTTTTCTTATTGGTTGCTAGGCATACCTACAAAATGAATCAAGTGGAGATTTTAGGTACCCAAGTCATCTTGGATCCTTTTAGGTTAGTGGCAATGGTTCCTTTTGGAACCCAGATTTTCTTAACATTACTTAATTTTTTTTTATTGCACAAGTAGATTTATTCCCTACTGTACCACAAATATAACAAGTAATGGATGAAGATGCAGGCACAAAGAAATTTTTGAGAAATTTTTGTTTCTTCTGAGTTCTAAAATCTAAACCGGCTTGATCAAAAACAGCTCTTTGATTGTTTAAAAGTATATTTTAATTTTTAGAACTATATGTAAATTTGTCAACAAAAGGTTTTAACTTTTCAATTTCTTCTTTATATTTTTTTATTTTCTTCCAAAATTTCTTTGTTCTATTTTGAAAGATTTTCATTTGATGCACAATTTTTTTTTTTTTTCAAAAGTTCCTTTTTTTTTTCAAGAATAATAATCTTATCATTTAACTTTTTATTTTGAAGAAGTAAGCAATCATTTTCATTTGAAAACTTGTTATTTGCTTTGCCTAAATTCAGATTTTGCCTTTTTAGTTTTTTATGTTTTGATTTTAGCTTTTGAAATTCTATAACTAACTCATCAAAACTTCATGCAGTTTATCAAATGTAAATTCATTTTCAGTTTCGGATAATACCTCATCATGATCCGCCATTAAACAAAAGTTTGCAACTTCTTGTTATTCTTCTTCAGAGCTTGAGTCCTCGCTGTCACTCTAGGTTGCCATCATGGCCTTCTTTCTTAATTTTCTTATGTTCTTCTTATGTAAGGGGCATTCCATCTTGAAGTGGCCCGATTTTTTGCATTCGAAGCACGTGGACTGCTCCTTCTCTTTCTCCTTTTCTTTCTCTTTGCTTGGCTCACCTTTCAGAGGCTTCTTCTTGAAGTTGTATTTCTTCTTACTCATGAACTTTTGAACTTTCTTGCCAATAGAGCCATCTCATCTTCTTCATCTTCTTCTTTAGATTCATTGCTTGATTATTCTTTTGCAGTGGATTTGAAGGCGATTACTTTCTTTTTCTTATCAACATCCACATTCTTTTGTTTAAGAAAAAGCTCATAAGTCATTAATGAGCCCAACAGCTGCTTAAGTGGAAGAGTGTTGATATCCTTGGCTTCTTCAATGGCTATTACCTTTGCATCCTTAGAAGCCGGTAGTGACCTGAGAAGTTTGTATACAAGTTTACTATTAGAAATAATTTTTTCTAAACTTCTCATGCCATTCACAATGTTTGTGAACCTAGTGTACATCTCACTAATAGATTCAGTAGGTTCCATTCTAAACATTTCGTAAGTGTGAATGAGTATATTAACTTTAGTGGTTTTCACTTGGTGTGTACCCTCATGGGTAACCTCAAGTGTGTCCCAAATCTCCTTAGCGGAGAGATAGTTAGAGATTCTATTGAATTCACTCGGATCAAGAGAGCAAAACCATAGATTCATAGCCTTCGCATTAAGCTCTATTTGCTTAATGTCATTCTCATCCCAATCATCTTCCATTTTAGAGTGAGAATGTCATTAACCAACATAGTAGCTAATGAGGACCTTTTATGATTGTCCTCCAAAGATTATAATCAATGGCTTGAATGAATATGCACATGCGAGTTTTCCAATAAGTGTAATTCATGCCATTAAATAGTGGGGGATGGTTTGAAGCTTGACCTTCAACAACACCCATTCCTATTGGGGCTACCATGATCTTTTACTCAAGACCTGAGACCTACAAGAGAGTACCGAAGCTCTGATACCACTTGTTGCCCAGAAATGGAGCCCAAGAGGGGGGTGAATAGGGTCTTTTAAAAATTTTAGAACAATAATGTGCAGGCCTTGTAGTGTTTGTGAGTAATAAAATTGATGCACTAGATTATATGCAGCAAAAAGCAATAAATAGAGTGCAAGAAGTAAAGAGCAAAAGATAGAAGAGATAATCACACACAAACACAAGGTTTATAGTGGTTTGGTGCAAACCTAGCACCTACATTCACTCCCCAAGCCACCCTTGGGAATTTCACTATAATCTCTCCAAGATTACAGCCGACTTGTTTTTCAAAAGGCTTACAAGTCAAAACCACTGTTGGTTTATCACCTAGGCTCACCAACAAACCTTTACACTTATTTTGTCTTCGGGCTCACAAGTTAACCCTAGTTGGTTTTGTTCCATTGGCTCACCAACAACTACAACAACCTACTTTCAAGAAATCTTTGAAAGCTAGGTCAAATCAAAAGAGAATTTCAGATATACAATTCAAAATAAACAAAACAAACTCTCTTCAAGAGTAAAATGGAAGCTTTGAGGCTCAAGTTGATGCTTTGTCTTGTCTTCTCCTTGAAATATTCTTCAAGCTTTCTTTTTGGAAAGATGAAAGGATGGGCTTGTAAGCTTTTTCAGGGAATCATACTTTAAATAGCTTTTGAAGTGAAGTTCTTGAGAGAATATTGACTTTTGGGCTTTGAATGGACTTCAATACCTCAAGAATAAGTTTGGTGAAGCTTAAATACAAAGAAAAACTTCCAAAAAATGGTTTGTGACCATTTGACCTTCGAATCTAGCCGTTGGGAGCTTGAAAAGACATTTCTTTAACTTAGAAAAATAGATCCGTTAGGGCTGTCAGAACTTGAGTGTCGATAATTGGTATGTCAGGTGTCGACACTTGGCTATCAGGTGTCGACACTTAACTTCCAAGTGTCGACACTTGAACTTTCAAGTGTCGACACTTGATTCACAAGTGTCGACACTTGACACAAAAACACTCCTTTGGCCATGTTCTGGATTTTTAAAAAGTCTTAGGCCTTGAGTCGACACTTGGGAACTTAAGTGTTGACACTTGAGTTTCAGGTGTCGATACTTGAATTCTGGGTGTCGACACTTGGCATGTCAAGAAGTTTTTCTGCGTGCCAAATGCTGAAGTGTCGACACTTGACTTCCCAGGTGTCGACACTTGGTTCTACAAAATTCATAATGAAGTGCAATTGAAGCCAAAAACACAAGTGTTGAAAATGAAACTTGAATCCAATATAAATAAGCAATAAATGAACTCGTTTAAGCCCTTTTTGCCTGGAGAAGACTCCTCAAATTATGAAATATGCTTCATGCCACAGCGTGCCATGATACTTTAATTTTAAGAATTTGAGGTGCTTGTTTCCTGCAAACTCACAACCAGAAATAGATATTAGTACATAATATGTACTCAACGTTTTGTTATTCATCAAAATCACAAGGTGGAGCCAATACATTGGTTCACCAAGATGACTTAGAAGAAGAAATATATAAGGCTGACCCAAGTCTGGTAGAGGAGTATGAAGATATTGAGTCTATTGAAGATCTAGAAGACTACCCTATAGATGACCCAATGTCAGTTGATATAGTAGAAACCCAGGTAGAAACCAATCCAATATTAGTTGAATCAATAGATACCCAGGTAAAAGCCATCTTAGAATCAGTTGACCCTGACCATACCCACATAGTAATCAACCTAGAGTTAGATGGCCCAGATCACACCCAGGGAATAATGGAAGAGCAGTTAAAGGAAAGGAACCCAAATCCTATTACTAGAGCACCACCTGAGAAAACTTTAGAAGAGGACCTAATTGTAGAGCCTAGTCCTAAATTTCTTGAACCAGAAGACTTTATTAAGGATTTGGCTTATCAGTACCCTCAGGATGAATCCTCTCCTATAGTTTCCATTGAGGGCCTCTTTCCAGAAATTCTTGACCCTTTTTCCATCATAAAAACCCATTAGATATACAATAACCCCATAAGGTCAATCTCATTAGTCTAGATTTAATCTTTGACACCCCTTTTTATATCCTAGTCTATCCAATTAACCCCAAACCCTTTTCTTACTTTTTACTCAATCAGACTAATCCTGAACCCACCTTTATTTTCTTCAATTTCTGGAAACTTCTTCTGTCTTCTTTACTATTAGGTTTCATTTTATAGGAATTTACTTAATGCATTCATTCCTTAAGCATGTCATATTTGTATCTTACTTTAGGAGAACCCTATGGCACCTAGTAGGAGTACATAGTAAGTTCTCATGTGCATGCCATGCTAGGGTCAAACCTAAAGAGTCTATAATATGTTAGGTTTTGTCCCTTAGAGTCCAATAAAACGTCCTTTGATAGGGATGTCTAGTCGAGTCTATTAGGTATTAGTTGAGTCCAATAAATGCACAGACTGAATTACATGTCTGCACCTGCACTACCCTCTGCACAGCATATGCATATGGAATTAGCCAAAGCTAAACATAACTAATGAACTAACTAACAACTTGGCTAATTCCCAAAAGAGAGATAAAGAATTTGCAGGGGATTTTGTAAGTGTAAAGAATTTTTTGCTCGCGAAGCTGGCCCATCCAAAATATGAAGAGTAATGGACCCAATGCCTATGTGCGTGAGATACTACCTGATTTAGGTGTTAGCTCCACATTCATCATCTCAGATCTTATAGAGTCTAGGGAGCCAGCAGTGATACCGAGTGAGCATCTTGAGCCTATCCCTCCCTTTGAGAGAGAACCCACCCCAGAGTGTCCACCAACAAATTGGCCAAATAGTGAGGAAAATATTGAGAGAATCCTGGATGATCAAGCCATATGTACCTGAAATCATGGCTATCATAGGTACTTGGTCTGGTGTCAAGGTCAGCCAGAATCTGAGGACTCGTGGATCACCCATGAGGATCTACAGTGCCTCATTGCATACCTACTCGAGCACTATGAGAGCCAAGTTATCCCATCTTGACGGGGTCGAGTTCCTCCCACTCCGTAAGAATTGATATGGGCACCAGGATCAGAAATAGATTACTGGGCCTATTTGGTTTACCTAGCTATGTGTCAAAATTTGTAATCAACTAGAAATGAGTCTTATAATAAGTTGAGGTTAGTTGATTTGTCTCAACCCTCAACCCAGTCCAGTACATTGAGCCCTATATACCAGTATGAGTCTAATGTGAGTTCACTTCTTGTACAAGAAAGGAGGCTGTGCTATTTGGAGTTCCACCAGACCTCATTCTGAAGCCAGAAGTAGTTACACCAGCTTAGGGGATCTCAATCGACACCCAGGTGCCCTGATTGTGCCTTAATTTTTCCCGTATGCCATTTCAGATGCCAAATTTCATCCAAATGCTTCCAAAATATTCCATATGCTAGGAGCCCATGTTTTTCAAGTTATTCCAGCACTCCAGGCCTTAAAAACAAGCCCAGGCACAAAGCCCAAGCCCTTAAGAAGCAAGATTCCAGCTAGATTTCCTGGAATATGCCGCCCATGCGCCCAACCCCTGGGAGCCCACCTGTACCCCTCAAATTTTCGTCCAAGCCCATGAAGGAGGCATCCTTGCTACTACCCCAAGGTCCAAAAATAAATTTGAGGAGTTTGACCAAGTCCAAGCCAAGTGGGGAGAGGAAAGAAGAGAAGACTAGGTCAAAATTAAACCTGGTTGGGATTCTTAATCCTTTTAAACTTTGTGATTCTAACCTAGCTGGGAATGGACTTGTATTTCAATGTGGAAGAGGACTTGTAACCCAAGTGTAACCATTGTTAGTGAGGGCATGGGAACTCTATAAATACTCCACCCCTCCCCCTCTTGTAAGCATCTTTTTCTTATGAATAAACCTTTCCTGAAATTTTGTTAAATTATCTTGAGTTTGAGTTTTGGTTCTCTCTTGAGTGCTCTCCTTGTGTTCCTGGATTGAAACCCTGCTGCCCTAGTATCCCTTGGCATCTTTGGAGATCAGCCATGCCCAAGGAATTGAAGCCCTTGCTGCGATCCAAGTCCAAGAACTTTTTTCTTCCCGGTTGCCAGCTTTTAGCCCTAACCTTGATTTCCTTCAAACCTTAGTTGCTTTTCTAATATTTATTTGCTGCTTTGATTAACCTCTGACACTTGCAAGATCCCCGAGGTGCTTCCCCCTCCTTAAGGAGGCCTTCTTTGCTGCCTGGACCTCCTAGATCGGCCATAAGATTCGAGGAAAATAAGGCTTCTCTTCTAGGCTCCGATTATAGTGTGAGTGATCTCTTCTGCTATTAAACTTCAAATCTCTAACTGGTATGAAACCTTCCCTTCTCTTATTTTCTGATTTTATGAAGAATAACTATCCTAAATCTGGAGTTTCTCAACTCTCGGGTCTTTGGCTATTCCATTAGTTTGCATGAGTTGCCTGCGATCCGATGATCTTTGCACTGCTAGTCCTTTACTAGTTCTTACTTTATTTTAGAATCTAGCCTACAAATAAAATTATAAAAATCATAAAAAAATTATTTTACTATTTTCATGCATGTTTAGTAGTCTTAGAATCGTCCCGCATCAAGTAGACTCCACGAACAACATGGTAGACCCACAGACTAAGACTCTAAGCCATCAGAAGGTTGAAGTCCATTGAGAGAAAATGAGACTTAAATATGTAGCCAATGGCTTTAGTGCAAGTGGAAGATTATTAGATGTATGCCCTGAAAGCCATGTGGCTTGACACGTTTTTAATTTTAGGATATGAACTTTGTACTTAATTTTTCTTATTAATAAAGGACATTAATTTCATTCATATTGTTGTGTCTATGAATCGTCCATGGAGTTAATGGGCAATGACACATATTCTCAAGAGTTGAGAATCTGAGGCATGTGTCTTTATAGATTAACTCCTAAAGGCTCCCGATTGTTGGAATATCACGAGGACAGTAATTGATCCATTAAAATCGATGCACAGATCACTTCTCTTTTAGGGTAGACGAGTCTCTAACCTACAGTGTGGTTACACTGGAGTGAGAGTGCAAGTAGTTGATAGAGATAATGGCACTGAGCATGACCAAGTACAGGAAGTTTATGGATGACTACTCACTCGTCGATAACTTCATGATGTTGTAGTTGTGTGAATAGTTTCTTGACCTAGAGTGTCTCGGCTACTCACAATAAGGTTGCTATAGTTTAACAGTACAATCACATGGTTCCTATCTATACGGGACCTTGCGGTATTCATTGGCTGCAATAAGTTTATTGTAGGAGTAGGGTGTTCACTTGTAGGGATCTATCAGTCTTAGTAGTAAGGTATAATCCTATATAAGCTTAATGAGACTAAGTCCAGAAGTCTATGGCCATAGCAGAGTGATAATGAAAAGATGTTTTCATTAGTATCACATTGGACTTGAGTCGATTAGGTTAAACATATGACTGATGGATTTGACGAGTATCCGTAATCAATATCATGTCAAAATTTTGATAGAGGAATCGAATCACATGATAACTACATCTAGGGGTTCCAATCTTATTCTACTGGATTTCCACTCATACTGCTAGGTGTCACTGGTGGATTATGAGAGCCCGTTAGGATCATTTTCGGATCGATGATCCTAATTAGGGTTGAGCTAAAATTATTTCAATCCATCGAAAAGAGTTTCGATGATTATAATGGAGATTACAGCATGTCTTATTACCAGACAAGATAGGACCTAAGGGGTCACACACATTAGGAGCTCAAGTAACCAATCAGCAATCAATTTCAATTTGATTTAAGTATTAGTGTTCCAATTATATTTGACCTAATTATAAATATTACAATTAATTAATTATGGATTAATTGTTAATTAAATTAAATTAGATTAATTTAATTGAGTTAGACTCAATTAATTAATCCTAATTGATTCGGGTCGATGTCTGCTTTGAAATGGTTCGATCGAATTAAAATCGACTTCAGTTTGACCGTAAAACCATTACATTTGGACCAAGATCTAGAGTCTAGTTAGACTGGGACTCTCTCTCCTTGTCTCCCCCTTACCTCTACACGCCTTGTGGGCCCCATTTATTTTGGGTGACAAAAGAGTGGAGGCGGTGAATTAAGTGGGCGGTAATAGTGTTTAGGCATGAGAGAATAAGAGTGGAGGAAGAGTCATCTTCTACTCTTAAAACCTAAACCAGATAAACTAAATTCCTTTTATTTAGGCATGGAGGAATTGGAGAAATAAATCGCCGTGATTTATAAAAGGGAGAAGAGAGAGGGGTGGCTGAACTTACTCTCTCTTTTGGCATGAATTAAGTTTAGGCATCTTTCTTCTCTGGGCACTAATACCTGAGAGTGTCTCTCCTGGCGCCATCTTTTCTTCTCCCTTCCAAGTTTATTTCTTCCTTGTAATCTTCAAAAGTGTTGAGAGGTCTTCTACAAAAGAGGAAGAAGATAGTAAGAGGTCCAAGATCTTGCATAGTCTGATTTGCAAGACAGAAGTCGAAAGCTGGTCCAGATTCTGATCGGCACAGTTTTTAAAGCAAGCAATTTGTTGAAAGAGGAGAGGGCTGCAAGGATCTAGCAGTCCGATGCCCTCTACAACTCGGTTGTGAGAGCTTCATGTGGATACCAGTAGAGGTCGGGTGATTGCGCGCCTCTGGTAGAATCCTGGTTTTGAGTAGCGAATTTGCACGCTTTTTAGAGCAGGCCCAAATAGCGATCCAGGTAAGTATTTTATACTTAAAATAATTTTTATTTTAGATCTAATATTTTTTTCATGTTATACAGCATGTTAGAAATTTATAATAAATAATTAGATTTATTTATGAATTGCATAATTAGATATAAATTATTTTTATATCTGCTTCCGCTATGACAGGTTGTCGATGCTGTTTAATTGTAATTTCCTATTCCTGAGAGAAAACCAACAGTGTCGACTCAAGAGGTCGACTCATGATGTAACGGTTAGTTTTTCAAAATTTCAGAATTGTCTCCAAATAGTAATTTTTTCAATTTTAATGGTTTTCAACAGTCTTTTCAGTGGTTTTGAGGTATTTAACATTTACCAACCTCTTAAAGTCAACAAGAAAGTGAGGATCATATGAGACAAATTCTAATCATTTAAAATAATAAAATGAGAGCTTTCAAGAGATTCCTTTGATAAAAAGCCTTTATTTGAGCTGTTGAGCATTCAAGTGTTTTGCCATAAGTGTGCATTCAAAGATTCCAAGAAGAAGATAACTCAAGCATTCAAGAAGAGCTACATCAACTTTAATTTGTACTCATTTTAGGAGCTATTTCTTGTGCTCATTATTGTACCCTTGATTTCTTTTGTTGTTGCTCATTTCAAAGGCATTGAAACTAGTGTTAAAGGTTTTTGGAGAGCCTTAGAAACCAAAGAGGTTGTTGGTGAGCCTAAGAAATAAAACCAACTTGGGTTTGACTTGTGAGCCCGGATAAATAAGTTGTAAAGGTTGTTGGTGAGCCTAGGTGATAAAATCAACGTAGGTTTTGACTTGTGAGCCTTGGAAAACAAGTCGACTATAATCTTGGATAGATTATAGTGAAAATTTCCAAGGAAAAGCTTGGGGAGTGGATGTAGGTGCTAGGGTGCACCGAACCACTATACACCTTGTTATTTGTGATTGCTTGTTTCCTTCTCTATTTGCTCTTTACTACGTTGCATTATATTTATTGCTTCTGCTGCATAATTCATTTGAGCACTATCACTTTGTTACACAACCTCACTAAGAAGTGCACATAATTGCTTATTTTTTTTTTAATACCCAATTCGCCCTCCCTCTTGGGCTCCATCTTTGGGCAACAAGTGGTATCAGAGCCTGGTACTTTGCTTGTAGGTCCAACGATCTTGAATTAAAGATCATGGCAGCCCAAATAGGTATTAGTATTGTAGAAGGACAAGCCTCTAACCGTCCACCTTTATTTAATGGCATGAACTACATATATTGGAAGACACGCATGCGCATTTACATTCAAGCTATTGATATAATATTTGGGGAACTATAGTTTAAGGCTCTCATCAGTCCACTCTTTTGGTTAATGGCATCCTCACTCCCAAATTAGAAGAAGATTGGGATGAAAATGACATTAAGTAAGCTAAGCTTAATGCTAAGGCCATGAATTTATTATTTTGTGCACTTGAACCAAGTGAATTCAACAGAATATTAAATTATGTTTCGGTCAAAGAGATTTGGGATACACTTGAGGTTACCCATGAGAGTACACATCAAGTAAAGACCACCAAAGTAAACATGCTCATTCACACTTATGAGATGTTTAGGATGGAACCAACTGAAACTATTAATGAAATGTATACTAGATTCACTAATATTGTAAATGGCATGAGGAGCTTGGGTAAAGTGATTTCTAATGCTGAACTTGTTAATAAAACTCTCAAGTCTCTTCCGGCTTCTTGGGATCCAAAGGTCACAGCCATTGAAGAAGCCAAAGATGTCAATACTCTCTCACTTGAGTAGCTTTTGGGTTCATTAATGACTGATGAGTTCTCACTAAAGCAAAAAATAGTGATCAACGACAAGAAGAAGAAAGCCATTGCATTCAAGTCCACTACTAAGGAAGAATCAAGTGATGAATCTGATGAATCCGATAAAGAAGATGAAACAACTCTCATTACAAGAAAGTTCAAAAGATTTATGAGGAGAAAAAAAAAATTCTACAAGAAAAGCCACAAAAGGAAGATCATAGTAAGGAGAAAGAAAAAGGAAAGGAAAGGGAGCAACCGATATGCTTCGAATGTAAGAAGCCAGGTCACTACAAGTTAGATTGCCCCGTTTTCAAGAAAAGTAAGAAGAAATTTAGGAAAAGGCTATGATGGTAACATGGAGTGAAGTGAAGATTCAAGCTCCAACGAAGAACAACAAGAAGATACCAACCTTTGCTTTATGGCTAATGAAGAAGAGGTAAGACTTGAATCTGAAATTAATTTTATTGATGAATTACATGATGTTTTCAATGAATTTGTTATTGAATATCAAAAGCTTAATTTCAAAAACAAAGAATTGAAAAAACAAAATCTAGAGCTTTCAAAAACATATGATCAGTTTTTAATAGAAAATGAAAGCTTGTTTCAAGAAAACAAGAACCTTAGTGAACAAATAAATGTTTTGAAAAATGAAAAAGAAGATCTTTGAAAGAAAAAGACTCTTTGAAAAAGGACAAAATTTTTTGATATAAATGAAAAACTTGCAAAACAAAACAAGGAGTTTTTACTAGAAAACAAAAAATATAAAGAAGAGCTAGAAAAAGTAAAGCCATTTGTTAAAAAGTTTACTTACAGCTCTAAAAAATTAAACATGCTTTTAAACAATCAAAGAGCAATTTTTAATAGGGCAGGCTTAAGATTTAAACCACAAAAATAGCAAAAGTTTTTCAAAATTTTCTTTGTACTTGCCTCTTAGTTATTATTTGTTATGCATGTGGTATAGTAGGATACAAATCTTATATGTGTAACAAAAGAAAATTGAATATTACTAGAAAGGTTTGGGTCCAAAAGAAACCAATTCAACTAATTCTAAAGGACCCAAGATGACTTGGGTACCTAAAGTTTCCACTTGACTTGTTTTATAGGTGTGTCTTGCAATCAAGGACAAAAGAAGAATGTGGTATCTTGATAGTAGTTGCTCAAGATACATGACTGGGGATGTGAGATAATTCTCATCTTTAGAAGCTTTGAATGGTGGAAATATGACTTTTGGTGATAATGGAAAGGACAAAATTGTCGGTATCGATAAAATCCATCAAAAGGTATAAGTACCCCTTCCTCTTTGAGAAATATTTATGATTACATAGCATTTGTTTCTTAAGTAGAACCTAAATCAATTGAAGAAGCGGAAAAAATATTCTAATTGGTTAAATGCTATGCAAGATGAATTAAATCAATTTAAAAGAAATAATGTTTGGACGTTGGTTGAAAGACCTTCAAATGCTTGAATAATAGGAACAAAATGGGTTTTTAGAAATAAACTTGATGAAC
This sequence comes from Areca catechu, assembly GCA_021397845.1. Taxonomy (NCBI): domain Eukaryota; kingdom Viridiplantae; phylum Streptophyta; class Magnoliopsida; order Arecales; family Arecaceae; genus Areca; species Areca catechu. The sequence continues at coordinate 111,299,447 of CM038051.1, read as the reverse complement.
ATGGTTTAGTAACAAGAAATAAAGCTAGATTAGTCATAAAAGGTTATAATCAAGAGAAGGCATTGATTTTGATGAAACATTTGCACCTGTTGCTAGATTAGAAGCAATTAGATTACTACTTGCTTTTGCATGTTTTATGGATTTTAAATTATTTTAAATGATTATCAAAAGTGCTTTTTTGAATGGTTTATTGAAGAAGAAGTTTATGTTGAACAATCCCCTGGTTTTGAAAATCATGAATGCCCTGATCATGTTTTAAACTTCATAAAGCTTTAATGGTTTGAAAACAAGCTCCAAGAGCTTGGTATGATAGATTAAGTAGATTTTTACTTGAAAATGATTTTTCAAGAGGCAATGTTGACACTACACTATTTTTGAAAAAGAAAAATAATAACTTATTAGTAGTACAAGTGTATGTCAATGATATTATTTTCAGTGCTGCTAATGAAGTTCTTTGCCAAGAGTTTGCCAAGCTTATGCAGGGAGAGTTTAAGATGAGCATGATGGGAGAGCTAAACTTTTTTCTCGGACTCCAGATCATGCAAACTAAAGAAAGGATCTTCATCAAACAAGCTAAGTACACAAAAGAAATTTTAAAGAAGTTTAGGATGGAGAGCACCAATCATTATGTACTCCTATGAGCCCTTCTTGTAAACTTGACAAAGATGAATCAGGTAAGAATGTAGATCAAAAGTTATATAGAGGTATCATTGGTTCATTGTTATATTTAACTGCAAGTAGGCTAGATATAATGTTTAGTGTTTGTATGTGTGCACGATATCAGTCTGCTTCTAACGAGTCTCATTTATTGGCTATTAAATGCATACTTAGATACTTATTTGGCACTACTGATATTGGACTTTGGTACTCTAAAGACTCATCTATTAAATTGATTGCATATTATGATGCTGATTTTGCTGGATGTAGATTAGATAGAAAAAGTGGGGGGGGTACCAGGATTAGACATAGATTACTGGGTCCTATTTGGTTTACTTAGTCATGTGTCATAATTTTGTAAGAAAGTAAGATTGAGTTGTAATAAGGTGAGACTAGTTGATTTGTCTCGACCTAGTCCAGTATATTAAGTCTTGTACATCAATATGAGTCCAAATTTTGTGCAAGAGAGGAGGTTACCCTATTTTAGAGTTCCACCAGGCCTTATTCAGGACCTAGAGATAATTACATCAGCTTATGGGAGCTCAATTGACACCTAGGAGCCCTAAATGCCCTCTAGATGCCCTCTAGGTGCCCTGATTCCCTCCAAATGCCATTTCAGATGCCATATTCCCTCCAGATGCTTCCAAAATATTCATATGTCAGGAGCCCAAGTTTTCCAAGTTATTCCAGCACTCCAGGCCTTAAAATTCCACGCCTATGAAGCAAGCCCAAGCATGAAGAACCAATATTCCAAGGAATATGCTGATACCAGGGCATCCCAGCTTCTAGGGCCCAAAGCCCATGCATCAATCCAAAGGAGGACGACCTCTTGCTACCTCTTGAAGCCCAGCACACCTAGGATAGGCATCCTCTATGAGTTGACCAAGTCCAACATGGTGGAAGAGTTCAAATACAAGAAGGAGTTTGAGTTTTATTTCATTCAACTTATATACTCCTAGTTCTAGGTTTATTTTATAGTCTTTCTCCCACTTAAATTATATAAACCTATTCTAACTAGGAGAAGACTTGTAATCCCTTTAGGAGAGGGCATGGGAACTCTATAAATATCCCACCCCCTCCCCCTCTTGTATCATCTATTTCTTATGAATACAACTTGCCAAAATTTTATGATATTGCCTTGTGTTTGGTGTTCTAGTGTTGGTTCTCTTATTCTTGTGTGCTCTTCTTGTGTTCTCGGATTGAAACCCTATTGCCCTAGCTTACATCTACATCTTTGGAGATCAGCCATGCCCAGAGGAAGATGCCCTAGCTGCTACTCCAATCAAGCAACTGCTTCTTTCCCGCGACATCCACACCTAAACCTATTTCTTTCAATTAAAAACCCTAGTTTATTTTCTATTTTTTATTTGCTATTTTAATTGACCCTGATGCTTGCAGGATCCCTGAGGTGCTTCACCTCCCATAAGGAGGCTTTCCTTGCCTTCAGATCGGGTCCAGATTAGCCATCTGATTTAAGAAACTGAAGCTTCTTCATCCAGGCTCCGATCAGAGTGTGAGTGATCCCTTCAATTACTAAGTTTATAATCTCTGACTGGTAAGAAACCTTCCCTTCTCTTGATATCTATTTTAATGAAGATAAACTATCCTAAACTAGGAGTTTCTCAACTCTCGAGTCTTGGCTACTTATTATCTTGCATGAGTTCTTTGCGATCATGATGATTCTTAGAATTGCTAAATATCCCGCTAATCTTTACTTAACTTTGAGAATTTAGCCTATAAATTTAATATTTAAAGAAATATAAAAAAATTAGATTACTATTTTTCTAGCATATTTAGCATTCTTAGAGTCATCCCACATCCAAAAATACTAGTAAAATCTGTCAATTTCTTGGAGTGAATTTGATTTCATGGTTTAGCAAGAAACAAAATTCTATTGCTCTATCTATGACGGAAGCTGAATATATAGTAGCTAGAAGTTGTTGTGATCAAATTCTATGGATCAAACAACAACTCGAAGATTTTGGTATAAAATTAAGTAAGACACCCATAAGATGTGATAACACAAATGCAAAAAATCTAACTAAAAATTCTGTACAACATTCAAGAAGCAAACACATTGAAATAAGATATCACTTCATAAGAGATCATGTTCAAAATGGTAATGTAATGCTTGATTTTGTATGTACTGATAATCAACTTGCTGATATTTTCACAAAACCTCTTAGCGAAGATAGATTTTGCATGATTAGAAGAGAATTAGGAATCATTGATCCTTTTGTCTAAACTCTTCAAATCCTTGTTGTAATCCTCTACTTTGATTCAAAATCCTTTAAATATCTCTTAGGATATCTCCTAGATTTTTCTTGGAATTTTTTGGATTTTATTGAAATTTATTCTTGCTTGCCTAAGGTCAAGTGTCGACACTTGAAAAATTGCCAAGTATCGACTCACCTGAAGTATCGACACTTGAGCAGTTTTGATGTGTCGACTCATAATATCAAGACTGAGATTTTTAGGGCTTTTCGTAAACCCTCTTTAACCCTTTTTTCTCACTTCCTTAGCACCGTGTGGTCCCCAAAAGCCATCCTAAGCTCAAGAATAGTTGATTCCCTTATCTAACCCTCCGATTTTAGGTATTTTTCCCCTCTTTTTCTTGGATTTTTTCAGTCAGATCGTGTGTTCTTCTTTTTGTTTTCATTCTTGCTTCCGGTCCACCCAAGCTTTCCATGATTTCTTTGTGATTCGGCCCATTTTCCTTGTTTCTCTCGTGTCTTTTCCTCTCTTCCGAATCGATAGATTTGGTCCATTTCTTGTTCTTTTCCATGGTTTCTCCCTTGTTTCTTTTCCTCTTCTTTGGTTCTCTCTCTCAGTCCATTATTTCTTTTCTCTTCCCTTCCTCTTGGCCGACACTTCCTTCTTCCCTCTTAGCCACTCCAGTTTACTCCTTCTTCCTATTCTTCTTTGTTGTCTCTATGTGTGGTCTGGCTCCCCGAAAGTAATTGGCATACCATAAAAGAAGATTTGAGTAGGGTGAGTCTAGCCAGGAAAGAAGAACCAAAGCTCGTTAGGACCCGGTTGAGCAGCCTGAGTAGGATACCCAAGAGTAGCCTCCATCCACATCTCCTAGTGTAGCCAGAGTCATTGGGAAGACCTTAGCTAGTGGTAGGAGAGTTGAAACTCTCAGAGCTTAATGAGTAGCTGGGCTAGTACCTTTCTACACCATGACTGAGAGGTATTATCCTTAGTTGATGAGAGAGTTCTATGGGAGCATGGCCACTGATGGCCTCAGATGGATAGCTACAGTCAGGGGTATTGAGATTCAGGTGACACCTATCGTGATCAGTAGAGTCTGGCAGATCCCTCTCCATGGTAGGGCAGCGAACTGTGTTGGAAACTATGAGGCAGCATTTCAGTGTATCCTAGAGCATGAGGATGTCCACGGTGTTTCATTGGTTTTAGGGAACCGGCTATCCCTTGAGATGAGAGTCTTACATCACATTATAGCTTGGATCCTGATTTCGAAGACTGGCATATTTGACTTCATTGCTGAGAGGGAGCTAGTTTTGATGGTTGCATTGAGGCAGTAGACTCCCATCAACCTCCCCATGATTATGGTTCATCAGATGGGAGAGGCGGCCACTCAGCGCTGTCTATGTTTGCCTTATGGCATGGGCCTCATGAGGATATTTCGAGAGTTCAGAGTTCCATTGGAGGGAGAGCCCTCCAAAGAAATTCTCCACATGGATACGTATGGGAAGAAATCTCTGCATTGGATAGGATTTGACACATTGGAGACCGATGGATTCGTAGGGAGTCTGGTCAGGAGCCAGACAAGGAGGATGAGATTTGAGCTTCTAAGGCAAGGCCATCTGGGCCTTCCAAGCACTTTACACCTTCGAGACCTACATCAATGCCAGCTTCTAGGTCTGAGCCAATCACTCTAGCACCTGTTTCTTCACCAGCTGCTACTTCACGCACATCTATAAAGTCTACCTTTATGGAGTAGATCAGGACTGAGATTGCTGAGGTCAGGAGTGAGATCATTAGTCTAGTAATCAGGACTACTCAGCTTTGCATAGAGATTGAGGGACTAAGAACACATACTGATGATCAGCTCTCGGCATTAGATAGACTATGGAGGCGGGATTCACTGAGATACAAGATCTTCTGAGATCTCTTTTGCCTTCGACTACACCATCAGGACCTCCACCTCCACCAATAGATGACGATGACCACCATGATACTCACGATGATACTCCAGATGGTGGTGATAGAGACAGAGTTGGCAGGGATGACGGAGGTACATATATTCTGGATGATAGTGATGGTAGTGATGATGGAGCTAGAGATTATGAGATTATTAGTAGGGAGATTCAGACTACAAATGCTATTACTGATACTCCCAGAGATGCTCAGCTTGCCACTGCACCAACTTTCTTGACACCAGCTGAGACCTTACCTCCACCTTCTACTAGGTCCTCTAGAGTCATTCCCCGTTCTGGACTAGCTCTTAGGACTAGGAGCCATGGCACCCTTAAGACCCCTAGACCCCTTGCTTCTAGGACTAGGATTAGAGCTCCTATCTACTTTGAGCTTCCATCTGATGAGGTGTAGCCTCTTAGAAGTTTATCATGTTATTTATGCTTTGGTTTTTTTTTCTGCTATGTATCAAACTCTGATTGTGTTGTGTTTCAATTTATATTTGCTTATGTAAGCACATTTTGTACTGAAACTCTTATATATATATATGAAAGTTTACCTTTGTTTAATACTTACTCTTCTTTATGTCAATTTGCTCTGATACCAGCTATAAGTTTGATGCCCCTAACCATTCTCTTTGTATGCTTTATTCTGATAAATGCATAAATTCAGGGGGAGCAACCTTTTTTATGTTGACAAAAAGGGAGAGTAGAAAGTATATACATCAGCGAAGCAAATCAACCAAGTTTTTGAAACATTGCTTTATAAATCAATTAATCTAATACCTTTGTTTTTAACTTCAGTATATAGAATGTTTGATTTGTTAAACTACAATGGCCTTACTTGAAAATTTGAAACAATGATCAATTTCTTTTGAACTTAATTGCTCATATACTCAAAGTTTTGTCATCATCAAAAAGGGAGAGATTGTTGGATTTGGCTCCTTAATTTTGATGAATAACAAAATGTTGAGTATATGTTTGGATTAATGTTTCAATTGAAGTATGAATTTTAGGCTTTAAAAGAGTATCAAGTCTACAAATTTAAAAGTAAGAGGTTCCTTATATTTAATTGATCTTCTAATCTTGGAATATTGTCAAAACAACCACTTTGGCTCTTATGAAGAAGTATCTAAAGGTTTAATGGACAAATCCTTGACAAATTCAAAGTTTGGCATGCTTTTTGGATGGCACAAATCAAGTATCGACTCCAGAGGTCGACTCATAAGCGAAGTGTCAACTTACAAGGTCGACTCATGAAGAAAATATGGAAGTTTCAGAAGACCGGCATGCAATTTCATGTGGCATGACCAAGTGTCGACCAAAGAGATCGACTCAAACTTCAAGTGTCAACTCAAGAGGTCGACTCATTGCCTGTGACAAGTTTTGGGGTAGAACATCAAGTTTCTGGATTTAGCCTAAAGTGTCGACTCACGCTCCAAGTGTCGACTCATGCTGTAACGAATAGTTTTTCAGAATTTCAGAATTATCTCCAAACGGCTCCAAACAACTATTTTTTCAATTCTAATGGTCTTCAACGGTCTTTTTAGTTGTTTTGAGCTATTTAACACTCACTAAATCTCTTAAAGTCAATAAGAAAGTGAGGATTCATATGAGAAAAACTCCAATTATTTGAAAAGATAAAAGGAGAGCTTTCAAGATATCCTTTGACAAAAAGCCTTCCATTTTTGAGCTATTGAGCATTCAAGTGTTTGGCCATAAGTGTGTATTCAAATATTCCAAGAAGAAAACAACTCAAGCATTTAAGAAGAGCTACATCGACTTTAATTTTTGCTTATTTTAGGAGCTATTTCTTGTGCTCATTTATTGTACCCTTGATTTCTTTTGTTGTTGCTAGTTTCAAAGGCATTAAAATTAGTATTAAAGATTTTTGGTGAGCCTTGAAAAACCAAAAAGGTTTATTGGTGAGCCTAAGAGATAAAACCAACTTGGTTTGACTTGTGAGTATGGATAAAACAAGTTATAAAGGTTGTTGGTGAGCCTAGATGATAAAACCAACATAGGTTTTAACTTGTGAGCCTTGAAAAACAAGTTGGCTGTAATCTTGAATAGATTATAGTGGAAATTTCCAAGAAAAAGCTTAGGGAGTGAATGTAGGTGCTAGGGTGCACCGAACCACTATACATCTTGTTGTTTATAGTTGCATGTTTTCTTCTCTATTTGCTCTTTACTACTTTGCATTATATTTATTGCTTTTGCTGCATAATTCATTTGAGCACTATCACTTTGTTACATAACCTCACTAAGAAGTGCACATAATTGCTTAATACCCAATTCAACCCCCCTCTTGGGCTCCATCTTTGGGCAACAGGTGTGCTATAGGGTCTCACACCATGGTCAAGAACTTCCACTTCCAAGGGATATAGATGGTGTGCTATAAGGTTTGGGGCCCTGGTAGAGCACTCTTCTTGTTGGAGGTGTAGGCGGCGTGCTACAGGACCTGCAACCCCGATGGAGCACATTCCTGGTAGAGGGTGCGGGTAGCATGCTACATGACCTGGAGCCCCGGTGGAGCATGCATCATGTAGAAGGTGAGGGTAGCTGGTCCAGCAGAGAAGGTGATGTCAAGCTTCTCTGTGTTGCAGTCTAGGTCTCCATCTCTTGTCCTCCGGGAGTTAGGCTTCACTTCCTGCTGTCTTCCCAGCTATTGTTGGGAGAGCACCTTTCTACCTCTAGAGACCATCCAAATGGGAGGATGTCCTCAAACAAGAGCTCGACCTTGGACAGGAGCTCACTTTAGATGGGAGCTCGATCTCGGACGAGAGCTCACTTTAGATGAGAGCTCAACCTTGGACGGGAGCTCGACCTAGACCGAGAGCTCGTCCTCGAATGGGAACTCAACCTCAGTTGGGAGCTTGACCCAATTAGGAGCTCAACCTCGACTAGGAGCTTAACCTCAACTGGAAGCTTGACCTTGGATGGGCTAGGTGGCGCTTTCCGCCACCTCACTGCCTAGCTATATCCATTGTGGGCACCATGTCAGCGGCTTGCCACATCATATACCCTCTACTCTCGAGCCCCAAAATGCATCATGGCTTCTCAGGTTTGGGGTGAAGGGAGTAATGATGTCGCTGACATGGAGGGCCGCCATGCCTATGCCATTAAATGCTATGGCTTATGATGATTTGCAGATCATGCCTACACCAATCAGGGGGTGCCATGTCAGCAGGAGCGACAGTTCAAAATGATGCCTTTTCATCTCTCAACGTAGCATCCCGTGAATTGAAGCATCTCGACTAGCGAGGGCTTGGCATGCATCTAAACCTCATTGGCTGGTAGAGCTAAGGATCGCACTGATAGGTCGGTTGAGTTCGAAAAGGGGGGTTTTGCCATCCCTTTCAAGTAAGTGGCTTGTCCCTTCATTTCTTTTTCAAAGACTTTTAAGTGCAAAGGGAGGAACAGAGAAGAAAGAGGGGAGCCCCATACCCATTTCTGCAACCTTCAACCCTGAGTGCTTCGCAGGTTAGTCCCCTTCTTATATTTCCTTCCCTTTCGGTTAGCACCAAAGGAGCGTCCTTCATCCTTAGGCTTTCCTCTTCCCTTCATTTCCTCTTTTCCACATCATGAGTTCTTCTAAAAGTGGCCATCATTCCCAAGGGCATCCTCCAGCCCGCCCTAGCATACCAGAGCCATCACGGGCAGGGCCTCCTTCCTTGGATAGTGAGAAGGAGGATGTTCCATTCAGGGTCCCCGGGGTCCCCGATGAATGGTGGACCCTAATACTTTGTATCTTCCTCCCCCTCCTTCATCTTCGAGTCTAGACATGGCCAGAGCATCTGGGATTGCCTCGACAATGATGAGGATGGATGCCCTCCAGCTCTGGGGTATCTACAGGATCCTGGATTCCATTCAGATTTCAACCCTAGACCCAAGGGAGCAGGTCACTTCAAGTGGACCGGGCTAGGTCACCCTGTATGAGGATTTTTCCTAGCAAGCTTCTGGCTCCCTCTTCATCCTTTTATCCTTTCATTCTTGGACCACTATAGATTAGTCCTTGCCTAGCTGATCCAAAATTCCTTTAGGGCCATCTCCTCCTTTACATTTTTGTATCATTTTCATGGCATAGTTGCTAGGTTCTCCCTGTTTAGAGCCCTGTTCACCTTGAAGCGCCACCCCTTCAATAAGGGGTAGTAGTTGGTAGCCCCTCGATTCAGGACACTTAAGTTTGACCCACCCATTTCCATCAAGGGATGGAAGAGCAGGTACATCTTTGCCTCCATCAAGGGGATAAATTAGATGTGGAGTAGTTCCAACCGTCCCCCTAACTAGGATGCTATGGTGGAGCCCGCCGATCAGGAGGTGTATGATTAACTCGTCACCTTGAAGGTTCTGCATGGGCGGGACCTCCTTTCCGAGCAAAATTTATTTGATGCTGGCATCAGCTCGATCCGGTCCCTAGATAAGATTTGAAATCTGCTTCTTTTTTAGGCTTCTGATGACTAATTGGGTTTTCTTTGTGATGCGGTACAATATGAAAAACTAAATTACTGATTATTAAACTAATTAACTGAGACTAACAGTGATTAATTTTCTAGATTTTTTAGATTAAAGACTCAAAGCAATCAAAATAAATAAGACTAGTCAACTAGTATATGCCCACAATATTGAACTAACAAATCTAGTTAAAAAAAAATGATTTGGTGATTAAGAAATCACCTTAAACTAGGGTTCTACTTCTCAAAGGATCAAAAAATAAAGAGTTAGAGAAGGTTTTTACTTTACCAACGAAGATTATAACCCTTTTGTTATAGATCTGATTAGACTCTTTAGGATCTTGTAGTAGGACTTCTAGATAGTTGATCTTCGGGCTCCGATTTTTAACTCAACTAGTTCCAAGGCAAAGCACACCGACGCTTCCAATCTCGATCACCTGCAATCAGTCACAAACAGTCATAAGAGTTAGGTTAAAGGCATGGAAGGAAGAATAAAAATTGAAAGGAAAAAAGTTGAAAGGGGAAGAAGATGGAAGTGGCGGCTAGGATTTTTGATGGTGAGATAAATAGGGCCTCACACCCTGCGATGCTCTGAAGAACAAAGGAAATTATAGGGCCTCACACCCTTCGATACTTAACATAACAAAGGAATGGCAAAATCTCTCCTTTATTTCATGAATAATAGTTGAATTTAAAAAAGGGGCTGATGGTGGTATTTATAGACCACCGATATGAGACGTGTGGGTTACAAAGAGTAGAATTAGTTCTTCTTAGGCAGCAACTCCTTGAATCCTTGTGTTGGCATAATGGATGGTGGGGGCACCAGGATTAGACACAGATTACTGGGCCCTATTTGGTTTACCTAGCCATGTGTCAAATTTTGTAATCAACTAGAATTGAGTCCTGTAATAAGTTGAGGTTAGTTGATTTGTCTCAACCCTCAACCTAGTCAATATTCTGAGTCCTGTATACCAGTATGAGTCCAGTGTGAGCTCAATTTTTGTACAAGAGAGGAGGTTACCATATTTTGGAGTTTCACCAGGCCACATCCAGGAGTCAGAGGTCATTACATCAGCCCATTAGATTTTGTGTAACAACCCAGGATCCAAGATGCTTCCGGAAATCCTGATTCCTTCCAGATGCCCTCCAAATATTCAGATTCCCTTCCAGATGCCTGAGCATATTCTCAGAATAGGGCACCCAATATTCTAGAGGTCCACTTGCATTCAAGCCCAAAGAAATCAAGCCCAGGTGCCAAGCCCAAGCCCTTAAGAAGCAAGATTCCAGGGAATATTCCTGCTACCAGGCTACTAGGCCACCCCAGCTTCCAGAGGCCCAAACCCATGCACCCAAGCCCCTTTGGGCAGGCCCCTTGCTGCTCCTAGAGGCCCAACATGCCCCCCTATGTATTTTTGAGGTGTTGACCACGTCCAAAGAGGTTTGATTATGTTCAAGTTGAAGAAAAGTGGGAGAAGACCAAGCCTTTTCCTAACCTAGTTGGGATTTCTAATCCTTTTAAACTTTGTAATTCTAACTTAGCTAGGAAAGGACTTGTATTCCAATTTGGAAGAGGATTTGTAACCCAAGTGTAACCATGGTTAGTGAGGGCATGGGAACTCTATAAATACCCCACCCCTCCTCCTCTTGTAAGCATCTCTTTCTTATGAATACAATTTGCTGAAATTTGAGTTATTGCCTTGTGTGGTGTTTTATTTTGGTTCTTTGGTTTATGTTCTTGTGCTTGGAAGAATTCCTTGCTGCCCTAGCATCCTTCCCCACCCTAATTCACTGCCCTCCAAGCCTTCACACGTTCAAAAAGGAGTGCCCTAGGCTGCCAACCGAGGAGATCTTCAACAAGCTTAAAACAACCATCTTCTAACCCTAATCCTGATTCCTTTCAACCCATAGTTCCTTTCTTATTTTTTTAATTGCTGTTTTGATTAACCCTAATGCTTGTAGGATCCCCGAGGTGCTTCTCCTCCCTGGAGAAGTTCTTCTTTGCTACCCAGACTGCCCAGATTAGCTATCAGATTCAAGAGAATCGAGGCTTCTTCTTCCAGGCTCCGATCAGAGTGTGAGTGATCTCTTCTGCTACTGAATTTTAATCTCTGACTGGTAAGAATCTTTCCCTTCTCTTATTATCTGATTTAATAAAGAAAAACTATCCTAAACCAGGAGTTTCTCAACTCTCTGGTCCTGGATCTTTCATTAGTTTGCATGAGTTTGCCTGTGATCTTATGATTCTTCGTACTGCTAGTCTTTCCGCTAGTTCTTACTTTACTTTGGAAATCTAGCCTGCAAATAAAATTAATAAAATCACAAAAAAATTATTTTACTATTTTACATGCATGTTTAGTAGTCTTAAAGTCATCCTGCATTAGTTTGGTATCAGAGCAGGTTTATGATAGTTTTTATTTGCTTTGCACTCACAAACCCTAATTTCTGCATTCTATCCACTACATTAGGTGTCTAGGTTTTATCTGATTTTGAAATCATAAACATTTTATGTTTCTATGAAATTTGCACTGCATGTCCTATGTTCTGTCTTAGTAATTATCAAATTTTTAATTATTTTTAGTGAAACCCTAAAACTCTAAAATTTGACATAATAGAAACTCTAACAGAATCCTGATAATTTTTGCAGCAGTCCAAAAAACCCTAGGTTTGCATTATCATCTGATATTTTTCTGACATGAAATTTGGTAGGCTTCATCATCACCATCCATCCTCTATTCCATATATTTTTTGAGTTTTTTATTCATCAGGATCTGTGTCAAACTCTACAATAATTGAAACCCTAATTCACTAATTTCTGCTATATTCTGCATCTTGACTCAACCTAACCTAATCAACTACAAAATCCCCAATTCTAAGCCAAACTTTGTTTGATAACCCCAGTTAACTTAAACCAAACTTGACACATTATAAATAATTAGAAAATATTTTATTTTTGATTGTTTTAGCTTGCATTATGGCCATTGATTGCCATCATTTTAACCTAATCTTAAGGGTAACTCAAAATCTCAGATCAGGGTAGGATTACATCACCTGTCCTGGGCCCAAAACCACCATCATCATACTAACCCAAGCCTAATTAAAATCAATTAGACCTAATTTGCCCTAGTGGGCTAGAAGACATCAACAGATCGGGTCCGAGCTGTGTGGGCCAACTAGTGCATTTAACCTTTTAGCTATTACTGAAAGTTGGTGTCTAAGGCTGGGGGTCCAGAGTCAAACGACCTAAGTGGTGTTGTGGTTTTAATTGGGTCCCTGCGAAAGCAGGGGGGCCTCCCACACTCCTACCCCCTACCTGGCCAGTGGAAGGACTAGCTATTGGGTTAGGTGTAAGTTGAGCTGATCAACCCAGTTTCTGGCTCTAGGTCTAGGAAACCCTAGATTGTACTAGCATTTTCTTTTTCTTTTGCATGCTTGGTTGCATCATTTCATTTTGATTGTTTGATTTGTTGCATGACCACTAGATTAGGAACCCAATATCAAAAGTCCAAACCTCAACCCAGCTCAACCATGAATCCCACTTTGGAGGCCATCCTAGCACAGCTTATCCAAATGAACCAAGCCAATACCCAAATCCAAGCCCAGCTTACCCAAATAAACCAATCCAATATCCAGACCCATAATCAGTTAGCCCAAATGAATGCCCAATTGGCCACCCAAATAAACCAGCTTGACCAAATGAACCATAGAATCAACCAAGTAGGAACCCTAGGCAAGACCCATAGAGCTGAACCCCAGGAACCCGTAATCCCTAGATATGAACCCAATAATAACCCACTATCCCTCAATCGACCTGAACCCTATAGGATTAATACCCCTAGACTTTAATCCATAACCTTTGAACCCATAACCTATGAACCATAACCCTTAGTTTACCCACCCCTGTTATCCCAAACCTTAGTCAATTTTCCATTAGCCAAACCCCTCTTACCACTTCATTGGTTCACCAAGATAACTTAGAAGAAGAAATATATGAGGTTGATCCAAGTTTGGTAGAGGAGTATGAGGATAATGAGTCCATTGAAGATTTAGAAGAAGAGATACCTATAGGTAACCTAGAGTTAGGAGTCAACCCAGAATTAGTTGACCCAGTGGAAACCCAATTAGAAGCTAATCCAATGTTAGTTGATCTAGTAGAAACTCAGGTAGAAGCCAATCCAGTGTTAGTTGATCCAATAGATACCCAGGTTGAAGCAACCTTAGAGTTAGCTAACTTTAACCACACCCAACCTATAGTGGAAGAACCCTTAAAGGAAGAAGACCATGAGGAATCCAGTCCCACTATTAGAGCTTTACTTGAGGAGCCACTAGAAGAAAGCCCAATTAGAGAGCCCAGTCCTTTAATTTACGAACCAAAAGAGTTTATTAAGGACTTAATCTCTTTGAATCAGTACCCTCAGGACGAAGTCACCTCTTTGACTCCACTTGATCTCTTTCATGAAATCAACAACCCTTTCTTCCATTATGTAGACCCTTTAGATAGACATCAAACTCATAAGGTAAACCTCATTAGTCTAGGATTAATTCTTGACACCCCTTCTTATATCTTAGTCTATCCAATTAATCCCAAACCCTTTTCTTACTTTCCACCCAACCAGACTAACCCAAATTCACCTCATATTTTTGCCTTTTCTTGAGTTTTCTTATATTTCTTTAACCATTCATCTATATCATGTAGAGGTTTGCATGTTACATTCATTTCTTGCTCATGTTAAGTTTGCATCTTACTTCTTGCATACCCTTTGGCATTTAGTAGGCATACATAGTAAATTCTCGTGTGCATGCCATGCTAAGGTTAAACCTAGAGAGTCTATAGTGTGTTAGGTTTGACCCTAGAATGTCCAATAAAATTTTCTTCGATAGGAAAGTTTAGTCGAGTCTAATAGGTATTAGTTGAGTCCAATAAATGCACAGCCTAAATTACATGTCTGCACCTGCACTATCCTCTGCACAGCATATGCATATGGAAATTAGTCAAAAGCTGAACATAACTAATGAACTAACTAACAACTTGGCTAATTCCCAAAAGAGAGATAAAGAATTTTACAGGAAATTTTGCAATTGTAAAGAATTTTCTGCTTGCAAAGCTGGCCCATCTAAGATAATGAATATCGATGGACCCAATGCCTATGTGCATGAGATACTATCTGATTTAGGTATTAGCTCCACCTTCATCATCTCAGATCTTATAGAGTCTAGGGAGCCAGCAGTGATACCTAGCGAGCATCTTGAGCTTATTCCTCCCTTTGAGAGAGAACCCACCCCAGAGTGTCTACCACCAATTAGCCAAATAGTGAGGAAAAGATTGAGAGAATCCTGGAAGATCAAGCCATATGTACCTGGAATAGAGGCTATCAGAGGTATTTAGTATGGTGGCAAGGTCGGCTAGAATCTGAGGACTCGTGGATCACTCGTGTGGATCTGCAGCGCCTTAACCCAAACTACTCGAGCACTATGAGAGCCAAGTTATCCCACACTCGACGGGGTTGAATTCCTCCCACCCCGGGAGAATTGGTGGGGGCACCAGGATCAGACACAGATTACTGGGCCCTATTTGGTTTACCTAGCCATGTATCAAATTTTGTAATCAACTAGAATTGAGTCCTGTAATAAGTTGAGGTTAGTTAATTTGTCTCAACCCTCAACTTAGTCAGTATTTTGAGTCATGTATACTTGTATGAGTCTAGTGTGAGCTCAATTTTTATACAAGAGAGGAGGTTACCATATTTTGGAGTTCCACCAGGCCACATCCAAGAGTCAGAGGTCATTACATCAGCTCATTATTTTTTGTGTGACAACCCAGGATCCAAGATGCTTTCGAAAACCCTGATTCCTTCCAAATGCCCAGATTCCCTTCCAGATGCCTAAGCATATTCTTAGAATAGGGCACCTATGATTCCAGAGGTCCACCTGCATCCAAGCCCAAAGAAATCAAGCCCAGGTGCCAAGCCCAAGCCCTTAAGAAGCAAGATTCTAGGGAATATTCCTGCTACCAGGCTACCAGGCCACCCTAGCTTTCAGAGGCCTAAATCCATGCACCCAAGCCCCTTTGGGCCGGCCCCTTGCTGCTCCTAGAGGCCCAACATGCCCCCTAGGCATCCTTGAGGTGTTGACCATGTCCAAAGAGGTTTGACTAGGTCCAAGTTGAAGAAAAGTGGGAGAAGACCAAGCCTTTTCCTAACCTAGTTGGGATTTTTGATCCTTTTAAACTTTGTAATTCTAACATAGCTAGGAAAGGACTTGTATTCCAATTTGGAAGAGGATTTGTAATCCAAGTGTAACCATGGTTAGTGAGGGCATGGGAACTCTATAAATACCCGACCCCTCCCCCACTTGTAAGCATCTCTTTCTTATGAATACAATTTGCTGAAATTTGAGTTATTGCCTTGTGTTGTGTTTTATTTGGTTCTTTGGTTTGTGTTCTTGTGCTTGGATGAATTTTTTGCTGCCCTAGCATCCTTCCCCACCCTAATTCACTACCCTCCAAGCCTTCACACATCCAAAAAGGAGTACCCTAGGCTACAAACCGAGGAGATCTTCAACAAACTTCAAACAACCATCTTCTAACCCTAATCCTGGTTCCTTTCAACCCATAGTTCCTTTCTTATTTTTTAATTGCTGTTTTGATTAACCTGATGCTTGTAGGTTCCCCAAGGTGTTTTCCCTCCTTGGAGGAGGCCTTCTTTGCTGCCCGGACTGCCCAAATTAGCTATCAGATTCAAAGGAATCGAGGCTTCTTCTTCCAGGCTCTGATCAGAGTATGAGTGAGTGATCTCTTCTGCCACTGAATTTTAATCTCTGACTGGAAAGAATCCTTCCCTCTTATTATCTGATTTAATGAAGAAAAGCTATCATAAACCAGGAGTTTCTCAACTCTCGGGTCTTGGATCTTTCATTAGTTTGCATGAGTTTGCCTGCGATCCGATGATTCTTCGTACTGCTAGTCTTTCTGCTAGTTCTTACTTTACTTTGGAAAGCTAGCCTGCAAATAAAACTTAAAAAATTACAAAAAAAATTATTTTACTATTTTACATGCATGTTTAGCAGTCTTAGAGTCGTCCTGCATCAATGGAACTCTTAGTTGTGATCCTTCCTTGGTTCATCCATAGTGGGTGACAATATGGATTGGCTTTGTCTGGGTTAGGCAACAAGAAATAAGAAGCGCTTCTTTTTGAAATGTGCGATAATGAGAAGTAGATGGCATAAGGCACCAATTCTTCTCCCTTCATTGGCATGAATCCTCTTAGACTTCTCTTTGCATTTGAAAGTAGATAAGGATAAGCTCCATTTTGAATGACAAGATAGATAAGAACCCTATTGAATTCTCCCAACTTGTCCCATTATCTTTGACCGACTTTTCTTGGATTTGGCGACAAAACAAAAATGAGAAAGGATGGGCGACATTTCATTCTTGGCACAAATATGGCTTGGACTCCTCATTTACTTATCTTAAAAAGTGGCGCTAATTTCTTTCTTCATGTGGCCGACCAAAGGAGGGTGACTTGGCATGTGATGAAGTGGCATGTGGCAAGTGACTTGGGTGTCCAAGAATTGATGAGGTGGTGCATGTGAAGGTGGGGCACCAAGAGGTGGTTGGCACATGGCTTGACTTGGGTTGGCATATGGAGTCACCTGGCTTGACTTGGGTCCCTACAGGACTCAATACTATCCCATAACTTAATAACTAATTAAAACCAACAAACTAGTTACAAGGACTCAATTGTAACTAACTTCAAGCCCAACTTGATCAATTGGAACCCAATTTGATCAAAAGGCATAACAAAAATTAAATACGAGCTCAAGCTGGTAAATAGGGTTTGTTTGTATATATACATGACTCAACTTGATAAATAGGGTTTTGGCTAAATCCAACTAGACCAAAACACATAATTTTAAAAAATGACTAAGCCCTAAATTAAAATTAGGGTTTTAAAATTGGGACTTAGGGCTTATTTTACAAGTGATTTGGCTTGGGCTTAGAGCTTTATTCAGAGGTGATCCATAGGGATGTGGGTTCGACCTATCAATTTCTTCTGGCCCTGGTGTCCACACCATTTTGCTGGTGTAGACATGAAATCTCAATTGACTGGCTCAAGTAGATGACCCGCAAGCGATCATCATTGGCAAGGCCCCGGGAGGAGCTGGCAAAGAGGCCCCGTGAGGACCAGGGAGAGATCTCATGAGGGGCCCCCGGCTCACCCCTAAAGGAGACGTCACAGAGCGTCCCGATGTTGGTTGTAGAGGTAGCAGGGTTGCAACTCTAGGTCTAGCAAGGGCACCGAGCAAAGGGAGGGGACACCTAGAACCCTCCCCCGAAGGTTCCGGGGGTTGTAGAGATCCCTCCATCCCCTGAGGCTACTGCCGTGCCTAAGCAGGAAGGTGGCCTGACCCCACCAATGACTAACATCTCACCAGAGCCTCGTCCGACAGGTCTAGGGTCAATGGGATCTTCATCATCTATGGCTTCGACCCCTAGGATGGCCAAGGGGCCCATGCTGGTGCTGCCCGATGCATCGGTCACCCTCGATGCAGGGCTAGCGGAGAGGCTACTAGGGTTCATCCTGCATCCTCAGGATAGGTGAGAGAGGACCGGCCACAAGTTGGAGGACACCATCAACGGGTTCTTCTCCCAACTTCTTGTAGTAAGCTCTTGTTTCTTCTCTTCCCCCCCCTTTTTTAAACCTCTTCTTGCTTCTTGCCCTAGGTTATCCAAGACATGTTCTTAATCAAGGATGCGTGCCAGGCACTGCTTCGGTGGGATGTTGAGTCTCGTAATAGGGTCGACGCCATCGAGGCAAACGCCAAGGTGCTAGCCGAGCAGCTGCTGGACTTGGAGGCCCATGTGAGGAACTTGGAGGCCAAACTCCACAGTCCCGACACTATGGTAAACCTTGAGCTGCAGTGGAGGGTCAGGAAGCCATGCTAGTAGAAAAGGGGAAGTACATTGCCGACTTGGAGGAGCAGCTCGCCAGGTCCACCTCTATAGCACTCCGCTTGGAAGGGCGAGTGCAAGGCCTCCAGGTGTAGCTGGACATGGCGAAGAAGCGAGCCGCGATGGCAGAGGAGAAAGTGGCTGCTGCCATGATCGTGATGGAGGTTGTGAAGAAGGAGTTGGGTTGACTCCGTCAGGCAGTATAAGGCCTTGGCCAAGTTCGAGAATGAGGTGTGGGAGGCTACCTGGAACCCCTTCATCAAAGGCTTCGAGAAGTGCAAGAGGAAGATGGTGCAACTCTTCCACCTCCTCAACCTGCATGATGTTGTCCCCGTTGAGTCTGAGGGCAATTTTGACAATGTGGAGCTACCCACCGAAGGCAGCCAAGCGATGCTCGTTGCCTAGAACGGGCAAGCCCACTGAGGCCACCCCACCAGTTCTGCCCTCAACATCCCAGGCTACTATGACCCCACCATGCCAGCCTAATGGAGCTCGGTGAGGGAAGCCATGGAGCAGACAATGGTCAAGATGGGGGCGCTAATATAAGCTACCATGAAGGCTTTCAAATGGGTGGTGCTTCGACCTCATAACCAACCTAGGGACTCCTGCTGCCTTCTTCTTCTTCTTTTCTTCTTCTTCCTTTTGTGTACAAAAAATTTTGATGAACTCCCGCTTGTCGAGAAGTTCTTTATGTGTAAAACCAGTTCTAGCAATGAAATGAAGCCTATTGACTTTGAATTTCGACTCCCCTTTTATATTTTTTCTTTATGTGTGTGTATGCTGTCACTTGGCCCAGTGGCTTGTCACCACGGGAGCTGGGTCAATCGTTAGGAATGTTAGCGCCCGGAAGAGTCCAATCACTCCTTTCCTATTCAATAGCTAGTAAGCCTAGTCTTGGATTAGATAGGTAGATGCAAGAGCTGTGGAACCGGCCACCGGCAAGGAAGGGATCGTGAAGTGCCTCTCCCCCCCCTTCGCAACCTAGGTCCTGGTGCACATCGCTATGCACTAGAAATAAATCACTAACTTACTACTATGTAGACAGTGCAAGTCAGGTTCGAATCCATAGGGACTTTTAGGTTATTTATTTTAATTGCAAAAGAAAAGCAAGATGGAAATCTGTGAAGAAAATCAAGATATGATCTATCCCGAGAGGACGGCTCGTACCGGTGGATCACGGCCCATCCCTTTGGTATAGATCAGTGAAATTTCTTCACTTAAAAGATACTTACCTCATAAGCTCAACCATCTTTTGATCACCCATTGTTCCAAATTGAAACTGCTATGAAGACAAATTTCAATCAATACAAGTAATAATCTCTTTTTATTTCAAGAATTGAGAATACATTTTAGAAAAGAAATGAAATAATAAAATCCTTGTTCCCCTGGTTCCCTGAAGCAAACTTCTTGGAAGACTTGGAAGCATATCAGATATCAGGAATGATGGAGACTTGGCAGCATACCAGCAACCAATCGGGAGCAAAAACAAGTGGTGGAAACAAGTAGGGAATAAGGACTGGAGTGTATTGAAAGGTTAGGGGAGCGGAGTAGGGTACAGAATGGTGGATGGCTGAGTGGAATGGAATGCGAAATATAGTGGAGAGTGGGGTCATAATCCTCCCTTGAGTGAAAGGGGTTGAAAGGAATTTATAGATGGGGAGCGATGCATTGCCTCCGTGTGGGAACCGCATCGGTTCCTCACTTCTATCCACTCATATCTGTTGCAACCTCCCAAACATCCTTGCACCTACTTGATTACTTTGTTGCACCTGTCCAACCAATCTCTTGCTTCGTTGCATGAAATGCCTCCATGTCCATGAACTGCCTCCATTTCTCATTGTTATCCCAGCACTTGCCATCACACAATCCTCGATTCGTTCCAACTATTCCATTTAAATTCAAAGTCCATTTTCATCCAAATCCAAAGTGGTTGTTCCTTAGATTATTTTTCCTATTCGACATCTTCAACTCCCCCCAGCATCAATTGGATAGAGGTTATTTGGTTGACAGATGGATGAGGTTTGCCGACAGACAGTTAGCTGCTTGAAATCATCATGGGTAGAGAGAGTGGCCTGCAATGCGAAGCTTCTTAGAGTCCTTGTGTTGGCATCCTGGTGGCTTTTGAGGATAGCAACAGAAAACTACTTGGCGTTGGGAAGCCAGAGGAAGCGGAGTGGTGGTCGATGGCTGGTGAGAACTTGGAGGGGATGGTCGTGAAAAGGGATGCGGTAGCTCCGACGGGGGACAGCTTGACGACGAAATGGTGATAGTGAATGAAGGAAGAAAAAGGGATTTTTTCGGTGTTACAGAGCTTCTCCGGTGACTAGGGAATGGGCACCATGTCAACTCCGGTCGACAGCGGGCAGAATAGAAGGTATGGTGGCTGGGAAAACTTGGGATAGTGATGAAGAAGTAAAAGAGAAGGCCGACAGCTTTTTCGACCATTTTTCCAGCCAAAGATGGCCTCCCCAGCTGGTAAGAGGGTTGCCGGTGGCTTGGGCAACGGTGGGGGCGGCTCTCTGGCAAACTTGGGAGCAATCCGAGCTTCATGGTCCACGGTCCTACTCTATGGACCACTGGCCATGGCAGCCGTGGACCTAGGAGCGTGCAACGGACCATTCAGCCGGTCCATGGTGGACCAGCTATAAGCTATTTAAATGGTGTTCCAAAAGTCATGCTACTTTGAAAGTCGTGCTAAATTCCTTCTAAAAATTGATTTTAGTCCCATATGAACTTTGATTTGGGTCTAGTTTGCGCCATTGGACTCATAAAATCGAGCTCTTCGCATTTATGGAGCCAATTTTTTGCAAAATACCACATAAAAGTATCAATTTTAACTTAATAAGTTATGTTAATTATCATAATTTTAATAACTATCAGGCCCCATGGGGGGAGGCAGGGCCTTAGTGCCCCTAGCTCTCTTCACGTACGTGGAGTCCAATAGATAAGTGTGGGGTGCTGAGGCTCTCGATTTTCCTCGCCGGACCTAGGGATTGATGGATAAGTGCGGGATGCTGAGGCTCCCAACTTGAGTGCAAGGCACTGAGGCTCCTGGCTTGAATGCTGGGCATTGAGGCTCTCAACTTTTCTCGTCGAACCTAGGGACCGATGGATAAGTGCAGGGTCCTAAGGCTCCTGACTTGAGTGCGGGGAGCTGAGGCTCCCGACTTTCCTCATCGAACCTGGGGATCAACAGTTGGTCTGGTTCGGAGAGATAGAACCGAAACATGTTGCCGAGGAAGCATTTCATTTCATCCTTGAATATGGGGTGTACATCATTGGTAGTACATCCTCAGGTTTGTGACATTCCACATTCGAGGAAACGTAGCTCCATCAAGGTTGATGATTCAGTATGCTCCTAGGGATAGGGCTTCAATTATCCTGTAGGGGCATTCTTAGTTCAGGGATAGCTTACCGCATTGGCTAGCTTAGGAAGCTTCCATGTGCTTGAGGATGTGATCACCCGGATAGATGTTTTTGGGCTTCATGCATGAGTTGTAGTAGTGGGCCACCCGCTGTTGGTATGCCACCATGTGGAGCCGTGTCTTGTCTCTCATCTTGTCCAACAGGTCAAGGTTAAGGAGGAGGCATGCAGAATTGTCGGCCTCGTTGTACCGCTACACCCGCAACGTAGGTAGGCTCACCTCTACTGGGATTATGGCTTCTGTGTCGAAGACCAGACTAAATGGAGTCTCACCCGTCGCTATCCGAGGCTTGGTGTGGTAGGCCCATAGCATGCTAGGGAGCTTGTCAGCCCACTGTCCCTTCACCTTGTCCAATTAGGTGTGGAGTCCTTAGAGGATGGTTTGGTTCGTCATCTCAGCTTCTTCGTTGGTCTATGAGTGAGCCACTGACGTGAAGTGGTAACAGATGTTCAGGTCGATGCAGAACTTCTCAAAAGCCTGGTTATCAAACTGCCATCCATTATTCATGATGATGGTATGGGGATGTCTGAAATGGTAGATGTTTGACTTCCAAAGAAATGATTTTGCCTTGTCTTCGATGATCCGAGCTTGGGGTTCCACCTCCACCCACTTGGTTAAGTAGTGGATGGTGACGATCAGATACTTTCACTGACCGGGCATCAGAGGGAAGGGTCCCAGGATGTCTATCCCCCACTAGATAGGGGTGCAAATGGGTCGGGTCAGATCGGGTCATGAGTGACCCCGATCCGACCTCGTTCTTTGATCGGGTCTTAATATTAGACCCATACCAACCCACTAGAAAATCGGGTTGGGTTGGGTCGGTTCACTATTAGAATTTTCAATCCAACGGGTCATTCAAGTTGGATTGGGTCCACTAATAACATGATTTTAATCTAAAAAAATTAGATCTAAATATGATTTAGATAAAATATAGATAACAATATTTCAATTATTACATAGCCAATTATTATTAATCATAAATAGATAACAAATAATATATTTTTAAAATAAATTAAGATATAAAAATAAATATTACTCTACTTCTATGTTAAAAATAAGTTTCATATAAATTTTAAATTATAATTTAAAGATCCAATAGATATGATTATAATAGTATTAGTATATTCGAGTCGGGTCGGATTGGGTCAGGTCCAAATTTAGTAAACTCAGACCCAACCCAAAAAATAGAATGGGTCTAATTTTAGAACCCGACCCGGATCCATGGGTCCATAAAAATGGGTGGATCGGGTCTAAACGGTCAAGTTGGGTCAGGTCACGGGTCAACCCAACCCATTTGCAGCCTTACCAGGGCAGGGGAAAGAGCTGGGATATCGAGAAAGCTGGCTGGATTGGATGTGGGCATGCCTCTAGCAATGATCACATTTCCGCACGAACTCGACCACGTCTTCCCACATGGTCACCTAGTAGTACCCTTATCCGAGGGTTTTGTAGGCCAGTGTCCTCCCCTCACATGGTTCTCGTAGATGCCCTTATGTATCTTCTAGAGAACATAGAGAGCCTCTGAGGGTCTCAAGCATTTCAGCAGGGGGTAGGAATAGGGCCTTCGATAAAGCTGTCTATCCATGAGCATGAAGCGAGCAGCCTTCTGCTTCAAGAAACTGGCCTCCATGTAGTCTCCTGGCAGGTTGCCATCAATTATGTATGCGATGTAGGGATCCATCCAGCTTGCCTTGGGGTAAACCTGTTAGACCTCACCTATGACCTCATAACTGGGGACCTCCAAGTATTCAATTAAGGTGTGCCCCAGCAACAAGTCTGGTAGGGTTGCCAATTTAGAAAGTGCATCGATGCAGGCATTCTCCTCGTGGGGGATATGAAAAATATTGAAGTACTGGAAGTTTGTTGTATGCGACTGTACTCGATCCAAGTACTTTGTCATCATAGGATCTCGAGCTTCATACTTGTCGAAGACTTGGCCCACCACGAGCTGCGAGTTCGTGAAGACTTTTAGGCTCATCATGCCTAGATCGTGGGACACCTTCAGCCTTATAAGGAGTGCTTCATATTCGGTCAGATTGTTAGTTGCCTTGAAAAGGAAATGCAGCACGTACTCAGTGACAACCCTATTAGAGTTGGCAAGGATGAATTCGGCCCCACTCCCTCCAGTGTTGGATGTACCATTGACATGGAGAATCCATGCCATTTCTCCTACAGCTGGGTTCTATTTGGGCTCGGATGGTTCGCCCACCTCCTCCAAATTCTCATCCACCCAGGTGCACTCCACCAGGAAGTCAGCCAGGACCTGAGCCTTCTGAGATGGTCTTGGGCGATAGATGTCAAACTCACTTAGCTCACCACCTACTTAGCTAGGTCCCCTGAAGTATCTGGGAAACTCAGGATGGCCCTCAATGGTTGGTCAGTGAGGACCCTAATCAGATGAGCTTGGAAATAGAGCCTAAGGTGCAGCATAGATGATGGGGACCGAGAGTCTGTTTTATTTTATTTTATTTGAGTTCATTAGTCCTGTGTCACTTGAGTCAAAGTGAGCCAATTGAGTCTTGTAATAAAGTGAGACAACTGAGTTTGTTGAGTCAACTTAGTCAAGTTCAGTTATTTTTAGTCCAGTCGAGTCCAATCGAGTATGTTCAAGTCATGTTCAAGAGGAGAGTCAGCAGCCAGAAGATTCACCAGACCCCTCCAACCAGAGCCGGCTTTCAAGCACCTAGACCCTTTCATGCCGCCAAGCTTGCAAGAGAGAGCTCCAGCCCAAGACAGGCCCACTGTTGATCGGTCCACTAGGGTTTCTTAGCCCACAAGTAAAGGTTTCTTAGCCCTCAAGTAATGTACCATGAGGTGAATATATAAATACCACCCCTTCCCTGTTGCATTAAGCATCTTTTTTCTCATGAATACAAACTAAAGTTGAAAGTTATTTTGTCTTGAGTGTTTTTCTCCAGATGGAGTGGGTGTGATGCTCGGGTTCCCTGTTCTTGAGTGCAAGCCCAAATCCCCTAGTGACTTCTACGCTCGCCAGCGATCCTCCCCCGCTCTGTCCCGCATCAACTTGGTATCAAAGCCCAGCGGATTAGGGTTTTCTCTTCCTCCCCGGCTTTCCATCGCTCCTCCTATCCAGATCTCCCTGTGCAAGACTCCTCAAACCTTGGTTAGTCATCGAGGTCCGTCAACGCCCTACACCCGAGCACCAGATCTCCTCTCTGCTGCCCGTGAAGCTCATCTCCAGCACCGCCTCCAATCAAGTCTCTCCCTCCACCTCCATCGTGTGAAGCCTCCCACATCCCCCTGTTCCTGCTCACCGCCTGCAGCAGATGCCCCAACCTCCCTTCCCCAGTGGGATCTCATGTCCCTCACCATACCGCTCCCCCTCCCTTCCCCTCCACCTCGATGAGTCCCGTGCCAAGGCCTAGGCTGCCGCCGCCGCCCTCACCGACCCTAGCCTCGGCCACATAGCTAGCCACGTGTCCCGTCCCCGAGTCATTCACCCGCTATAGATGCCGGGCTTCCCCTAGCTCCCATGGGTGCCCGCCCTCTTGCGGCCCCGTGCAAGTCGCCACCAGGCTAGGGACGCCACCCGCACCCTTCCCCGTGCCGCCGGCTCCGCGTGTTCCCCATGCCGCGTGCTCCCCTCTTCTCCATCAGAAGGCCGTCGCCTGTGCCCCACTGCCGCCCGTGCTCCCAACATCGTCGAGCACCGTCATGCCCCGTGCCGTCCACGGGAACCACCTCCCTGAGCCACCATCTCCACCCCAGCACCATTGCTGGTGAACACCCACTTAGATCCGATCGTCCGCGACGCCCTCGGCCACACAGCACCATCACCAGCCTCCGTCGTCACCCCTGCTACTATCGCCGACCACCGCCACCTCCACGGCTGCCCTGCTGGATTGTCTTCGCCCAGCCTTGACACCGGCGAACTCCATTGCTCCTCTCCCTGGTTTGATTCGTGAGGAAGAAAGGGACCGCACGAACATGAAGGCAAATGGCTTCACTATTGCCGACTTCAATGCATGCTTCCTGGAGAAGCATGCTTTTTGGAGCAACATGGATCTTAGCACTTCACAATCTTCCAAGCCACACTGATCTCAAAGCAGCAAAAAAAAATCAGAGGAAAAAAAAGAAAGAAAGGTGGAAAAGAAACAAAAATTGAAACTAGCCTTTTTGTTTTAATTTAGTTAGTTCCAGTTCGTCAAACCCTGCTGAGCTTGACTCGATGGAGTCGAGTTCTCCCCACTGCAGGGGAATGATAGGAACTGAGAGTCTATTTTATTTTATTTTATTTGAGTCCTTAGTCCTATGTCACTTGAGTCAAAGTGAGCCAATTAGTCCTGTAATAAAGTGAGACAATTGAGTCAGTTGAGTCCACTTAGTCAGGTCCAGTTATTTTTAGTCCAGTCGAGTCCAATCGAGTCTGTTCAAGTCATGTTCAAGAGGAGAGTCAGTAGCCAGGAGATTCACCAGACCCCTCCAACCAAAGCTGGCCTTCATGCACCTGGACCGTTTCATGTCGCCAAGCCTGCAAGAGAGAGCTCCAGCCCAAGACAGGCCCACTATTGACCGTCCACCAGGGTTTCTTGGCCCACAAGTTAGGATTTCTTAGCCCTCAAGTAATGTACCCTGGGGTGAATCTATAAATACCACCCCTTCCCTCTTGTATTAAGCATCTTTTTTCTCATGAATACAAACTAAAGTTGAAAGTTATTTTGTCTTGAGTGTTTTTCTCTAGATTGGAGTGGGTGTGATGCTCGGGTTTCCTGTTCTTGAGTGCAAGCCCTAATCCCCTGGTGACTTCTATGCTCACCAGCGATCCTCCCCCGCTCTGTCCTGCATCAACAAACATGATAAGTGCAAAGATAATTTTCTTAGATTGGATGTACCTAATTTCTGCATCGTAGAGTACCTTACTGGTATAGTAGACTGGTCACTGAAGGCCATCCTCATCGATGTAGACCAGCATTGAGCTGACTACTTCTGGGGAGATCGCTAGGTACAAGAGGGGCTCCTCTCTAGGCTCGAGCCTAGACAGTAACAAGGGAGAGGCGAGGAGCTTCTTCATCCCTTCAAATACCTCTCGACACTCCTCCATCCAGATGAAGTCGTGCATCTTGTGCAAGGTCTTGAAGAATGGCTGGTAGCACTTGGTAGAGCATGAGATGAACCGACTTAAGGTGGCAATACATCTAGTCAGATGTTGGACTTCCTTCTTAAATGTGGGATGCCTCATGTCCATGATTGCCTTGATCTTCTCCAGGTTGGCCTCGATCCCATGCTGGGTGACCAGGAAGCTAAGAAATTTTCTAGTCGAGATATCGAACATGCACTTGGCCAGGTTTAGCTTCATTCGATTAAGACAGAGATTGTTGAAGGCCTCTGCCAAGTCGATGATGTGGTTCGATTCTTGGCTATTCATGATGAGCATGTCATCCACATAGATCTACATGTTGCAGCCTATCTGGTCTTTGAAGACTTTATTAACTAAGCATTGGTATGTCACCCTAGCATTCTTGAGGCCGAACGACATTACCTTATAGTAGAATGTACCTTTATCAGTCATGAATGCCATGTGCTCCTTATCTTCTGGGTGCATACAAATCTGATTGTACTTGGAGAATGCATCCATGAAGTTAAGCAACCTATGCCCTGAGGTTGCATCCATAAGCTGGTCGATCTTAGATAGTGGGAAACTATCTTTCGGGCATGCCCGGTTGAGGTCGGTGTAGTTCACGTAGATCCTCCACTTTTCATTGGCCTTTTTGACCATGACCATACTTGCTAGCTAGCTAGGGTACCGTACCTCATGAACGAACCCTACGGCAAGTAGTTTCCTGACCTCCAAGTCTATCGCCCTCTACCTTTTTGGGATGAAGCTTCTCTTCTTCTGTTGGACTAGATGGCTGTTTGGGTCGATGATTAGCCCATGGGTGATCAATTCGGGAGGAATCCCGGGCATGTTTACTACGGCCCAAGTGAAGATGTTCGCATTAGCCTATAGGAAACACAACAATCAAGCCCTCTACTCCTTGGCTAGTAGGGCTCCTGATCGCTGTTGTAGGTGATCAAAAATAATTCATCAACTCAACTCTATAGCTAAGGTGAGTCAGGATCGTATCCTCAGAAATCTTAGGGCTAAGTTATGATTTAGAAAAGAAAAGAAAAGTAGTTATTGTTATGTAAAAATAAAAGTGAGCGAGAAATAAAGTACTCATAAGGTGAAACAAGATGGGAATGTGTGTTTCAGGAGAGGAGAGTGATTGTGCAGTGCTGAATTGTATTTCTCTGTAATTGATTTTAGAGATTTACTTGTCTTCCCTTAGCACGTCCCGTACCTGTGGCAGATCATGGCACATCTTTGGCAGGCACTAGGTATCCAACTCTTCTTTCCTCAGCAAGCCTTGCACCCGTAATGGATCACGGCGTATCTTCCAAAAGCAAGAACTGTCCCTAACCTCAATCTAACATTCAAGCAAAATAAAGGGTGAATAAAAGAGAACAAATATGCAGAAAGCAAATGCACTCTTTTATTACAAAACGAGAAGTAAAAAAGACTGAGAACCAGCTCTTCCTCCGTACATCAACACTAACTCATTTTAAGTAGATCCTCTCCTTCCCTGTGCATAGGCTCTAAGGGATTTCTGGGAGTTGGAAGAGAGTGGAGATTGGGAACCAGTGCCAATGTAGTGGAAGTGGAAACCAAGCCAGTGTAGTGGAAGTGGTCACCAGTCAGGGGTTAGAAAGATGATAGAGCAGAGAAGGGAGAGAAGAGTTAGAAGTGGAATAGCAAAGGAATAAAAGTGGAATAGGGGGAATAGAAGTGGAATAGGGGAATAGAAAGTGGAATAGGGGGAATATAAGTATAATAGAGGTGGAAGAAGAGGCTCTAGGCCTCGATACCTCCTCCCTGACTCTCTCCACCCCCTTTTATAGGCATCAACCCCAACAATCTTCGATTTTTCTTAACAACATTCTGTTCTACAATTCTCACCAAACTCAACTGAACTTCGTTGAGCTTCCAACCAAGCTCCAACTTCTTCAACTACATCTTGTTCCACCAATGATCCAGCGGTTTGTAAGTTCCCACCATTTCAACTAACCCATAGCTCTAGCAACAACACAACATGGTGCGACGCGTGACGGGCAGCAAGGCATGGCCGGTGACGGGCAACAAGGTATGGCTGAGCAAGAACAGTGAGGGATGTGAGTGTTTGATGGCTTAGTAATCATGGATTCCAGCCTGTGGGGACCTCTCAACGATGAGGGAATGGGCACCTCCAGCTTCTTTGACTAGAAGTGGACTGGGTAGGCGGTTCTGCAGCATGGCGGATGATGTTCAGTGGATCTTGGTGATGATCGGCTAGGAGGAGAGGAACAACAGCTTTTAGGGGCATTTTTTGACCAAGGGAGGCTTCTCTGGTTGGCGGTGAAGGTATCGATAGCTTGGGCGATGGTGTATCAGTCTTCTCGACGAGTTTAGGCTCAAATCGAGCCTTGCAATCCATGACTCTATTCCATGGACCTTAATCATGGTAGATCGCGATCCACGAGGCATACGGTAGACCGAGCGACCGGTCCATGGTGGACTGCCTACCTTAAATTTCATGCAAATTCTTAGTTAAATCTATTCTAAGCTTGTTTTAAGTTTGATTTTAGTGTCGTTTGCATCGTTGGACTTCTAAAATCGACTCAAGTGTCAACTCAAGACCTGAGACAAAATGATACAGAACATGCTGAATTCAAGTCTTTCCTCGTGTGTCGACTCATGAAAATAAAGTATCGACTAAAGTATCGACTCACCAGAAGAAGTGTCAATGCACCGGTGCATTCAGAGAGCTTTAGAAGATATTTTGACCTAGTATCAACTCAAGTGTCGACTGATGTATCGACTCGTGATCTAAAGTATCGACACTTACAGGTCTGGATAAACAGTAATGGCTAGTTTTTTGAAGCACAAAATGGTCCTTTTCATTCATAATGAATATTTTCACCTCTCCAGCAGTCAAAAATAGTCATTAAGGCTTGGAAACGTATTCAAAGTGGACCAAACTCAAGAGGAAAACAACTAATGAGAAACTAATAAGCATTCATTGAGTATTCATTGCTTTAGAGTGAAGTTGAGCCTTCAAGAATTCAAGAGCTTTCAAGAAGCATTCAAGTCCATTCTTCAAGCATCCATTAAGGCTTCAACAACTTAAAGACAAGCATCTTCAACAGTAATCAAAGAGCATCAAAGAGATATTTGCTTTATTTTGAAAGTATAATTGTATTATTACTTTGTATCCAACTTTATTGTTGTTTCTAATTTCAAGTGGTTTGAAACTAGTGCTTGATTGTTGGTGAGCCTTGTTTCAAAAATTAACTTAGGTTGTTGGTGAGTTTTGTGAAAACCAACTAGGTTTTGGTTACCTTGGAAAACCAAGAGGTTTTAGTAAGCCTTAAGAAAACAACAAGAGATTTTTGGTGAGCCTTGAGAAAACCAAGAGGTTTGGTTAGCCTTGTGAAAACCAAAGGGTTGTGATTAGTGAGCCCGGAAAACTAATCAACTGTAATCATATGGGATTATAGTGAAATTTTCAGTAGATCTTGGGGAGTGGATGTAGGTGCTTTGGTATGCACTGAACCACTATATATCTTTGTATTTGTGGTTGCTTGTATTTGTGGTTGCTTTCTCTCTCTCTTATTATTTAATCTTATTTATTCTATATTATCTTACTAATTTCGCTGCATATCTTCAAGCACACATATACTTGAATCACTAGCACCTGAAAGTAAAAACGGGGTGCGAGTGCCTACACTAAGAATGCAAACTACACAGGGAGTAGGTATGTATTTTAAAACAATTTTAAAATAGCAGCAAAAAAAAACCTACTCCACATAGGATCTAATATTTTCAAGATGCATGTACAGGCAAAAGACGACAAGAAATGGGCATGTAATATTTATAAACAATTAATAAACTTTTTTAGGCGTGCATGAAAATCAAGACCATAAATTTTACCTTATCCTGCTTGGAATAAAGTAGGGATAACAGCTGGAATAGCTGGAATATCTGGAATAACTTATTCCAGTCTTCTTCTTCCAGCAACTGATTGAAAAGATTTTTGCCTTCTCCAAGAGCAGCAAAAAAAAAACTCAATGGGCAATGCAATGGTCTCTCTTCCTGCAACAACAGCAAGGTAATATCTTGATAGATCTTGCTTCAGTGGAGCTAATGCATCATTCTTTCAATCGTTTGGAATGTTCTTTATCTCTTCTCCAAGAGTAGCAACAGCAATTCTGCAACCAAAAATAAGGGAAACAAAACCAGCAGCTGTGGTTGTTGATGCAGCTCATAGGTGCTCAAGAGAACACCTCTAGAGGGGTGACTGCTTGGGCTTCCTCTGTTCCGGCTTCTCACATGATGCTAGTCGCCAGAAACAACTTGAAATGGTGAGAGGGGAGGAAGGGAAAAAAAAAAAGAACACTATGTTCTGTAATTTGTTTTCTCCAAAATAATAGTTTATTCCACCGATTGAGCACCAATAACAATAGGGAATCAAGGAAGTTATTCTCTCCCAATCTCTCAACAAAAACCCAGGCCAAAATCTCCGATTGAATGGAAGATGTAAGCTCTGAAAAGAAGAATACACACCGAGCATTTCACAGCCCAGAAATAAATCAGCGTGAACCAAGAAAATGGCTATTTTGGGAGCTGAAAAGACCTACTGGGAATTTGATAGGCCACCATGTTTAAGAACGAATTGAATCATTTTCAACCAAGCAGTGAAGAACCATAAATCGATGGTTTATTTCTAGCAAAAATCGAGTGGAAATGGGAGAGGAAAATACGTCTTGTATCCCCTGTTCGCCCAAGCCATTTATACCGAGTGAATGGGTTCAAAGCCGGTTCACAATCGGTTCAAAAAACCCAAACTGGATCTAAACTGGTTCATAATTCAATTAGATCAAAATCTAATTTATAAAAGGCTTGGTCATGTCCTGGTTACCCATGAACAATTCCCGGTGGACCCGAACAATTTCTGATCGATCCAAAACCGAGTCAATCCAAAGTGTGCTCAATCAAAACGTTACTGAAATGATTCCTAATCATAAATCGGTACTTAGATCAGAAAGAAATCCTCTATGGCATGTGACCTCATAGGTTCGAACCTAGGCGGTAGCACTGGAACAATTCCAGTACCAGCATAAGATACCATCTAGCAATGGGTCCCGACGTCCGGATAGGTCGAAGATGCGAGAGCAATCAATCGAACCTCTGGCATACGGTTACCGTATAATTCTTCCCTTTGACCTCCAATGCTCAGGATGACCTAGGGTTAGACTGCCAACCCTAGTTGAGTCAATCCATAACATGTCTCAACCTCGCAAGTCTAGTGACTCCTCACTAGGACTACCCCGGTCGAGGATTTGCTGAATTGAGATACTGCGAGACATTCAATCCAAACTATTTGGACAGGTCAATTCCATCTTGGTCCACCACTGCTCCACAAGTACTTTCCTGTACCCAGAAACTTTCCTTCACCGATTAGAAATCCAGGTAGTCCAGCACCAAAGCGCAGAGAGTTACTTGTAAGCCACCATGATGACCTCAGGTTGGAGGGACACATATATCCATATCCAATCGTGAGTATCCCTTTGGCAGAAAGGGACTACATGGAGTCATGTTCAATGAGATATCATATATCCCACTTGCAGATCACATCAGTGTCACCACACTCCTTGGTCAAGAGGACAACCAAACGATGTGAACCCAACAACCTATACTTGATACATTGCTATCTAGTACAATGTATCCTTTGGTCGTGAAATTAGTTTAAGGACCACTCGATATATCCTCTCTATATTCGAAGTCAATGTAGTCCTAAGGACTTCATCACATGAAAAAGAGTTTATTACAAGGAAAAGTCAGAATGCGATGAGCTACCAAAATAATATTTATTAATTCATATAAAGAGTACAATACTCAGCTCAACCGCTATAGCCTAAGCGATTGGCTTTGGGACATAATTTCCAACAACTCCCACTTGTACTAAAGCCAATCATAACAGTATCTAATACCCATTTCGATTTTACAAAAGTCAAACTCTTTTATTTCGAGGGCTTTAGTGAAAATGTCGACCAGATTTTCCTTTCCATCGATCTTCATAAGATTGATGTCACCTCGTTCTACGATCTCTTGTACGAGGTAGTAGCACCATATAATATGCTTGGTGCAGTGATGAGCTTTCAGCTCCTTATGATGCGGGACGAAATGTAATGAAGCAATCTAAGAGGAGATAGTATCAATTAAATGAGAAATTAGTAAAGCAGGCTACTTTCCATGTAAAAGAATAGAAACTATCATGAAGGGATTTGCATGTAAACTAGATCTGAATGAGAACTTTACAATATTAAAGAGGAAAGGATCTTCGTGGTTAAGAAACCACACAGGATAGGGCCTAATTAATCTAATATTTCAAATCTGGAAAAACACTGAAAGAGGGGTACCCAGGCATTAAAATCTCAAAGATTGGAAAGGTTACACTCAAGGATGAAGCTCTTGGATGACAAGGAAATTCCTCTAGAAGGGAGGGCTTCTTGTCTTTGTTTCTTGACATGAAAAACCTTCTTCTTTGGAACCTAGAAACCCCGGGGGATCCTACACAAACCATAGTAGAGTTAAGAGGAGATTAAAAGGTAGAAAACTAATGAAATGATGGTTGAAGTTGAGAAGAAGTTGATGGAGTGGAAGTAGCTTGGCTGGCCCCCTTGGAATGACTTTTCTTGCACCTTGGACATTGGAATGGAGTGCTTGGATGGACTATAAGAGTTGCTAATGTCTATTGGCATGGAAGATTATCTTTCTTGAAGTAGCTAAGGGCCTCTCACCCACTCCCTCTCGGAGGGCATTTGATAACACCAAATGGAAGAAAGAAACTCACTTTTTTTTCATTCAATTCATCATCCTGTACAAGAGAGCTTGGAGTAGGTTTTATAAGCCTCCAAGGATTTTGAAATTTTGAATTACAAGGAGCTTTTCATGGGAGGCTCCTAGCTATAAGGGTGGAATTCCAAATTACATGGAGATTTTATGGGAATAGCTAGCTAAAATGGTGGAAGAACAAACTTCTTGCCCACTTTGAATTTAATCTCTTGGTGATGTGGCATTTGATGAGGTGGCTTGCTGAGGTGTACTTCATATGATTGGGATGTTGACATGGCTCTCACATGGCTCCTTGGATTAACTTGTTGAAATGGTTGAGTGCATTCCATCTTCAAATGAGCTTGCTTACATTAACCAATTCCACTCTCTCTTGGACCCAACTACTAAATTAACTAAATACAAGACTAATTTGATCCTAATTGGACATAAAAAACCCAAATTGAAATTAACCCACTCTAATTACATGACTCAAATTCAATTAAAGAAGTAAACTAACTCTATTTACAAGACATAAAAGAATTAAAGCCATACTGAATTGGACTGAAGCCTCTTTCGAACATTGGTGCCCGCACCAATTCTCTCGGGGTGGGAGGAACTTGACCCTGTCAAGTAAGGACTGATCTGACTATGGTACCTTTCTAGCAGGTCTGGGTTGATTTGTTGCAGATCCTCTCGGTGATCCAGGAATCCTCGGATTTGGGTCTTCCTCGCCATCGAACTATATAACGTTGATAGCCCTTATTTCTGGTGGTAATTACCTGGTCATCCAAGATACTTTCAATCCTATCTCTCCGTTCTGGCTGAAGTGCTGGTGGACACTAAGGTAGGGTTTCACTCTCAAAGGCTGGGTAAGGTCCAAAAGGCTCACTAGGAATTAATGCCAGCTCTTTGTATTCTTTTAGATCAGAAATATTAAATGTGAAACTAATGCCATAATCCCGGTGGTAACTCTAACACGTATGCATTAGGTCCAACTCTCTTTAATACTTTGAAAGGTCCAGCTCCCCGGGCATGCAGTTTCTTCATAGTTCCCCATGGAAACCTTTCAGGTCTAAGTTTAATCATTACAGAGTCCCCTTCATTAAATTCTTTCATCCGTTTACGTGAATTAGCAATATGCTTATAGACTTCATTGCTCATTTTAATTTTTTTACTAATTTCTGGTGTGGGAACCAGAATCAGAAGAAGACTTCAGGGTTCCATTCGGATCTCTGATTGACCTTGCCCGAGATAATTAGGGTTTCAAGTTTTGTAATAAAGTTGACCTGGTCAACGTGAGGTTGTATTTTATTTTGAGTCTGTAGTCCTTTTGGGACCTTTGCATTTCAATTCAATTGAGTCATGTTGACTCAGTCTGTCTTTTGTTTGAGTCATGGTCAAAGTCAAGAGGGCTATTTGAAGACCCAAGACAAGAGGTGCCATATCTCTTGCCCATGAGGCACCACATCCCTTGCCCAGTGTGCCTTGGTCCCCACACCACAAGAAAGCAGGTCCCTTCTTTCATGCGCCACTTAAGGAGAGATCAATCTAGGATCCTCAATCCAAGGGGGCACCCAAAACAATTTCCATAAGACCCAAGCTATGAAAAGAAAGGAGTAACACTTGGGGAGCAAGACTAGGAGGTGCCCAAATACTTCCAAATAAAACCAAGCATGGAAGGAAAATGCTTGTCTTGAAGAGCAAGGCTAGGAGGCGCCATCTTCTTGCCATTTGGAGCCACCAATTAACATTTAAGGAAGCTTTTGGCCGGCCATTATGAGGAGGATTTGATTCTACATGCCTAATTTGAGAGTCCATCCCATTAGTCCCACATGGGAAGATGTAAAAACTTGATTTCTTGTAAAGGTCTATAAAATAGACCCTCTTGTAAGGTTTAAAATAATAATGATGAATGAAATCAATTTCTTTGTGAGCAACTTTGTATTTCTCTCTTCTACACTTGTATTCAAGTGTTGAGCTCCGTGAGGGAGTAAATCCGGGTTCCCTAGGAATCTTGAGGAGGTGTGAGATCTCCAACCCCAAAACCCTACCAAAATCCTAAGTTAGCCACTTCAATTCCCAAACCCTAGCGCCCATCATCTTTTCTCCAATCACCATCCAAACCCTAATTTTCCATCTATATCCCACGGCCCCTCTCTTCCACATAGAGGCCGGCCACCAGCATCCAGGTTCAGATCAACTACTTCAACTACAGAGCAAGTTCAAAGAAGAGTCAGATCAGTATCAAAATCTCCGGAACTTCTACATCCAACAATCTTCATTAAGTCCTCAGGTCAGTGTCTTTCTTTGAGTTTCTGGTTCTTCTTGTGTTTTCTTCTTCCAGATCCTGAGTTCGAGAAGAAGGCCAACCTTGCCATAGGACTACAATCCGAGGATCCATTGCGAAGATACCCCATCTCCAAGGATCCTACAATCTGCTCGAGAGTGTCCTTCATTTGAAGCAACGAGAGATATCACAGTCAGGTATAAAACCTTCTCTTCTCTCTTCATCTGTTTCTTGAAAGAGGAGTAAACCCTAGGTCTGGGGGTTTCTCAATCCCCAGCGATCCTACTTCTGAGTTACTCTGATAATCCACTCCTTTTAATTGTGCTTTCTGTCATTCTTAGTTTCTTTCAACATTAGTTTATCTTTCCTTTGAGTCAAAGCCGACTTCTGAAATATATATATATATATATATATAAAGAATTAGTCTTAATTTACTTCTGCATCGCATCATCTTATTTGTTCTGCATCATTTTTGGTATCAGAGCTTTCATTCTGCATCATCTTGGTATCAGAGCTTTCGTTCTGCATCATCTTGGTTAGTATCAGAGCTTTCGTTCTACATCAATTTCCTTATGCAAGTCCTTAACATGATGTGCATATGACTTGGCAGACTTAGAGACTCATATTGACACTTGACAAAAACAGACTCAACTATGTATTCCTATTGAGAGGAATTTTATTGGACTCTCTAGGGCCTAAACCTAACAAATTATTGACTCTCTAGGTTTGACCCTGGTCTGGTATGCACATGAGAATTTACCATGAGTTCCTAGTAAATGCGATAAGGTCTTCCACGAGTAGGTCACAAATGGGATGGGCTCTAAGGGTTCATGCAACCTGGTGACCTCAATATAATGTAACCTAATGGCTTTAGAGACATGTGTAGACTCAGGAAAGGGTAAGAAATAGGAATCAGGGTCTTGGGATAATCTATAGGAAGCATGAAACAGACCTTGGTTATTCAGGATGATCTTAAAATTTGGACATTGATCTATGGGTGCACTTGTCCTAACCTCATGATTAGTATTAGAAAGATCTATAGGTGCAAGTTCTAGGGCAGGCTGGGTTCCTAAATGGTGGAAGGTCATCAGGAAGGTCTTTAGGAAGTCTATCTTGAAAGTCCTCTAAAATAATGTCAACTTCCTGGGGTTGTTCCTTAGGGATTTGTTCTTGGACCTCTTCTATGTACAACTCTTGCGAACCCTCATCATACTCCACTACACTTGATTCATAGATGTCTTCTTTGGATTCTTTAGTGGACTCAGGAGTTTCTTTCTCTAGATTCTTAATGGGTTCAACCTTTTCTCCCTGAAATTCTTCAATGGGTTGTTCCTCTTCCCCTTCATATCCATTAATTAAACTCGGTTCAGCCTCATAAACATCTTCCTTAGGCTCATTAATGGGTTCAGGGGTCTTTCCCTTGCAAACTAATGGGTTAGAAGAAGTAAGCTGATTTGAAGGAATCTGTCTAAGAATTAGCCTAGAGGTGCTAATCATGCTGGGCTTAGGTTGGCTGCTCATGAGTTCTCTTTGATAAGACTCAAATTCTTTAGCAATCCGATAAGCTTCCTCTAGAGTATGAATTTTCCATTGAAGTACTTCCCCTGGGTGTCCTTACATAGGCCTCCTCGAAATCTAGATATGGTCATGGTCTTGGATTCGGTTGTGTTACATCTCCAAACAAATCCCTTGAATTCCTCAATATACTCAAACACTGGTCTATCACCATGTCTCAGTTTGTATCATTGGTCTAAAAATCTTTTCTCATAAAATCTACCTAGGTACTTTTCTCTTAGCCTACTTCTCATGGTTCTCCAGCTACATATTCTATCTCCTCTTTGATAACATTCATCCTCAATAGCTGCCCAATGCCACTTAGCATATCGGGTTAACCTACGTATGGCCAATCTAAATTTCTCTAACTCCGACATCCTAGTGTACTCGAAATAGTGATCCATTCTCTCCTCCCAATCGATATACACCTCTTGTCTTCCATCAAAAGTGGGTGCATAAGGTTGGGTGCTCCTAATGGGTCTCTCCTCAAAGTCAACCAAGTATGGGTATGGGCTCCTAGGGCTAGATTCAGAGGCAAGATCATGATCATAGGTTCTTGGATCAAGGGAATTGGCCTAGAGGAGTTGAACTTAGCATGGGCCTTATGGGCTTCTGCCTGTGCCTCTGCTTGGGCCATCTGATCAGTCATGCTTTGGTTAGTCTGGGCTAATTGGTCAGTCAAGTTTTGGTTCAGTTGGGCCATTTGATCATTCAGGGTTTTCATCAAGGTCTCAAAGTTTTGGTCCATGGTTGCACTTGATTGAGCTTGGGTTTGTTGGTAGGGTGTCCCTGATCTAGTTTCCATGCATACACAGACTCAAACTCGGGCTAGGGGTTTGCTAGACCTAGAGTCCAAACCAAATGTTAGGTCAAGTTGACAATCCGGGTTGTAGTAACTTGGCACCTGGCCAGGTAAGTATAAGGTTGGTGGAGGTTCCTCTTTGCTTGCCTTAGACACCAATTTGAAATTGGCCAAGTAAGCGAACCAACCCACCTTCCTTCGGGCTCTTGTCCCTGAACTACTTGCCTAGATACCAGATACAAGCACACACAAACAGATTGTCAAAGTTGGCTTGACACTTGATTCGACCGGACCTTGTGGGTGTCCCTAGCTCACTAGAGCAATTAAATGTCTAATTCGTTTTAATTAGGGTTGGGTTCGTTATGCAAGTTGGTGATTTTTGGGCTAGGGATAGTTAATGAAATCCTGATCCTATGTCAAA
Source organism: Areca catechu (assembly GCA_021397845.1). Lineage (NCBI taxonomy): Eukaryota > Viridiplantae > Streptophyta > Magnoliopsida > Arecales > Arecaceae > Areca > Areca catechu. The sequence continues at coordinate 111,260,868 of CM038051.1, read as the reverse complement.
TTGATGCCTTTAGAGTGATTTGCTATGAGATGATGCAAAACATGCATATGAACCCTAATCTCAGCAACAGAAATTTTGTGTGTTGCAGTTCAAAGTAGGGCTGAGAAGTGCTGTGTAACAGTTTCAAAAAAATTTGAGAAATTCACAGAAGACTGCTAACTACTAGATGATGTGCCATATGAAAGAAAATTTAAAGATAAAATCTAAGCTATGCTGAACAGATACTGAAAGTTAAATAAGTAAAAAGAACGTAACAGAACATACAGGAATTTCAGCAATAGTGATGGAGTGCGGGAATTTTCATTTTTCTTGTAATTTTTTTTCTGAAGATGAAATATTACATGATGATAAATAACTTAATATGGAGTATAAAAAAATTATCTCAATGAAAATTAACTACTTCCATTCAGACTTTTATGAGAATCATAATCAGCCTACTCAGAAATACAGCAAGCAGAATTTAAACAAACAAAGGTATTTGCATACCAAACTTCAACCTAATGATTCACGTCTGGCTAGGGGCTCATTATTCCCATGGGTCATGACTGTGTATTGGTGTACACCTACTCAGGAGGCATGAATCTTAGATCTAGATTGGATTTACAAAGAAAACTATGTAGTAAGTATAAATGCTATGCATGCAGAAATTTCAGCAACCTACCTAAATGCAGAAATTCAAAATTAACCCTAACCTACCATGCTCTGATACCAATTTGATGCAGGAAAAAATGTAATGATGCAATCTAAGAGGAGATAGTATCAAGTAAATGAGAAATTAAGTAAAGCAAGGCTACTTTCCATGTAAAAGAATAGAAACTATCATGAAGGGATTTGCATGTAAACTAGATCTGAATGAGAACTTTCACAATATTAAAGAGGAAAGGATCTTCGTGGTTAAGAAACCACACAGGATAGGGCCTAATTAATCTAATATTTCAAATCTGGAAAAACACTGAAAGAGGGGTACCCAGGCATTAAAATCTCAAAGATTGGAAAGGTTACACTCAAGGATGAAGCTCTTGGATGACAAGGAAATTCCTCTAGAAGGGAGGGCTTCTTGTCTCTGTTTCTTGACATGAAAAACCTTCTTCTTTGGAACCTAAATCCCGGGGATCCTACACAAACCATAGTAAGTTAAGAGGAGATTAAAAGGTAGAAAACTAATGAAATGATGGTTGAAGTTGAGAAGAAGTTGATGGAGTGGAAGTAGCTTGGCTGGCCCCCTTGGAATGACTTTTCTTGCACCTTGGACATTGGAATGGAGTGCTTGGATGGACTATAAGAGTTGCTAATGGCTATTGGCATGAAGATTATCTTTCTTGAAGTAGCTAAGGGCCTCTCACCCACTCCCTCTCGGAGTGCATTTGATAACACCAAATGAAGAAAGAAACTCACTTTTTTTTCATTCAATTCATCATCCTGTACAAGAGAGCTTGGAGTAGGTTTTATAAGCCTCCAAGGATTTTGAAATTTTGAATTACAAGGAGCTTTTCATGGGAGGTTCCTAGCTATAAGGGTGGAATTCCAAATTACGTGGAGATTTTATGGGAATAGCTAGCTAAAATGGTGGAAGAAAAACTTCTTGCCCACTTTGAATTTGAATCTCTCTTGGTGATGTGGCATTTGATGAGGTGGCTTGCTGAGGTGTACTTCATATAGTTGGGATGTTGACATGGCATCCCACATGGCTTGTTGAAGTGGCGCCCTCCTTGGATTAACTTGTTGAAATGGTTGAGTGCATTCCATCTTCAAATGAGCTTGCTTACATTTAAACCAATTCCAACTCTCTCTTGGACCTAACTACTAAATTAACTAAATACAAGACTAATTTGATCCTAATTGGACTCAAAAAATGCAAATTGAAATGAAACAACTCTAATTACATGACTCAAATTCAATTAAAGAAGTAAACTAACTCTATTACAAGACATGAAAGAATAAAGCCATACTGAATTGGACTGAAGCCTCTTTCGAACATTGGTGCCCGCACCACCTTAACTGAGCAATGGCTCCAGTGCTGTCACAGTACACTAGAACAGGACCATCTAGGGAAGATTCCAACCCTAGCTCTCCAAGGAACTTTCACAACCACACGGCTTCCTTCGTTGCATCTGATGATGCAAGGTACTCTACCTCGCATACCGAGTCTGCAATTGTCACCTGCTTGGAACTTTTCCAGCATATCGCTCCTCTATTCAGGGTAAATACAAACCCTGACATAGTCTTGCTATCATCTCTATCTGACTGGAAATTGGAGTCAGTATACCCCACAAGTCTCAAGTCAGATTCTCCATAAATCAGCCATTGGTCTTTAGTATTTCTTAAAAACTTCAGGATGGATTTAACCACCTTCCAATGTGCCTCACCTAGGTCAGACTGGTATCTGCTCACTTCTCATAGTGATATCCATGTCTGGTCTAGTTCATGTCATAGCATACATGATAGAGCCTACTACAGAAGCATAAGGTACTCAACTCATGCGCTCTCTTTCCTCAACAGTTGTCGCACAATCCTTCCTGGAAAGAATAATTCCAGAACCTATCAGAAGATAGCATTTCTTGGAATTTTCTATGCTGAACCGTTTCAGCATGGTATCAATGTACATAGACTAGGTAATCCTAGAAGCTTCTTAGATCAATCTCTATAGATCTTCATACCTAGTACATAAGAAGTTTCACTCAAGTCATTCATGGAGAACTAAGATGATACCACCTTTATTCCTTGCAATGCTGTGACATCATTCCCAATTAAGAGAATGTCATCAACATACAGTACCGGGAATACAATCATAGAACCATTAACCCACTTATAGATGCACGGTTCTTCTCTATTCCTAACGAAGCCATACGATTTGATACACCTATCAAAATGTAAGTTCCAACTTCGAGATGCTTTCTTGAGTCCATAAATGGACCTCTGCAGCTTGCATACTTTGACTCATCTGAGGATGTGAACCCTTCAGGCTGTATCATATACACTCCTCTTCCAGCTCCCCATTTAGGAAAGCGTTTGGACATCCATCTACCAGATCTCATAATTAAAATATGCTGCTAAAGCAAGCATGATCCGAATGGACTTTAGCATTGCTACAGGAGAGAAAGTCTCGTCATAATCGATACCATATCGCTGACGATACCCCTTGGCAATCAGACGAGCTTCATAGGTCTCCACCTTCCCATCTACGCCTCTTTTTCTCTTGAAGATCCACTTGCACCCGATGGGTTTTATCCTTTCAGGCAGATCAACTAAAGTCCATACATTGTTGATCTCCATGGACTCCATTTCGGATCGCATGGCTCCAAGCCATGCCTCAGAGTCAGATCTCTGAAGTGCATCCATATAGGTGATCAGATCCTCATTGTTCTCGTCGAGCTCAATGGGATCGCCATCCCGGACCAAGAAATCGTAGTATTTGTCCGACTGACGTGGTACTCTACTAGATCTCCTAATAATGATTTGTGCATATGATCTAATCACAATCAGTTCTATGATGTCCTTAGAGTGTGCAAGTTCTTCTACTGGCTGAACTTCACCAAGTTTAATCTTAGAGGCTATAGTCCCTTCTCCAAGGAACTCTTTTTCCAAAAAAATAGTCCTAAGAGCGACGAACACTTTCTGTTCATCCTCCAAGTAGAACAAATACCCTTTGGTTTCCTTAGGGTAACCAATAAACAGGCACCGATCAGACCTAGGACCAAGTTTATCTAAGTCTAAACGCTTTACATAAGCCGGACACCCCAGACCCGAAGGTGTGAGATTGATGGCTTACGTCCAGTCCACATCTCATATGGAGTGGAGACAACAGACTTACTCGAAACATTATTTAACAAGTGACAAGCTGTCTCAAGTGCATATCCCCAAAAGGATAGTGGCAAAGTTGCAAAGCCCATCATGGATCGAACCATGTCCAACAAGGTTCGATTCCTCCTTTCGAACACACCATTCAACTGTGGTGTTTCTGGAGGAGTCCACTGAGAGAGAATCCCATTCTCCTCAAGGTATGTCAAAAACTCACCATATAGGTATTCACCACCTCGATCAGATCGAAGGATTTTAATACTTTTTTCAGTTTGTTTCTCTACTTCACTACGATATCGTTTGAACATTTCAAACGACTCAGATTTATGTCTCATCAAAAGACATAACCGAACCTCGAAAGGTCATCTGTAAATGTAATAAAATATATGTATCCACCTCTGGCACTAACTATCACGGGTCCGCATACATCAGTATGTATGAGACTCAGAAGTTCTGTAGCTCGTTCATCTTTTCCAATAAAAGGTGACTTGGTCATTTTACCAAGTAAACAGGATTCACAAGTAAGCAGTGATTCAAACTCACTAACCTTGAGGAGGCCTTCTCCTTGCAACTTGTTTATCCTATTCTGGTTAACATGACCTAGCCTACAGTGCCAAAATACAGATCACTGACATTTTCTAACCTTGGGCATTTGCTAGATGTGTATATTACACTAACAGGCCATGACTATACATTAATGCCATTATTTAACTTAGCTTTCATTATCATAAAGTTATTCAAAATAACTTGGCAAATATCTCCTTTTATTGATAGTTCAAAACCACAATTGGCCAAAAGGCCTATAGAGATTATGCATATAATGAAACTAGGACAATAATGATAGTCGACTAACTCGACAGCACAGGACTCAAAGATAAGACTCAGAACTCTGATTGCCAGTACTAGAACACGATTTCCATTCCCAACGTTCAGGAACTGTTCCCCATCCTCGAATCTCCTGCTAACCTGCAGTCCCTGTAATGAATTACAAACATGAATAGGACTACCGGTATCCAATATCCAGTTAGCAGTATCACAAATAGAGAAATTATAAGATTTTATCATATAAATACCTTGTCCAGCAGTCTGCTGCTTTCCCTTCCTTGGCCTGTTCGGGTATAGGGATGCTTGGTAAAGAGGACAGTTCCTCTTCCAGTGTCCCTGCTTCTTGCAGTAAAAGCACTCTACAGCAGATTGATCAACTTTCACTTTCCTGGTCTGACTCGGGCCAGGAGCATTCAGCACCTTCTTTGCCTTCCTTTTATTCTTTCCTTTCTTAAAGGGACGACGATCTCTAGAACCTCCCACTAAATTCACCACCCCCTTGTTCAGTTGGTGGTCTTTCTCGTAAGTCTGCAGTAATCCCATTAAACCATGGTAATTGACTGCAGGCTTGTTCCTTCTGTAATGGTCGAGAAAGTCAAGATAGGAGGAGGGCAAAGAATTCAAGATTGCATCCTTGCCGAGCTGCTCGTGCAAGGGACATCCGAGCTTGCCCAACTTTTCAATCAGCTCGATCATGTACAATACATGATCAGTGACAGAACCACAATTTGGTATCTTGGCATTGTAGATGGCACAAGATACTTTGTACCGCTCTACATCATCCGGCGTGCTGAAAGATTCCTTCAACTTTTGAAGGATCTCATCTGGTTAGGCCTCCTTGAACTTGCGACTGAAGTCATCGTTCATAGCTGCTAGCATAATGCATCGGACAGTAGTCCGATCAAAACCCACTTCTGATAAGTGTCCCTGATCAAACTCTGAGCATTAGCAGAAGGGATTTCAGGTGCCAGATCCGTTATCACATAAAGGATCCATTCATGCTCCAGGACAATCCTCAACTTTCGATACCAGCTATCAAAGTTATGACCCTTCAACTTCTCGTTATTGAGAAGTGATCGGAGCAAAAGATTTGAAGACATCTGAAAGGAAAAACAAGACCATATTAGAGTATGAATTAATCAATTAATCAAAAGACTTGGACTTTAGTCTAAAGGTCTCTCCCACTAATTTTTCAGATTGGGAGCCTCTAACTCCAATCTGTGAAATCACTATTTCATAGTAGGTACTGAAATCCAATAGACCACGTATGAACCCGACTATGGCCAGCTCACCCATACGTGCCTAAAGGTAGGTTCACTAACCAATTGCTTCCCTAAGCAACTTCCAGTAATTTATTTTGCCCCAGAGAGCACCCCAATCGACCTAGGGGCCTCCTATTGCAGGTCTTCGGTTCGGTCCAACCATTAACATGATAAATCCAATACTTCCAGCCAATGAATGACCTAGCCCGACTATGGCTGGCTTACCTGATCACCGTTAAGAAGGTTGCACTGAACTATCATCTATGAGAGAGTAATTCCAGTAACCGAATGCACACCCATTCTATGGAACTGCCGATGAACACCAAGTTAAAGGACACATTACTAACCCACTTAATGGGAGGCTAAGATACCATCAACTCTTTAACTTAGTCTTTTTCAGGACCTAATAATTTTAGAAATTTTAGGTTATGACAGATGAATAAGATAAGAACATGGATCATCCTCCCACTGAATGAATCAATTTTCAAGAGGGTTGAATCAATTCAACAATTGATCCATGGGCACCTACTGATCAGTCAGACTGATCAACCTGGGTGACATGGGTTAACTCGAGTCAATAAGCTTTTCTAATCAGTTCTGGTCGACACGACTGGCCAGGTAGGTGAGATCATGGGTGAGTATCCGCCATTAATCATCTTTCATAGACACCAACCAAGTTGGCCAGGAAAGAGGTAGCCTCATACAATCATGATCACAATGCCAAACCTACCTCGATACCAACCGGTTTACCAGACTTGATCAGACTAGCCTAAAGACTCGGGCTTCCATGGAGCCACTAATTAGATCCATTTTAGATGAATGGACTAACTTATCTACTATTAGATAGTTCTAAAAGAAGGACCTTAATCAACTTTTGATTAGTCTTCTTATTATCCAGTTCAACTAAACATAGGTCTAACCCAAACATGGACCCAATTAGATAGCTAACCCAATTAACCAATTGGCTTATTTAAATGACATTAGGTTTCATAAATCCTAAGATAACTTGTCATTTATTTAATCATATAATTCAAAATTGTTTGAATATAAGATAATATTTTAATTAAAACAACATGTAAAACTCCTTTTACATATCATTTCATGCATCATATCTAGTTTTATTCTTTTATAAATATTACATTACCAAAAGAAATTTATAAGACATGCCAAAATGTATCTGAATTAAAACAATTTTAATTCCTTTGATTTCCTTAAAGGATCATTTTGAAGAGGCCAACACAGATGAACTGCATCGTGCCAAAGACACACGGTCATGGTGAAGGTCTCAACTAGGTTCCTAAAAGTACTCCCTAATCATACCCTATGATTAAGATACATATATATTTTTATAGATTAAACATTTTAATCTACTATACATGCAATCAAGATATGTTACACCTGAACCTTGCTTTGATACCACTGAAAGTAAAAACGGGGTTACGAGTGCCTACACTAAGAATGCAACAATATAGGAAGTAGGTATGTATTTTAAAATAATTTTAAAATAGCAGTGAAAAAACCTACTCCACACAAGATCAAACATTTTCAAGATGCATGTACAGGCAAAAGAAGGCATGAAATGGGCATGTAATATTTATAAACTATTTAATAAACTTGTTTCTAGGCATGCATGAAAATCAAGACCATAAATTTTACCTTATTCCTGCTTGGAATAAAGCAGGGATAACAGCTGGAATAGCTGGAATATCTGGAATATCCTTATTCCAGTCTTCTTCTTCCAGCAACCGATTGAAAAGATTTTTGCCTCTTCTCCAAGAGCAGCAAAAACAAAACTCAAATGGGCAATGCAATGGTCTCTCTTCCTGCAACAACAGCAAGGTAATATCTTGATAGATCTTGCTTCAGTGGAGCTAATGCATCATTCTTTCAATCATTTGGAATGTTCTTTATCTCTTCTCTAAGAGTAGCAACAGCAATTCTGCAACCAAAAATAAGGGAAACAAAACCAGCAGCTGTGGTTGTTGATGCAGCTCATAGGTGCTCAAGAGAACACTCTCTAGAGGGGTGACATGCCTGGGCTTCCTCTGATCCGGCTTCTCACATGATGCTAGTCGCCAGAAACAACTTGAAATGGTGAGAGGGGAGGAAGGAAAAAAATAGAACACTATGTTCTGTAATTTGTTTTCTCCAAAACAATAGTTTCTTCCACCGATTGAGCACCAATAACAATAGGGAATCAAGGAAGTTATTCTCTCCCAATCTCTTAACAAAACCCAGGCCCAAAATCTCCGATTGAATGGAAGATGTAAGCTCTGAAAAGAAGAATACACACTGAGCATTTCACAACCCAGTAATAATCAGCGTGAACCAAGAAAACCGATTTTTGGGAGCTGAGGAGACCTGCTGGGAATTCGATAGGCCACCATGTTTAAGAATGATTTGAATTTATTTTCAACCAAGCAGTGAAGAACCATAAATCGATGGTTTATTTCCAGCAAAAATTGAGTGGAAACGGGAGAGGAAAGACATCTTGTATCCCCTGTTCACCCAAGCCATTTATACCTAGTGAATGGGTTCAAAGTCGGTTCACAACCAGTTCAAAAAACCCAAACTGGATCTAAACCGGCTCATAATTCAATTAGATCAAAATCTAATTTATAAAGGCTTGGACAAGTCCTGGTTACCCAGGAATAATTCCCGGTGGACCTGAACAATTTTTGATCGACCCAAAATCGGTTCAATCCAAAGTGTGCTCAATCAAACCGTTACCGAAATGATTCTTAATCATAAATCGATACTTGGATCAGGGAGAAATCCTCTATGGCGTGTGACCTCATAGGTTCGAACCTATGTAGTAGCACTAGAACAATTCTAGTACCAGCACAAGATACCATTTAGCAATGCATCCCGACATCCAAATAGATTGAAGATGCGAGAGCAATCAATCGAACCTCTGGCATATGGTTACCGTATAATTCATCCCTTTGACCTCCAATGCTCAAGATGACCTAGGATTAGACTACCAATCCTAGCTGAGTCAATCCACAACATGTCTCAACCTCGCAAGTCCAGTGACTCTTCACAAGGACTACCTCCACCAAGGATTTGCTGAATTGAGACACTGCGAGACATTCAATCCAAACTATTTGGACAGGTCAATTCCATCTTGGTTCACCACTGCTCAATAAGTACTTGCCTGTACCCAGAAACCTTCCATCATCGGATCAGAAATCCGGGTAGTCCAGCACCAAAGCACAGGGAGTTGCTTGTAAGCTACCATGATGACCTCAGGTCGGAGGGACACATATACCCATATCCAATCGTAAGTATCCCTTTGACAGAAAGGGGCTACATGGAGTCACATTCAATGAGATATCATATATCCCACTTGCAGATCACATCAGTGTCACCACACTCCTTTGGTCAAGAGGACAACCAAATGATGTGAACCACAACAACCTACACTTGATACATTGCTATCCAGTATAATGTATCCTTTGGTCATGAACTTAGTTTAAGGACCACTCGATATATCCTCTCTATATCGAAGTCAATGTAGTCCTAAAGACTTCATCACATGAAAAGAGTTCATTACAGGGAAAAGTCAGAATTCGATGAGCTGCCAAAATAATATTTATTAATTCATACAAAGTGTACAATACTCAGATCAACCGCCTACAGCCTAGTCGATTGGCTTTGGGACACAATTTCCAACAGCATCTTCATTGTATTTGAATTGGCACATACTTGTCTAAATCATTACAAAAAATTTAAAACTCATCACCACCCCCCCCCCTTTGGTTGCTTTCCTGGGCAACACTTGTACAGGTTAGTCCCTTCTCTCCATTCTCCCCATTCGTTCCTATCCATACCAAGGGAGTGTTCCTTGTCCATAGCCTTAGGTCTTCTTTTCTTCTTCCCGTCTTCGATTGCCCATGAGTTTCTCTAGAGGCGGACACTGCACCTTGGAGCATACCCCGGGTTGCTCGAATATTGCTCAGTCAACTCGATCTAGGCCTTCCTACCCTGAATTAACGATAGGAGGAAATGGTGTTCCCTTTCGGGCTCCCAAGGTCCCTGTTGGATGGTGGACCCCAAGATCTTTGCCTTGCCTCCCCCTCCATCTCCTCGTCCAAGACTTGGCAGGTCCATCGGGCACCATATCAACGATGACCAGGGTGGATGCCCTTCACCTCTGTGGCATATATAGGATTTCGAAGTCCATTTGGGTCATGTCCTCGCGCTCAAATGAGTGGGTTACCTTAGGCGATCCAGGGCAGATCACCTTATATAAGGACTTTTTCCTTGTTGGTTTCTGACTCCCTCTCCATCCTTTCATCCTATCTTTCTTAGATAATTATAGGTTAGTTCCCGCCCAACTCACCCCAACTCCTTCGGATCATCTGCTCTTTTGTTGTCCTATGACATTTTTATGGTGTGGTTGCATGATTTTTCCTCTTCATGGCACTCTTTGTCTTGAAGCTTCACCCCACGGATAAGGGGTGGTGGTTTGTTGCACCCCATCTAGGGACCCTTTGATTTGACTTGCCCACTTCTATCAAGGAATGGAAGAATTGGTACCTCTTTACTTCATCGAGGGAGTCAATTGAGTTGGAACGACCCTAACCAGTTCCCCAATCATACACCATGATGGAGCCTATTGATCAAGAGGTGTACAACTAGCTTGTCACATTGATGGTCCCATGGATGAGACCTCCTCTCTGAGCAAAAGTTTTTTGACACTGGGATCAGCTCAATCCGATCTCTGGGTAAGGTCAAAGATCTACTTTCTTTTATGGCTTTTGATAATTAACTAAGCTCTTCCTGCCAATGCACATATGAAGTTCTTCGTCGACAGGATCTGGTAGATGTCCCATAAGCGGACATCGTTGACAAGACCGCGGGAGGAGCCAGTGAAGAAGCCTTGCGGGGAGCCAATGAAGAGATCCCGTAGGGAGTCATCAAAGGGCCCCGGGAGAGAGAAGCTCAAGAAGCTCCAATGCCAGTTGCAGAGGCTTCTAAAGGTGCGTCTCGAGACTCAGTGAAAATTGCTGAGCCAAGGAAGAGACCCCTCAACCCACTCTGGTTGCTCCCAAAATCATATCGATCCCGCCATCCCTTAAGGTGGGCACCATTGCTGAGCCGGAGAGGGTGCTGACTCCGTGCATGGCCTCTATAGTAGCAGGGGTCCAACCATCAAGCCCAGCATTGACTGGCCCCTCCTCGTCCATGGCTCCCACTGATGGGGACATCTCAAGCACGGATCTTGGAGCAAGCATATTCTGGAGTGGCACAGATCTTGAAGCATTTTTGGAATAAATTTATTTAGGATTTATCTTTTGTTTAAAATTTGAATTAGGATTTGGTTGGTTAATTGATATATGATAGGCTTATCTTATCCTATCTTATATTTGAATTTGATTCGTTCTTATCTTTTTATCTTGTATTCAAATTCAAATGAGGGTTGGAAATCTATAAATACCACCCTCAGCCTTTTGTAATAGGAGGATGGATGAATAAAATTTCTATTGTTCTGTGTGAAGGATCTGTGTGATCCTAGGTATCTGTATGATCCCTTCTCCATCTTCCCAGGGTTTCTGTGTGATCCCTGATTTTGGGCATCTGTGTGAGCCCAGGGCATCTATGTGAGCCCCTTTGCTATGTGCTTGTTCTTCTGGGCATCTGTGTGAGCCCCTTTGCTATGTGCTTGTTCTTCTTGGGGAATCTATGTGAACCCCATATTTTTTTTTTAACCCTGTACCCTCTCTTTCCTCCTTCTTTGCAAATCCTAATCTCTGTGACTTTCATGCCACCCAGCGATCCAGCCAATCTCTGTCCCGCATCAAATGGTATCAGAGCTAAAGGATTAGGATTTTTTTTGCTTCATCACCGGCCCACTGTTCTCTTTCTTCCCTGTTTCAAATCTCGTCCATGGATCCTTCACCAACATCGACGTCAGACCATTCTCCCCCGCCATCCTCAACCCCAGCTCCCAGCCGCTCCGTGAAAGACTCTGGTCCCCCGCCTCACCGGAGAGATCACCTCCGAGCCCACCGTTGTCGTCTTCTTCTCACCGTCAACGACATCTCCCCTGCGTACAGTCGGAGACCCCTAACACCTGATTCTCGTCGCCCTCAAGCTTCAGATCGAATGCTCCACCGGATCGCCTCATGCTCTCCGTTGGCTAGCCCGCGTTCCTCCGCCATGGCTGCCACCATCATCAACCTCGCTCAGCATCGGAGTCCTTTTTTGATTGGTTTCAGTTTCATCAACCTCGCTCATCCTGATTCGACGGAGTCGAGTTCACCCCACCGTAGGAGAATGATGGGGACATCTCAAGCACGGATCTTGGAGCAAGCATAATTCTTGGAGTGCACAGATCTTGAAGCATTTTTGGAATAAATTTATTAGGATTTATCTTTTGTTTAAAATTTGAATTAGGATTTGGTTGGTTAGGATTGATAATATGGATAGGCTTATCTTATCCTATCTTATCTTTTGAATTTGATTCGTTCTTATCTTTTTATCTTGTATTCAAATTCAAATGAGGGTTGGAAAATCTATAAATACCCCCCTCAGCCTTTTGTAATAGGAGGATGGATTAATAAATTTCTATTGTTCTGTGTGAAGGATCTGTGTGATCCTAGGGTATCTGTATGATCCTTCTCCCCTCTTCCCAGGGTTTCTGTGTGATCCCTGATTTTGGGCATCTGTGTGAGCCCAGGGCATCTATGTGAGCCCCTTTGCTATGTGCTTGTTCTTCTAGGCATCTGTGTGAGCCCCTTTGCTATGTGCTTGTTCTTCTTGGGGAATCTATGTGAACCCAGTATTTTTTTTTCTTAACCCTGTACCCTCTTCTTTCCTCCTTCTTTGCAATCCTAATCTCTGTGTGACTTTCATGCTCACCAGCGATCCATCCAATCTCTGTCCCGCATCACCCACCCTCGGAGTGGCCAGAGTCTCCACGATGGTGTCGCCTAATGCATCGTTCATTCTTGACACCGGCCTGATAGAGAGGTTGCTGAGCTTCATCCTACAGTCCCAGGTCCACATGGAGAGGAGCGACCACATGATAGGTGAGACCATCTCTATGATCTTCTCTCCACGCTACTCATGGTAAGTCCTTTGTACCTCCATCGAGCTTTGAATTTGGGAAACAGAAAGGTTAACTAACCATTTTTCCTTGATTTTTTGTCCCAGTCATCCCAGGATGCCTTCCTTATCAAGGATGCATGCTGGGTGCTGGCCCTATGAGATGCGGAGTCTCGCATCATGGTCTATCAACCAACCACAGAGCTAGGGCCTTAGCTCACCAGGTTTCAAGCCTGGGCCAAGTGAAGGAGCTGGAGGTCAAGCTCGATAGCTCTTGGGACTCCATCACTGATCTTGAGGAGCGGGTGGGGGACAGTAAAGTTGAGATCACGAATAAGGAAAAGTACATTACCCTCCTAGAGGAGCGTCTTGTCGAGTCTACACCCATCATGCTCTGCTAGGAGGGGTAGCTACATGCCCTCCAGATGTAGCTAGGCCTAGTGGAGGATTAGGCCAAGGTGGCCGAGGTGAAGGCCACCACTACTGAGGTGATGGTTGGGGTGACGAAGGAAGAAGCAGCCTAGGTGATCATGTGGTATAAGGCCTTGATGGAGTTCAAGCATAAGGTGAGTGAAGCAGCTTGCGATGCCTTCTACAAGGGCTTTGAAGAGTGCAAGAAGAAGGTGGTGCGGTCTTCAACATCTTGGACCTGCACAACATAGTTGTCGACAAGCCTGAGGGTGTGAGGAGTGGGACAGACTCCTCGATCCGGGCTGATCTAGCCAAGGTTCCCGAGCCCGAGGCTGACCTGGCTCTACCCTAAGAGTCCCAAGCCATCGAGGCTATTATGAGGCCTGTCAGTTTGGTGTGGGCACCAGACCTTTGGTTAGGTTTCAATTTTTCGGTTTTGTAACAATGATTCAAGCCTCAACCTTGTAATTTTCCTTTTGCTTTGAATTGAGTCTGTACTTTGACCATTAGGTCAAATTGAGTCCTGTACTGAGTCCAGTCACAAATCGAGTCCAGTTTGAGTCTATTGGAAGTATGGGTCCATTGCAAGAGTTGGTCTTAAAATTTAATCTCCTTGGAACCAAGTCTGGATGGTGCGGGCACCAGACTCAGAAAAAGACTTCAGGCTCCATCTGGATCTCTGATTGACCTTGCCCGAAGAATTAGGATTTTCTGGTTTTGTAATGGGTTGACTTGGTCAACTCAATTTTAGTCTTGAGTTTGTATTTCCCTGCAATTTAAATTTTGTTGAGTCATGTTGACTCAATACAAGTCCTAGTAGTGGTCTAGGTCTTCTCCAGGTTGGTGCCACTTTTTTTTCAGTCAAGTCAAGTCCAGTGTGCCACATTTTTTCTCCCAGTCCCAAGCAAGTGGGCGCCACACTCCCAGCCACACGTCAGAGTCCAGGAGGCGCCACATCTCCATCCAGTGTCTTTGGTCCCTACACCACAAGAAGTAAGTTCCTTTTTTTTTCTTGCACCACTTGGGAGAGAAATCCATCAAGATACCTCAATCCAGGAGGAGCCAATTTCTTTCCAGATAAACCCAAGCCAGGATGGCAAGAATTTTTCTTGAAGAGAGGATCAAGGAGTGCCCCACAATGTTCCATAAAAATCCAAGTTATAAAGGGAAGAGAGCATGTCTTGGGGAGGAATTCAAGGAGGTTCCCAAAAGTTTCCAAAAGTGCCAAAGCCATGAAAGGAAGAAGCCTAAATTTGTGAGCAAGACTAGAGGTGTCCAAATGAGCCAACCATGAGGAAAAATCCTTGATTCATGGAGAGATACTAGGAGACACCCCCATAACCTGCCATTTGGAGCTGATTTTCAGTTTTTCTTGGAGTTTTTTGGGCTGCCCACTCATGAAGGAGTCTTGGGAAGAGAATCTGATGCCTAAAGTGTGGGTTAGTCCTATTAGTCCCACATGTGAATGTATAAAATTTTATTTCTTTGTTATGTCTATATATTTAACTCTATGTAACTCTTGAATTTAATGATGAATGAAATCAATTTCTGTGTGAGCAACTTTGTGTTTCTCTCTTCCACACTTGTATTCAGGTGTTGAGCTCTGTGATGGAGAAATCCGGTTCCCTAGGAACCTTGAGGAGTGTGAGATCTCCAACCCCAAAACCCTACCAAACCCTAGGTTAGCCACTTCAATTCCAAACCATAGCTGCCATCATCTTCTTCATTCCACCAATCATCTAAACCCTAATCTACCTCATCATCTCATGGCCCCTCTCTTCCAAGTAGAGGCCGACCACCAGCATCCAGGTCCAATCGGCTACTCGAATATAGAGCAAATCCCAGAGAAAGTCATATCAGCATCCAGGAGAATCAGGATTTCAGCAACATCAATTTTTCAAGTTCTTCTTATCTGGTAAATCCTCTCTTTGAGTATCTGTTTCCTTAACTTGTTCTTCTTCTTTCCAGATCCTGAGTTCAGGAGAAGCCAACTCTGCCAAAGGACCAGTATTGGAGGATCCATTGCGAAGATATCCGAATCCGAGGATCCAACAATCTACTCGAGAGAGTCCTTTCACCAAACTCTGTGAAGATCACTGCCTGGTACATAACCCTTCCATTCTCTTTAGTTCTATCCTGTTGAAAGTTCAGAGCGAACCCTAGGTCTGGGAGTTTTCTCAACCCCCAGCGATCCTTTACTTCTGAACTACTTTGATAATCTAGTTTTCTTTGAATTGTGCTTTCATTATTATATTGTTTCTTTCAATTTAGGTTAACTTTCATTTGAGTCAAAGCCAACTTCTGAAAATATATAAAAAAAAAACAAAAAGAATTAGTCTTAATTTACTTCCGCATCGCATCATCTCTTTTGTTCTGCATCATTTTTGGTATCAGAGCATTTGTCCTGCATCATTTTGGTATCAGAGCCCTGTCTAGGTTTCTGACTTGCTTGCATGTTTTGAGTGTCTCTCTTTTACTTTGTCTGCTCGAAGTAGACTCCCCAGGATGTCCAGTCCTAGAACGAAGGAGGTGCAAGCCTCCTCTTCCCATTCCATGGGGTGTTCCTAGGCGTGTAGGGGATCTGCTGGGTTACAACTTCGTAGCAGAATTATAAACGTGGGAAGCATTATATTTTCAGTCTGTAACTATCCTGTTGCAGGAACTGTTTCTTATTGTAGATAACTCCAAATTGCATAATTTTTATTTTTCTAGAACCAGTATATTGAAACTATTTTACATAATTTTACTGTAATTTATTGTTTCTGTAAAATTTTTGAGAGTTAAATTACAGCAATTCTGTTTCTATGTTTCTGCAATTCATTTTTTTTTTTTTGAGTGATCATCTCCTAATTCATCTTAAGGGCAATTGAGCATCTAAGATAAGGGGAGGAGTTGATAACTCTCCTTAGCCCAAAACCACCACCCATTCATTCGATCCTAAGCCTAATTTTAAAATTATTAGACTTAATTTGCCCTAGTGGGCTAGGAACACCCAACTGGTCAGGTCCAGCCTAGGGTTTAGTCAGTTTGTCTAGTTACTCTGTGTGTGCTTTGTACTCAGTGTCTAGAATGGTGATTCAGGGACTACGTCCCGAAGGGCTTATGTGCTGGTCCGCCTACCTGGCCAATCACTGATTGGTGTCTAGGATTGGCAATTAGGGACCTAACACTCCCCCTTACACCTGCCTGGCTGAGTCCTGAGTTACTACAGGCTAGCTTGCCACTCTGATTGGGCATCTAGTTTGGGCTCTAGGTCTAGTTAGCCCGTAGTCATTTCAGTCGAGTCTCATTTGGTGTGCTTGCTTGCATCATCATATCCACCCGAATGGAGTACCCTACCAACCTGGTCAAACCCAACCTGATTTAGAGGCCATGATTAGAACTCTTACCGAAAGTATGACCAAATTGAGTCAGGATATGACTGATACTTTTGCCCAGTTTAGAGACCGAGCCCAGTACTTGAGGAGCCTAGGCACCGAAATTGGACCCCTGACTCAGATTTGGTAGACCCCAACCTCACCCATACCCGAGCCTAGGAGACCTTTATACAGGGATCCTGAACCTAATCATTGGAGGTTTGATCTAAGAGCCTATGACCATGATCTTGTCCCTGAGTCTAGCCCTAGGAGCCTATACCCATACTTGTTGACTCAGAGAAGGACTCGTTAGGAACACCGAACCTTGTGCACCCACTTTTGATGGAAGACAAGAGACATATATTAAGTGGGAAGAACAAATGGATCTGTATTTTGAGTGCACTAACATATTGGAATTAGGACAAGTTAGGTTGGCCAAAACCAAGTTCACCAAACATGCTAGGTCGCATTGGTATGCTATTGAGCATGAGTGTTATCAAAGAAAAGAGAAAATATACTTGGAGAGATATGAGAAGTAAGTTGAGAGATAGGTACCTAGGTAGATCCTATGAGAAAGACTTTTAGACCAATGGTACAATTGCGACAGGTAATAGGCTGTGTCTAAATATATCGAGACTTCCAGTGGTATGACATGAAATGCAATACCATTGAGACCGAAGCTCAGATCACATCGAGGTTTAGGGTTGGGTACACCCCAGACATTTATAGGAAGCTATGCCTTGAAAAGACCAATAAGTTAGACCGAGCCTACCAAGAAGCCCAAGACTATGAGTGGTCTTAAGATATAACCAATCAAGTACATTGGACTTAAGCCAACCCTACCAACTTGAGTCAAGTTCCGATTGATCCGACATCCGTAGTGAACCAGACTTTTGTTTGTCAATTCCCACTTGTGTCACCTCTTGACCAGAAGGATAACACTGAGAAGGAGTTAGGCATGGCCATCCCAAAATTAGTTGACTCGACCAGAGCCGTACTTAAGAGGAATCAAAGGAGAATAGATTAGAACCTTTCAGTGAGATTGAGGAAGAATATATGAGCCTGACATAAGTTTGATAGATGAATATGAAGAAGCAGAATTGAGGATATCTCTCCCGATAATTCAATTAACCAACTCCTACCTAATGGGGTTATTGAGGGGACCCCTGCCACTCAAGGAATTCAGGAGCTAACCCTAAGAGAAGACCCTTTTGAGGAAGTTCAGGAAGAGGAAATTACACCAATGAAAGTTTAAGTGAGAATACCCCTGAACTCATTGAGGAATCCAAGAAGATACCCCTGAGTCAAATCTGGTAGAGAAGTGTGAAGAAGGAAGGGGTTCACAAGAATTGCCCATTGAGAAGGTCAAGAACAAGAAAAAGACAGTAGCTTAGAGGACTTTCTAGATAAACATTCCAAAGACCTTCCTGATAACCTTCCACCTTCTAGGAGCACCCAGCCTATCCTAGAACTTGCACATGTAGACCCTCCTAGAGCAAATCATGAGGTTTGGATGAGTGCACCTATAGAACAATGTCCTCATTTTAAGGTCGTCCTGAATAACCAAGGTTTGTTTCTTGTTTCCGATAAGCCACCTCAAACTCTGATTCTTCTTTTTTTCTACCCTTTCCTGAATCTTCTCATGTTTCTAGAGCTATGGGATTACACTTTACTGAGATCTCTAGGTTGCAAGACTCCTTAGAACCTATTAGGTTTGCCACCTACTTCTGGAAGACCTTATGGCACCTACTAGGCATCCATAATAAGTTTTCATGCTCTGCATGCCCTCCTCCGACCCAAGGTCAAACCTAGAGAGTCTTAGTTTGTTAGGTTTAGACCTAGGGTTCCTTTGGAATAAAGTCCATTCTTTAGGAGTGCGTCGTCAGTCTAGTTTAGTTTTTCTTGATCCTTTACTAGGCTTTGGCTTAGATTTTGTTTTGATTGAGAGCACCAGGAATTGGGATTTGTATTTGTCCAGGGTTGAAATTGCATTCAATGTTTCGATTAATAGATCTATAGGCTAGAGTCCCTTTGAAATTGTTCATGGATACAAGCCTCACACACCACTTGATCTGATTTCACTATTAGCCCCACACACAAGTCTCTTGATGCATTTGCATAGCATGTAAAGGACTTGCATAAAAAAATCATGCCAAAATAACTTTAAGTAATGAAACTTATAAGAAGTTGGCTGATTCTCAAAGACGAGTCAAAACTTTTGTTGAGAGAGACTATGTAATGATTAGGTTAAGGCCTGAGTGGTTTTTTCCTGGAACTGTTAGAAAGTTACATGCTAAAGGAGCTGGACCATTTAGAGTAGTGAAGAGAGTAGGATCCAACGCCTATGTGCTCGAGTTGCCTCCAGAACTAGGCAATAGCTCTACTTTCAACATTTCAGACTTAGTAGAGTATTGGGAGCCAGCTGTGATTCCTAGTAAGCCTTTGAAACCTAATCCTATTATTGAGAGTGATCCCAACCCTGTGTGTCCACCAACAAACTGGCCTGTAAGGAAAGAGCAGATTGAAAAGATCCTGGATGATCAGGTTATCTCTACTCATAATCGAGGATACCAAAGATACCTGGTCCGCTGGCAAGGAAGGCCAGATTCTGATGACTCTTGGATCTCCGAGAAGAATTACAAGAATTGGACCCAGACCTCTTGGAGAGATACCAGAGCCAGCTTGATCCATACTCGACAGGGTCGAGTTCCTCCCACCCCGGGAGAATTGGTGCGGTGGGGTACCAGACTCAGAAGAAGACTTCAGGGCTCCATCTGGATCTCTGATTGACCTTGCCCGAAGAATTAGGGTTTTCTGATTTTGTAATAAGGGTTGACTTGGTCAACTCAATTAGTCTTGAGTCTGTATTTCTTTGAAATTTAAATTTTGTTGAGTCATGTTGACTCAGTACAAGTCCTAGTAGTGGTCTAGGTCTTCTCCAGGTTGGTGCCACTTTTTTTCATTCAAGTCAAGGTCCAGGGTGCCACATTTTTTCTCCCAGGCCCAAGCAAGTGGGCGCCACACTCCCAGCCACACGTTGAGTCCAGGAGGCACCACATCTCCATCCAGTGTCTTTGGTCCCTACACCACAAGAAGTAAGTTCCTTTTTTTTCTTGCACCACTTGGGAGAGAAATCCATTAAAATACCTCAATCCAAGGAGGAGCCAATTTTTTTCCAGATAAACCCAAGCCAGGATGGCAAGAATTTTTCTTGAAGAGAGGATCAAGGAGGTGCCCCACAATGTTCCATAAAAATCCAAGTTATAAAAGGGAAGAGAGCATGTCTTTGGGAGGAATTCAAGGAGGTTCCCAAAGTTTTCAAAAGTGCCAAAGCCATGAAAGGAAGAAGCCTAAACTTGTAAAGCAAGACTAGGAGGTGTCCAAATGAGCCAAACCATGAAGGAAAAATCCTTGATTCATTGAGAGATACTAGGAGACACCCCCATAACCTGCCATTTGGAGCTGATTTTCAAGTTTTTTAGGAGTTTTTGGGCTGCCCACTCATGGAAGGAGTCTTGGAAGAGAATTTGATGCCTAAAGTGTGGGTTAGTCCTATTAGTCCCACATGAAAAATGTATAAAATTTTATTTCTTTGTTATGTCTATATATTCAACTCTATGTAACTCTTGAATTTAATGATGAATGAAATCTATTTCTGTGTGAGCAACTTTGTGTTTCTCTCTTCCGCACTTGTATTCAGGTGTTGAGCTCGGTGAGGGAGAAATCTGGGTTCCCTAGGAACCTTGAGGAGGTGTGAGATTCCAACCCCAAAACCCTAGTAAAATCCTAGGTAGCCACTTCAATTCCAAACCCTAGCCGCCATCATCTTCTTCATTCCACCAATCATCCAAACCCTAATCTACCTCATCATCTCATGGCCCCTCTCTTCCAAGTAGAGGCCGACCACCAGCATCCAGGTCCAGATCAGCTACTTCGAATACAGAGCAAATCCCAGAGGAAGTCAGATCAGCATCCAGGAGAATCAGGATTTCAGCAACATCAATTTTTCAAGTTCTTCTTATGTGGTAAATCCTTTCTTTGAATATCTGGTTCCTTAACTTGTTCTTCTTCTTTCCCAGATCCTGAGTTCAGGAGAAGCCAACTCTGCTAAAGGACCAGTATTGGAGGATCCATTGCGAAGATATCCGAATTCGAGGATCCAACAATTTGCTCGAGAGAGTCCTTCCACCAAACTCTGTGAAGATCACTGCCTGGTACGTAACCCCTCCCTTCTCTTTAGTTCTGTCCTGTTGAAAGTTCAGAGCGAAACCCTAGGTCTGGGAGTTTCTCAACCCCCAGCGATCCTTTACTTCTGAACTACTCTGATAATCTAGTTTCTTTGAATTGTGCTTTCAATTATTATATTGTTTCTTTCAATTTAGTTTAACTTTCATTTGAGTCAAAGCCAACTTCTGAAAATATAAAAAAAAATAAAATAAAAGGAATTAGTCTTAATTTACTTCCGCATTGCATCATCTCTTTTGTTCTGCATCATTTTTGGTATCAGAGCATTCGTCCTGCATCACTGGAAGGAATACAAGTCAGCTCAGGGCCCACCTTTTTATCCTATGTGGTGCCATGATAACTTGCCATGTTGGCAGCACACTTGTCATCCTTGGACATCCAAAGAGGAGGATCACATCACTTGGCTCTAGCCCTTTTCCCCTCCCCCTATCAAGCTCCTTTCCAAGTAAGGGTGGTCGGCCAAAGAGAAAGTCAATGGGAGTTGAAGTTGGGAATTCAAATCCCTTGCTTCAAGCTCTCCAATCAAGCCTTCTTCCCAAATTGCTTGAACCTCTTTGGAAGGGAGAGACAAGATCCATGGGTGCCTCCACCTCACACTCCCCATGTCATGCCTTGTACCAAAAAAGGATGCCAACAAAGGAAGGAGGAAGAACACATGCCTTGCTCCAAGCCCTCTTCATGCCTTCTTCCAAAACCAAGAAGATTCTTTCCAAGTTCAAGGCACCAAGATCCCCCCTCCAAGCCATGCATCATGCCACGCCCAATCCAATCAGCTTTTGGTCGGCCAAGGAGAGAAGAAAGTCAATGGTTTTGGGTGCCCATTCAAGAATTTTGTAAATTTTTCATTTGAAATTCAAAGGGTCTTAAGGTGCCTATTTAAAGGACCTAACCCCTCCTTTGTAAATTTTAATCTTGATAAATGAAAAGAAATAATCTTGAGTCCAATCTCTTGTTAGTTGCCTTTGTTCACTAGGAATGTCGATCTCCGAGAGGAGCACCTTCGCCTTCGGACATCGAGAGGTGTGAGGCCTCAAACTACCATCACTGCCGCAACTCCGTCATCCGACTCCGAATCCAGCAGAACTCCATCATCACTTTCACAACTCTTCTTTCATTCTTCCACTGCTTTCCTTCTGATTGAAACTTAACCTTTTATTTTTTTGAATGCTCGCAAGTCCTCCAGGTAACACAAGTACGCGATGGTTGCCTTTGCCATCGAGATCTTCGGACAGCCAGCCGGCACCTTCATAGGGTTGACGGCTCGATCATCCAGGCCGCATCCACCAAGGTGAGCGATCTCTGCATCGGGCACTTCAGATCATTGAGGTTTGCCCCCTGACTCCTAAGTAGATCTTGATCGGAGAGCTAAGTCCTACGGGGTTTCTCAATCCCGGGGTCCTCTCTTTATCATTGTTTAGGGACTACTTGCTTGCTTGTTATTTCTTATTGTTATAGAACCCTATACCATCTCTTACTTGCTTTCGGGAATCCAAAGAAAACTACAAAAATCTAAAATCCACAAAACCCTAAAAATCACTTGCATCATTCTTCATTCCGCATCTAGTTAGTCCCCCATCATTTTTGGTATCAGAGCATGGTTAGGACTTTAGCTCTTCTTAAGTACATGGATTAGGTGCTTCACTAGGCCATCCGCTCTTAGGAAAAAAGTAGGGTTTCAAGACCCTCTCCTCCCATTCCACGGGTATCTCCAAAGGCATGTAGGAGTGCCATTGTGATAGGCCTTTGAAGGAGAATACAAGAAGAATAGATTTAAAAAATAACAAAAAAAATTTTGCATCTTTAGATTGCTTCTTTAATTTCTGCAATTTTTCCTTTCCATACTCTGTCTGTTGTTTTAGCTTTTACTATTTGTAGGAATCTCTAAATTTCATGATTTTTATTTTGACAGATCACAAATAATTCAAAGTATTTTTGATAATTTTTTCAAGTTTTATTTCAGTTTGTAGAATTTCTACAAGCTGAAATATTACCTGAGAGCAAGTTCTATTCAGAGAATTTTAGCAATTCGCATTTTCTTGTGTTTTCAATTATCATCTAGTTTAATCTTGCATTTAGAATAATATCATTTCATTCCCATCATCTTAACCCTGTTTTCATACATCAAAAACAAAAAAACATAATTTAGTGACATCTCATTAGATCATTTGCTTGCATTCATTTTCATAAATCACTTAAGGGCGGCAATTTGACATAGGGTCAGGATTTCATTACCTGTCCCTAGCCCAAAAATTACTAACCTGCATATCGAATCCAAGCTCTAACTATAATCCAATAGACACTTAATTTGCTCTAGAGAGCTTAGGGACACCAATTGGTCGAGTCAAGACTAAGTGTCTATTCTTGGCGTCAGTCCATTCTGTGTGTGCTATTGCTCTTGGTGTCTAGGATTGGTGATTCAGGGCTTGGGAGTTTGGTCCGCCTACCTGGCCAATCCCAGATTGGTGTCTAAGGTTGGCACTTAGGGACCTCCACTCCCCTACACCTACCTGGCCAAGGACAAAGTTACTCTAGACTGGTTTGCCACCCTGACTTAGGCAACTGGTTAAGATTATAGGTCTAGTAGATCCTAGACATTTTTGTGTGTTTAATCCATGTCTACTAGATCAGGAGTACCCTATCATCCTCACCATTCCCAAGCCGATGAACCTATGGAGAACGAGAGAGAAGTTCAACTTAAGGATCTTATGGAGCAATTAACTAGGATGAACAGCAAACCTGATAGGCTTGAAGAGAGAGTTGAAACCTTAGAGAGGAATAGTCCTAGGCCATCTGTTGAGCATGAGTCTGGATCACCTTTCCCCCCTAGGGATTATCCTCACCATGAACCACCCATAGAGGCTGAACCTAGGAGACTGCCTCGTGTCAACCCAGCCCAAGAGTTTGAACCTAGGATTCCCAATTCCGAGATCATAGACCAAGGAGAAAGGGGCCTTAGGAACATCAAGTTAGAAGCCCCTACCTTTGATGGTAGCCTAGATCCAAAAGTGTATGTAGATTGGGAGGAGGATATGGAGCAGTAATTTGAGTGGTATACCATAACTGAGAGGATGAAGTTTAAGTTTGCCAAGACTAGGTTGGTTCACCAATCTAGGTTATTCTGGAATAGTGTTGAGAGGCTGGTAGCATAGAGAGATGAAGAACCTATAGCAACTTGGAGAGGTATGAAAGCCAAACTTAGGGAGAAGTATCAACCCCTTTCCTACACCCAAAGTTTATTGGACCACTGGCAGAACCTGAGTCAAGGGAACAACAGTGTAGTTGACTACATCCCGAAGTTTGATGAGTATGTCATGCGATGTCATGTCAATGAGTCTTCTTTTGTAACCCTGTCTAGGTTTAGGGCTGGCCTACACCCAGACATCTAGAGAGAGCTTTATTTTAGAGAGGTCACTGATTTAGAGTATGCTTACCAAGTTGCAAGGAATTGTGAGCATTTCTAGAGGGCTCCTACCTATCGTTAACCTGAACCCTTTAGAAACCCTAGTCGACTCCTAGGACCTAACCCAGGGTATAGTCAGGCTTACCCAAGTCATCCCAATCTTTACCGACCTGACCCAAGTCGAACCAACCCCAGCCGACCCAGCCCAAGCCGACCAGATCTGAACCGACCCCATTTTAGCAGAGAGGAAAAGGGTAAAGCTGTTGGAACCTATAAGAGTCCCACTCCCTAAAACACTTGCTTTAGGTGTCATAAACCTGGACATAGAGCTAGCCAGTGCACCGCCACAGCCCTAGTCATAGAGGAGCCAACTGAGAATAAGATAGAACCCATTGCTGATCCAGAGGGAGAAGTCTATGAGCCAGAAGACCAGTTACTGGAAGAATATGAGGGAGAGGAAGAGCAATTTGAATCTGAGGACCTTCTAGGGGTAGTTAGGTGCATCCTTACCCACAATGTAGTACAGGAAGATTGGCATAGGACAAACATCCTACAAACCTTTGTCAAACTAGGGGATAAGGTTTGCAAAATCATAGTTGATAGTGTGAGCTGTGTCAATGCTATCTCTTCTAGCATTATCAAAGCCCTAGGATTGTCCTCAGTTCCTCACCCCAACCCGTACAAGGTCTCTTGGATTGATTCAACCTCTATACCAATAAAATCTAGGTGCCAAGTTTTGATCAAATTGCAATCATATGAGGAAGAGATTTGGTGTGATGTCCTTCCCATGGGAGTCAGTAGCATTATCCTAGGTCAACCCTGGCTTTACGATCATGATGCCATTCTTTATGGTCGGACCAATACTTGTGCCTTTAGTCACCATGGGAAGAAATTGTAATCAAACCAATTCAGCCTAAGGACCAGGTTAAAAGAGAATCAAGTAGCCTTAAAGAAGAGAAGCCTGGAGTCACCCTGATCAAGTCTATGGAGTTAGAGAAAGAGGTTACTGAGGAAGAACCCTTTAATGAATTTTAGGGAGAAAAGGTTGAACATTCTAAGAATTTAAATGAGAAAACCCCTGAGCCCATTGAAGTCTTTGAGTATGAAAGGGTTGAACCCATTGAAAATCTAGGGAAAGAAATTCCTGAGCCCATTAAAGAATGAAAGAAAACATCTATGAGTCAAGTTTAGTAGAAGATGGGCCCAAGGTTGAAATCATTGAGGAATCAAAGGAAAATGATCCTGAACCCACTATAAAATTTGAAGAGGAAATGACCAAGTCAGGATCAAACAAAGTCAATGATAGTAAAGGTTCTCAAGTATCGCCCATAGAGAAGGTCCAAGAATAAGAAGAAGATAGTAGTTTAGAGGACTTTCTAGATAAACTTTTCAAAGACCTTCCTAATAACCTTCCACCTTCTAGGAGCACCCAGCCTACCCTAGAACTTGCACTTATAGATCCTCCTAGTACTAATCGTGAGGTTAGGATGAGTGCACCCATAAAACAATATCCAAATTTTAAGGTCATCGTGAATAACCAAGGTCTATTTCATGTTTACCATAAGCCACCCCGAGACTCCGATTCTTATTTCCTACCCTGCCCTGAGCCTTCTCACGTTTCTAGAGCCATGGGGTTGCATTTTGTTGAAATTGCTAGGCAGCATGACTCCTTAGAAACCATCCCTTTTGCCATTTACTTATGGTATACTTTATGGCATTTGTTAGGGATCCTTGATAATTTTTCTTGTACATACCAGACCAGGGTCAAACCTAGAGAGTCCATAATCTGTTAGGTTTAGACCCTAGGGGTCCATAAATTTTTTTTCTCTATAGGAATGCTTAGTTAAGTCTGCATTTTACATCATGTTAGGATTATGCATTAAATATAATTTTTTAAAAATAATTTGGCTGATTCCCAGAAACGAGGTAAAGAGTTTGATCAAAGAGATCTGTAATGATTAGGCTTAGGCCTGAACGGTTTCCACCAGGAACCGTTAAGAAACTTCATGCTCGTGGAGCCGACCCCTTTAGAGTGATAAAGAGAGTTGGCCCTAATGCCTACATTCTTGAGCTACCTCCGAATTATGGCATTAACTCGACTTTCAATATCTCAGACTTGGTCGAGTTCAGGGAACTAGCAAACATTCCTAGAGAGCCATTTGGGCCTGACCTTTCTTTTGAGAGTGAACCTGGACCTGAGTGTCCACATCCAATTATACCTGAGAGAGGAGAGCAGATCGAGCATGTCCTAGATGACCAAGCTATCACTACCTGGGGCAAAGGTTATCAACGTTTCTTAGTCCGATGGCAAGGTCGACCTAAGTCCGATGACTCGTGGATTACCCGGGAGGACTTGCAGCACCTCGATCCCGACCTTCTGGAGAAGTACCTAAACCAACTCAACTCTTACTCGACAGGGTCGAGTTCTTCCCATCCCGGGAGAATTGGTGTGGGCACCAGACCTCTGGTTAGGATTTTAATTTTCGGGTCTTGTACTAAGGCTTCAAGCCTCAACCTTGTAATTTTCCTTTTGCTTTGAATTGAGTCTGTACTTTGACCAATTAGATCAAATTGAGTCCTGTACTGAGTCCAGTCACAAATCGAGTCCAGTCTGAGTCTATTGGAAGTATGGGTCAATTGCAAGAGTTGGTCTTAAAATTTAGTCTCCTTGGAACCAAGTCTGGAAGGAATCCAAGTCAGCTCAAGGTCCACCTTTTCATCCTATGTGGCACCATGATAACTTGCCATGTGGGCAGCACACTTGTCATCCTTGGATGCCCAAAGAGGAGGATCACATCACTTGGCTCTAGCCCTTTTACCCTCCCCCTATCAAGCTCCTTTCCAAGTAAGGGTGGTCGGCCAAAGAGAAAGTCAATGGGAGTTGAAGTTGGGAATTCAAATCCCTTGCTTCAAGCCCTCCAATCAAGCCTTCTTTCCAAATTGCTTGAACCTCTTTGGAAGGGAGAGACAAGATCCATGGGTGCCTCCACCTCACACTCCCCATGTCATGCCTTGTACCAAGAAAAGGATACCAACGAAGGAAGGAGGAAGAACACATGCCTTGCTCCAAGCCCCTCTTCATGCCTTCTTCCAAAACCAAGAAGATTCTTTCCAAATTCAAGGCGCTAAGATCCCCCCTCCAAGCCATGCATCATGCCACGCCCAATCCAATCAGCTTTTGGTCGGCCAAGGAGAGAAGAAAGTCAATGGTTTTGGGTGCCCATTCAAGAATTTTGTAAATTTTTCATTTGAAATTCAAAGGGGTCCTAAGGTGCCTATTTAAAGGACCTAACCCCTCCTTTGTAAATTTTAATCTTGATGAATGAAAAAAAATTATCTTCTTGAGTCCAATCTCTTGTTAGTTGCCTTTGTTCACTAGGAATGTCGATCTCCGAGAGGGAGCACCTTCGCCTTCGGGCGTCGAGAGGTGTGAGGCCTCAAACTACCATCACTGCCGCAACTCCGTCATCCGACTCCGAATCCAGCAGAACTCCATCATCACTTCCACAACTCTCTTTCATTCTTCCACTGCTTTCCTTTTGATTGAAACTTAACCTTTTATTTTTTTGAATGCTCTCAGGTCCTCCATGTAACACAAGTACGCGATGGTTGCCTTTGCCATCAAGATCTTCGGACAGCCAGCCGGCACCTCCGTAGGGTTGACGGCTCGATCATCCAGGCCACATCCGCCAAGGTGAGCGATCTCTGCATCAGGTGCTTCAGATCATTGAGGTTTGCCCCCTGACTCCTAAGTAGATCTTGATCGGAGAGCTAAGTCCTACGGGGTTTCTCAATCCCGGGGTCCTCTCTTTATCATTGTTTAGGGACTACTTGCTTGCTTGTTATTTCTTATTGTTATAGAACCCTAGACCATCTCTTACTTGCTTTCGGGAATCCAAAGAAAACTACAAAAATCTAAATCCACAAAACCCTAAAAATCACTTGCATCATTCTTCATTCCGCATCTAGTTAGTCCCCCATCATTTTTGGTATCAGAGCATGGTCAGGACTTTAGCTCTTCCTAAGTACATGGATTAGGTGCTTCACCAGGCTATCCGGTCTTAGGAGAAAAGTAGGGTTTCAAGACCCTCTCCTCCGATTCCACGGGTATCTCCTAAGGCGTGTAGGAGTGCCATTGTGATAGGCCTTTGAAGGAGAATACAAGAAGAACAGATTTAAAAAATAACAAAAAAAATTTTGCATCTTTAGATTGCTTCTTTAATTTCTGCAATTTTTCCTTTCCGTACTTGGTCTGTTGTTTTAATTTTTACTATTTGTAGGAATCTCTAAATTTCATGATTTTATTTTGACAGATCACATATAATTCAAAGTATTCTTGATAATTTTTTTAAATTTTATTTCAGTTTGTAGAATTTCTACAAGCTGAAATATTACCTAAGAGCAAGTTCTGTTCAGAGAATTTTAGCAATTTGCATTTTCTTGTGTTTTCAATTATCATCTAGTTATCTTGCATTTAGAATAATGTCATTTCATCCCATCATCTTAACCCGTGTTTCATACATCAAAAACACAAAACATAATTTAGTGACATCTCATTAGATCATTTGCTTGCATTCATTTCATAAATCACTTAAGGGCGGCAATTTGACATAGGGTCAGGATTTCATTACCTGTCCCTAGCCCAAAATTACTAACCTGCATATCGAATCCAAGCTCTAACTAAAATTCAATAGACACTTAATTTGCTCTAGAGAGCTTAGGGACACAATGGTCGAGTCAAGACAAGTGTCTATTCTTGGCGTCAATCCATTCTGTGTGTGCTATTGTCTTGGTGTCTAGAATTGGTGATTCAGGGCTTGGGAGTTTGGTCCGCCTACCTGGCCAATCCCAGATGGTGTCTAAGGTTGGCACTTAGGGACCTCCTCTCCCCTACACCTACCGGCTAAGGACAAAGTTACTCTAGACT
Organism: Areca catechu; assembly: GCA_021397845.1. NCBI lineage: Eukaryota > Viridiplantae > Streptophyta > Magnoliopsida > Arecales > Arecaceae > Areca > Areca catechu. Next base: position 111,231,591 of record CM038051.1, on the reverse strand, counting down.
GGTTTGCCACCCTGACTTAGGCAACTGGTTAAGATTATAAGTCTAGTAGATCCTAGACGTTTGTGTGTTTAACCCATGTCTACTAGATCAGGAGTACCCTATCATCCTCACCATTCCCAAGCCGATGACTATCTATGGAGAACGAGAGAGAGTTCAACTTAAGGATCTTATGGAGCAATTAACTAGGATGAACAGCAAACCTGATAGGCTTGAAGAGAGAGTTGAAACCTTTGATAGGAATAGTCTTAGGCCATCTATTGAGCATGAGTCTGGATCACCTTTCCCCCCTAGGGATTATCCTCACCATGAACCACCCATAGAGGCTGAACCTAGGAGACTGCCCCATGTCAACCCAGCCCAAGAGTTTGAACCTAGGAGACCCAATTCCGAGATCATAGACCAAGAAGAAAGGGCCCTTAGGAACATCAAGTTAGAAGCCCCTACCTTTGATGGTAGCCTAGATCCTAAAGTGTATGTAGATTGGGAGGAGGATATGGAGCAGTATTTTGAGTGGTATACCATAACTGAGAGGATGAAGTTTAAGTTTGCCAAGACTAGGTTGGTTCACCAAGCTAGGTTATTCTGGAATAGTGTTGAGAGACTGGTAGCACGAGAGATGAAGAACCTATAGCAACTTGGAGAGGTATGAAAGCCAAACTTAGGGAGAAGTATCAACCCCTTTCCTACGCCCAAAGTTTATTGGACCACTGGCAGAACCTGAGTCAAGGGAACAATAGTGTAGTTGACTACATCCCGAAGTTTGATGAGTATGTCATGCGATGTCATGTCAATGAGTCTGCTTCTGTGGCCCTGTCTAGGTTTAGGCTGGCCTACACCCAGACATCTAGAGAGAGCTTTATTTTAGAGAGGTCACTAATTTAGAGTATGCTTACCAAGTTGAAAGGAATTGTGAGCATTTCTAGAGGGCTCCTACCTATTGTAAACCTGAACCCTTTAGAAACCCTAGTCGACTCGTAGGACCTAACCCAGGGTATAGTCAGGCTTACCCAAGTTGTCCCAATCTTTACCGACCTGACCCAAGTCGAACCAACCCTAGCCGACCCAGCCCAAGCCGACCAGATCTGAACCGACCCCATTTTAGCAGAGAGGAAAAGGGTAAAGCTGTTGGAACCCATAAGAGTCCCACTCCCCAAAACACTTGCTTTAGGTGTCATAAACCTGGACATAGAGCTAGCCAGTGCACCGCCACAGCCCTAGTCATAGAGGAGCAAACTAAGAATGAAAGAACCCATTGCTGATCCAGAGGGTTTGAGCTAACTTGGATGACGTGATCTTTTGAATCACGTGTTGCCACACCGGGAAGTTCTAGGGGGCTAGGTCCTTTGCGAGCTAGGTATATATATATATATATATATATAAGTTGGGACGGTTATGAGTGAGAAAAAGAGAGAGAAGGTCATTTTGTAATAGTTTAAGAAAACAACGGAATCAAGAACTCCCTCTGTGGTAGGGGCACCAGGTTCAAAAAGAAGCTTCAACTAATACAAAGTTCTTTATTAATTGAGACTAGGAACTCAAGTCTCGTATGAGTCCTGTATGTTTATTGAGTCATGTTTTATTTTCTTTTGGGATTTTAAAGTTCAATTAGAGTCAATTAGGCTTTATACTGAGTCAAGTTCAAGAGCTACTTAAAATTGGGCCAGACCATCTTTACTTGGAGCGCCACATCATCATGGACCACCTATGCCAACTCATCACCAAAGAATGCCACATCACCTTTTTGCCAAGTCATCTCCAAGGGGTGCCATGGAGAAGGATGCGCCATGTCACCATGCCATTTCACCTTGCCACATCATTGGATTTGGAAACCACCTCGCCATGCCAACTCACTTTACCAAGTCATCACCAAGTGGTGCCACATCAAAACAACTTCAAAGTGGGGACCTCACCATGCCAACTCACCTTGCCAAGTAATCACCAAGAGGCGCCAACTTCAAGTGGGGACCAAGGATTCAAATCCTCCACATTCCATGTAACCCTCCACCAAATCCTCCACATTCCATGTAACCCTCCACCAAATCCTCCACATTTCATGTAACCCCCCTAATATTTCTCCATGATATGGGGAATTTCAAATTGATTGAAAGGCCAATAAAAGCCTCTTGTACGCCCATGGTAAAGGGAGATTTTGGATGATGAAACAAGAAGGAGTAGTTTTTCTATGAAGCAAGTGTTTTGTAGTGTGGTTGTGTTTCAATCTAGGCGTGTGATCTTCTACCTCCAAGCCAACGACTTCTCCAAGGATCCCATCTTCCCTCAACGACCACTTGTTTTCTTAATTCCTTCCTCCTACTTTGATTTGATATTCCTTCAAATCAGCTTAGTCCTAATTCCTTCATTGCGCAGGATTCCTTCTACGATCCGGAATTCAAGAAGGGGGTCATTGCCATCATATCAAGTATGGTGAGAACTTGTTTCGATGGAAGAGTCATCTTTTCATCCAGGGCTTGTTTATTTGATTGCTTCAACGAATCTACACCAACAAGGAGTGCTCATCATGGTAACAATTCCCTTCTAATATTCTTGAGTCTGGGTTATTGAAGACAGTTTTTCTAGGTTTAGATTCCATAATCATTAGCCCTAATCTTCTCTAGGATTTAAATAACTACATCACGGCGTAAGTTCCAAATTTTCGTGCTCCTTCCATAGCTTTACCTTAATACTTTTGATCTGAAATTTAGTACCTATTAATAGGCTTCATTGCTCTCATTTCTCAATTCATCATTTAGATTGCATTCTCATCATCGTGCCGCATCACTCTGTTCTTCCAGATCTCATTTTTTCTTCTTTCCTTCTCCTTCACTTCTCGATCAAGCCAAGGGATCGATTGATCTTTGTTTAACTTGTATCCTATCATGATCATCTTTGGATTGCTGGTAGAGGGTCATTCGCACAACTGGATTACTTCACTGGGTGTGGGTTCGCTGGATTGTTCGTCATCAATTGTTTGTCGGATGAGGTTCCACCATCAATTTGGTATCAGTGCAAGGTTGCTTGAATGAAGAAAGATCTCTACATTCAAGAAGTGCTATAAGGTAAGATCTAGTACATATTGATTCTACTTGATTGTGGTAATGGCATCAAGCAATTTCAAGATGGATTTCGAGAAGTATGATGGCAAGGAAAATTTTACTCTATGGCAACAAAAAGTAAAAGACTTGCTGGTTTAACAAAGAATCTACAAGGTCTTGGTGAGACAAAGACCAGAAAAGATCAGCGTTGAGGATTGGAAAGAGCTAGAAGAGATCATTTTCAGCACCATCAGGATGTGTTTGGTAGATCAAGTTTTGCTGGAGGTATGTACCGAGACTACAGTAAAGGATCTTTGGCTGAGATTGGAGAACACATACATGGACAAGAACATGACAAACAAGTTATGGTTAAAGAAGTAGCTGTATAGTCTGAGAATGCCCAAAGGAGGAGACCTCGTTGCTCACATTCAGAGGTTCAACCAGGTATGTCCAGAGGTTATGAATCTAGATGTAAAATTGATGAGGAGGATCGAGCATTGTTACTATTGTGTTTGCTCCTGGGATCATATGATGGTCTTATAACAACCTTGGTGTATGGAAGGAAATCCTGATCTATGAAGAGGTTGTTGAAGTGCTCAGATCAAATGAACAAAAGGAGAAGATCTACAAAGAAAATCCTAACTCAGAGATTTTTGCTGTGAATGAAAGATAAGGAAGATCAAAGAAAAGGGTTAGGGGAAAATCAAGAGGCATATCACAGTCTCAAGGCAGTAAGAAGGGCTGAAGTGCTTCAAATGTCATCAGCACGGTCACTTCAAAAGGAATTGCCCTCTTTCGAAGACCGAGAAAGGGAAGACCAATACTAATGGTGCAAGTGTATCTGAAGGTAGTAGAGAAGATGTACTGATAGCTTTAGATGGATCGGTTGATTGGGATAATACTTGGACATTGGATTCAGCATGCTCTTATTTCTATACCTCACATCGGGAGTGGTTTGATACCTATGATAAATCAGATGGAGGTAGTGTAAACCTTGGTAATGATCACCCTTGTTCTGTGGTTGGAGTTGGCACCATTAGTGTGAGAATGTATGATGGAGAGATAAGGACTCTATCAAATGTCAAGCATGTATCAGAATTAAAGAAGGATTTGATTTCTTTGGGCTACTTGGAAGAGCAGGGTTATGCCTTCAGTTGCCGATCTAGCAGTGGATGTTTGAGGATAACCAAGGAAGCTTTGGTGGTGATGAGAGGAAGAAGACTGAACAATAATCTATACAAGATGGAAGGCTCAGTGGTGAATGATAGTATGGAGATGCTTGCAGCAGCACAGGATGAGAAGCTCTCATACCAGTTATGGCACTATCGGATGGGTCACTTGAGTGATCGAGGGCTCACGAAATTAAGCAGAAAAGGAAACCTTCCAACACTGAAGAAGGATTGAAATGACCTGTGTGAGCCTTGCATTTATGGCAAACATCATAGGATAAAGTTTGCCAATGGTACCAAGCAGAGTGAGGATGTTTTAAAACTAATTCACTTGGATGTATGGGGATCGGCACCTGTTTATCCAGGGGTGGAGCAAGGTGTTTTGTTACCTTTATTGATGACTTCTAGAAAATTTTGGATGTATCTGATGATAAAAAAATTAGAGGTATTTGCCCGGTTCAAAGCTTGGAGGACTGAGATAGAGAAGGAGACGGGAAAACATGTGAAGTGCCTTCGGTCAGATAATGGTGGGGAGTACTCTAGTGAAGAGTTTAGGAATTACTGTGAGGAAAATGGGATTAAATGCCATTACATAGTAAGGATGAACCCATAGTAGAATGGTGTTGCAGAAAGGATGAATCGTACCCTATTGGAGAAGGCTAGGAGCATGAGACCGTAGTCATCACTGCCAAAAACTTTTTGGGGTGATGCTATTACTCTATCATGTTTCCTTGTAAATAGGTCCCCTCATTTTAAGCTATATGGAAGATTTCTAGAGGAAGCTTGGAGTGGGAAGAAGGTGGAGCTTGGTTTCCTGAAGAGGTTTGGTTGCTCGGCCTATGCACATGTGGAGGCAACTGAACGAAGTAAGTTGAACCCTAAGTCAAGGAAGATGATTCATTGGGTATCCACGGGGAGTCAAGGGTTACCTATTGTGGGATCCGCAGTCTCAAAAGATAGTGATCAGTAGGGATGTCATATTTTGATGAAAGGAGCATCTTGGAGAGATCAGGGAGTACGGATGGAATTGCAGCTTCAAAGATGAACAGCAGTGATTGTTCTTCATAGGTGGAGGATAGGCCATCTATATCAACTGGCGAGGGTGTTTCAGTTGAGGTGGAGTTGGGCGAAAAAGGTCCTCTTGTGATGAAGGATCAGAAAGAAAAATTAATTATTCAAAGTAAAGTGTGGGAACAGCCATAAATAGAAGACTTGCAGGATAGTGCAAGGGGAGTGGCATTGCATAAACCTCAGCACACAATCCGAAAGCCAATGAGATATGGCATGGATGAGAATATATCTTATGCTCTCATATCTATGAATGGAGATCCGGAAACATTCAAGAAGGCCATGGAGAGCTCAAATAAAGAATCATGTGGTGGGGACATCAGGATCAGACATAGATCACTAGATCTCATATGGTTTACTGATTAGGGTTTTTAGAATCTTAGTTTTGTGTCACAATTTTGCAAGCAAGTAAGATTGAGTCCTGTAATATGTCGAGACTAGTTGATTATGTCTCAACCTAGTCTAGTATTGAGTCCTGTATTTTAGTATGAGTACAGTATTAGTCCAGTTCATGTAGGAGAGAGGAGGATATTCTATTTTGGAGTTCCACTAGGCTTCATCCAAGAGTCAGAGGTCACTATATCAGCTTATTGGATTTTGTGTGACACCCCAGGATCCAAGATGCCTTTCGGATACCTAGATTTTCTCCAGATGCCAGAGCATATTCACAGAACAGGGCCTCACTTAATTCCAAAGATCCATCTATGCCTTAGCCCAAGGAAATCAAGCCCATGCACCAAGTCCAAGTTATTAAGAACCAAGATTCCAGCCTGATACCCTGGAATATGCCAGCCCATGCACCCAGCCCTTGAAAGCCCACCTAGGCCCTTCAAGTGTTTGTCCAAGCCTATGAAGGAGGCATCCTTGCTGCTTCCCAAAGTTCAAGACCAAATTCAAGGAGTTTGAAGACGTTTGACCGGTCCAAGCTAGGAAGAAGAGTCTAAGTAGAAGGAGGAAATCAAGTTTTTATTTTATTCAACTTGTATACTCCTAGTTCTAGGTTTATTTGTAATTGTTCTCCCACTTAAATATGTAAACCTATCCTAACTAGAAGAGGTGATGCAGAATGAAAGCTTTGATACCAAAATGATGTAGAACGAAAGCTCTGATACCAAAAATTGATGCAGAACAAAAGAGATGATGCGATGCGGAAGTAAATTAAGACTAATTTTTTTTTTTTATATTTTCAGAAGTCGACTTTGACTCAAAGGAAAGTTAAACTAAATTGAAAGAAAATAATAATTGAAAGCACAATTCAAAGAAACTAGATTATCAGAGTAGTTCAGAATTAAAGGATCGCTGGGGGTTGAGAAACTCCCAGACCTAGGGTTTCGCTCTGAACTTTCAACAGGACAGAAATAAAGAGAAGGGAAGGGTTATGTACCAGGCAGTGATCTTCACAGAGTTTGGTGGAAGGACACTCTCAAGCAGATTGTTGGATCCTCGGATTCAGATATCTTCGCAATGGATCCTCCAATACTGGCCCTTGGCAGAGTTGGCTTCTCCTGAACTCAGGATCTGGGAAAGAAGAAGAACAAGTTAAGGAACCAGATATTCAAAGAAGGATTTACCAGATAAGAAGATTTGAAAAGTTGATGTTGTTGAAATCCTGATTCTCTTGGATGTTGATCTGACTTCCTCTAGGATTTGCTCTGTATTCGAAGTAGCCGATCTGGACCTGGATGCTGGTGGTCGGCCTCTACTTGGAAGAGAGGGGCCGTGAGATGATGAGGTAGATTAGGGTTCGGATGATTGGTGGAATGAAGAAGATGATGGGTGGCTAGGGTTTGGAGTTGAAGTGGCTAACCTAGGGTTTGGTAGGGTTTTGGGGTTGGAGATCTCACACCTCCTCAAGGTTCCTAGAGAACCCAGATTTACTCCCTCACAGAGCTCAACACCTGAACACAAGTGCGGAAGAGAGAAACACAAAGTTGCTCACAAAGAAATTGATTTCATTCATCATTAAATTCAAGAGTTACATAGAGTTGAATATATATACATAACAAAGAAATAAAATTTTATACATTTTCCATTTGGGACTAATAGGACTATCCCACACTTTAGGCATCAAATTCTCTTCCCAAGACTCCTTCCATGAGTGGGCAGCCCAAAAACTCCAAAAAAACTTGAAAATCAGCTCCAAATGGCAGGTTATGGAGGTGTCTCCTAGTATCTCTCCATGAATCAAGGATTTTCCCTTCATGGTTTGGCTTATTTGGACACCTCATAGTCTTGCTCTACAAGTTTAGGCTTCTTTTTCATGGCTTTGGCACTATTGGAAACTTTTGGGAACCTCCTTGAATTCCTCCCCAAGACATGCTCTCTTCCCTTTTATAACTTGGATTTTTATGGAACATTGTGGGGCACCTCCTTGATCCTCTCTTCAAGAAAAATTCTTGCCATCCTGGCTTGGGTTATCTGAAAAGAAATTGGCTCCTCCTTGGATTGAGGTATCTTGATAGATTTCTCTCCCAAGTGGTGCAAGAAAAAAAAGAACTTACTTCTTGTGGTGTAGGGACCAAAGACACTGGATGGAGATGTGGTGCCTCCTGGACTCTGGCGTGTGGCTGTGAGTGTGGCACCTACTTGCTTGGGCCTGAAAAAAAAAATGTGGCACCCTGGACCTTGACTTGATTAAAAAAAAGTGGCACCAACCTGAAGAAGACCTAGACCACTACTAGGACTTGTACTGAGTCAACATGACTCAACAAAATTTAAATTATAGGAAAATACAGACTCAAGAATAAAATTGAGTTGACCAAGTCAACCCTTATTACAAAACCAGAAAACCCTAATTCTTCGGGCAAGGTCAATTAGAGATCTAGATGGAGCCCTGAAGTCTTCTTCTGAGTCTGGTGCCCACACCAATTCTCCCGGGGTGGGAGGAACTCGACCTTGTCGAGTATGGATCAAGCTGGCTCTGGTATCTCTCCAAGAGGTCTCGGTCCAATTCTTGTAATTCTTCTCGGGAGATCCAAGAGTCATCAGAATCTGGCCTTCCTTGCCAGCGGACCAGGTATCTTTGGTATCCTCGATTACGAGTAGAGATAACCTGATCATCCAGGATCTTTTCAATCTGCTCTTTCCTCACAGGCCAGTTTGTTGGTGGATACACAGGGTCGGGATCACTCTCAATAACAGGATTAGGTTTCAAAGGCTTACTAGGAATCACAGCTAGCTCCCTATACTCTACTAAGTCTGTAATGTTGAAAGTAGAGCTATTGCCTAGTTTTGGAGGCAACTCGAGCACATAGGCATTGGATCCTACTCTCTTCACTACTCTAAATGGTCCAGCTCCTTTAGCATGTAACTTTCTAACGGTTCCAAGAAAAAACCGCTCAGGTCTTAACCTAATCATTACATAGTCTCTCTCAACAAAAGTTTTGACTCGTCTTTGAGAATCAGCCAACTTCTTATAAGTTTCATTACTTAATGTTATTTTGGCAAGAATTTCTTTATGCAAGTCCTTTACATGCTATGCAAGTGCATCAAGAGAATTGTGTGTGTGGGCTAATAGTGAAATCAGATCAAGTGGTGTGTGAGGCTTGTATCCATGAACAATTTCAAAGGGACTCTAGCTTATAGACCTATTGATCGAAACATTGAATGCAATTTCAACCCTGGATAAAATAAAATCCTAATTCCTGGTGCTCTCAATCAAACCAAAATCTGAGCCAAAGCCTAGTAAAGGGTCAAGAAAAACTAAACTAGACTGACGACGCATTCCTAAAGAATGGACTTTATTCCAAAGGAACCCTAGGTCTAAACTTAACAAACTAAGACTCTCTAGGTTTGACCTTGGGTCGGAGGATGGCATGCAGAGCATGAAAACTTATCATGGGTGCCTAGTAGGTGCCATAAGGTCTTCCAGAAGTAGGTGGCAAACCTAATAGGTTCTGACACGTGGTTAATTCTAAAGACTTCGACAAAGTATATTGGATGGTGTAAGAAGCATTGGAAGTCCTAGAGAAAGGGAGGAAATATGAGGTGGAGTCTCGAATTACCTGCTGACTAAAGGTGGTGACCTGAAGGTTTGAATGGTGATCTATGAGTATCAACTGGTCATCCTTACGAAAGGAAAAGTTTGCTACTCCCAGGAATGGATCAAGAGATGGTTAGGGAAGTAGCCTAGGACATGTGATTGCAACAGTTAAGGTTTGTTCTCTAAGCAAATAATGATCCACTTTCTCAAGAAATGGATTAGAGAATGATTCATGGAAGGGCCTATGGATGACGACCTCAAGACTTGAAATTTGACCTATGGGTGCGGAAAGGTATACTCTATAGAAGGGTAGGTCAGTCATGCGAAGGAAGGGGTCTCGGGCCATAAGGAGGACTTCTACAGGACTGGGTGAATCAATCCGCTCAAGACAAGGATGTTCAATTGAGATTACGGGAGAGACCTTAGTGGCTGGGCATGGGACAAGGTCCAATTATAAGAGGCTTGATTCAGTCATCCTAAGGAGAGGATCTACCATAGGGTGGGCAAACTTAAACAGTTCAGTGCAAAGATCTTTAATTGGTACTTGGAGAATGACTGTCATTAGAGGGTACGAACTGATAGCTCGGGCTAACACTATGAGTTCTTCCTGGGGGTATTTGACTAAAGGAACCTGATTCTCACAAATCTCTTGAATTTCTGAACTAGGTCCTACCACTTGGTTGCTCTCCATGGTCTCCTCAGGTAAGGAACCAATAGTATCGATGTCACATTCTTCAAGTTCTTCCCCCTCATATTCATCAGCTAGACTCAAGCCAGCATCATATACTTCCTCGATGCCATCTTCAATGGGTTTCGGGTCAGTGGTAATCGGGTCAACTGATTCTGGGCTTGTCATACCTAACCTTTCTTCCTCATTGGTAGGCTTGGGTTCTCCCTCATTAATGTCACCCTTAGGATTCTTACCACTTAGCTGTGCACAAGCCAGTCCTATGCATGGGCACTAACAAGATTTATGGCCTCTTTCTCCACAAAACCAACATTCTTGCGATATAGGAACCTGGGTCACACTGGGTTTCAAGCTAGTAGAGACCTTACTTGGGCATGGGTGTGGATCTAAATGGTTTGATCTAGAAGACTTGGGTTGTTGAGTGACTGGTCTAGAATATTGTAAGGACCTCTCATAGACACAATCCACAATATAGATATCATGGTTAGGCTTCCTAGGGTTATGCTCGGGATCATGGTATAAGGTCCTCCTAGGCTCCTGGTGTGGGTGAGGTTGAGGCACATTAAAATCCAGGTCAGGAGTCCAATTCTGATGTCTAGGTTCCCCAAGTACTTGGACTCGATCCCTCAGCTGGGTAAGATCCTCATGGACTTGTTCCTTAAACTGGGTAATAGTAACAGTCATATCTTGGCTCAATTTGTTCATACTTTCGGTAAGAGTTCTAACCATGGCCTCTAAATCAGGTTGGATTTGACCAGGTTGGGAGGGTACTCTGTTCCGGGTGGACATGATGATGCAATCAAGCACACAGAATATGACTAGACTAAAGCGACTACTGGCTCACTAGACTTAGAGTCCAAACTAGATGCCCAATCAGAGTGGCAAGCTAGCCTGTAGTAACTCGGGACTCAGCCAGGCATGTGTAAGGGGAGTGTTAGGTCCCTAATTGCCAATCCTAGACACCAATCAGTGATTGGTCAGGTAGGCAGACCAGCATACAAGCCCTTCGGGACGTGGTCCCTAAATCACCGTTCTAGACACTGAGTACAAAGCACACATAGAGTAACCAGACAAACTGACTAAACCTAGGCTGGACCTGACCAGTTGGTGTTCCTAGCCCACTAGGGCAAATTAAGTCTAATAAATTTTAAAATTAGGCTTAGGATCGAATGAATGGGTGGTGGTTTTGGGCTAAGGAGAGGTTATCAACTCCTCCCCTTATCTTAGATGCTCAATTGCCCTTAGATGAATTAGAAGATGATCACTCAAAAAAAAAAAAAAAAAAAATGATTACAGAAAACACAGAAATAGAATTGCTATATTTAACTCTCAGAAATTTCACAGAAATCAATAAATAACAGTAAAATTATGTAAAATAGTTTCAATTATACTGGTTCCAGAAAAATAAAATCACATAATTTAGAGTTACTTACAATGAGAAACAATCCTGCAACAGGGTAGTTACAGACTGAAAATAGAATGCTTCCCCGTTTACAATTCCTGCAACGAAGTTGTAACCGAGCGGATCCCCTACACGCCCTAGGAACACCCATGGAATGGGAAGAGGAGGCTTGCACCTCGCTTCGTTCCTAGGACGGACATCCTGGGGAGTCTACTTCGAGCAGACAAAGTAAAAAGAGAGGACACTCAAAACATGCAAGCAAGTCAGAAAACCCTAGACAGGGCTCTGATACCAAAAATTGATGCAGAACAAAAGCTCTGATACCAATAATGATGCAGAATGAAAGCTTGATACCAAAATGAGTAGAATGGAAGCTCTGATACAAAAATTGATGCAGAACAAAAGAGATGATGCGATGCGGAAGTAAATTAAGACTAATTTTTTTTTTTTTTATATTTCAGAAGTTGGCTTTGACTCAAAGGAAAGTTAAACTAATTGAAAGAAGATATAATAATTGAAAGCACAATTTAAAGAAACTAGATTATCAGAGTAGTTCAGAAGTAAAGGATCGCTGGGGGTTGAGAAACTCCCAGACCTAGGGTTTCGCTCTGAACTTTCAACAGGACAGAAATAAAGAGAAGGGAAGGGTTATGTACCAGGCAATGATCTTCACAGAGTTTGGTGGAAGGACTCTCTCGAGCAGATTGTTGGATCCTCAGATTCATATATCTTCGTAATGGATCCTCCAATACTGGCCCTTTGGCAGAGTTGGCTTCTCCTGAACTCAGGATCTAGGAAGAAGAAGAACAAGTTAAGGAACCAGATACTCAAAGAAAGGATTTACCAGATAAGAAGAACTTGAAAAGTTGATGTTGCTGAAATCCTGATTCTCCTGGATGCTGATCTGACTTCCTCTGGGATTTGCTCTGTATTCGAAGTAGCCGATCTGGACCTGGATGCTGGTGGTCGGCCTCTACTTGGAAGAGAGGGGCCGTGAGATGATGAGGTAGATTAGGGTTCGGATGATTGGTGGAATGAAGAAGATGATGGGCGGCTAGGGTTTGGAATTGAAGTGGCTAACCTAGAGTTTTGGTAGGGTTTTGGGGTTGGAGATCTCATACCTCCTCAAGGTTCCTAGGGAACTCGGATTTACTCCCTCACGGAGCTCAACACCTGAACACAAGTGCGGAAGAGAGAAACACAAAGTTGCTTACAAAGAAATTGATTTATTCATCATTAAATTCAAGAGTTACATAGAGTTGAATATATAGACATAACAAAGAAATAAATTTTATACATTTTTCATGTGGGACTAATAGGACTAACCCACACTTTAGGCATCAAATTCTCTTCCCAAGACTCCTTCCATGAGTGGGCAGCCCAAAAACTCCAAGAAAACTTGAAAATTAGCTCCAAATGGCAGGTTATGGAGGTGTCTCCTAGTATCTCTCCATAAATCAAGGATTTTCCCTTCATGGTTTGGCTCATTTGGACACCTCCTAGTCTTGTTCTACAAGTTTAGGCTTCTTCCTTTCATGGCTTTGGCACTTTTGGAAACTTTTGGGAACCTCGAATTCCTCCCCAAGACATGCTCTCTTCCCTTTTATAACTTGGATTTTTATGGAACATTGTGGGGCACCTCCTTGATCCTCTCTTCAAGAAAAATTCTTGCCATCCTGGCTTGGATTTATCTGGAAAGAAATTGGCTCCTCCTTGGATTGAGGTATCTGATGGATTTCTCTCCCAAGTGGTGCAAGAAAAAAAAGAACTTACTTCTTGTGGTGTAGGGACTAAAGACACTGGATGGAGATGTGGCGCCTCCTGGACTCTGGCATGTGGCGGGAGTGTGGCGCCACTTGCTTGGACCTGGGAGAAAAAATGTGGCACCCTGGACCTTGACTTGATTGAAAAAAAAGTGGCACCAACCTGAAGAAGACCTAGACCACTTCTAGGACTTGTACTGAGTCAATATGACTCAACAAAATTTAAATTGCAGGGAAATATAGACTCAAGACTAAAATGAGTTGACCAAGTCAACCCTTATTACAAAACCAGAAAACCCTAATTCTTCGGGCAAAGTCAAACAGAGATCCAGATAGAGCCCTGAAGTCTTCTTCTGAGTCTGGTGCCCGCCACCAAGAGGGCTGAAGTCCTAATAAGGAGAGGGCATGAGAACTCTATAAATACTCCACCCCTCCTCTTTTGTTTCAATCAACTCTTATGAAAATATATTCTGCTGAATTATTTTAAGACTGGTGTCTTGTGTTATGTTTTGTTTCTTTGGTTTGTGTTCTTGTGTTGGCCAACCACTATCCTTTCAATTCCTCCATGCCCAAGCCTCCAACCTCGCCTCTTGACTTCAGCCTTGGCATTGGGAAGGAGCCTTGAAGCCGTCCCTGAAAGTAGGAACCTCCCTTCTCTAGGCCGCCTGCCCTTCTTGCCCTAATCCCTTTCCTTCTTGTTTCATCTTATTATTTTTTCTTGGTTTCTTTATTTTGTGCCTAACCTTGATGCTTACAGGGTCCTCGAGGTGTTTCCCCTCCTTAGAGGAGGCTTTCTTTGCCTTCAGACAGGGTTCAGATTGCCTTCAAATTCGGGAACCAAAGGCTTGTTCTTCCAGGTGCCATGTTGAGTGTTGAGGGATCTCTTCTTCAAAGGAATTGCAATCGCTACCTGGTAAAATCCTTCCCCCTCCTAAGTTCTGATATGGTGACAGGTATGCTATCCTAAGCTAGGGATTTCTTAATTCTCGGGATCCTATTTTTTATTTTGCATGAGTCTTATTGCGGGTATGTTGAGTCCTTGTGATACATGTCTTCTTGCAATTGTTTACTTGATTTTGAATATTTAGCCACTAAATTAAAATCCAAAATAATTATAAAAAAATTATTTTTTTATTTTCCCTTCATCTACATCAGTCCTAGGATCATCCCGCATCATCATGGAAACAAGGCATGATAGAAGAGATGGAATCTCTCAGGAGGAGCAAGACATGGCAATTGGTGGATCTGCCGAAAGATGCTCATGCAATTGTCTCCAGATGGGTGTTCACAAAGAAAATAGTACCTTCAAATCAAGGTGGAGTGAGATACAAAGTAAGGCTGGTAGCAAAAGAATACTCACAAAGGAAAGGAATTGACTACACTGAGGTATTTTCTCCTATGGTATGCCATACTTCAATTCGGGTGTTGTTGTCATTGGTGGCAAAAACATGGTATGGAATTGGAGTAGATGGATGTGAAGATAGCCTTTTCTACATGGAAGTTGATGAGAAGATCTATATGAAGCAACCTGATGGCTTCATAGAAGTGGACAGGAGGATAAGGTATGTTTACTCCAGAGGTCATTGTATGGTCTAAAATAATCACCTTGCTAGTGGTATCAGAGATTTGATGCTTTTATTTTAAGCCTGGGGTTTCTCAGGTGTGAACATGACTGCTGTGTATATGTCAAAGACATGGATAATGATAATGCTTTGTATCTACTTTATATATGGGAGATATATTGATATCCAGCAAAGTATGAGTGATGTAAATTAGCTGAAGAAAGTGTTATCTGAAGAATTTGAGATGAAGGATTTGGGTCCAGCTTAGAAAATCCTTGGAATGGAGATTTGTAGAGATAGATGCAAGGGTATTCCATTTATCATAAGGAGGTTATATCAAGAAGATTCTTGAGAGGTTTGGGATGGAGAAGGCCAAACCAGTGGAGACACCATTACTAGGGCACATATTTCTCCCTAAGATTCAAAGCCCCCAGATAGATGAGGAGAGAAAGTACATGGAGAGAGTTCCATATGCAAATGCTGTAGGCAGTATATGTATGCTATGTATGTTGCAGGCCAGACATAGCATATGCTGTAAGCCAGGTGATAAGGTACATGGCAAATCCTCGGAAGAAACACTGGAAAGCATTGAAGTGGATTTTGAGGTATCTACAGGGAACTCAAAAAAGCATGGACTAGTATTTGGTGGGCAGCCAAAAGGACAAGGAAGGAACTCCAAAAAGTTATATGGAGGTTCGGGTCCTTTGGAAGGGTATGTAGATGCAAGTTATGCAGGTGATCTTGATATAAGAAGGTCTACTACAGGTTATATCTTCTACTTACATGGTGGATCAGTTTCTTGGAGATCTATCCTTCAACCTATCACTGCTCTATCTATAATAGAGGCTGAGTATATAGGTATTACAGAGGCTACAAAGGAAGCACTATGGCTGAAGAGGCTAGGTGTTGAGATGGGGGTGGAACAGTGTATAGTGGTCCTGCACAGTGATAGCCAGAGTGCCATACATTTGACTCAGAACCCAGTCTATCATGCATGTACAAAGCATATAGATGTGAGGTACCATAGGATCAGAGAGCTGGTAGAGGAAGAAGAAGTGGCATTGGTGAAGGTCCATACAAAGGAGAACTAGGCTGATGCACTTACAATGGCTCAACCAGGAGAAAGCTTTCATTCATGTATGTGGTTGATGGGTTTGAGGTGTCTGGTGTAATAAACTATAATCTTGGAGCACCAAGATGGAGATTGTTGAGTCTCAGGTGGTGCATCCAAGATTCCAGGGGGATGGGCCAAGGTTCAGGTTGGTCCAGTTTATCATGGTCACACATGATGTATCTACGGCTAGGAGTGAGTTCGGGATGAGTCCTAGATGTTAGATTGAGTTTTGGTCAGTTTGGACATTAGAGTAGGCTCGATTCTAGTCAGAGTTGACTTTAACGGTTGGCATGGAATGGATGCAAGGAAAAGTTTTGCTGAGAGTCAGCTTGGACTGCTGGGAGTTAGCTAGGTATTGCTGAGAGTCAGCTTGGATCACTGAGAGTCGGCTCGGCTCTGCAGAATAGGTAAACTGCGGTCTGGACGAGTCGGCTCTAGGTCTGAGAGTCAACTCGTCTAGAGTGCTTCCTACAGCATGGAGTCGACTCAAAGGGTTCGAGCCGACTCAGATGATGCGATCTTTTGAATCACGTGTTGCCACGCCGGAAAGTTCGGGGGGGCTAGGTCCTTTGCGATCTAGGTATATATATATGTAACTTAGGATAGTTATGAGTGAGAAAAAAAGAGAGAAGGTCATTTTGTAACAGTCCAAGAAAACAACCGGAATCAAAAACTCCCTCCATTCTTCCAGATCTCATTTTTTCTTCTTTCCTTCTCCTTCACTTCTCGATCAATCCAAGGGATCTATTGATTTTTGTTCGACCTGTATTCTACTGTGATCATCTTTGGATCATTGGTAGGGATCATTCGCACACCTGGATTGCTTCCGCTGGGCATGGGTTCGTCGGATTGTTTGTCAATTGTTCATCGGATGAGGTTCCACCATTAAGACCATCACATGAGTGATGGCTGAGACAGGGGCGATGATCAACACCACCATGGAGGCCTTCAAGTCTGGTGGGTTCTCGGCTCAAGGCCGTGAATTGTTGTAGGGCTTTTTCTTTCCCCTTTTTTTGTATCTGGAACATTTTGTTGAGCTCCCCGGCCTGTCGAAGGGCTCTTTCCTTATAAAATTCCCTTAGATAATGAATTGAAGCACTTTGCTAACTCGACTCTCCTTTCTTCATTTTTCCTCTTCTTCTTTTTTTTGATGCCCATCATTTGGCCTGATGTTCGGGCAGTGGGGCAGTAGAATTGTTCGTTCCAAGGGGATGGCACTACCAAGCATTCTACCAGGCTTTGTCTATCGCTAAGTCAATGGGGCAGGCCCAGACACTGTGGAGTAGATCGACATTGTGAGGTATCCCATTGGACTTTGCCTAGCTCGAGGGTTGGATGAATGTGTATGGGTGTTATGGAGCAGGCCGTCCGAGAGGATGATGCTATAAAGCATCCCGTCAAACTTTATCAGACCTTGGTTTGATGAATGGATCTAGGTAACGTGGAGTAGGCCATCCGGGAGGATAGTGCTATAGAGCATCTATTGCCCAGGTGGCTTTCCCAAGAGTGGGATGAATTGGGAATTTAAAAAACTTAATCAAATATGTGCTCTTTTAAATCTTCTTTAGTATGGAGGTGCTATGATTCAAATAATTAAAGTAAAAGCAAGTAAAGAAGAAAAAGCACAATCACAAACACAGCAAGTTTATAGTTGTTATACCTAACTGTTATACCCAACCGGCTCACCACCGGACCGGATCGCCACTCTTGCTGACTGGACTGCTCTTACAGACATCCGGGCGACCCTCTTCTTTGAAGGTCTGACGGACGCTCTCCTTCGGAGGTCTGACAAATGCTCTCCTTCAGAGGTCTGATCGACCTGCTGAAGTAGAGGTTCGAATGACCCACTTATGCTGAGGTACGGCTAACCCGCTCTTGCTGAAGGCCCGATGGACACTCTCCTTTGGAGGTCCGACTGACCCACTAAAGTAGAAGTTTGAACATCCCACTTCTGCTGAGGTCCGGCTGACCTGCTCTTGCTGAAGATCCAAGGACATTCTCCGGTCGAGGTCCAACCGACCCACTCCAAGGATCTCGATGACTCCAGAAGCCTCTTCGAGCTGGTACAAGAATTCTGTTACAACAGAATTCTGACACATCAGCACCACTACTCCACAACTCCCACGATGTTGCCCTATCTTGGTGCCACATGGCCACTCTTCCGATTCTCCTAAGGGTAGATCAGTCTTTCCTGGCTTCACTCCTAACAGATTTTGGCACTGTTCCACGTCTATATAAGGTAAATCGAGGGACACAGGGCAGTAAGCACAAGTACTCTTTCCCTGCTCCATATGCTACCTCCATTCGATTCCTCCATTCTGTTGCCCTCAAGCTCTCGCTAACTTAAGCATCGGAGTGTCCCCCGCCGGAACACCACCGGCCCTTGGGGACTTTGTTGTAGGAACCGGGAGAGGAGCGCTCCAGCACAGCTGATAGAGCCTGGTCTGGGAGAAGTTGCAGCAATAGATTGGCGCTAGAGGAAGGGCTTGTTCTCCCATCTCTAAAAGGAGGAATCCATCTGCTAAGTCAAGCAATGGCAAAGGGAAGAGTCCAAAACACCTCCGCTAGGAGAGGTCATTCCCCATCCAGGTCTGAGGGACCTCTCAGGGAGAATGATGCCACCGAACCCACATTACTCTAGGGCTGTAGTAGTTCCAGACATCCTGAACCACATCAACACACTTACTGCCATGGTTCAGCACCTCTAGGATGTGGCTAACAATCAATAGTAGCCGTCTGCTGCATGTGGCACCAACCACCAACCTACCACTGAGGGAAGCCAGCGGCAATAATTTCCTCAGCCTCATTCTCATGTTATTCCGGAGCCTAAAAGGTCTCAAGGGGCCCGTGTTGACGGGAAGAGGGTGAGGTCCGCTTCACCCTCCTTCGCTGATTCCATCCCCAATGGCATTCGGCACCCTATTGAAGTCTCGAGAGACTACACCAGCAAGATCTTGCGCATAGGGGTGTGCATTGCTGAACTAGCCAATCGGCTAAAGGCCGATGGGGGGCAGGTGTATGACTCCCGCCTGCCTTTTTCTACTGAGATCATAGGGGAGCCGATCCCTCGTCACTTTAAGATCCCATAGGTAGACCCCTATGATGGTACCACCGACCTGCAGGACCACTTGGGCACCTACAAGGCCCACATGATGGTACAGGGCACCTCCGATGCCCTCCACTACATTGCCTTCCCTGCAACCCTCAAGAAGGCCACCTGGATGTGGTTCTCCACCATCTAGCCAGGTATGATCCACTCCTTTTCTCAGCTTAAAAAACTCTTTCTTTCCATTCAGGACTTGCAATCGGACTCCGAGGAACACCGACTACCTCTTCCTAATGCTGCAAAAAGAGGGAGAGACCCTCCGGGACTACATGGCCCGTTTCAACTTAGCGGCTATGGAGATCCCGGATTTGAATGAAGATGTAGCTATGTCGGCCTTCAAGAGAGGGCTGTGCTCGTCCAGGCTCACCTTCTCCCTAGACAGGAAATTTTTGACAGGCTACTCCGAGTTGTTGGCCCGGGCATAGAAATACATCCTAGTAGAAGAACAAGTAGCGAGCCGATGCCAGGCTGAAGGGAGGTCAGCTCCCAAGAAGTAGAGTGACAAGGCTCCCAAAGTTCGACCTCCCAGTGATGGCAATAACTCGGCCCAATGCTGCAGCCCGAAGCCGAAGGACTTCCCCAGGAGGTTTGAAACCTATGCACCCCTTTCCCTTTCGAGAGAGAAGTTCCTCCTGTAAATTGAGAACGAGACCTTCCTGCAAAGGCCTCATCTGATGAGGGGCCCCTCTGCATCCAGAAATAGAGACAAATACTGCCGGTTCCATCGGAACCATGGGCACAACATCGAAGACTACCTCCAACTGAAGGATGCAATTGAAGACCTCATCAGAAGGGGGTATCTACACAAGTATGTCTCACCCCAGCAGAATCGGCTTGAAGCTTCAACCGCTAGAGACCCCCCGAAAGAGGCAGAGCTCCCTAATCAGTGTCCGACCGATGGGGATGTTGGCATGCTGCACTATCAGTCTGACTGGAGATATAAAGAAGACCAAGACATTGCCAAGAGGTTAAGGGGTTCCAATGTAATTAGCTTATCCAACGAAGACCTCCTCGAATCCCATATTTTTGGGAATGATCCTATAGTTGTGTCAGCAGTGATTGCCAACTATGATGTAAAGAGGATCCTTATAGATAATGGAAGCTCCATAGAAGTATTATTGTATGATGTTTTTGTCAGAATGAACCTGTCCATATCGAGATTGCAAGAATCCCCTATGCCGCTGACTGGCTTCGAGGGCAACTCCATCAGAGTAGAAGGGGAGATAACTTTGCTTGTGACCATCGGGATGGAGCCTTACCAGAAGACTCTTCCCTTCAACTTTGTGGTCGTACATACGACCTCGACTTATAATGCCATTCTAGGCCGACCGGCCCTCAACAAGTTCAGAGCCATCATTTCAACCTACCATCTGCTGGTTAAATTTTTGACTCGGAATGGGGCCGAAGTTATGACGGGAGATAGTAGGATGGCCAGGCAGTGCTTAACTAGTCAAGACAGGCAGTCAAAAGGTCATTCTACTCTTGAACAACTTGACCCTAGGGTCGAAGCTGATGGCTACGACCAACCTGTTGAAAGAATTATGTTTGTTTCCCTTCGGGAGGACGACCCCACTAGGGTCCTCCAAATTGGAAGCACTCTTAGTGAGGAGGCCAAGTTGGAACTGATTGACTTCCTAAGGAATAACGCTGACATCTTTGCTTGGTCGATGTCGGATATGCCAGGAATTCCGTCAGATGCATTACGCACAGTTAAAGTAGATCCGACCTACAGACCTGTCAAGCAGAAGAAGAGGAGCTTCGCTCTCGAAAGATAGAGTGCAATTGATGAAGAAGTCAAGAAGCTCTCTGATGCTGGCTTCATTAGAGAGGCCCGTTTGAAAGGGTATTGACTTAACTAGAACATTATGGTTTGTTGTGTTTTCTGCAAGACTAATAATGTTCTAGAGGCCAAGTTACTTCTTGAAAATTATATGAGATATAATTGGAAGAGTTTCCTACCTTTGAGCTTACAGGAAAAATCAGAACCTGGTAATGCTTTATTTTTTTTCTTCCTCTCCAAAATCTCCTTCCCTTTTCTTGTTTTACATTGTTTCCTTTACAGAGGACTCCTCTGTCGAAACTCTGTTGCTGAACAAGAATAAAAGAGAAGGTCTCCGACGGTAAAGGAAAGAAGGAGTTCTGATTTTATTCTTTCCTTTCTTTCTTACATTAAGACATTATTGTCTTAATTTCTCCTCCAATTTAGACAAGCCTAAATCCTCTTAGGACAAGGTCTTATCTTCAAGACAAGGGTGTCTTAGAGGGTCAAGGTCTTAGTGGAAGGAGGAGAAGAGATCAAAGAAAGGGAGGCAACCTCTTATGTGGAAGAATTCTAGCCATAATCCGAAGGATTGAGTTCTAGGAAGAAGAACTCAATAGGAGGAACCATTGGACTAGAAGATAGTGTTCTTGATCATTGCTCTGTATGGATCACCATCGGAGGGCAGACACCTGGACGCCTGGTGAATTCAGTTAGCCCCTTCAACTTCAAGTTTGTTGGAATAAGCGATTACAGGTTGGTACCCTAATCCTAATTTGCATAGATATGCTTGTCATATGTTCTAGTCTTATTTAAGGAGTTCCTGATTTAGGGTTTTTGGTGTGAATTTAGTTTCAATTTTGAAATTACCCTTTCACTGCATTGCATCGGAACCCTACACCGTTACTCCGACTGGCTGGCAAATGTTGTAATGGCAAAGAAGGCTAATGAAAAGTGGAGGATGTGCGTGGACTAGATCGACCTCAACAAGGCTTGTCCGAAGGATAGCTTTCTCCTACCAAAGATTGACCAACTAGTGGATGCCATAATCGGCCATCAGCTTTTGAGCTTCATGGATGCCTTCTTTGGCTACAACTAGATTAGGATGCACCGGGAGGATGAGGAGAAGACGGCCTTCATCACTAACAAAGGGCTGTACTGCTACAAGATGATACCCTTCGACTTGAAGAATGCCGTTGCCACTTTTTAAAGACTGATCAACCAGGTCTTCGAAGGATATCTTAGAAGAAATATGGAGGCATATGTTGATGATATGATAGTCAAGAGCCTCCACAAAGCCAACCACATCAAAGATTTGCAGGAATCCTTTGATGCATTGAGACGCCATCGGATGAAGCTGAATCCTGCCAAGTGCACTTTTGGGATGACTTCTGGAAAGTTCCTCAGCTTCTTGGTCACACAAAGAGGAATTGAAGTCAATCCTAACAAGATTAAAGCTGTTATTGACATGGAGAATCTGACCAACAAGAAACAAGTGCAAGAACTTACAGGTTGAATAGCCTCTCTCAGCCGTTTCTTCTCCTGGTCGGCTAAGAAGTCTCTACCATTCTTCAAGACCTTGCACTGGTCAGACCACTTCCACTGGATCGACGAGTGTCGGTCGGCTTTTGAAGCTTTGAAACATTATTTGAAGAACCCTCCATTGTTGGCCAAGCCGATGGAGGGAGAGACATTATACTTGTACCTATTAGTGTCAGACGAGGTGGTGAGCTCCATCCTCGTTTGAGTGGGGGAAGGCAATCAGTAGAGACCTATCTACTACATCAGTAAAGTTCTCCATGATGTCGAAACAAGGTAACTTAAGATGCAGAAGCTTGTATATTACTTGGTCATAGTAGCCAAGAGACTCTGACCTTACTTCCAGGCGTATCCAATTGTCGTCATGTCCGACCAACCCCTTAAGGTGATCCTCCAGAGCCCAGACACTTTCAGTCGACTTGCCAAATGGACTGTTAAGCTTGGCAAATTCGATATCTCTTTCCAGCCCCAGTCGGCCGTAATGGCTCAGGTAATCACTGACTTCATTGTAGAGTACACCTGGAAATCGGAAGTGCCCTCACAAGCGGCTGACGTGCCTGAAGCTGACCCCATTGAGGAAGCAGAACCCTCTTGGACCCTTCATGTGGATGGAGCATCCAACCTTGTAGGTTGCGGGGTGGGTTTGATCCTAGCCGACCCCGACAGACAAAGCTTGGAATATGCTTTACACTTTTCATTTTAGGTGTCAAACAACCAAGCAGAATATGAAGCCCTTCTTGTAGGGCTAAGAATAGCCAATGAGTTGGGCATTTGTCGAATCAAAGCCTTCTCCAACTCTTAGTTGGTGGTAAATCAAGTGAAGGGCAAATTCGAGGTGAGAGATCTAACCCTGGCCAAGTACAAGGTAGCAAGACACAGTCCTCAACTCATTAAATTTTCAAAATCATTCATATAACTTCAATGCGAAACGGAGACTCTACAGGTTGGCTATGGTCGTCACCAACACTTCTGACCAAACCTTCGTGGAGTATTTGTAGCACCCAAGCATTATTGAAGAGCCGATCGAGGTCTATCAAGTCGAACAGGAAGACTCTTGGGTGGACCCAATTCTTACATTTCTTGTTAAAAGGACTCTACTGGATGATCCAATCGAAGCCAAGCATGTACACTGGATGGCTTCGAAGTACGTCATCCTCGATGGCGTCCTCTACAAACGGTCGTTCTCACAGCCACTGCTGAAGTGCTTAGGGCCGACTGACATAGAATATGCACTTAGAGAAGTGCATGAAGGCATCTATGGCGACCACCTTGGAGGAAGATCCCTGGCTTACTAGATTATCCGACAGGGATACTATTGGCCTAAAATTTAGAAGGATGCATCAAACTTCGTCAGAAAGTGTGACGCGTGTCAAAGGTACTCCAATATACAAAGGAGGCCTGCTAGTCAGCTGACTTCGCTTACTGCACCTTGGCCATCCACATAGTGGGGGATCGATATCCTGGGACCTTTCCCCCGATATCCGGCCAGCAAAAATTCTTGATTGTAGCTATTGACTATTTCACCAAATGGGTGGAGGCTGAGTCGCTGGCACAAATTATAGAAGCCAAAGCAGAGAACTTTGTCTGAAACTGCATCATTTTCCAGTTCGGTATTCTGTAGGCAATCATCACTGACAACGAGTGGCAGTTTGACAATCCCAAGTTTTAGGAATTCTGCCGAAAATATCATATCTTCCATTGGCTAACGTCGGTCGGTCACCCTCAGTCCAATGGAGAAGCCGAAATCATCAATCAAACGATCCTACATGGACTAAGGATCCGACTGAATGATGCCAAGAGACTTTGGGCCGAAGAGCTTCACTCAGTACTCTGGGCTTATTGGACAACCTCCCGAACCGCGATTAGGGAAACTCCGTTCAACCTGACCTATGTGATGTGGGCACTAGAATCAGGAAAAGACTCCAACCAATTTAGGTCAAATCCGAGTCCTTGTGGTTGGAGTAGCAAAAGAGAAGTCCTATAATTTTTCTTTTTTTTGAGTCCAAATAATCTTGTAGTTAATTTCGAGTCCATGTTGGGTCTGGTTTAATATCTTAGTTAACCCTGCAATTGAGAGTTGGGTCCAGTTAAATCAAGCCCAATCCATGAGTCCATGAAGCATCAAGACAAGAAGAAGCCACCTCCTCAAGTGACCCCCACCTTGTGCCACATGTCAAAAGCTCCAATGGATGTCGCTACCTCAACAAGTGGTCCCCACTTTATGCCACATGTCAAGAGCTCCAAAGGACACCGCCACCTCATCAAGTGGTCCCCACCTTGCACCACATGTCAAGCTTTGAAGGAGTTTCAAGCAACAAATGCCACCATATCCTCCAACTCCCCACATTTCAAGCAACAAATGCCACCATATCCTCCAACCCCCCCTTGTAATCCTCCTAATCCTATGGGTTTTCAAATTTAAAAAAAATGTTGTAAGCCTTCTATTTAAGCTATGGGATGCCCATTGAAAAGGATGGTTAATGAATGAAGTTGGTATTTTTTTCTTCTATGTGTTTTTTTCCTATGTGTCAATGTGGTAGCTTAGCCTTTCTCTTCCTCCACGCCAACCCTAATCTTTCCTTCTTCCATTTTCAATGCCAAAGACTTCCTCTTCTTTCATAACTTCAAACTAGCTCCAGCGTTCAAGGGTGAATCAAGAAGATCATCACAAGGTGATCAACCTACTCCACTTCAAGCATTCCACCATGACGCCAAGATGGATCTCCTTCAATGCCTCTTCCACCCTTCTTTCTTTCCTGGCTTCTCCCCTGCTCCATATGCTACCTCTATTTAATTCCTCCATTCTGTTGCCCTCAAGCTCCCACTAACTTAAGCATCGAGTGTCCCCCGCCGGAACACCACCGACCTTGGGGACTTTGTTGTAGGAACTGGGAGAGGAGCGCTCCAGCACAGCTGACGTAGCCCGATTCGGGAGAAGTTGCAGCAACAATAGTTGTTCGGAGCAACAACGCTCTTACATCCACTATCCAAGATACCACTTGGGATTTTCACTATATTCATCCAAGGAATACAGTCGGATTATTTTATCGGGCTCACAATCAAAAACCTAACTTGGTTTTTCGACTGGGCTTACCAAAAACCCAACTTGGTTTTGAATAGGATCACCAAAACCCTACACTTGGTTTTCAAACAGGCTCACCAAGAACCTACATTTGGTTTTCAACCGGGCTCACCAAAAACCCACACTTGGTTTTTCAACTGGGCTCACCAAAAATCCACACTTGATTTTTCAATCAGGCTCACCAAAAACCCTCACTCATAAAGGAGTAGAGAAAAACAAGCAACTATTTGACAAACCAAAGTTGTTTGATGGTTGTAGTTACAGCTCAAGAGAAGCCTTCTTAATTGACCTTTACTGCTCTTCAATGGCTTCTTCAACTTCTTCAATAAATGCTTCAAGCTTCAGATTTGAGTTGGTGAAGTTCTTGAAGGCTGACTTGAATGCTCTTTAGTGCTCTCTTGCTCACAAGCTCATTTGATCATTAACTGCTCATTAACTTGTTTAAAGGTTGTCCAAATCCCTCATTTATTGAGTCTTGTACTCTTCATAGGTGGATATAGTTGTTGTAGACCATTGGGATTTGATATTTGACCATTGGAGCACTTTTTAAATTTAAAAATAAAGTTTTGGATCTAGCCGTTACTTACCTAGAATCGATGTTCGACTCGGCTCGGATGCTTCGAGTTGGCTCGAATCCTTAGAGTAGTTGAGTCTTCACTCTGGTCGAGTCACCTCACCTCAGTCGAGTCAGCTTGGATTCTCAGGGTCATTGATTCCTTACTTTGGTTGAGTCGGCTTGCCTCAATCGAGTCGGCTTGGATTCTCAGGTCTTCAAAATCATACTTTAAAGGAGTCGGCTCTTTTCAGTAGAGTCAGCTCGCCTGGCTTGTGATGAAGAACTAACTAGATGCCAAGATGAAATGATGATGCAAGTGATTTGTTGGTTTTGTGATTTTTAGGGTTTAGAGATTTTCTTTGGATTCCCGAAAATAAGTAAGAGATGATCTAGGGTTCTATAATAACAAGAACTATCCAGCAAGCAAGTAGTACCTAAGCAATAATAAAGAGAGGACCTCGGGATTGAGAAACCTTGTAGGACTTAGCTCCCGGATCAATACCTACTTAGGAGTCAGGGGGAAAACCTCAAAGATCTGAAGCGCCCGATGCCGAGATCCCTCACTTTAGCGGATGCGGCTTGGATGATCGAGCCGTCAACCCTGTGGAGGCGCCGGTTGGCTGTTCGAAGATCTCGATGGCAAGGGCAACCATCTCTGTACTCGTGTCACCTGGAGGACCTGCGAACATTCAAAGAAGGGTTAGGTTTCAATCGAAATAAAGCAATAGAAGGAGGAAAGAGAGTTGTTGTAGTGAAGGTGGAGTTCTCAATTCGGAGTTGGATGATGGAGTTGTGGAAGTGACGGTAACTTAAGGCCTCACACCTCTCGATGCCCGAAGGCGAAGGCGCTCCCTCATGGAGATCGACATTCCTAGTGAACGAAGGCAACTAAGAGAAATTGGAACTCAAGAAATGTAGTTTTTCATTCATCAACATTAACCTTACAAAGGATGGGTTAGGTCCTTTAAATAGGCACCTTAGGACCCTTTTGAAATTCAAATGAAAAATTACAAGATTTCTTGAATGGGCGTCCAAAACTTTTGACTTTCTTCTCTCCTTGGCCGACCAAGAGCTGGACTTTGAATGGGCGTGGCATGATGCAAGGCTTGGAGGAGAAATCTTGGCGCCTTGAACTTGGAAAGTAGCTCCTTTGTTTTGGAAGAAAGCATGAAGTGAGGCTTGGAGCAAGGCATGTGTTCTTCTTCCTTCCTTGGTTGTGCATCCTTTTTTGGTACAAAGCATGACATGGGGAGTGGGAAGTGGAGGCGCCCATGGATCTTGTCCCTTCCTTCCAAAGAGGTTCAAACAATTTGGGAAGAAGACTTGATTGGAGGGCTTGAAGCAAGGGATTTGAATTCCCAACTTCAACTCCCCTTTGACCTTCCCTTTGGCCGACCACCCTTACTTGGAAAAGAACTTGATAGGGGAAAGGAAAGAGGGCTAGTGTCAAGTGATGTTGTCTTCCTTTAAGCCTTCAAAATTTAGATTTTGTGTTGCCCACATGGCCAAGTGAAGTGGTGCCACATAGGATAATGATGTGGTGTCCCAGGGTTGATTTGGCCTCCATCATGTCTTGGCCCAAAAGTGACTTGGTTTTAAGACCAATCTAGCTTGGGCCCAAACTTCCAACAGACTCAGACTGGGCTCGATTTATGACTGGACTCAGTACAGGACACAATTTGACCCAATTGGTCAAAGTACAGACTAGACATGAGACTTAATTCAAAGCAAATGAAAATTACAAGGTTGAGGTTTGAAGCCTTATTACATGACTTGAAAACTGAAACCCTAACCAGAGGTCTGGTGCCCACACCAATTCTCCCGGGGTGGGAGGAACTCGACCCTATCGAGTAAGAGTTGAGTTGGCTTAGGTACTCCTCTAGAAGGTAGGGATCCAGGCGCTGCAAGTCCTCCCGGGTAATCCACGAGTCATCAGACTCAGGTCGGCCTTGCCATCGGACTAAGAAATGTTAATAACCTTTGCCCCAAGTAGTGATAGCTTGGTCATCCAGGACATGCTCGATCTGCTCTCCTTTCTCAAGTATAATTGGAGGTGGACACTCAGGTTCGGGTTCACTCTCAAAAGAAAGGTCAGGCCCAAATGGCTCGCTAGGTATGTTTGCTAGTTCCCTGTTCTCGACTAAGTCTGGGATATTGAAAGTCGAGCTAATGCCATAATTCAGGGGTAGCTCAAGTACATAGGCATTAGGACCAACTCTCCTTATCACTCTAAAGGGGCCAGCTCCACGAGCATGAAGTTTCTTAACGGATCCTGGTGGAAACTGTTCAGGCCTAAGCCTAACCATTATAGAATCCCTAATTTCAAACTCTTGGCTCCTTTCTGGGAATCAGCCAAATTATTTTAAAAGTTATATTAATGCAAAATTCTATCATGATGCAAAATGCAGACTATTCCTATTGAGAGGAATTTTATTGGACTCTCTAGGGCCTAAACCAAACAGATTATGGACTCTATAGGTTTGACCCTGGTCTGGTATGTACAAGAAAAATTATCAAGGATCCCTAACAAATGCCATAAAGTGTACTAGAAGTAAATGGCAAAAAGGATGTGTTCTGAGGAGTCATGTAGCCTAGCAATTTCAACATGTTACAGCCGTGACAGTGACGTGGCCAGGCTCAGGTACCACCGAATGTGCTCGGGCCACGTGGAGGCTTCTTCGGCCGAGTCAGCGCCACGTCTTCAAGACCAGGTTCGACAAGACTACAGCGCCCGACAATTCTCTAAGGCAAACTGCCCCCGCCGAGGTCGAGCTCGGATCGGAGCTCCTCTACCAACTCGATGGAGCCCAAGCCCGGAGATATCCGCCCAAGTGAGCTCGGCCGAAGCCAGGAGACCTCCTGCCACCTCGCCAGGTGTCCATCCAGGAGGAGTCCGCCCGGGCCGAGGTCGGCCGTTCCTCCGCCCTTCGCCAGGTGGCCTCCCGGAGATGGGTCCACCTCGACCGAGGCCAGGTGACCTCCTGCCACCTCGCCAGGTGTCAACCCAGGAGGGGTCCACCTAAGCCGAGGTCGGCCAACCCTTCGCCCCTTCGCCAGGTGGCCTCCCGGAGATGGGTCCACCTCGACCGAGGCCAGGCGACCTCCTGCCACCTTGCCAGGTGTCCACCCAGGAGGGGTCCACCTAAGCCGAGGTCGGCCGACCCTTCGCCCCTTCACCAAGTGGCCTCCCGGAGACGGGTCCACCTCGACCGAGGCCAGGCGACCTCCTGCCACCTCGCCAGGTGTCCACCCAGGAGGGGTCCACCTAGGCTGAGGTCGGCTGGTCCTTCGCTCTCCGCCAGGTGGCCCCCGGAGACGGGTCCACCTCGGCCGAGGTAAGGCCGCCCGTATGGAGAAGATCTTAAGGAAGAGTCGCGGACCCCGAGGCCATCCCTCGAGCCGTATGAATCCCAGATGGCACCCCGTACGGAGGGCGGCGGCACGCGGAACATCACTTGCATCGGCCCGACAAGTTCTATAGCCGAGGGGCACGATTCTGACAGAACAGGCCCTATAGATGGATGGCGCCCATGCTTGGGAGAGAAAGCGCTCTTGCTGGGCTCGAGGCCTGACTGGCCGCGTTAGCGCCGCCCTCTCTTTTTCTCTCCTGTCTTTGCCTTTTCCCTGCTGGGCTCGGCGGACGAGGTCGGAAAGCCGCCTGGCCCCCCTTCACCGAAAAGGGAAAAGAGAAGAAGACAGGGGAGGGGAGTCTCCCAGGAGGAAAAGACAAGCGCACGACGAAAGGAGATAAAGAGGGAGGAATCTGGGGACAACGGAGGTAAGTGAACAAGCCTGGGGACAAAGGAGAAGCAACGGCAAAAGGCCTCGCTTCGGAGAGTGAAACCAGAGATCCCGAGAGGGAATCACTGGGCGTGAGCTCGGCAAGGAGGCCCAGCCGAGATTCTGGTCCCCAGAGCGTCTCTCTCACTAGTAAACTCTCTAAGTCTGGAGCCCTTTCGGGGGTCCGCCTGGAGAGTATGTTCCTTCTCGTCGTCTACTGACTTGACCATCGGTGTTCCCTCGCCGGGATCCCCGGCCAGGGTCTTCTAACCCCTTTCTTGCAGGTTCGCCGCAGTCAGGGAGGCTCCTTCGCCAGGCGATCAGGAGGGATCGGCGGATCCATGGCACGGGCACGACGACGGGAGCGGCAACAGATTGGCGTGCCAGGTAGGGGGGCAGGACACCAAACCCGAGTGGGGGCCAGCTTTCTGCAGGTGTCGCGTTCTCTGACGATGGTGGTCACTCGTGGCCACGAGGCGTCCACCAGCCGCGTGGGGGAAGTTCACTCCCCTCCTGGGGCCCTCAGCCCGGAGAGGGAGCATCCGGCTCCCCCTCCTCTTGCACAGCAGCCTACCCCGGCGGACGGACCCCTTGCGGCCATCATCCAGCAGCTGCAGACCTTGACCTCAGCGGTCCGGCAGCTTCAGCACCAGCAACGCTCCCTGGCTACCCAGCCGCAGCCAGGGACCCCCGCGGCCCGAGCCGCGGGGCAGCGTGGGAGCCTGCACTCCATCCAGGGCAGGCCATCCCATCCGAGGGCCGCCTCCAACCCCCGGGGGAGCCACCAAGCTCCCGCAAAGAGAAACTACTCCGGCTCGGAGGATCACGAGAGCCGATCCCCAGCCGACGGGGCCGAAACGGTGCATCGCAGCAAGCGACGCCGAGGCCAGACCTCGCACCGAGACCGATCGGTGCCCCCTTCACCTGCAATCTCGGTGGAAGACTCCACCGATGAAGCCATCAGGCGCCAGGCCGAGAGGCGCTTGGAGGAGCATGAGCGCAAGCTGGCGGAGTTCGCTCGCCGATTTATCGACCTGCAGAACTCGTCGGCAGACCCGGCGAGCTATGACTCCCGCCCCCCTTTCTCTGAAGAAATCCAGGCGGAACCGATCCCGAAACGGTTCCGCATGCCGCAGGTGGATCCCTACGACGGGACCACCGACCCTCTGGACCATCTTGAGAGCTACAAAGCCCTCATGAGGGTCCAGGGGGCCACCGACGCTCTTCTGTGCATTGCCTTCCTGGCAACCCTCCGGAAGGCCGCTCGAGTCTAGTTCACCCGCCTCGAGCCTGGATCAATTTGCTCCTTCCACCAGCTGGAAGGAAGGTTCGTGGCACACTTCGACGCTTGTCGAAAGGTGCCGAGAGAGGTGGATAGCCTCTTCTCCATCCGTCAGCAGGACCAGGAGCTGCTCCGGGACTACATCACCCGGTTCAAGACCGCGGCCCTGGAGATCTACAGCTTGAACAAGCTCGTTGCCATGCTGGCTTTGAAGCGCGGGCTCAAGACATCCCGCCTGACCTACTCCCTGGACAAGAAGCCGCCCAGGACGTACTCCGAGCTCCTCCTCCGCGCCCACAAATACATCCAAGCGGAGGAGGCTGACCGCACCCGTCGAGAGTTAGACGGGAAGACTCCGAAGAAGCCGCTCCCGAGGGACGCCCCGGGAGCTCGGAGGCCCGGGCCGTCTGCCGACCCTCGCCCGAATCCGAGGCCGAGGGGCGAGGCCACTCCCGAGCAGAGGTACACCCCTCTCCTCGCACCTCGGACAAAGATCCTCATGGAAATCGAGGGCGAGCGCTACCTCCGCCGACCTCCTCCTCAGAACCCGAGAGCCGTCCGAGACAAATCGAAGTACTGCCAGTTCCACCGCGAGCACGGGCACGACACAGAGGAGTGTCGCCACCTGAAGCGGGAGATCGAGGAGCTGATTAGGAGGGGTTACCTCAGGAAGTTCATCAAGAACGAGGCCCCCTCTGAAGGGCAGCCGCTCGCGGCCTTACCGCCCGTCCCTGCGATTGACAACCGCCCAACGGAGAAGCCCGTGGGCATGATCTCATGCGGGTCTGGTCGAGCGACGAAGAGAGCCTGGGAAGTCGGGAACCCGGAGGATGTAATCCCTCCCCCGGGGGGGGAGGGAAATGGCAATGTAAACAATGATGCCGTGGTGGTCGAGATGACCATCGCGAAGCATCCTGTACATCGAATCATGGTTGATAGTGGAAGCTCGGCTGACGTACTTTTTTACGATGCTTTCTCCCGCATGAACTTGTCTCATGATCAGCTGAAACCGGTGCACACCCCCCTGGTAGGTTTCACGGGGGACTCTGTGGGGGTCGAGGGGGAGATCACTCTCCCGGTCACTGCCGGATCCCCATCCCGGCAGGCGACCGTCCTAATAACCTTTACTGTCGTCAGGCTCCCCTCGCCTTACAACGCTATCCTCGGGCGTCCCGGGCTCAACCAACTGGACACCACCATCTCCACAAGAAGGCTGTTGGTACAGTTCCCCATGCCTTCCAGGCTCGGGGAGATGAAGGGGATGACCTAGCCAGTCCCGCTCTGCCTTCAGACGGTCCCGGGCGCCAGGAGCCCGGAGCTCGCCCATGATATCGACGACCTCGATCTGAGAGAGAAGGAACCCAGGGGAGGGCCTGTAGAGCGCCTGCTGACTTTTCCCCTCGGTTCGGACCCCCTGAAGATGGTGCAAGTCGGGGCCCAGCTCCCTGAGGAAGAACGAACCCGCCTGCTGGAGTTCCTCCATGCCAACGTTGACGTGTTCGCCTGGTCAGCAGCTGACATGCCGGGCATCCCGCCCGAGGTCATCATGCACAGGCTAAACATGGACCCAAATTGCCGCCCGGTCTGCCAGAAGAAGAGAAGCTTCGCCATGGAAAGGCAGAAGGCGATCAACTAGGAAGTGGAGAAGCTCCTCGCCGCCGGTTTTATGCGGAGGTCCAGTACCCTAGCTGGCTGGCAAACATGGTCATGGTAAGAAAGAGTAGTGGTAAGTGGAGGATCTATGTGGATTACACCAACCTCAACCGAGCTTGCCCAAAGGATAGCTTCTCTCTTCCAAAGATCGACCAGCTGGTCGACACCACCTCAGGGCATCGCCTCCTGTCGTTCATGGACGCCTTCTCCGGATACAACCAGATCCGAATGAGCCCGGAGGACGAAGAGCACACCGCCTTCATAACTGACCGCGAAACTTTTTCTACAGGATGATGCCATTTGGCCTCTAGAACGCGGGGGCAACGTACCAGCACCTGGTCAATAGGATCTTCAAAGACCAGATCGGCCGCAACATGCAGGTGTACGTGGACGACATGCTGGTAATGAGCAAACTCGAGTCGGATCACGTGGCTGACTTGGCGGAGACCTTCGACAACCTCCGACGCCATCAGATGAAGCTGAACCCGATGAAGTGCGCCTTTGGCATCTCCGCCGGGAAATTCCTAGGATTTATGGTGACCCAAAGAGGAATCGAGGCCAACTCGGAGAAGGTCCAGGCCATCCTGGATATGGAGCAGCCCGCCTCCAAGAAGCAAGTGCAGCAACTAACCGGCCGAGTTGTGGCCCTCAGCCATTTTATCTCCAGGTCGGCGGATCGCTGCCATCCCTTCTTCAAGGTACTGAGGAAGATGAATGACTTTGCTTGGACCGAGGAATGCCAGCAGGCCTTCGAGGAGCTGAAGAAGACCCTCGCATCGCCACCATTGCTGTCCAGGCCCGAGGAGGGAGAGGAGCTTATCCTCTATCTAGCGGTTACCCCGGAAGCCGTCAGCTCAGTCTTGGTTCGAACCGATGGCCAGGGGGCCCAGCGGCCAGTGTACTATACCAGCAAACTTCTCCGTGACGCGGAGCTCAGGTATTCTCAGCCCGAGAAACTCGTTTTTGCGCTAATAGTGTCTGCCCAGCATCTCAGGCCTTATTTCCAAGTGCACCTCATCGCTGTCCTGACTGATCAACCACTGAAAGCAGTGCTCAGCCGACCCGATACCTCGGGACGATTGGCAAAATGGGCACTGAAACTCAGTGAGTTTGACATTACATACAGGCCGAGGTCGGCCATGAAGGCACAGGTGCTAGCCGACTTCTTGGTCGAATGTGCGGGCTTGGGCAAGGAGCCCGAGGAAGGCCCCTCAGGCCGATCGATGGAGATAGGCACCGACGAGCCCGGAGAAGACGCCTGGATCCTCCATGTAGACGGAGCCTCAAACTCCGGCGGGAGCGGGGCTGGGCTCATCCTTGCCAACAGCAACGGGGTCGTCGCCGAATGCGTACTCCGTTTCCAATTCCCCACGACAAATAACCAGGCGGAGTACGAGGCACTTCTTGTCGGACTGAGAGTCTCCCGCGAGCTGGGCATAACCAACCTCAAGGCTTTCACTGATTCCCAGCTCGTGGCGGGGCAGGTGTCCGGGGAGTACGTCGCACACGACCCCCAAATGGCGAGATACTTGGAGCTCGTCAAAGAGGGCGCATCCAGATTCCGACGCTTCAACATCTTCCATATCCCCCGCGGGGGAGAATGCCCGCGCGGATGCTCTCTCTCGACTGGCGACCCTGCCGGACACGATGCTGGGACGTGCCTACGTGGAGTGCCTTGAGGTCTCAAGCCTCGAGGCACCGATAAAGGTCCACCAGGTCGGCCATGAACCCAGCTGGATAGACAAGTACGCCGCATACATCACCAATGGCACCCTGCCGGAGGACCGCGAGGTGGCTCGCCTCATCAGGAAGAAGGCCGTGCGATTCGTCTTGATGGACGGGCAGTTGTATCGAAGATCCTACTCCTACCCCCTCCTCAAGTGCGTAGGACCCACGGAAGCCAAGCTTGTGCTCCAGGAGATCCACGAAGGCGTCTGCGGGAACCACGTGGGGGGCAGGGCATTGGCATACAAGGCCCTCCGTCAGGGCTACTTCTGGGAGACTATGAAGGAAGACGCCGCCGACTTCGTGAAGAAATACGACCGGTGCCAGCGTCACGCCACGGTGCAACGGCAGCCCTCCAACCCAATCTCCCAGCTCTCAGCCTCATGGCCGTTCGCCCAGTGGGGGATGGACCTCCTGGGCCCATTCCCGCCGGCGTCAGGCCAGTGGAAATTCTTGATAGTGGCCATCGACTACTTCATGAAGTGGGTCGAGGCCGAACCCTTGGCGAGGATCACCGAAGCAAACGTCGCCAAGTTCTTTTGGAAGTCCATCATCTGCCGCTTCGGCCTCCCCCACACCGTGGTCACTGACAACGGGCGCCAGTTCGACTGCCGGGAGTTCGAAGAATTCTGCAGCGACCTCGGCATCAAGCATCGCTTTACTTCAGTGGCGCACCCCCAGACCAATGGGGAGGCCGAAGTCACGAACAAGACCATTCTTCAGGGCCTCCGCATGCAGCTGGACCAGGCCAAGGGCAGGTGGGCCGACGAGCTCCCCAGCATCCTCTGGGCATACCACACCACCCCGAGGATGGCCACCGACGAAACCCAGTTCAACCTCGTCTTCGGAGCCGAGGTAGTCATCCCGATCGAGCTCAGCCTAACCACACTGCATGTGGAGCAATATGACGAGACAGAAAACCCAGCCAGGATGATGCTCAACCTTGACCTCCTCGAGGAAACGAGGAACAAAGCCCGAATTCGAATGGCGGCGTACAGGCAACGCGTGGCCAGGTATTACAACTCCCGAGTGCAGCCGAAGGTTTTCCGTCCCGGAGACTTGGTCCTCCGGCGCGCTGAAGCTTCCCAGCCACGGGAATGCGGCAAGCTCTCGCCCAACTGGGAAGGCCCATATCAGGTGGCAAAGGCCCTCCCTCATGGCGCATATTACTTGGAGGAATTGGGGGGTGCCAGGTTCCCTCGGACGTGGAACGCCTCGAACCTGAGGATGTACTATCAGTAATGTAAGGTTCCCTGCTCCTGTAATAAAGTTCCTCCGCTTCAAACACTCCCTTCTCACTTCGACAAGAAAGCCCAGAGAACAGCTCAGCAAACCGCGCAAGGCTTGAGAAAGCCTGCGGCATCGAGCTCAGTCCGGAGATCCTGGGCTTCGGCCTGGAAGGTGGCGCAGAATCCAGTTCGACCATGCAAGCCCGGAGAACAGCTCAGCAAACCGCGCAAGGCTTGAGAAAGCTGCGGCATCGAGCTCAGTCGGGATCTGGGATCCTGGCTTGGGCTGGAAGGTGGCTCAGAGAGTCCCCGCAGCCAGCTTCCCCTGCAAACCCACACAGCTTGAGAAAACCGAACACATAGCACTGCGGAGGAAGCTCGCTAGCCGGAGCCTGGGCTTTGGCCTGGAAGGTGGCACAGAACCCAGTTCGCCCACGCAAGCCCGGAGAACAGCTCAGCAAACCGCGCAAGGCTTGAGAAAGCCTGCGGCATCGAGCTCAGTCCGGAGATCCTGGGCTTCGGCCTGGAAGGTGGCGCAGGACCCAGTCACCCATGCAAGCCGGAGAGCAGCTCAGCAAACCCGCAAGGCTTGAGAAAGCTGCGGTATCGAGCTCAGTCCGGAGATCCTGGGTTGGCCGGCCTGGAGAGCCGGTTCGCCTCGCCACCAAGCCCGGCAGCAAGCAGCAAAGCTCGAGAAAGCTCGGAAGGCTTAGAGAAAGCTTGCGGCATCGAGCTCAGTCTGGAGATGGAAGGCGATTCGGCTGGAAGGCGATGCAGAAGTATGTTGCCTGGCAAGTATCCCAAAAGACGGATCCGCTTAAGGCCTACTTGCCGCCACGCGCTCGGGAGACAACCTCGATTTAGCATCAAGAATCAGATCCTGATAATCGCTCCAAGCAATCCATACTCCACATATCAAAAGAAAGCTCAGAAAGAGAATGGATGATCGATCAACTCGAAATTATCAAACCAAAGGATCATTACAATGCAAAGAATACCGGGAGTCGACAGGCCGGGAGTAAGAAAAAGAAGAGACAAAAAGGAAGAAAAAAGGACAAAGATAGGAAGGAGGTCCGGGTTAGTGGGGTGCAGGATCGGAGCCCTCTGCCGGGGGCGCAAGCGTCGCATCCTCGACTTCTGCGGCGGCTGGCTCTTGAGGCTGCTCCGGAGCTGCAGCTTCGCTAGTCGACGGCACCGCAGGAGTTGCGTCGGCCACTCCAGGAGCCCTGCTCTCGACTCCCTACCTTCTGCCTCCGATCACCTCGCTGAGGTCGAGCTCGGGGAAGAGGGCCCCCACCTTCTCCTGGCACATCTGGAACCCCTTCAGGAAGGAGTCCACGGTGGCCTCCCGGACTTCCGACGTGTACTCGTCGGAAGCCTGGAATTTCGGGACGGCCTCCTGCGCCTCCCGCTTTGCGGCCTCCAG
This sequence comes from Areca catechu, assembly GCA_021397845.1. Lineage (NCBI taxonomy): Eukaryota > Viridiplantae > Streptophyta > Magnoliopsida > Arecales > Arecaceae > Areca > Areca catechu. The sequence continues at coordinate 111,194,674 of CM038051.1, read as the reverse complement.
GAGTTCGTTGATGTACGCGCTCCTGTCCCTCGCCGCGCTCGCGTCTCGTCGGGCCTCCTCCAACTGGCGCTCCAGCCACTGGGAGTGGGCCTGCAGGCGAGCCTTCTCTGCCATGTCCTCCTCCGTGCGGCGTTGGTGGGCGGCCCGCTCCTCCGACAAGGAAGCCTCCAGCTCCTTGTTCCGCCCCTTAGAACGTGCCAGGTCAGACTGGAGGGCCTGGTTGTTGGCTCGCAGCTCGACCCCCTTCTCCATGAGGTCTTTGACGTCGGCCGCGAGCTTGCCGAGCTTCTTCTCCTTCTCGGCGTCCCTCTGTGCGTTCCCTACGAGGAAGTTCTTCAGTAGGAGAACGTCGTTCCCGATCTGCGCCAACAAGAGCAAACCAGGTCAGGATGAAAGGAGTCAGATCTTAAAAAAAAAAAAAAAAAAAAAAAAAAAGGGAAGGAAGGAGCTCGGGCTTACCGTGAAAAGCTGCGGGAGGATCCCGAGCAGGGCATCTGTGTAGTCCCGGCCGCCCCGAGCTTGGCGGTCCCGGGCGGTGGAGGCGTACTCCATGATCTTCTTCGCGAGCCCTTTATCACGGATGACCGAGTCTCGATGGGTGATCACCGGTGCCGGAGGTGTCCGGCCGGCTCCTGCGCTGGCCGCCTGAAAGGATTATGCCCTATAAGCCAATATTTGTATCTCCCAGACCATTGTAAATTGACAAGTTAATAAAGGCAATATTTTTTTCATCATTCACTGTGTCATTATATGATGAACCCCATAGATTAGGGCTATGGTTCTAGGGCTATGATGAGATCATACCAGTGAGATCTAAGGCCTTAAAACCCTAATCTAGAATATTCCTAGTCTAGGAACCCTGAGTTGGGATCAGGGTTTCCGGTTAGACTGGCACATCCTATGTATGCTGAAAAGGGTGACTGCTCTCACAGTCACTTGTGTGGGACCTCATACAAGGATGTGGGCGCTCATTAGCGAATGAGTTCACTGAATAGATCCAGTTTGAGAACATCTAATGGAGCCTTAGCTGCATGTCAATAGATGTTTCTCATAGTGGGAGTTGTACAAGTAGTTGGTGCGGACACCAAAGGCACCAGAATAAGGCAGAGGCTTCTCAACCCTCTGTAATTGATCAATAATTTATGAGTCCATCTGTAATAAGGGCTTAGCTCATCTGAGTCCTTTTAGTTGTTATTTGAGTATTTTTAGTTGTTATTTCACTTCTGTACTAGTCAGCTCTGTTGAGCTAGTTCAGTCCAATGCTAGTTAGCTCATGTTGAGCTAATTTTATTTTTTTGAGTCCTGTCCAAGCATACTGAAGACTCAAGACTATATTATACAAGTGAAGACCAAGTCCAGCCAGATTGAAGACATGGAAGTTTAGCCCAAGTCCAACCCAGCTTGAAGATTTGAAGACCCCAGGAGAAAAATCAGAAACCCTGATTCCTTGCAGATGCCCTCCAGATGCCCAGATCCCTTCCAGATGCCAAGTATATTCATAAATAAGGGCATCCATGATTCCAGAGGTCCATCTGCATCCTAGCCCAATGAAATCAAGCCCAGGTGCAAGCCCAAGCCCCTAAGAAGCAAGATACCAGGGAATATTCCTGCTACCTGGCTACCAGGCCACCCCAGCTTCCAAGGCCCAAACCCATGCACCCGGGCCCCTTTGGGCCGGCCTTTTGCTGCTCCTAGAAGCCAACACGCCCCCCCTAGGCATCCTTGGAGTCTTGACCAAGTCAAGAAAATTTTAGGGATTTTTCTACCTAATATTTCCTTATTTTCTAGCTAGGGTTTGAGAGGGAAAAGGATTCTTATGTAAAGACTTATGTACCCTTACTTGGAGCCCAAGGTTAAGGGTCTATTTAAGGGACCCTAGCCTCTTGTGTGAGGAGAATTTTTTGATGAATGAAAACCTTGAGTTCTTCTATTGAGTTGTGTGATACCCTGCTGTGTGCATAAAGGGGTTTGCGAGAGTTCTTCTCCCAGTGCTGCAATCATCTTCCTGCTACCAACAGCATCTCAGATCCCTGGATGCCCACTCCAAAAGAAGCCTTCCCTTGCTGTTTTTCCTTTGTTTTCTTGTTCCTTTGTGAGTTTTCTAACCCCTGACAGGTCGTTTGCAGGTCCCCCGTTCCTACGAATCCAACGACTCCAGCCAAGCCTCAATCGGATCACCGAGCAGAAAGCCGGGTATCCGCGGGTCTTTGGCTCGATTTTCCAGGCCGCATCCATCGAGGAACGAGAGACTCTTTTGCTGCTATCTTCACAGACGTTGTCAGGTACACCCTCTACCTCCAGTAGTTTTATTGTAGGAAACTTGCCCTAACCGAGGCTTCTCAGCCCCGGCGATCCTTCTTTTCTACCTTTCTAGGTCCTAATCTGCATGCTGATCTTCTAAGATTCATATAAAATTCTCTATAATAATTTTGATCTGAAATTTGGGAATTATCACCTAACTCAACATGTAAATATACAAAAAAAAATTACATGCATATGTTCCCCATCATTTGGTATCAGAGCTTAGATTAGGGCTTGTTTTCTGCAATTTTTTCAGTCCGTATATACTCTGTTATTTTAATTATTTCTCCCTGTTAAAAACTCCAAAATTCCAAATTTATTTCCTGGATTTATCGTAATTCACAGTAACTTTAAGATTTTTTTTCAGATTTAATTATGGCCTGTGAATTTTCTGAAAGCCGAAATAGGGCCTGCAATTCTCGGCTCTGTTTTTTTTAGCAAGACAAGTTTGGAAGTTTTAGGGTTTGTTTAGGAGTTTTTGCATATTTCTTAATTTTAGTATATTTCCAGTATATTAGGCCATGATTTGAAAGTTTATTATATTTAAAAAAATACCAAAAAAAAAAAACACATATTCTCCAAAATATCAAAAAAAATCTAAACCCTAATTTGCATCCTCATCTGCCTGCCATCATTGCATAATTTACTTTTAAGGCACTCTTGCTATATCAGATGGGGGGAGGATTTGATCACCTCTCCTTAGCCCAAAATCACATCCCTTGCATTCATCCCAAGCCTTACCTAAAATTAATTAGACTTAATTTGCCCTAGTGGGCTAGGGACACCACTGTCGGGTCCGGGCTAGTGTTAGATCACTGTGTCAAGTTAACCTGTGTGTGCCTTGTGCTCAGTGTCTAGAACGGTGGTTTTAGGGATTCAATCCCGAAGGGCTTGTGTGCTGGTCCGCCTACCTGGCCAATCTCTGATTGGTGTCTAGGATGGCAATCAGGGACCTAACACTCCCCTTACACCTGCCTGGCTGAGTATAGGGTTACTATAGGCTAGTTTGCCACCCTGATTGAGCATCTAGTTTGGACTTTAGGTCTAGTCAGCTATAGTCGGTCTGATCGAGTCTTGCATGAGTACTAGATTAGAAGTTTCATATCACCCACCTCCTTCATAAATGTCTGAACCCATGGAAAATTTACAAGCCCAAATAAAAGCCCTAGCTGATCAAATGGCCCAGATGACTACCCAGATGACCCTTAACTCAGTCTCGTATTCAAACCAATGATAGAATTGACCATCTTGCCAATAGGTTTGATCAGTTAAAAGTCCGGTAGGGACCCCAAGAAAAACCCATGGGTCACAGTCTGAGCCAGATCCTGATTCCCCTCAACCTAGGAGGACCCCAAACCCTGATCTATACCATGAGGTCAAACCTAGGAGATCCCCTTATTCTGACCCGTACTACAATCCTCAACCTAGGAGGACCCCAAACCCTGATCCATACCGAGAGATTGAACCTAGGAGAGCCCCTCAGCCTGACCCATACAATATACTGAACCTAGAAGAACCCCTTACCATGACCCTTATTATGATACTGAACCTAGAAGAACCCTTACCGTGACCATTATTATGATACTGAACCCAGGAGAACCCAATACTCTGACCCATATAGGGAGTCCAATCCTAGGAAGAACCCAATACTCTGACCCATATAGGGAGCCCAATCCTAGGAGAACCCAATACTCTGACCCATATAGGGAGCCCAACCCTAGGAGAACCCAGTATTCTGACCCATATAGGGAGTCCAATCCTAGGAGGACCCAATATCCTGACCCATATAGAGAGCCCAACCTTAGGAGGACCCCATACCTTGATCCATCATTAGAACCTGATCATAAAGCTGATCCAAAATCATATGACCCCAGATCCTATAATCCATGACCCATAGATCTGCACCCTTGTCCTATGAGCCCAGAGAACCCATAACCCCTAAGTATCAGCCTAGTACTAGTCAGGTTTCCCTTAGTCAATTTGAACCCCATAGGATTAGCACCCCTAAATATGAGCCCAGTAGTGAGCCACTACCCCTTAGGCAACCTGAACCTACTAGGATTAGTGTCCATAATCAGAAACCTGGACCTAGCCAATTTTTCCCTAGCCGACCTTCTCCAACCATTCCTGAGATTGAAAGGCTTACATTAACACGGAAGTGTATGAAGCTGATGTGAGCCTAGTGGATGAGTATGAGGGAGAAGAGGAGACACCTTTAGTAGACCTAGATTAGCTGACCCAGTAGATACCCAGGTAGAAACCCAACCAGAGCTAGTTGACCTTGACCATATCCAACCTAAAGCTATAATGGAAGAACAAATAGAGAAGAGAACCTAGGTACTGCTACTAGAGCCTTACCTGAGGAAACCATAGAGGAGAGCCAAATTATAGAGTCTAGTCCTAAAATACAAGAGCCAGAAGATTTATTAAGGACTTGATCTCTTTTGAATCAGTACCCTCAGGATGATCTCCTCCTATAGTTCCATTAAGGACCTCTTTCCTGAGATTAATAACCCATCCTTCCATTATACAAACCCCGTAGATATATTGCAACCCCATAAGGTTAACCTCATTAGTCTAGGATTAGTCCCTGACATGCCTTCTTTGATTCTACTTTATCCAGAACCTTTTTCTCCACCCTACCAGAGTAATTCTGAACCACTTCCTATTTCTACCCTTTCCTGAGTTTTCTCATGTGTCTAGAACTATTAGGTTACATTTTGTTGAGGTTACTAGGTTGCAAGGATCGTAGAGCCCATCCCATTTGCTACCTACTTTTGGCAGACTCTCTGGCACTTATTAGGAGTTACTAGCAAATTTCTTCTGCATGTCATCCATCAACCACGACTCATGCCCCCATGCCCAAGTGGTAGTTAAGACCTAATAAACCTCTTTAGTCGAGTCTGCTAGGTGTAGGTTTGAGTCCTTTGCATCATCTTGTTAGGAGTCTGCATGTGCCTAGCATGTTCACCACCCGCACTAATGTTAAAACAACTGGCTAATTCCCGAAGATGGATCAAAAAAACTTGATGTAGTGGATTTTATCTTGGTTAGGCTTAGGCCTAAAAGAAGCTTCATGCTCGCAGAGCCGGACCTTTCAAAGTGATAGAGAAGGTTGGATCAAATGCCTAGGTGTTAGACTTGCCTTCGGATTTGGGCATTAGTTCTACCTTCAATATTACAGACCTGGTTGAGTATAGGGAACCGGTAGCGATACCTAGTAAGGCCTTTGGACCTATTCCTTTTCATTGTGAGTGACCCTAACCCAGAGTGTCCACTAACAAATTGGCCTGAGAGAGGAGAACGGATCGAGCGTATCCTGGACGATCAAGCCATCACGACCCGGGGCCGTGACTATCAATGCTTCCTGATCCGATGGCAAGGCCAGCCAGAGTCGGACGATTCGTATTTCTCGAGAGGACTTGCAATGCCTCAACCCAGACCTTCTCGAGAGATATGTGAGCCAGTCTGATCTTCACTCGACAGGGTCGAGTTCCTCCCACCCCGGGAGAATTGTGCGGACACCAAAGGCACCAGAATAAGGCAGAGGCTTCTCAACCCTCTGTAATTGATCAATAATTTATGAGTCCATCTGTAATAAGGGCTTAGCTCATCTGAGTCCATTTTAGTTGTTATTTGAGTATTTTTAGTTGTTATTTCACTTCTGTACTAGTCAGCTCATGTTGAGCTAGTTCAGTCCAATGCTAGTTAGCTCATGTTGAGCTAATTTTATTTTTTTGAGTCCTGTCCAAGCATACTGAAGACTCAAGACTATATTATACAAGTGAAGACCAAGTCCAGCCAGATTGAAGACATGGAAGTTTAGCCCAAGTCCAACCCAGCTTGAAGATTTGAAGACCCCAGGAGAAAATCAGAAACCCTGATTCTTGCAGATGCCCTCCAGATGCCCAGATTCCCTTCCAGATGCCAAGTATATTCATAAATAAGGGCATCCATGATTCCAGAGGTCCATCTGCATCCTAGCCCAATGAAATCAAGCCCAGGCCAAGCCCAAGCCCCTAAGAAGCAAGATACCAGGGAATATTCCTGCTACCTGGCTACCAGGCCACCCCAGCTTCCAGAGGCCCAAACCCATGCACCCGGGCCCCTTTGGGCCGGCCTTTTGCTGCTCCTAGAAGCCCAACACGCCCCCCTAGGCATCCTGGGAGTCTTGACCAAGTCAAGAAAAATTTTAGGGATTTTTCTACCTAATATTTCTTATTTTCTAGCTAGGGTTTGAGAGGGAAAAGGATTCTTATGTAAAGACTTATGTACCCTTACTTAGAGCCCAAGGTTAAGGGTCTATTTAAGGGACCCTAGCCTCTTGTATGAGGAGAATTTTTTGATGAATGAAAACCTTGAGTTCTTCTATTGAGTTGTGTGATACCCTGTTGTGCATAAAGGGGTTTGCGAGAGTTCTTCTTCCCAGTGCTGCAATCATCTTCCTGCTACCAACAAGCATCTCAGATCCCTGGACGCCCACTCCAAAAGAAGCCTTCCCTTGCTATTTTTCCTTTGTTTTCTTGTTCCTTTGTGAGTTTTCTAACCCCTGACAGGTCGTTTGCAGGTCCCCGAGTTCCTACGAATCCAACGACTCCAGCCAAGCCTCAATCGGATCACCGAGCAGAAAGCCGGGTATCCGCGGTCTTTGGCTCGATTTTCCAGGCCGCATCCGTCGAGGAACGAGAGACCCTTTTGCTGCGATCTTCACAGACGTTGTCAGGTACACCCCTCTACCTCCAGTAGTTTTATTGTAAGAGAACTTGCCCTAACCGAGGCTTCTCAGCCCCGGCGATCCTTCTTTTCTACCTTTCTAGGTCCTAATCTGCATGCTGATCTTCTAAAACTCATATAAAATTCCCTATAACTTATTTTAATCTGAAACTCGAGAATTAATCACCCAACCCCACGTATAAAACATATAAAAAAAATTGCATGCATATTAGTTCCGCATCAGTAGTCCTATGACCTGAGACTGCCATAATACCTTATGTACATGAACCCATGCTTTGGTTCAATCTCAATCATGACACTGGGTCATGCACGAGATTGATGCTGGGTATGGTGAATTGTATATGAAGGTAATGAGTAGGTCAACAAGGAATTGATCACTCCTAGTAGGAGGAGATTGCATCCAGCCAAATTAGGTCAGATGATGATTCAGGAAATCTTTGATCAAAGTATAGATATTAGAAATGATTTCTAATATCGAATTAATTGAATCATTAGTGTATGACTGAGCTGGGAATGAGTATAAGCTGGTTTTGACATGTTTCCATATCCATAGTTATATTCGGGATGCAAGATGATTGAAGGATCGAATTGTACGGGAACTTTCCACTGAAGGGTAGTTTTGGATTTCACCAGAATTTCCATATCTTCCGGGTAGACATGACACGTTGCTAGACATCAATCTTGTCTTGTGGGTTGATCAAATTAAATGTTTTAATTGGATCGCTAATTAGGAGGAGTCCTAATTGACTAACTCGAGTTAGCTCGATTTGACCTAAATCGATTAGAATGTTTCTGATCAATTAGGTCAACTTGCACTCGGATCCACTGCTGGCTAGGTATGGAATCCAATGGGTCACACACTTAGGACAGATAATCAAGGATTTAATTTGGAATTAAATCTCGTTTGCAGATGAACACACTAGCATGTGTTGCAAACCATGGCTTCTACTTGAATCGGATTCGAGTTAGGGTTCCGATTTGGTCTTTTTAGATCCAAATTCATTCCGTTTGAATCTAATTGAAGATTCAAGACATTGGGCTAACAGTAGGCTAGCAATTGGGCTAACCTAAGAGGCTAAACCCCTTTCCCACATCGCCTAAGCCCCTCCCCCTCTCTTCCCACGCGCGCGTGCAAGGAGAAGAGTCCACGCGCGCGTGGACTCTCTCCAAGTGGCGTCTTTGCATGAAAAAAGAAAAGGGATCGGCGTTTTTTGGCTGAAGGGGCATGGAAGAGAGTCCACCTAGGCGTGGTCTCTTCAAAAAAATGGGATTACCATGAAAGAAAGAAAAGAAAACACCGAAGGGGCGCGACTCTTCTCTTCTGCGCGCGCCCTTCTGTGTTTTTTCGCGACTCTTTCTTGCGTCTTCCCATCCCAAAGGCCGTGAGATTAACTCAAGGGCCGTGAGATGAAGGGAAGGACGTGAGAAGGGAGAGAGGGGCGTGAGAGGGTGATTGCAGATGGGTAGGCGCCTCTCTATCGCCTATTTAAGGAGAAGACTTCACCGTAAAACTAGATTTCTTTTTTCCAGATTTTCTACATAAAAGTCTTGCTTCTATTTTCCCTCTCCCTCTCCAGAAGATTGTTTCCCCCCCTCCTCTCTTTCCTCTTTGATTCCTTTACAGAGCCTTGGCTCTGTCGAATCTCAGAACAGAAGGAGAGTCAGAGAGAAACTCTCGACGACGGTAAAGGAAGAAGGCGCCTCTCCTTTCTTTCTTACATTAAGACAATCTTGTCTTAATTTTCTTCTCCCTCCAAGACAAGCCTTGTCTCATTTTAGGACAAGGGCTTATTCTTAAGACAAGAGTGTCTTAAGGGGCCAAAGTTGCTAGAAGACAAGGAGAAGGGTAAGAGAGAAGGTTTAGTCCCAGTTTGGCTAGAGGAGTCCTAGCCAATAGCCCATATATCAAGTTCTTAGGGTAGAACTTGATTGGAAGGAACCCAATTAAGGAGTCAGTGTCTTGATCATCTGCCCGTGTGGATCACCATCGGAGGCGGACAAGTGGACACCTGGTGTGTTCAAGAGGCTACTCAATTTGGAGTTCATTTCTGCATCAGACTGGTAATAGCGATCTGAGGTTAGTATTTAAACAATGTTTAAATTTGGACATGCATGTAGTCATAGTTTTTAATTGCTAATAAGAAGATTTGGGATTAGGGTTCGGACCTGGTTTCATAAATTTTTGAAATCCACGCTTCCGCACTGGTTCACGAACCCAACACCGCCCCCTCAGCTGATTTCGCGGTCGACGGGCCGGCGGTGGCCACCGGCTGCATTGGTGAGGCAGCGGCGACGACGGGACCGGCGCCGGACGAAGCTGCAGGCGGTGGAGCCCTCTCAGCAGCGGCGCCACCAGGTCGCGCGGCCGAGGCATCAGCGGCCCCGCCCTGGGGCAGCCTGGGCGGGGAAGCGACGGCAATTGGGCTGGGTGCGGTCGCCGCCGCGACCTCCCGGCTCGCCTCAGTACGAGCCCTCTTCGCCGCGGGCTTGTCCACCTCGGTGACATCTCGCTGGGCTGTGCCCTCCAGGAGGTTCTCCAGCGAAAACTTCATCCCTGCAACACAAAGGAACAGAAAGTCAGCCGGCTCGGTCATGAAGAAAAAGGGGGGCAGAAGTCAAAGTGGGCCGAATCTCACCAGTCTCGTGGATGGGACTGATCCCGGCCTCAAAAAGGTTCTGCTCCGAAAGCAGAACGTCGAGTGCTGGGACCACGTCGCTCAGGAGCTGGGAGTAGGACTCCTGGTCCGCCGACTCGACCCGAGAATTCTGGTTCGGGGTCCGTCCAGTTCACTCCAGGCCCAGTTGACATCTTCGACTGAGGCGAAGAAAAACTGGCTCTTCCAACCCTTCACGAGGAAGGGATGTCGAACCGGAGACACCTGGACTGGGGCGAAATATACCACCAGCCGTCATCGGTGGAGCACTTCTTCAAGGTGAACAAGGCCCTGAAGAGGGAGAAACGGGCAACGAACCCGTGGAAGTGACAGAAGACAATGAAAGAAAAGATGACCCGGATGGCGTTGGGAGCCAGCTGGGCCGGGACAAGCCGGAAATGGCTGAGGAAGGAAAGAAAGAAGGGGTGCAGAGGAAACCGAAGACCCCCAAGGAGGAAGTCTTCGTAGAAGGCTATGCGGCCGGGGCCACTCATGGTGACGCGCTCCCCGGACCGCGGAACAAACAAGCGAATGGACCTCGGGATGCCGTAAGCATCCCGGAGCAGAGAAAGATCGCCTTCGGTCATGGTGGAGGCATGACCGGAGGGACCGGCGGGAAGAGATGGAGGTGCAGGAAGAGCAGGAGAGCCGGAAGAGAGCGAAGGGGGACGGCAGGAGCAACCGGAGGAGGCCGGATCCCCCTAGGGATGCCAATGGTGACACCCCCGGGTTGCAGATGCCGGCGGATCTCCTCCGGGATTGTCTCCTCATCTGAGGAGGAAGAAGATGGAATCCTCGGCCGGGATGGACCGGCCTCGTCCGGGTTGGAAGAGACATGGCGGCGGTGCGCCATGGAAAAGAGAAGAACGGAGGATCAAAGAGAAAAGAAAAAGAAGGGGAAGGAGGGGAGCCGGAGAAGATGAGGGCACTCACCGAAAATATGCCAGATGAGTGCAGGGCAACAGGAGTTAGCCTGCAGCAAACCGCCCACGAAGCAAGGGGAAAAGGCCTCGTTCTGGAAAGTCCCCTCCCTTTCAAACTCAGCGGACAGCGGCCGTACCCGTCATTCCGCCTCGGGCCACTGGACGATCACCACGTGGGCACACGCCCGACATCGACGCCTCGTTAGCAGAGCAACGGCCTCTGCCTCGAAGAGATGCATTTATTGCGGGCAAGTGGGCGACGCGTGGCGGCTCCCCATAGGTTTTCTGCCGCATCGAGCCACGGCGACGAGGATCGTGGCAATTATGATGCAAGATCTTCGCCTCCCCACGTCATGTCCGTATTTAATCCCGACGTTCCGTTCTACGACGCCTCGACGGAACGGCGGGCTGGAGGGCAACTGTTACAGCCGTGACAGTGACGTGGCCAGGCTCAGGTACCACCGAATGCGCTCGGGCCACGTGGAGGCTTCTTCGGCCGAGTCAGCGCCACGTCTTCAAGACCAGGTTCGACAAGACTACAGTGCCCAAAAATTCTCTAAGGCAAACTACCCCCGCCGAGGTCGAGCTCGGATCGGAGCTCCTCTACCAACTCGATGGAGCCCAAGCCCAGAGATATCCGCCCAAGTGAGCTCGACCGAAGCCAGGAGACCTCCTGCCACCTCGCCAGGTGTCCATCCAGGAGGAGTCCGCCCGGGCCGAGGTCGGCCGTTCCTTCGCCCTTCGCCAGGTGCCTCCCGGAGATGGGTCCACCTCGGCCGAGGCCAGGGACCTCCTGCCACCTCGTCGCCAGGTATCCACCACCCAGGAGGGGTCCACCTAAGCCAGGTCGGCCGACCCTTCGCCCCTTCGCCAGGTGGCCTCCGGATCGCCAGGAGTGCGACCTCCCGGCGGCCACCTCAGGCCAGGCCAGGTCCCCCTGCCCTCGCGCACCTACCCACCCAGGAGGGGGCCCAGCCGAGTTGGTGCCGACCCTTCGCCCCTTCGCCAGGTGGCCTCCCGGAGACGGCCACCCCTCGGCCAGGCGACCCCGCCAGAGGTCCTCCCCCCAGGAGGGGTCACCTAGGCCGAGGTCGGCTGGTCCTTTGCTCTCCGCCAGGTGGCCCCCGAGACGGGTCCACCTCGACTGAGGTCAGGCCGCCTGTACGGAGAAGATCTCAAGGAAGAGTCACGGACCCCGAGGCCATCCCTCGGCCGTATGAATCCCAGACGCGGCCCGCCGTACGGAGGGCGGCGGCACGCGGAACATCACTTGCATCGGCTCGACAAGTTCCACAGCCGAGGGGCACGATTCTGACAGAACAGGCCCTATAGATGGATGGCGCCCATGCTTGGGAGAGAAAGCGCTCTTGCTGGGCCGAGGCCTGACCGGCCGCCTTAGCGCCGCCCTCTCTTTTTTCTCTCCTGTCTTTGCCTTTTCCCTGCTGGGCTTGGCGGACGAGGTCGGAAAGCCGCCTGGCCCCCCTTCACCGAAAAGGAAAAGAGAAGAAGACAGGGGAGGGAGTCTCCCAGGAGGAAAAGACAAGCGCACGATGAAAGGAGATAAAGAGGGAGGAATCTGGGGACAACGGAGGTAAGCGAACAAGCCTGGGGACAAAGGAGAAGCAACGGCAAAAGGCCTTGCTCCGGAGAGTGAAAACCAGAGATCCCGAGAGGGAATCACTGGGCGTGAGCTCGGCAAGGAGGCCCAGCCGAGATTCTGGTCCCCAGAGCGTCTCTCTCACTAGTAAACTCTCTAAGTCTGGAGCCCTTTCGGGGGTCCGCTTGGAGAGTCTGTTCCTTCTCATCGTCTACTGACTTGACCGTCGGAGTTCCCTCGCCGGGATCCCCGGCCAGGGTCTTCTAACCCCTTTCTTGCAGGTTCGCCGCAGTCAGGGAGGCTCCTTCGCCAGGCGGTCAGGAGGGATCGGCGGATCCGTGGCACGGGCGCGACGACGGGAGCGGCAACACAACAAAATGCAACCCCATGGCTCTAGAAATGTGAGAAGGCTCAGGGAAGGGTAGGAAATAAGAATCGGAGTCTTGGGGTGGCTTATGGGAAATATGAAACAGACCTTGGTTATTCAGGATGACCTTAAAATTTGGACATTGTTCTATAGATGTCATATGGTCCACTTGTTCCAGTAGATCTTGGGGCTCGCTAGGGTCAATCCCGTAGTGAGGAAGGTCTGTTAAAGAGGATCCTGGGACCAAGTCTAAAGTATGCTGGATGTCTCTCAGGGATGGAAGTTGATCAGGTAACTCATCGGGAAGTACATCCTCAAATCCCTTCAGAGCTTCAACTATCTCTTGAGGATGTTCTCTTTGGGTCGGTTCATTAAGGGTTTGTTCCTGAACTCCTTCTGTGGACAAGACTGGCGAACCCTTATGCTCATTTACTAAATGTGATCTTGGCTCGGTCATTTCTTCTTCAAATTCTTTAGTGGGTTCAGGATCTTTTTTCTTTGATTCCTCAATGATTTCAACCTTGGGCCCATCTTCACCATACTCCTCTACTAAACTTGGCTCATACATGTTTTCGTTAGATTCTTTGATGGGCTCCGAAGTTTCTTTCTCTATATTTTCAATGGGTTCAACCCTTTCATACTTAAAGTCTTCAATGGGCTCAGGGTTTTCCATTTAAATTCTCAGAATGTTCAACCTTTTCTCCCTGAAATTTGTTAAAGGGTTCTTCCTCAGTAACCTCTTTCTCTAACTCCTTAGACTTGATCAGGATGACTCCAGGCTTCTCTTCCTTAAGGCTACTTGATTCTTTTTTAACCTAGTCCTTAGGCTGAATTGGTTTGATTACAAATTTCTTCCCATGGTGACTAAAGGCACAAGTATTGGTCCGACCATAAAGAATGGCATCATGATCATAAAGCCATGGTTGACCTAGGATAATTCTACTGACTCCCATGGGAAGGACATCACACCAAATCTCTTTTTCATATGATTACAATTTGATCAAAACTTGGCATCTAGACTTGATAGGTATGGAAGTCGAATCTATCCATGAGACCTTATAAGGGTTGGGGTGAGGAACTGGGGTAAATCCTAGGGCTTTGACAGTACTTGAAGAGATGGCATTGACACAGCTCCCATTATCAACTATGATCTTACGTACCTTATCCCCTAACTTGACAAAGTTTGTAGGATATTAGTCCTACGCCAATCTTCTTGCATGTCATTTAAGATTGCCACATTACCCAGGACATTATCACATGGAATGTCACTTATGTTTGGACATCCTACATGTTATGTCATTTATCTATGGTCGGCCCATGCATTCAAGAATTAGCGCCAACTTAAGAATGAGATTAGTGCCACTTTTAAGAGAAGTAAATGAGAAGGATTCCAACCCATAGTTTGCACCAAGAAGGTATTTAGCACCATTCTTTCTTAAGTTTTGTCGCCAAATCCAAGGAAAAATCGGCCAAGGGAATGAGATAAGTTGGGAGAATTCAAATTGATTCTTATCTATCCTATTATGAAGAGTCCAAGTCCAAAATTGCTTATCCTTATCAACTTTTAAATTCAAAAGGATAAAGATGGGGTCCAAGAGAATTCATGCCAAGGAAGGGAGAAAATTAGCGCCCCATCTCATTAATTGTTGCCAATTCACTTTTAAAATGAGTAAAAGAGAAGGACTTCTCCTCTCTCCCACTCTTTTGTCACTCATCTTATTTCCTGTCGTCCAACTCAGACAAAAGCTACACCAGATGTAGCCCAAGCTGATGAAGCCCAAGGAGAGTTCAAAGATAAGAGTTCAAGACACCAGGTGCAGGGACTCCAAGGAGTTATTGCCTAAGGGACACCAATGCTAGTCTTTGTATCCCTTACACCACTAGTTGATGGTCCATAAATATCCCATCAACCCTCCTGTATTATTAATGATTTATTGATGAAATAAAGTGACATTTTGTCCAATTTCTTTGCTGTGTGCATCACGGGGTGTGAGGCCTTACATATCCAGACACCGAGAAACCCTAGCCGCCAACTTCCATCCTTTCCCTTCTACTTTTCCATCTTCTTCTTTCCATTACTACTTTCTAACTGAGTGATTTTCTTTGTTGAGTGATTGTAGGTGATCAAGGATTAAAGTCAAGGTCTTCTTGCCTTAGAACCATCATCGCAGAAGATCGGAGCCTGAAGATCGAGATCTTGAAGCCCTGTCGCAAGATTCTTTAGAGTCCAGTCTAATCTACTTCAGAGAGAAACATCTTCCTTGGTAAAATTCAAAAAAAACCATCCCTACTCTTAGATTTTTGAATCTTTGAAAAGTAGACCCTAGTTTACAGTGGTTTCTTAGCCACCAAATCCTGTTTTCCTAGTTTACTTTGTAGATTTGCTTTGCCGATTATTGACTAGTTTGCTTAATTATCTTCTTTGAGTCTTTAAAAATTAAAAATTAAAAAAAAAATTAATCTTTATTTTTCTCTATTAATTAGGTTAATAATCAGTAGATTAAGTTTCCATCCCATAACTAGGTTAAAATTAAAACTGCATAAAACCTATCTATAAAAATTCAAAAAATTAGTAATTAATTTTCTGATAATCCTCTTTTTAATCTAAAAAAAATTAGAAATCTTTTTTATTTGCTATTTTCTGGTAGAAGGAAATCATGCCTCCTGAGCGGGTATACGCAAGTATACTGTCATGAGCCATGGGAGTAATGAGCTATGGCCTGACATGATATCCCGAGATCAGAAATCTAAAATTAATTTTACAAATAATTAAAAATTTAATTAATTTTTATTTTTTTGTTATTATTAATTATTTTAACTTCAGTGCATCTAGGGTTTCATATTGTGTGACTACATCATCAAGTAATTGAATCTTCAAGGCACTTGAGCATCTTAGATCAGGGCAGGATCTCATCACCTATCTTGGGCCCATAACAACCTTCTTTTGCATCTGAGCCCAATGTAATTAAAATCAATTAGACTTAATTTGCTCTACCGAGCTAGGGATACTAATAGGTCGGGTTCCAAGTATTGTGTGAAAGCTAGTGCACCCAATCCTTTGATTATCACTTGAATATGGTGTCTAAGGCTAGAGGTCCAGAGGCAAACACCCTAAGTGGTTTCGTGATTTTTAATTAGGACCCTTTGAGAGCAGGGGGAGCCTCCCACGACCCCACCTCTTACCGGGCTAGTGGACAGAGTAATTACTGAATTGGCTGTAATTTGAGCTGACCCATTTTACTTGAGCTCTAGGTCTAGGAAACCATAGCTCGAGTTCTGTGCGATTGCATTGCATGGCTACTAGATTAGGAACTCCATACCAGTTGTCTCACCCAAACCCAACCCAGCTGATGCAGGATTGTTTATGCATGAAAAGTATTTTTCCATGATTAACTAAGGAGTTAGGGTTTTAGATCCCAAATTTCATGCCAAAATTCAAAGTAAAGAATTCTAGGAAATTTTTAGAAGTCATGCATGCAGAAATAAATCCTAAAAGTTCGAACAGGATAGCCAAGGTTTAAGAAAACCCTAGTAAGGCTGCTTTTCTACAAGACCACTACTGGGGAGTCAAGGGATGTACTTGGCAATGGTTGAAGTGCCTGATGAAGATCGTGCATGAAGAGATCACTCTCGCTCCCGGATGTGGCCTGGAAAAGCAAGCTTTTGACCCTGTGGTGATGCGGAACTAATATGCATGCAATTTTTTTTATATGTTTATATGTGGGGTTGGGTGATTAATTCCCGAATTTTAGATTAAAATAAGTTATAAGGAATTTTATATGAATTTTAGAAGATCAGCATGCAGATTTGGACCTAGAAAAGTAGAAAAGAAGGATCGCCGGGCTGAGAAGCCTCGGTTAGGGCAAGTTCTCTTACAATAAAACTACTGGAGGTAGAGGGGTGTACCTGACAACGTCTGTGAAGATCACAGCAAAAGGGTCTCTCGTTCCTCGACGGATGCGGCCTGGAAAATCGAGCCAAAGACCCGCGGATACCCGGCTTTCTGCTCGGTGATCCGATTGAGGCTTGGCTGGAGTCGTTGGATTCGTAGGAACTCGGGGACCTGCAAACGACCTGTCAGGGGTTAGAAAACTCACAAAGGAACAAGAAAATAAAGGAAAAATAGCAAGGGAAGGTTTCTTTTGGAGTGGGCGTCCAGGGATCTGAGATGCTTGTTGGTAGCAGGAAGATGATTGCAGCACTGGGAAGAAGAACTCTCGCAAACCCCTTTATGCACACAACAGGGTATCACACAACTCAATAGAAGAACTCAAGGTTTTCATTCATCAAAAATTCTCTCATACAAGAGGCTAGGGTCCCTTAAATAGACCCTTAACCTTGGGCTCCAAGTAAGGGTACATAAGTCTTTACATAAGAATCCTTTTCCCTCTCAAACCCTAGCTAGAAAATAAGGAAATATTAGGTAGAAAAATCCCTAAAATTTTTCTTGACTTGGTCAAGACTCCAAGGATGCCTAGGGGGGCGTGTTGGGCTTCTAGGAGCAGCAAAAGGCCGGCCCAAAGGGGCCCGGGTGCATGGGTTTGGGCCTCTGGAAGCTGGGGTGGCCTGGTAGCCAGGTAGCAGGAATATTCCCTGGTATCTTGCTTCTTAGGGGCTTGGGCTTGGCACCTGGGCTTGATTTCATTGGGCTAGGATGCAGATGGACCTCTGGAATCATGGATGCCCTTATTTATGAATATACTTTGGCATCTGGAAGGGAATCTGGGCATCTGGAGGGCATCTGCAAGGAATCAGGGTTTCTGATTTTTCTCCTGGGGTCTTCAAATCTTCAAGCTGGGTTGGACTTGGGCTAAACTTCCATGTCTTCAATCTGGCTGGACTTGGTCTTCACTTGTATAATATAGTCTTGAGTCTTCAGTATGCTTGGACAGGACTCAAAAAAATAAAATTAGCTCAACATGAGCTAACTAGCATTGGACTGAATTAGCTCAACATGAGCTGACTAGTACAGAAGTGAAATAACAACTAAAAATACTCAAATAACAACTAAAATGGACTCAGATGAGCTAAGCCCTTATTACAGATGGACTCATAAATTATTGATCAATTACAGAGGGTTGAGAAGCCTCTGCCTTATTCTGGTGCCTTTGGTGTCCGCACCATTAAGGCTTCTTTTGGAGTGGGCGTCCAGGGATCTGAGATGCTTGTGGTAGCAGGAAGATGATTGCAGCACTGGGAAGAAGAACTCTCGCAAACCCCTTTATGCACACAGCAGGGTATCACACAACTCAATAGAAGAACTCAAGGTTTTCATTCATCAAAAAAAATTCCAAAAAAAAATATATATATATATATACATATTTTCCAAAAATACCAAAAAAAAAATAAATAAATATCTAAACCCTAATTTGCATCCTCATCTGCCTGCCATCATTGCATAATTTACTTTTAAGGGCACTCTTGCTATATCAGATGGGGGGAGGATTTGATCACCTCTCCTTAGCCCAAAACACATCCCTTGCATTCAGTCCCAAGCCTTAACCTAAAATTAATTAGACTTAATTTGCCCTAGTGGGCTAGGGACACCAACTGGTCGGGTCCGGGCTAGTGTTAGATCACTGTGTCAAGTTAACCTGTGTGTGCCTTGTGCTTAGTGTCTAGAACGATGGTTTAGGGATTCAATCCCGAAGGACTTGTGTGCTGGTCCGCCTACCTGGCCAATCTCTGATTGGTGTCTAGGATTGGCAATCAGGGACCTAACACTCCCCTTACACCTGCCTGGCTGAGTACAGGGTTACTATAGGCTAGTTTGCCACCCTGATTGAGCATCTAGTTTGGACTTTAGGTTTAGTCAGCTATAGTCGGTCTGATCGAGTCTTGCATGAGCACTAGATCAGGAGTTTCATATCACCCACCTCCTTCATAAATGTCTGAACCCATGGAAAATTTACAAGCCCAAATAAAAGCCCTAGCTGATCAAATGCCCAGATAACTATCCAGATGACCCAGTTAACTCAGTCTCGTATTCAAACCAATGATAGAATTGACTATCGTGCCATAGGTTTGATCAGTTAAAAGTCCGGGTAGGGACCCCAAGAAAAACCCATGGGTCACAGTCTGAGCCAGATCCTGACTCCCCTCAACCTAGGAGGACCCCAAACCCTGATCTATACCATGAGGTCAAACCTAGGAGAGCCCCTTATCCTGACCCGTACTACAATCCTCAACCTAGGAGGACCCCAAACCCTGATCCATACCTTGAGGCTGAACCTAGGAGAGCCCATCATCCTGACCCAATCCCTAAGGTTAGTCCTAGAAGACCCAATCAGGATTTTATAGACCAAGAAGATAGATCCTATTTACCCTCTCCCTATAAGCCTAGTATACCCACAACCTATAGATCTTATGACTCTAAATCCTATGAACCTAGAACTTATGAATCCATAACCTATGAACCTAGATCCTATGACTCTAGATCCCATGATCATAGATCCTATACACCCATACCCTATGAGCCTAGTAGACCCAACACCCAATATTCTGACCCATATAGGGAGTCAAACCCTAGGAGAACCCAATATTCTGACCCATATAGGGAGTCCAACCCTAGGAGAACCCAGTATTCTGACCCATATAGGGAGTCCAATCCTAGGAGGACCCAATATCCTGACCCATATAGAGAGCCCAACCTTAGGAGGACCCCATACCTTGATCCAACCTTAGAACCTGATCATAGAGCTGACCCAAAATCCTATGACCCCAGATCCTATAATCCCATGACCCATAGATCTGCACCCTTGTCCTATGAGCTTAGAGAACCCATAACCCCTAAGTATCAGCCTAGTACTAGTCATGCTTCCCCTAGTCAACTTGAACCCTATAGGATGAGTATCCCTAAATATGAACCCAATAGTGAGCCACTACCTCTTATACAACCTGAACCTACTAGGAGTGGTACCCATAATCAGAGACCAGAACCTAACCAATTTCCTGCTAGCCGACCTTCTCCAACCATTCCTGAGATTCGCAAGGCTTACATTAACGTGGAAGTGTATGAAGCTGATGTGAGCCTAGTGGATGAGTATGAGGGAGAAGAGGAGACACCTTTAGTAGACCTAGAATTAGCTGACCCAGTAGATACCCAGGTAGATTCCAACCCCCAGAGCTAGTTGACCTTGACCACATCCAACCTAAAGCTATAATGGAAGAACAAATAGAGGAAGAGAACCTAGGTACTGCTGCTAGAGCCTTACCTGAGGAAACCATAGAGGAGAGCCAAATTATAGAGTCTAGTCCAAAATACAAGAACCAGAAGAATTTATTAAGGACCTGATCTCTTTGAATCAATACCTTCAAGATGAGTCCCCTCCTATAGTTCCCATTAGGGACCTCTTTCCCGAAATTAGTGACCCATCCTTCCATTATGCAAATCCTGTAGATATAGCTCAACCTCATAAGGTTAACCTCATTAGTATAGGATTAGTTCCTGACACCCCGTCTTTATCCTATTTTATCCAACTAACTATGAACCTTTTTCTCTACCTTACCAAACTAATTCTGAACCCACTTTCTATTTTCTGCCCTTTCCTGACACCTCCAGCATTTCTAGGATCATTAGATTGCATTTAGCTGAGATTAGCATACTGCATGCATTCATCATGCATGTTAGGTTTGCATCTTACTTCTGGCATACTCTTTGGAATTTGCTAGGAGTTCACTGTAAATTTTCATGTGCATGTCAAGCTAGGATCAAACCTAGAGAACCTATAATCTATTAGGTTTAGATCCAAAGAGTTCAATAAAATTTCCTTCGATAGGAATGCATAGTCGAGTCTGTTAGGTGTCAGTATGAGTCCTTTGCATCATTTGTCTGCATGTGCCTAGCATGTTCACCACCCGCACTAATCTTAAAACAACTGGCTAATTCCCGAAGAAGGGTCAAAGAATTTGATGTAGTGGATTCTATCTTGGTTAGGCTTAGGCCTAAAAGAAGCTTCATGCTCGCAGAGCCGGACCTTTTAAAGTGATAGAGAAGGATTGGATCAAATGCCTAGGTGTTAGACTTGCCTTCGGATTTGGGCATTAGTTCTACCTTCAATATTACAGACCTGGTTGAGTATAGGGAACCGGCAGCGATACCTAGTAAGGCCTTTGGACCTATTCCTTTTCATTGTGAGTGACCATAACCCAGAGTGTCCACTAACAAATTGGCCTGAGAGAGGAGAACGGATCGAGCGTATCCTGGACGATCAAGCCATCACGACCCGGGGCCGTGACTATCAATGCTTCCTGATCCGATGGCAAGGCCAGCCAGAGTCGGACGATTCGTAGATTTCTCGAGAGGACTTGCAATGCCTCAACCCAGACCTTCTCGAGAGATATGTGAGCCAGTCTGATCTTCACTCGACAGGGTCGAGTTCCTCCCACCCGGGGAGAATTGGTGCGGACACCAAAGGCACCAGAATAAGGCAGAGGCTTCTCAACCCTCTGTAATTGATCAATAATTTATGAGTCCATCTGTAATAAGGGCTTAGCTCATCTGAGTCCATTTTAGTTGTTATTTGAGTATTTTAGTTGTTATTTCACTTCTGTACTAGTCAGCTCATGTTGAGCTAATTCAGTCCAATGCTAGTTAGCTCATGTTGAGCTAATTTTATTTTTTTGAGTCCTGTCCAAGCATACTGAAGACTCAAGACTATATTATACAAGTGAAGACCAAGTCCAGCCAGATTGAAGACATGGAAGTTTAGCCCAAGTCCAACCCAGCTTGAAGATTTGAAGACCCCAGGAGAAAAATCAGAAACCCTGATTCCTTGCAGATGCCCTCCAGATGCCCAGATTCCCTTCCAGATGCCAAAGTATATTCATAAATAAGGGCATCCATGATTCCAGAGGTCCATCTGCATCCTAGCCCAATGAAATCAATCCCAGGTGCCAAGCCCAAGCCCCTAAGAAGCAAGATACCAGGGAATATTCCTGCTACCTGGCTACCAGGCCACCCCAGCTTCCAAAGGCCCAAACCCATGCACCCGGGCCCCTTTGGGCCGGCCTTTTGCTGCTCCTAGAAGCCCAACACGCCCCCCTAGGCGTCCTTGGAGTCTTGACCAAGTCAAGAAAAATTTTAGGGATTTTTCTACCTAATATTTCCTTATTTTCTAGCTAGGGTTTGAGAGGGAAAAGGATTCTTATGTAAAGACTTATGTACCCTTACTTGGAGCCCAAGGTTAAGGGTCTATTTAAGGGACCCTAGCCTCTTGTATGAGAGAATTTTTGATGAATGAAAACCTTGAGTTCTTCTATTGAGTTGTGTGATACCCTGCTGTGTGCATAAAGGGGTTTGCGAGAGTTCTTCTTCCCAGTGCTGCAATCATCTTCCTGCTACCAACAAGCATCTCAGATCCCTGGACGCCCACTCCAAAAGAAGCCTTCCCTTGCTGTTTTTCCTTTATTTTCTTGTTCCTTTGTGAGTTTTCTACCCCTGACAGGTCGTTTGCAGGTCCCTGAGTTCCTACGAATCCAACGACTCCAGCCAAGCCTCAATCGGATCACCGAGCAGAAAGCCAGGTATCCGCGGGTCTTTGGCTCGATTTTCCAGGCCGCATCCGTCAAGGAACGAGAGACCCTTTTACTGCGATCTTCACAGACGTTGTCAGGTACACCCCTACCTCCAGTAGTTTTATTGTAGGAGAACTTGCCCTAACCGAGGCTTCTCAGCCCCGGCGATCCTTCTTTTCTACTTTTCTAGGTCCTAATCTGCATGCTGATCTTCTAAAATTCATATAAAATTCCCTATAACTTATTTTAATCTGAAATTCGGGAATTAATCACCCAACCCCACATATAAAACATATAAAAAAAATTGCATGCATATTAGTTCCGCATCATGTGGATTCGCGGCTTTTTGCTCGGTGATCTGAAGGCTGATTAGAAGGTATCCTCGGATTCACGGGAACTGAGGGGCCTACAAATCACCATTTGCAGGTTAGAAAATGGTGCAGGGATGAATAAATAAATCTAAAATAGCAAGGAAAAGAGTGTTTTGTGTTGGACGGCCAAGGCTTGAAAGGAGGGCGGCTAGGTTTTGATGTTGGGGATGGAGGCAGGGCACATGAACAAGAAGAACTCGCACACAGCTTGTACACAACACGCACATAGTAAGGGCACACAGCAAAGAGAGAAAACTCAAATTTAATTCATCAATATTCTAATTACATGAGGAGGGGAGGCCTTTATATAGGCTTACAAACTTGGGGCTTAAGAAATGGTATACAAGTAATCTCACAATAAACCCTAACCTATACAAACTCTCCCTCAAGTTCTCTCCACTTTTGACTGAGCCTCTTTCTCTCCCTCTCCTTCTCTTGGTTAGCCAAAGGGTGGTGACCCTAAGGGTGGCCGACCAAGGGGTGGTAACCCTAAGGGTTGGTGCCTTCTTGGTTGCTCTTGGGCCCTGTGAGGCTAACTTCAATGCTGGGCAGGCTTCAGGGCTTCTTCAACTATTCTCCTCTCTGGCGGGCTGGATCACATGTCCTCCAGGTCTCCCTTGATGGCTTCATGCTCCTAAATGGCTCAACTAGGTAGATGACTAGAGTGTTATGCTGACAGGCTTCAAAATGATTTGAGTCTTTTTCTTTTTACAGGACTAGATTGAACTCAATAGACTGGACTCACACTTACATAATTTAACTTCAAAATTTACATGACTCAAAAGTTGACCTGACTTAACTGACTTGATATAATCCAAAAACTAATCTCAAATCCTAATAGTATGGATCAAAACTCAAATACAGGACTCAAATATTGAAAGGCCCAAAATAGGACTCAGGGCCATACAAATACTCATATGGACTAACCCACAAAACTCAAATGAACATACTTATATTAACTAAACCCTAATTATAAATTGGACTCAAATCTAAAATTTAATTTGATAACCATAAGGATTGAGATGCCTCTACCAAAGTTTGGGACCTCTGATGTCCCCATCACCAGCTTGACCATAGAGTCCAGCTTTGAGACCTTCCTTAGGACCTTCACTGAACGATGTATCCAAATGAACCATAAGTTTGATCGACTGGACCAACGATTAGGGAACCTAGAGAAAACCCGTAAGACCCATCCTAAACCTAAATTTGAAACACACCTGACCCATTCCTGGAGCCCAACTTAGGAGACCCCCATACCATGACAACCTAGAGAAAACCTGTAAGACCCATCCTAAACCTAAATTTGAAACACACCCTGACCCATTCCTGGAGCCCAACCTAGGAGACCCCCATACCATGACCCAATTTGGGATCTTAGTTCGAAGAGACCCAATTATGATTCTATAGACCAGGATGAGAGAGCCACTAGGAACTTTAGGGTAGAAGCACCTACATTTAGTGGTGATCTTGATCTTGAGGATTATATTGATTGGGAAGAAGGTATGGATGACTATTTTGAGAGGGAACTCATGTATGAGGAAAGGAAGTTTAAGTTTGAAAAGCTTAAGTTAGTTTGCCATGCGAGAATCTATTGGGATAAGATTGAAAGGATGACTAGAAATAGTAGAGAAATATCCATAACTACCTGGAGTGATATGAAACTTAAACTTAGGATAAAGTACCTACCTAGATCATATGAACCTAGTTCCTATGCACCCAGATCCTATGAACCCAGCTCCTACGAACCCAGATCCTTGACCCATAGATCTGGGCCTATATCCTATGAACCTAAGGAACCCATAACCCCTAGGTATCAACCAAATGTTAGTCAGGTTTTCCTTAGTTGGCTAGAACCCATTAGGATTAGTGCCCCTTATCAAAATTCAAGATTTAGCCAAGTTCACTCGAGTCGACCCATTCCTCAATAGAGTCGACCCAATTCTCACCCAAGCTGACTCAACCCTATTTCGAGCCGACCCATCCCTGTTATCCTAGATACTAGTCAATTTCTCATTAGCCAACCCACTTCGACTATCCCATTGATTCATAAAGATGACATTAAAGAAGAAATACCTAAGGCATACTCAAAATTAGTTGACCCAGACCACACCATGACTGAAGCCATAGTGGAAGAATAGTTAGAGGAAGAGAACCATGATCCTGCAACCATAATTCAACCTGGCGAGACACTAGAAGGAAACCCAATTATAGAACCCAGTCCTAAAATTCAAGAACCAGAGAAAATTATTAAGGACTTGAATTATTTAGTCCAGTACCCTCAGGAAGACTTCACCCTTGTGGTACCAATTGAAGAACTTTTTCCTAAAATTCTTGACTCGTCCTTTCTTCAGGCTGACCCTTTATTTCCTGTAGGTGTGAATCAATGTCCAACCCTTAAGGTCAACCCTATTAGTCTAGGACAAATCCCTGAACCCTTTTCTTATTCTTACCCTATTAGGTTACACCTGTATCTACTTCTTATTTCCTACCTTTTCCTGAAGCTTCCCATGTTTATAGGACCATTAGTTTGCATTTTATAGAGGTTAGCAAGTTACATACATCCTTTGAGCATGTTAGATTTGCATCCTACTTCTGGAAAATCCTATGGCATTTAGTAGGAGTCAATGCACCATTCTCATCTACATGTCACCCACCAACTAAGGGTCAAACTCAGTTGTAGTTTAGGGTTTACATGCATGTCATGATGGGGGACCTGAAACCCATCTGGATTTTCTTCTTTTTCTCCTAAATTTTATTTTTTCATTTTACATTTTTTTATTCCAGCTATTCTAGCTATCCCTATTCCCATTTTACTCCAGGTTTATTCTTGAGATATTCCTCTGCTATTCTTATCATCTTCAACCTCCAGAACCTCCCAGAAATTCAATTTTTCTTCATTTTTCTTCCCATTTGTCCCTTTCTGCCATGCCCGACCACCGGATACCCCCCCCCGATGGCCATCCACCTCCCGGCGACAACCTCCTCGTGGGAACGCCAGCGAATCCCATGGCCACCCCCCCCATGCGGCTCCGCCCATGATGCCCATGCCCGTGATGCCTCCCTTCTCCGCACCCAACGACCCTCCGCCTGGAGTCGTCTCCAACCGGCAACCCCGTGCCTCCCGCGACGCCCAGCCACCGCTCGGCCATCACCCCGCTCCCACTCCCATGGCCGTCTCCTCCCATGACATCCACCATATCTACGGCCTTCACCACCCCTAAACGCACAGCCGTCCACCCCTGACCACACCATCTCCATCCTCGCGCCGCCATTCCGGGATCCATCACGCCCAACCACCGGTCCGCCTGCTGCCGTGATGCCCGCCGTGAGCCCGAGCCAGATCTAAGCCAGGTCATCCTCTCCTTGCATCTGCACCGCCTATGCCAGATCTGCAGCTCCACCCTCCCACAGCCCGTCCGCCCTCCACCTCGCCCGCGATCGCGACGTCCTGGGCAAGATCCTCACGCTGTGGTGCTCCAACCCCTCCGGCCCGTTCGCCCTCTGCCTCGCCCCTGCCGCGGACTTCACGTCCTCTGCCCAATCTTCCATTCCTCAATTCCATGATCATATGAGAAAGACATGCATAAATTTTAGAGCGGAAGAACTGGCACCGATCTCAAAGCTACAGGATTTAGGATTAATAAAATAAATTAAAATTTTCATGTATGTCCTACTTGATTCCTAAGTCTTGAAAGCCTATAAAAAGGCACCCCCCCTCTTGTAATAAATCAGTTGATGAAATGAATTTTTGAGGGTATTTCCACTTGTTTGTTGTTCTGGGCTGAGGCCCATTTGCCTTCGTCCTTCGGGACATCAAGGGTTGTGACGCCCCAATGCCTTCGCTCCAGTGAGAGCATCAAGGAGCGTGAAGCCACTCCAAGCCATCAGTGTTGCCATGCATGATGGCGGGGTGTGATCTTCAAGTCATCAGCATCGCCGTGCATGATGGCAGGATGTGATCCCAAATAAGGTCTTTGCTGCCAAATAGCTGATAAGGGGATGGAAGCCCTAGGTACCTTTTTTCCCTCCATCTCTCTGTTTCTCGTCAGATCTAGATCCTAGGTTCGAGTTCATTCCTGTTCCCTCTCCTTTTTCCATCCTTCCTTCACACCTCCCCAAGAAAAAAAAAAAAAACAAAAGAGTCCAACCATTTTAGGATTTTAGTATAAGTTCTATCCTAGTCCCGGGAGACTTCTTAGCCCTCCCACAATCCGTAGTTGCTTTAGGTATTTCCCCTTTCAGAATAACCATGGGTCTCTTCGTTTTCCGTCCCACATCATTTTTTTTGGTATCAAGCTTCATCATCCTACATCATGTCAATAAGAAAAAAAAGAAAAAGACTCAAAGAATACATGAAGGAGACTTTGTCATGGTTAGGCTACGACCTGAATAGTTTCCCACCTGAACCATGAAAAAGTTACATGCCCGTAGTATTGGACCATACAAAGTAATTAGAAAAATTAGACCTAATGCCTACGTTGATGCAGAACAAATATAGGGATGCGATGCGGAAGTAAATTAAGATAACTAATTTTTTTGTGATTTTTATAGGGTTGTAGAAGTTGGCTTCAAATCAAAGAAAAGTTAACTAACTTGAAAGATACTAATAGATAATTGAAAGCACAACTTTAAGGAAACTAAATTATCAGAGTAATTCAGAAGCAACGGATCGCTGGGGTTGAGAAACTCCCAGACCTAGGGTTTCACTCCGAGCTTTCAACAGAACAGAAATAAGAGAAGGGAAGTTATCTAACCAGACAATGATCTTCACAGATTTTGGTGGAAGAACTCTCCCGAGCAGATTGTTGGATCCTCGGAGTCGGATATCTTCGTAATGGATCCTCCATACTGGGCCTTTGGCGGGTGGCTTCTCCTGAACTCAAGATCTGAAGAGAAGAAAGACAATTGATGGAATCAGAGAGTCAAGGAAAAGATTTACCAGGTTGATGAACTTGAAGATCGAAATTGCTGAAAACTGGATTCTCCTGGAGCTGATGTGATTTTCCTTGGAACTTGCTCTGGATCTGAAGTAGCCGGACTGGATCTGGATGAAGGTGGACGGCCTGGACTTGTAGAGAGAGAGAGGCCATGGGATGGATGGATCTAGGGTTTGATGGATTGAAAATAATGAAGGGTGGCTAGGTTTTGGAATTTCAAGTGGCTAACCTAGGGTTTTGGATAAGATGGAGATCTCTCACCTCCTCAAGGCTCCAATGGAACCCGGATTACCCCCTCACGGAGCTCAACACTTAGAATAGTGCGGAAGAAGAGAAACCTAGGTTACTCAACACAAGAGATAGCAAAATAATTTTCTTTCATTGATTTCAAAGTTACAAAGAGAGGTCTATTATATAGACCTAAAATTTTCTCCTAGCTTGTACAAATTCCCATGTGGGACTAAACTCTTCCACACCCCTAGATTAGGTAGAAATCCTCTCCCTTGGCCGACCAAGAGTCCAAAAAAAATTTGGGACGGCCATAAAGGAATTGTTTTGGAACTTTTATGGCACCTCCTTTGGAGTTGGATTTGGATTTGGAGTCCTCTTCTTCTTAGGTATTTCTTCTTTTCTTCCACTCCAAGTTAAGCTCTTTGATTTTGATTTGAACTTCAATTAGGAGTAGGTTGGATGTCCTTCTTTGATTTCTTCTCCAAGAGAAGTTTTCTTCCTTCTTTGCTTGATTTCTTCTCCAAGAGAAGTTTTCTTCCTTCTTTGCTTAGGTAAATTAGGCAGGTGTGGGCGCCTCCTTTAATTTAGCCTCCAATTTGATTTTTTTCTTCTTTGGATGTGGGACCATGACACTGGGATGCCTCTATGGCGCCTCCTGGACTCTGGCATGTGCTCGGAGTGTGGCTGGGCGTGTGGCTTGGAGTGTGGCCTCCACTTGCTTGAACCTTGAGTTGATTGGAAGAGAAATGTGGCACCATTTTGGACCAAATTGAAGCCACATTGGGACTTGCACCGAGTCAACATGACTCAACAAAATTTAAATGTGATTCAAGAAATAAATAAACTGGTTGACCAGGTCAACCTTTATTACAAACCCTAATTTCTCGGGCAATGTCAATCAGAGATCCAAATGGAGCTCTGAAGTCTTCTTCTGAGTCTGGTGCCCGCACCAATTCTCCCAGGGTGGGAGGAACTCGACCCTGTCGAGTAAGGCTCAAGTTGGCTCTGGTATCTCTCCAAGAGGTCTGGGTCCAATTCTTGTAATTCTTCTCGGGAGATCCAAGAGTCATCAGAATCTGGCCTTCCTTGCCAGCGGACCAGGTACCTTTGGTATCCTCGATTACGAGTAGAGATAACCTGATCATCCAGGATCTTTTCAATCTGCTCTTTCCTCACAGCCAGTTTGTTTGGTGGACACACAGGGTCGGGATCACTCTCAATGATAGGGTTAGGCTCAAAAGGCTCACTAGGAATCACAGCTGGCTCCCTGTACTCTACTAAGTCGTAATGTTGAAAGTAGAGCTAATGCCTAGTTCTGGAGGCAACTCGAGCACATAGGCATTGGATCCTACTCTCTTTACCACTCTAAATGGTCCAGCTCCCCTAGCATGTAACTTTCTAACGGTTCCAGGAGAAACCGTTCAGGCCTTAACCTAATCATCACATAGTCTCCCTCAACAAAAGATTTGACTCGTCTTTGAGTATCAGCCACTTCTTATAAGTTTCATTACTTAAATTTATTTTGGCATGAATTTCTTTATGCAAGTCTTTTATATGCTGTGCAAAATTCTCAGCAGATTCGGAGACTCGAGTGTGGACAGGTAAAGGGACTAGGTCAAGAGGTGTGTGAGGTTTGTACCCATGTACAATTTCAATGGACTTTTACCCGTAGACCTATTGACCGAGTCATTGTACGCAAATTCTGCCCTTGGTAGGTATAAATCCCAATTTCTGGTGTTTTCACCACAAGACATCTCAGCAGATTTCCTAGGCTACGGTTCACTACTTCAGTTTGGCCATCAGTTTGGGGATGATAGGCAGTTGAAAACTTAAGTTTTGTCCCTAACTTATGCCAAAGGGTCTTCCAAAAGTAACTGGTGAACGGACATCCCTATCTGAAACGATTGTCTTAGGTAGGCCATGGAGTCTAACTATCTCATTGAAGAAAAGTGTGGCTACCTTAGACGCATCAAAAGTTTGGGAACAAGGCAAGAAGTGGGCCATTTTAGAGAATCGGTCGACTACGACACAGATAGAATCATGCCTTCTCTGGGTCTTAGGTAAACCTAACACAAAATCCATACTCACATCTTGCCAAGGACGATCTGGGACAGGGAGTGGGTATAAAGGCCAGTGTTTTGTTTTCGCTGTTGGCAACAGCGCAGGTTCGACATCTAGCTACAATATTAGCTACATCCCTTTTTAAGCTAGGCCAGAAAAAGTGGTCTTCAATAGCTAGAATGGTCTTGTCTTTTCCAAAATGGCCAGCTAAACCTCCAGCATTGATTTCCCAAATCAAAAATTCTCTAAGAGAAGTTCTAGGGATGCAAAGCCTATTTTGAAGAACAAAAAACCATCTACAAGGGTATAATCCTGGTGATTACTAGACGGTCCTTGAACTAGATCCTGATACACAGTTGTGAAATCCGGACAAGACTCATATTCCTCTTTGATTTGCTCAAACCCTATGACCTCAGTTCTAACAGAAGTTAATAACAGAGATTGGCGACTAAGGGCATCAGCTACCTTATTCTCAACTCCAGCCTTATGTTTCAGGACAAAAGTATAGGACTGGATATATTCTACCCACTTAGCATGCCTAGGGTTAAGCTTCTTTTGGAGTTCAGAATCTAAGAGCCTCATGGTCCGAGAATAGTACAAATTCCTGCGGTAGCAAATAATGTCTCCAGTAACGCAAAGCTTGCACCACCGCATAAAATTCCTTATCATAGGTAGAATACCTAAGCTTAGCATCATTAAGTTTTTCACTGAAGAATGCTATGGGATGATTCTCTTGGCTTAGGACTCCACCTATTCCTACACCTGAAGCATCACAGGCAACCTCAAATACTTTAGAAAAATCGGGTAATCTCAGAATGGGTGCCTGGGTCATTTTCTCCTTAAGATCTAGGAAGGCTTTATGGGCTGACTTAGTCCAATGAAATTCTCCCTTCCTAATACAATCAGTGATAGGAGCAGCTAAAGTACTAAACCCCTTGATGAATCGCCTATAGAAGGTAGCCAAGCCATGGAAACTTCTAACTTCATGCACATTGGTTGGCTCTGGCCAGTCTACTATGGACTTAATCTTCTCAGGATCGGCCGCCACGCCGTCAGGGTTACTACAAAACCAAGAAAGATAACTCTACTAGTCATGAATTCACACTTCTTAAGATTGCCGTAGAGTCTCTCATTCCTCAAAACTTGGCAGACTGCTCTAAGGTGGCCTAGGTGATCTGCTGGGGTCTTACTATAGATCAGGATGTCATCAAAATAGACCACCACAAATTTTCCTATGAAAGCTCTAAGTACCTGGGTCATAATTCTCATGAAGGTACTAGGGCATTGGACAACCCAAAAGGCATAACAACCCATTCATAAAGACCATCCTTAGTTTTGAAAGCAGTTTTCCATTCATCCCCGGGTCTAATCCTAACCTGATGATAGCCGCTTTTGAGATCAATCTTAGAAAAAACCATTGCACCAGCCATCATATCAAGCATGTCATCTAGTCTAGGGATGGGAACCTATACTTGATTGTAATTTTATTGATGGCACGACTGTCAACACACATCCTCCACGTGCCATCTTTCTTTGGGGTCAATAAGGCTGGGACTGCACAAGGGCTAAGACTTTCTCTAATAAACCCCTTCCTCAATAATTCTCCAACCTGCTTTTGCAGTTCTTCATGCTCAGATGGATTCATCCTGTATGGGGCAAGTTGGCAAAGTTGCTCCTGGGATTAGATCTAATGGCATGCTGGATATCCCTAAAGTTGGAAGGTGGTCTGGCAAATCCTCGGGAAAGACTCCTCAAATTCTTTTTAACACAGGTTTTACTTCTTGAGGAGGCTCTGAGGTTCCGAAGTTCTAAGTTCCTTAGCACAACATCCAGATGGTGAACCACTATAATTTCTTGTTCTATATCCTTAGCACTGATTAGGTTCACTCCAGTTTTCATCCTCCAACCTTACCGCTCCTTTAGTTACCTTGTCCTTAGGGGGACGGAATGGATCGTAATCTTCTTCCCATTGAAACTAAAGACACAGGTATTGGATTTTCCTAAGAGGGTGGCATCATGATCATACAACCAAGGTCTTCCGAGAATTATACTGCTCACCCCCATGGGTAAGACATCGCACCAAATCTTTTCATGATAAGATTGCATTTGGATTTGGACTTGACATCTAGACTGGATGGTATGGAGGTAGAATCTACCCAAGAAACCTTATAGGGGTTGGGATGGGGAACTGGGATTAAGCCAACATCTTGACAGTGCTAGTAGAGATGGCATTTACACAGCTCCCACTATCTATGATGATCTTACATACCTTATCCCCTAATTTAAGAAAGTCTGTAGGATGTTATCCTACGCCAATCCTCTTGAACTAGATTCGGGATAGGATGCATCTTACAACTCCTAATTGGTCAGATTCATTGGGTTCCTCCTCTCCTTCATACTCCTCAACCAAATTCATTCCGGCCCATAACTTCTTCTTCAAATTCCTCACTGGGCTCGGAATTATCATTCTCTCCCTCTTCTATGTAAAGGGATCTACGTGGGCACTGACTAGCAACATGACCTACCTTATGACACTTGAAAGGCTATGGCAGTACACTGACTAGAAATGTGACCTGGTTTCTGACACTTAAATAGGTGATATTTGAACTAGGGGTTCTCTGGGTGTCAGGTGCCTTACCTTTGTCCATGGGTCTAGGGTAGAGTACCCTGAAAAGGTTTACTAGGGATACTTGGCTAGGTCCATTCCTTGGGATTGGGGCACTAACCCTAGAAGGTATAGGTCCTCTCTGAAATTTCTCAGTGTTCAGTGCAATCTGGTAGGCTTGGTCTAGATCAGTAACCTCCCTCAGAAATAGTTCTCTCTTGATATCTTCCCTCAGTCCAGCCCTAAATCTAGACAAAGTGACTTCGTGGGCTTCACTCACATCACATCTCATTAGGTATTCATCAAAGTAGTTATGTAGTCTGAGACAATCGGTTTCCTTGTTTCAGGTTTTTGCCATTGGTCTACAGGTTTTGCTGGTATGAAATGGGTAGGTATTTATCTCTCATTTTTCTTTCATACCCTGCAAGTGGTTATGGCTCAACATTCCGTCTCCTAGTTGTTAGCTCAATGTTCCCCCGTATACCTAGCTTGACGCACTAATTTCATCTTGGCAAACTTGTATTTTCTCTCCTCAGACATAGCATACCACTCAAGTATTGATCCATCTCACCCTCCCAATCAGAATACACCTTAGGGTTCAGACTACCATCAAAGTGGTGCATCTATTTGATGTTCCTGATGAACCTATCATCTCTATCTATCTTCAGGCTCTGGGTCAGGCCTCCTATGATTAGGTTCAGGATCTCTATATAAAGGCCTTCTAGGCTCCTGATTGGGTGAGGTTGAGGCACATTAAATCGGGGTCAGGAGTCCAATTCCGATGTCTAGGTTCTTCAAGTACTTGGACTCGGTCCCTAAGCTGGGTAAGATCCTCATGAATTTGTGCGCTAAACTGGGCCATAGTGTTTGTCAATATGCTGATTCATTTTTAGCCATACTTTCAGTAAGAGTTCTGATCATGGCCTCTAAATCGGGTTGGGTTTGACCAGGTTGATATGCACTCCGTCTCCGTTTCTGGTAGACATGATGATTCAAGCAAGCACACAAAATGAGACTAGACTAAATCGACTACTGATCACTAGACCTAGAGTCCAAACTAGATGCCCAATCAGAGTGGCAAGCTAGCCTGTAGTAACTCAGGACTCAGCCAGGCAGGTGTAGGGGGAGTGTTAGGTCCCTGATTGCCAATCCTAGACCCAATCAGTGATTGGCCAGGTAGGCGGACCAGCACACAAGCCCTTCGGGACGTAGTCCCTGAACCACCGTTCTAGACACTGAGTGCTAAGCACACACAGAATAACTCAGCAAACTGACTCAACACTAGCCTAGACCCGACCAATTGTGTCCCTAGCCCACTAGGGCAAATTAGGTCTAACTGATTTTAAATTAGGTCTAGGTTCGAATGATTGGATGGTGGTTTTTGGGCTAAGGAAGGTAATCAACTCCTCCCCTTATCTTAGATGCTCAATTGCCCTTAAGTAAATTATGAGATGATCACTCCTCCAAAAAAAAAAGAATTGAATTGCAGAACACAAAAAAAAACAGTTGCTGTATTTTATTCTCAGAATTTTTACCGAAACCAATAAATCGCAAAAAAATTATGAAATAGTTTCAATTATACTGGTTTCAACGAAGCAAAATCATGTAATTCAGAGTTTATGCAGGGAGAAATAATTCAGACAACAGGCAATTACGGGCTGCAACTAGATTGTCTTCCCCGTTTATAATCCCTGCTACGAAGTTATAACCCAATGGATCCCCTACACGCCCTAGGACACCCCGTGGAATGGGAGGAGAGGCTTGCGCCTCACTTAGTTCCTAGGACCGGACGTCCTGGGGAGTCTACTTCGAGCAGACAAAATAAAAAGAAAATCAAAGCAAGCAAGCAAATCAGAAACCCTAGACTGGGCTCTGATACCAAAAATGATGCAGAACAAATATAGGGATGCGATGCGGAAGTAAATTAAGATTAACTAATTTTTTGTGATTTTTATAGGTTTGTAGAAGTTGGCTTCAAATCAAAGAAAAGTTAACCTAACATGAAGATACTAATATGATAATTGAAAGCACAACTTTAAGGAAACTAAATTATCAGAGTAATTCAGAGCAACGGATCGCTGGGGTTGAGAAACTCCCAGACCTAGGGTTTCACTCCGAGCTTTCAACAGAACAGAAATAAAGAGAAGGGAAGGGTTATCTAACCAGACAATGATCTTCACAGATTTTGGTGGAAGAACTCTCCCGAGCAGATTGTTGGATCCTCGGAGTCGGATATCTTCGTAATGGATCCTCCAATACTGGGCCTTTGGCGGGTTGGCTTCTCCTGAACTCAAGATCTGGAAGAGAAGAAGACAATTGATGGAATCAGAGAGTCAAGGAAAAGATTTACCAGGTTGATGAACTTGAAGATCGAAATTGCTGAAAACTGGATTCTCCTGGAGGCTGATGTGATTTTCCTTGGAACTTGCTCTGGATCTGAAGTAGCCGGACTGGATCTGGATGAGGTGGATGGCCTGGACTTGTAGAGAGAGAGAGGCCATGGGAGATGGATGGATCTAGGGTTTGATGGATTGAAAATAATGAGGGTGGCTAGGGTTTTGGAATTTCAAGTGGCTAACCTAGGGTTTTGGATAAAGATGGAGATCTCTCACCTCCTCAAGGCTCCAATGGAACCCGGATTACCCCCTCACGGAGCTCAACACTTAGAATAGTGCGGAAGAAGAGAAACCTAGGTTACTCAACATAAGAGAATAGCAAAAATAATTTTTCTTCATTGATTTTCAAAGTTACAAAGAGAGGTCTATTATATGACCTAAAATTTTCTCCTAGCTTGTACAAATTCCCATGGGGACTAAACTCTTCCAACCCCTAGATTAGGTAGAAAATCCTCTCCCTTGGCCGACCAAGAGTCCAAAAAAATTGGGACGGCCATAAAGAATTGTTTTGGAACTTTTATGGCACCTCCTTGGAGTTGGATTTGGATTTGGAGTCCTCTTCTTCTTAAGGTATTTCTTCTTTTCTTCCACTCCAAGTTAAGCTCTTTGATTTTGATTTGAACTTCAATTAGGAGTAGGTTGGATGTCCTTCTTTGATTTCTTCTCCAAGAGAAGTTTTCTTCCTTCTTTGCTTAGGTAAATTAGGCAGTGTGGGCGCCTCCTTTAATTTAGCCTCCAATTTGATTTTTTTCTTCTTTGATGTGGGGACCATGACACTGGATGCCTCTATGGCGCCTCCTGGACTCTGGCGTGTGCTCGGAGTGTGGCTGGGCGTGTGGCTTGGAGTGTGGCCTCCACTTGCTTGAACCTTGAGTTGATTGGAAGAGAAATGTGCACCATTTTGGACCAAATTGAAACCACATTGGGACTTGCACCGAGTCAACATGACTCAACAAAATTTAAATGGTGATTCAAGAAATAAATAAACTGGTTGACCAGGTCAACCTTTATTACAAACCCTAATTTCTCGGGCAATGTCAATCAGAGATCCAAATGGAGCTCTGAAGTCTTCTTCTGAGTCTGGTGCCCGCACCATACGTGCTCGAGTTACCACATGAACTAGGCATTAGTTCTACTTTTAATGTTTCATACCTTATCGAGTATAGGGAGCCAACGTTGATTCCTAGTGAGCCTTTTGGGCCTGATCCATTCCTTGAGAGTAAGCCAACCCATATGTATCCACTTGCCATACCACTAGGTCGGAGAGACAGGATCGAGTGGATCTTGGATGACAAGATTATCACTACTCGGGGCAAAGATTATCAGCGACATCTAGTTCGTTGGCAAGGATGACCTGAGACTGATGATTTTTGGATCACCAGAGAGGACTTGCAGAGAGTTGACCCAGACTTACTACAGCACTATCATAACGGAGTTGACCCATACTCGATAGGGTTGAGTTTCTTTCACCTGGAAGAATTGGTGTGGACACTAGGACTAGAAAAGATCGACAGGTCGAATCTACATCCTTATAGATCACCTTTGAATAAAGCCTTGAACCCAAACCCTTTTACCTGTAATATTTTATTTTAAATTTTGATATTTAGGCTTAGTTGGGTTTAGCCCTTTTTACCAACTTTAATTAGGCTTTTTATTTTTAGCCTTTTGGGCCAAACCCTTTTTACCAGTTGAACCATTTGTTTACATGTCTATGCCTTTTGATTAAATTGGATTCCAATTGATCAAGTTGTGCTTTAATTAATTAGTTGGTTGAGTCTTGAAATTATTAGTTGAGTCCTGTAACACAAAGAAGGATCCAATTGAAGACCCATGTGACTTAATATGCACTCAAATCAAGATCCATGTGCACCTAAATCAAAATTCCATGTGACTCCATGTGCTAAGTCAAGCCATGTGCTAGCCTAACCAAGTCTTGACACTACCTTTTCAAGGTTTTTGCACATCACTTGCCACATCACCCAGGACATTATCACATGGCATGTTACTTATGTTTGGACATCCCACATGCCATGTCATTTATCTATGGTCGGCCTATGCATTGAAGAATTAGCTCCAACTTAAGAATGAGATTAGTGCCACTTTTAAGAGAAGTAAATGAGAAGGATTCCAAGCCATAGTTTGCACCAAGAAGGGATTTAACACCATTCTTTCTTAAGTTTTGTCACCAAATCCAAGGATAATTGGCCAAAGGGAATGAGATAAGTTGGGAGAATTCAAATCGGTTCTTATCTATCCTATTATGAAGAGTCCAAGTCCAAAATGGTGCTTATCCTTATCAACTTTCAAATTCAAAAGGATCAAGATGGAGTCCAAGAGAATTCATGCCAAGGAAGGGAGAAAATTGGTGCCCCATCTCATTAATTATCGCCAATTCACTTTAAAATGAGTAAAAGAGAAGGACTTCTCCTCACTCCCACTCTTTTATCGCCCATCTTATTTCCTATCGCCCAACTCAGATAAAAGCTACTCCAGATGTCGCCCAAGCTGATGAAGCACAAGGAGAGTTTAAAGATAAGAGTTCAAGACACCAGGTGCAAGGATTCTAAGGAGTTATTGCCTAAGGGATACCAGTGCTAGTCTTTGTATTCCTTACACCACTAGTTGATGGTCTATAAATATCCCATCCACCCCCCTGTATTATTAATGATTTATTGATGAAATAAAGTGACATTCTTTCCAATTCCTTTGCTATGTGCATCACGGGGTGTGAGGCCCTTTCCTTTGTTCTTCGGAACATCACGGGGTGTGAGGCCCTACATATCTAGACACCGAGAAACCCTAGCCACCCACCTCCATCCTTTCCTTTCTACTTTTCCATCTTCTTCTTTCCATTACTACTTTCTAACTGAGTGATTTTCTTTGTTGAGTGATTGCAGGTGATCAAGAATTAAAGTTAAGGTCTTCTTGCCTTAGAACCATCATCATGGAAGATCGGAGCCCGAAGATCGATCTTGAAGCCCTGGCATAAGATTCTTGAGAGTCCAGTCCAATCTACTTCAAAGGAAACATCTTTGTTGGTAAAATTCAAAAAAAACCATCCCTACTCTTTGATTTCTAAATCTTTGAAAAGTAAACCATAGTTTACGGTGGTTTCTTAGCCACCAAATCATGTTTTCCTAGTTTATTATGTAGATTTGCTTTGCGGTTATTAACTAGTAGACTAGTTTGCTTAATTATCTGCTTTGAGTCTTTAAAATTAAAATTAAAAAAAATAATCTATATTTTTTTCTGTTAATTAGGTTAATAATTAGTAGATTAAGTTTTCATAATTGTCTCGCATCAATCAATGCATAGATACATTGCATACACAAAAAGTAAGAAACAGATACTTTCATTGCTTTTAAAGATTTTCATTACAACTTACAAAATTTGGAAGCAAAAATACAAAAACTAGCCTACTCATTATCACTAGGTTCTTCTATAATATGTTTAGACCTACCATACCAAGATCTAGGATGACTAGAAGAACCTCTAGTCCTAATGGATGGTCCAGTAGAATAAGGTGGTGGCTATGTAGAATGAGGTGGTGGCTGTCTAGGAGTATAAGAGCTGGCTCCTCTAGCAGTATAAGATAGCTGAGACAAGAAAAGCTAAATAGTGTTAAGCTCAATCTATATCTTCTTCATTACCTCATGAAGTGCAATGAGCTCACTGGCTTGAGCATTGGCAAAGGCTTCAATAGATCCTCTCAATCGGCCAAACTCAGCCCGAAGTATCCCCAGACCTTTAGTGTAGTTGTCGTCCATCTTCTTAGTCTCCTTTAGTGATCCTATCTGAAAAGATAACTCTCTCAACTCATATCTGAACTCCTCTATGCTATGATCAACTGTCTGTCGGATATCATCAGATATAGACTTGAAGGAATCTATCAGTGGCTGTAGGTCAATCTGTGGCCCTGCTTTGGGAGACTTAACTATGTCCACAATGGAATATAACTATCTCAGCTCTCTATAGATCTCCTGAAGTCTAGTATCGATTGTTTGATGAAGCTCGCCAAACATCGATCCAACAGTGCTCGTCAGGGATTGTGAAAACTGTCTCATCTACTACACAAAGAAGGCATGAGAAATTGATGGTGCTGAAGTGTCTGTAGATGATCCTGGAGTAGGTGTAGCAGGTGCAGAAGTAGAGGTCTCTACTGGTGCTGCTGCTAGTGAAGTCCTCTCTACTGGTGCTAATGAAGGTGCTGGTCCTGGTGAAGTACTAGGACTCCCAGACTCTCTCTCTATATGCTCATGCTTCTCAGTCTCAAGAAGTAAATGCCCAGCAATAGTGGTAGTCTCAACATCAGGCAAATGCTACCCAGGCTCCTCATCATCATTAGTAGATGACTCCACTACGTTCTGTCCAGATGCTTTTTTCTTCCAAGTTCCATCTATCAAGTGATATTCCATTCTCTGTAGTGACTTGGCAAAATAAGTATTTGTATGATGCAATGGCCTACCATCTTCTCCTATCAAATCAACTCTGGAGGCCTGAAATAGTAAGGTGAGGACCATTCCTTATGGGAGACAAGCTTTCACCTTTTTTATATCTTCTTTCATCTGCAACAACATGATATAGGGCAAATTGAGGGTCTTCCCCTCAATCAATGTCCCATGAAACATAGGTCTCTTTCACTTACCCAATCAAACTAACCTGTTCTTGGAAGGAAAATCCTGCTTATAAAGTTATGTAGCAGTCTCATTTCTAAAAAGTGAGTTTGCTTTAACATTTCTAATTTCATACACATTACTCTTTTCCAAATAGTGATGAGGGATTTTTGTCTATCTGTTAAAACTAAATGATTAAGTCCCTCATTTGGCATTTCCAGTAGACTGCTTAATCTTTCCTCAGTTACAATTATCCTTTTTCCTTTCATAGTGGACTCAATATAGTTTTCTTCTAAAATTAAATTCTCATAGAAGCTTCGAACTAGATTGGGATGAGTGTGAACATTCAAAGAACAGAAAAACAACCAACCTTGATCTTCAATCAAGTCACCGATTCGAAGCCCTAAGTCCTTTAGGAATGAGAAAATGATCCTTCTACCACTTGTAACCAGATGAATAGCCATGGATAACACTTGTCTTTGTGGAGAGGGTGAAGCATTTTGTTCCTCTGCCTGTTGTCAACTTCGAGTTGACTCATCTTCTCATCTCTTCGTTCTTTTTTCTCTTGGAGAGCTCTTTACATTGCTTCGGGGATGTTTTCCAATTGCTTTCATCGGTGCCATTGCTCGAGCTCAAGAGGAATATGAGGGATTAAGCCAGATAAGGAAGGTTGAGAGGGAAGGAAGAGATTCTTAGCTTGGAAACTATGGTTCTAAGCAAATGAAGAATAAAACATGAAAGATAAGGTTTTTAGTTAAGTCCTATGGCTTACACAAAAAATGCCTAACCTAACATCCGAGTCGGCTCGACTAAACCTAAATTGCTAGAGTCGACTCGAGCAAAAACTCTCAAAAAGACTTGAAAACCCTTAAACATGGTTTCTAAAGATAGAAGAACATTAGTTGAGAAGGTTAATGGTCTTAGATTGATATAGGAGATTTTCTAGATAATGTTTCCTTAATTTTGAAGAAATTAGGACATAAATCTAAAAAGGGTCACATAATCCTAATTCTCCTCTAATCAATTGAAATCTATCTAATTTAAGAGGTTTAGTAAAGATACCAGCAAGTTGATTTTCAGTAGGAATAAATTCAAGTACAATATTTTCATTTTGAACATGATCCCTAATAAATGATGTCTAATTTCTATATGCTTTGTTCTAGAATACTAAATTAGATTTTTTAACAAATTAATAGCACTTGTGTTATCACATTTGATAGGAGTTTTAGTTTATGTAACACCAAAGTCTTCTAGTTGTTGTTTAATCCAAAGCACTTGTGCACAACAACTCCCTGCAGCTACATACTCTACTTTAGCAGTAGATAGTGTAACAGAGTTTTGTTTCTTACAGTGCCATGAGATTAAATTCAACCCTAGAAATTGGCAAGTACCACTAGTATTTTTTCTATCTATTTTGCATCCACCATAATCAGTATTTGAAAAACCATATAAAATTTAATGAAGAATGCTTTGAATACCATAGACCTAGATTACTTGTTCCTCTTAGATATTTTATAATCCTTTTATAGCAAGCATATGTGATCTTTAGGATTAGGTTAAAATCTAACACATACATATATGCTAAACAAGATATCAGGTCTACTAGTAGTTAAGTACAATAGTGATCCAATCATACCTCGATAGAGCTTTTGATCAATGTTGTTGCCATCTTCATCTTTATCCAATCTGCAGGTAGGACTCATGGGTGTGGTTTCTTTGCTTGACTCCATACTAAACTTTTTAATGATCTCCTTGATGCACTTTGCTTAGTTTATAAAGATTCCATTCTTTGTTTGCTTAACTTGGAGTCCAAGGAAATAATTTAGTTCACCCATTAGGCTCATTCCAAATTCTCCATACATTAACTCAGCAAATTCTCTACAAAGATTCTCATTAGTTGTACCAAATATAATATCATCTACATAAATTTGTACAACCAAATATCATTATCTTTCTTTTTGATAAATAAAGTTTTATCTACATTTCCTCTTGCAAAATCATTTTCAAGTAAGAATTTGCTTAATCTATCATACCAGGCTCTAGGTGCTTGTTTAAGTCCATACAATGCTTTATAAGTTTAAAACATGATTGGAAAAGCATGATCAACAAACCTGATGGCTATTTTACAAAAACTTGTTCAGATATAAAACAATTTAAAAAAATACTTTTTACATCCATTTGAAATAGTTTGAAATTCATGTAACAAGCAAATGCAAGTAGTAATCTTATGGCTTCTAGTCTTGCTACGGGTGCATAGGTTTCATCAAAATCTATTCCTTCTTCTTGATATATCCTTTAGCCACTAATCTACCTTGTTTCTAATAACATTCCTTTTTCATCTAGTTTATTTCTATAAACCCATTTTGTCCCTATAATAGGATGGTCTGATGGTCTATTTACTAATATCCATACATTGTTTCTTTTGAATTGATTAAGTTCTTCATGCATGGCCATCATCTAATTTGGGTCATTTTCAGCTTCTTCTAAGCTATGTAGCTTTATTTGTGATACAAAAGCAAGGTAATCACGTGTTTCTCTATGTGATGACCTAGTCATAACACCTTGAGAGGGATCACCAATAATTAAATCTCTGGATGAGAAGTTACATACCTCCATTCCTTTGGTAGATCAGCATGATCTTTACTTACCACTTCTTCTCCTTCTTGAGTTGGTTTCTCTTGTAGGCTCATATCCTCCATTTCCTTTTCAAGTGTACCTGCATCATTTTCTATAATTCATCTTTCTTTGAAGGTGAGGGGTTAACTTCATCAAATATAATATGTATAGATTCTTCTACAATTAGTGTTCTTTTGTTAAACACCCTATATACTTTGCTATGTATTGAATAACCTAGAAATATAGCTTCATCAGATTTTGTATCAAATTTTCCTAGGTTATCTTTTCTATTATTCAATACAAAGCATTTATAACCAAAAATATGAAAATAATTAATATTTGGTCTTTTGTTATTCCAAAGCTCATAAGGGGTTTTCATTAAAATTGGTTGTATCAAAATACGGTTTAAAATATAACCGGCAGTGTTCACCGCTTCTGCTCAAAAGTACCTTAAAGATTACCTTCACATAGCATTGTTCGGGCCATTTCTTTCAAAGTCTTATTCTTTCTCTCTAGAATACTATTTTGTTGTGATGTTCTAAGAGTGAAGAAGTTGTGATCAATGCTATTTTTGTGCAATAATTATCAAAAAATCAATTTTCAAATTTCGTGCCATGATCACTTCTAATTGATACAATTGAAAGAGTTTTTTGGTTTGAAACTTTCTTGTAGAATTTTTGAAAAACTTTGAAAGTTTCATCTTTATGTGCAATAAATAAGATCCATGTAAATCTAGAAAAATCATCTACTATCACAAGCTATATATTTCATACCACCTAGGCTTGTGATCATAATTAGTCCAAAAAAATCCATGTGAAGTAGCTTAAGGGGTCTAGAAGTTGAAACCATATTTTTAGATTTAAAACTCCCCTTAGTTTGTTTACCCATTTGACAAGCATCACAAACATGTTCAAAATCAACTTTGAATTTAGGTAAACCTCTAACTTGATTTTTAAAAATAATTTGGTAATTGTATGTATGCTAGCATGACCTAATCATCTATGCCAAAGTAAGCTAGACTTCTTGGTTTTAGCATTCATTGCAACCAAACTTGTATTACTAGTCATGGCTAGATCATTCAGATCTACCATATATATATTTCCAAGTCTATGTCCAATGAGTGTA
Organism: Areca catechu; assembly: GCA_021397845.1. Classification (NCBI taxonomy): domain Eukaryota; kingdom Viridiplantae; phylum Streptophyta; class Magnoliopsida; order Arecales; family Arecaceae; genus Areca; species Areca catechu. The sequence continues at coordinate 111,151,627 of CM038051.1, read as the reverse complement.
GTGCTAGAATCAAGTAAGTTAGTTACTATACACATAGATGATTCAAAGACAACCTTGAAGCCTTTATCACATAATTGACTAATACTTAACAAATTATGCTTCAATTTGTCTACTAGCAATATATTTTCAATGAAAGTAGAGGGGGTTATTTTGATCTTATCAATTCTGATTATTTTTTCTTGCCATTATCTCTAAAGTTACCAATCCTCCTTCTTTCATTTATAGGATGATGAATTGCTCTTTATCACCCATCATATGTCTTGAGCAGCCGCTATCTAGATACCATCTTTTCTTAGCATTTTGGGCTGCAAGACATTCCTGCAAAATAGTCAAGGAGTATTTTTAGATACCCAAGCTACCTGGATCCTTTCAGGTTAGTAAGATTGGTTCCTTTGGGAATCCAAATTTTTTATTCTATTTCTAACAAGTCCATTTTTCTTTAATATGTTGCATTGAGAAATTTGTGTCAAACCCTATTACATGCATAACAGATAACTCTAGAATTTTGAAAAGATGTAAATTTTGAGGTTCTAGAAGTAGAAGCATATGATGCAGATGTAGAAATAATTGATCTAAAAGATTTTTGATTTGAAATCTTAGATACATACATTAAAGCTCTAGCATTTGATACAAAAGCTTTTTGAAATATAGATTTTGGTACATAAGCTTTCGAAGATACAAATCTAGTAGCTGAAATTCCATTTTTATTCAAAGAGTTATAACTAATTCCAGCCTTATTACTTGAAACTCTTTGCTCTTTCAAGATTAACTCAAGCTTATTTGAACTTAAAGTAAGCTTTTCAACCTCCTTTTTCAAATTAGTATTTTCATCATTTAAAGCTTTGTTTATCTCAAGATACACCTTTTTCTCAACTTTCAAAGCTTTATTATTTAGAAAAGAAAAGGTAATTAATTCTTTTTGCAATAACTTATTCTTTTTTTTCTTCCTTTTCTTTTAACAAAGAATCATTGTTATTCTTTAAAGTTAAATTTTTACCCTAGCTTTCTTAAATTCAGATAATAAGTCATGGAATGCAGTGTTCAACTCATCAAAGTGAATTCAACTTGAGGTTCAGGGGACATTACCTCATCTTCGAGATCCACAAGACATAAATTGGCAGTTTTTGTGGTCTCTTCCTCTTTAGTTGAAGTCGACTCCTCACTGTCTCTCCAAGTTGCAACCATCACTTTCTTCATTTTCTTCTTAAATATTTTCTTTAACAAAGGACAATCGGGATAGATATGTCCAGGTTTCTTACACTCATAACAAGTGGGCATTTGATACTTTTCTTTTTTTATTTCTTTGTCCTTGTCTTACTGTATTCACCTTTCTTATAAAATTTTCTAAAGTACCTTCCCTTTTTCTTGCCCATAAATTTTCTAAATCTCCTCACGACCATTGCTATGTCTTCATCTTCTAGGTCATCTTCGAAGGAGGGGCAGTCTTCTTCAGATTCATCTTCTTGTTTCTTCATTTTCAATGCAGCTTTAAAGGCAATAGTCTTTTTCTTTTCTGATCATCTTCATTCCTGTGCTGCATGGTCATCTCATGTGTTATTAAAGAACCCATCAGTTCAACCAAGGTAGTGTGTTCAAGTCTTTTGCTTCCTGAATGGCAGTTACTTTAGGATCCCACTTGTCTGGAAGTGGTCTTAAGATCTTCTATACTAAATTTGCATTAGAGTAACCCTGCCAAGACTTTTTAAGCCGTTAATAATATTTGTAAAACATGAAAACATGGTAGAGATAGTTTCATTTTGTTCCATTTTAAACAATTCATAATTATGTACTAGAAGATTAATTTTTGAAGTCTTCACTTGAAAAGTTCCTTCATGGGTCACCTTGAGTTCATCCCAAATTTTCTTAGCTGAATTGCATGTAGAAATTCGGTTAAATTCGTTTGCATCCAAAGCACAATATAGTAAGTTCATGGCTTTGGCATTTAGCTCACCCATTTTCATGTCGTGTTCATCCCAATCCTCTTCAGGTTTTGGGACATCCACGCCATCAACTTTTATCATGGGTGTATAAGACCCTTAAGAATGACCTTCCATAATTGAAAGTCAACAGCTTGAATGTATATCTTCATTCTAGCTTTTCAATAAGAATAGTTCATGCCAGTGAACAGTGGAGATCTATTAGTAGATTGACCTTTGGCCAAGGAGGTACTCATGGGATGAGCCATTTATCTTTATTCTAAATAAGTTCAGAGACACTGCTCCGATACCAGTTGTTGTCCAGGTGGCTTTCCTAAGAGGGGGGTGAATTGGAAATTTAAAAAAATTAATCAAATATGTGCTCTTTTAAATCTTGTTTAGTATGGAGGTGCTGTGATTTAAATAATTAAAGCAGAAGCAAGTAAAGAAGAAAAAGTATAATCACAAACACATCAAGTTTATAGTGGTTCGGAGCAACATTGCTCCTACATCCACTACCCAAGATACCACTTAGGATTTCCACTATACTCACCCAAGGAATACAATCGGATTGTTTTACTAGGTCATAATCCAAAACCCAACTTGGTTTTGAATAGGATCACCAAGAACCTATACTTGATTTTCAAACAGGCTCACCAAGAACCTACACTTAGTTTTTCAACTGAGCTTACCAAAAACCCATACTTGGTTTTTCAACTAGGCTCACCTAAAACCCACACTTGGTTTTTCAACCGGGCTCACCAAAAACCCACACTCATAAAGGAGTAGAGAAAAACAAGCAACTATTTGACAAACCAAAGTTGTATGATGGTTGTAGTTGCAGCTCAAGAGAAGCCGTCTTAATTGCCATTTACTGCTCTTCAATGGCTTCTTCAACTTTTTCAATAAATGCTTCAAGCTTCAGATTTGAGTTGGTGAAGTTCTTGAAGGCTAACTTGAATGCTCTTTAGTGCTCTCTTGCTCACAAGCTCATTTGATCATTAATTGCTCATTAACTTATTTAAAGTTTATCCAAATCCCTCATTTATAGAGTCTTGTACTCTTCTTAGGTGGATATAGCCATTGTAGACCATTGGGATTTGACATTTGATTGTTGGAGCACTTTTAGATTAAAAAATGAAGTTATGGAACTAGCCGTTACTTGCATGGAATCGGCATTCGAGTCGGCTTGGATGCTTCGAGTCAGCTCGGATCCTTAAAGTAGTTGAGTCTTCACTTTGGTTGAGTCATCTCGCCTCAGTCGAGTTGGCTCGGATTCTCAGGATCATTGATTCCTTACTCTAGTTGAGTCGGCTCACCTCAGTCGAGTCGGCTCAGATTCTCTAGTCTTCAAATTGTAGTCTGGAGGAGTCGGCTCTTCTTAGTAGAGTTAGCTCGCCTGGCTTGTTCTTTCAGAACTGATTTTTCTGTACTCTGGAGAAGTTGGCTCGCCTTCTGAAAAGTTAACTCGGTTGTCTGGCAGAATGGTTGAGTTGGCTAGGATTGATTTTGGGATGGCTTTCTTGTTTGATTCAAGAAATGAAGCTCTGGATGAGTCGGCTCAGGTTCCTTCGAGTCGACTCAGATTTTTGCATGCCAGAAACCTTCAAGTGTGCCAAGAACTAGAGTCGGCTCTCCTTCCTCGAGTTGGCTCGAGTTATTTTTCAATGAAATCTTCTACTCTTTTCCAGATGATATCTAGTGACTTTTAGTCACTCAAAACACTTTTTAACTTCGTTAAAAACTAATCTTAAAGAGTTTTAAACATCAAAACATATAGAAGCAACCCATTTTCATCAATACTACATCAATTTTTTTTTACATAATACTTTTACAACATTACACATGACATATAACACGATTGTAAAAGTTGTGATTGAGCATTAAAACCATCCTACAAAAACTTATAAACCACTCAAAAAATAGTTAGTAACACAAGTGCATACTCCAATGTTTTGTTATCATCAAAATCATTCAAGGGATCAATAGCATCCCATCGAACTTCATCAAACCTGGAGTTTGATGGATGGATGCGAGTGCTATGGAGCAGGCCATCAAGTGGATGGTACTATAGAGCATCCCATCAAACTTCATCAGACATAGGACCTGATGGATCGATGTGGGTGCTGTGGAGCAGGCTGTCTAGGAGGACAGTGCTATAGAGCATCTCATCGAACTTTGTGAGACCTGAGGTTTGATGGATGGATGTGAGTGTTGTAGAGTAGGCCATCCAGGATGACAGTGCTATAGAGTATCCCATCAAACTTCATCAAACCTGGGTTCTGACGGATGGATGCGGGTGCTATGGAGTAGGCTACCAGGAGGATGGTGCTGTAGAGCATCCCGTTGAACTTTGTCAGACCTAGGATCTGATGGATTGATATGGGTGTTGTGGAGTAGGCCATCCGAAAGGATGATGCTATAAAGCATCCAATCGAAGTTCGTCATACTTGGGTTTGATCAATGGGCATTCTCTAGAAAGGTGAGGTCGAGCAATTCTATCGAAGAGCTTTTACATTCTATTTCTGAATGGGAGACATACATCACTAATAGTACATCCTCAAGTTTCTGGTATTCCATGTTCACGAGATCTGGGTGCCGTCAAGCTTGATAATTTGATAGGCTACTTAGGGCAATGCTTCGATCACCTTGTAAGGGCCCTCCCAATTTGGTGATAGCTTATCGCACTAGCTGGGCTGGGACACCTCTGCCTGCCTTAGGACAAGGTCTCCCAGGCGAAAGCCTTGAGCTTTACATGAGAGTTGTAATAACAGGCCACTCACTGCCGGTATGTGGCCATGCAGAGTTGGGCTTTATCCTTCGTCTCATCCAACAAATCATGGTTGAGGAGGAGGCGTGCCAAGTTGCTCGACTCATGAATTGTTCCACTTATAGCGTCAGCAGGCCAATCTCTACTAGTATTACCACTTCAGTGCCAAAGACCAAGTTGAATGGTGTCTGGTCCATGGCAGTTCGAGGTGTGGTAGGCCCATAGCACACTACGAAGCTCTTCCACCCACCGGCCCTTCGCTTCATCTAGTATGGTATGAAGTCCTTGAAGAATGGTCTGATTCATCACCTTAACACACGGAAAATTTGCGGCCCGCATCGAACAAAGGTCTAATGGGTTGAAGCCCGAGCAGGGAGCTACACTGGGAGGCTCGCCCCCCTCCCCTCACCCTTTTTTTTATTAAAAAAAACTCTAAATTGCTTTTTAAAAATCTTTCGTGAGAAGAATGATAGAATCTTCACTTTTATTTTAGCTAGAGATGAAAAAGAAATTTTAAAAAATATTAGCATTGATAAAAAAATTAAAAAAGATTATCAGCATTGATGAAAAAAGATTAAACAAATTTGATGAATGTTTTTTTTTAATTTTACGTAAATAGGGGAGGAGAAGAGGTTAGAGTGGATGCTGCGTGACTATTGCAATGATGTGGCGTGCTACATGGAGGGACTAGATTAAGTAAAAAAAAAATAGCAGGGAGAAACGGATAAGAAAACTTAGATTTTTTTATTTATAAAAAGTAGAAATTTATAAAAAATAGAAAGCTCCATGAAGACATATAAATAGAAAGAAAAATATAAAACATTTATAAATAAAGTCCTTGCGTAAAGCTTTATGAAGCCGTTCTAATTTTGTGAATAAAACACACTCAAGGATGCGAGAGCAGCAAAACAAAGGTAAAGCTTCCAATACTCTCCTCAAGCAAAGTAAAAAAAAACAAACAAATTGAACTTTTTATGTATTAAAAAATAAATGTTTTACTTACCCTTATCTCCCTATATTAAGCAAAAGATCTCACGGTAATTAGATGAAATAGCAAACCCTTGGATGGATTCAAAGACATGGAAAAACAAACCATTCGATCAACCTAACAAATAATACAACAAAATAAGTTTTAAGAAAATAAACATGTTGCCACCGTTTCCTCCTGGACGGGGATCGGTGGACGCGCTGGAGAGCTCCTCGACCGGCCAACCTGCAAAAAGTCCCTGGGCACTGGAGGGGCTCCAGCGGGGGACACTCCGATGCTTAAGTTAGAGGAGGGCTGGAGCAACAGAAGCTCGGAAGGAAAGTATGCAATGGGGAAGAAGAACGTTACCCTTCACGGAGATCCCCCGGGTGCCTTTTATAGGCATGGAGCGCTGCCAAATTCTATTGGGGAGCAGGCTGGAAAAACCTGAATATGCCCCCAGGAGAACAGGCGTGGCGACGAGATCGTGGGTGGCGGCGTGCCAGGCGTGTCAGAGTAGTGGCCATGTGCTGGAGTTTGTTATAATGTCAGAATGTCAGAAAGGTTTGAAATCGGGCGAGCAGTGAATGTAGTGTCCGGAGGAAGATCATGGAGGACCTCGGCTCGCTTAGTAGTGGTTAGCTGGCACTCCAGGAGCCGACCGTGACGATAAAAAGGGCCGTCGCACGGGCGGTGGGGCGCCTATCAGCCTTAAAGCCCCCGGGTCGGCTCCTTGGGAACGTCGATCGGGGAGTCGGACTCTGCACGGGACCAGCCGACCGGTGCCGAGGGCGGTCCGGCCGGGGACTAGCCGAATGGGCGCATCAGTTGCCCCCATGCTCCTGGGCGTTGAGGGGCCACGTTGCACAAAAGGACAGGAGCATGATCGTGCGCACCTGCGGCGACTCCAGACCAAGGCATCGGGTCGCTTCGAATCTACCTCAAATGGTGCCCTGGATAGCTGTCAGCCGCTCGTTGGGGTGCAGGCGGGGCAGTTAATGCAAGTTTGGTGCCATGATGAGAGCCAGACTGTCCCACGTTGATTCGGGGTGAAGTGGAGCATCGTGCCACGCAGCAACATCTAGCCGACCGGTGCTACCCTTTGGATTAGTCTAGCACCGCTGATCCCGCGCGCACGCGGATCGCGATCCACGTGAGAGGGTGCTTCAGCCGCTTCGATTCTCGTAATGCAGGTGGTTGCGGCCCTCGATGGATGGCTGAGGAGTGCCCGAGGCGGGCAATGACTTCTCCCCCCTCCCCCCCTCCCTCGAAGGCCTATAAAAGGAGGAGGAGGCAGAGCGAGGGGGCTTTTCCTGCTGCGCCTGCTCTTCGCGAGATCGAGTCCTCCCTTCCTTCTTTCGTGAAAACTGGCACCTAGGAGTCCACCCAGGTTAGTCCCAGCCATTCCTCTTCTCCTTCTAGCTTCCAATGGCATCTAGCAGTAGGGGTTCGTCCCATGGACCTAGGGACCCAAGGCTGAGCATGGTATCCTCGACCATGACCCGGGAACGGGTCGAAAACCTTAGGGCGATATTCGGTATCCCGTCCACCCTGCACCTCACTTTTCTAGGCCGAGAGGAGAGGGCAAATAACCCATTAGGTCCAGGGACCCTTCCGATGTACGAGTCCCATCTTAAGGCCGGCCTTAGGTTCCCACTGCATCCCCTATTTATAGCCATCTTCAACCACTATAGGGTAACCCCGGTGTAGCTGACCCCGAACAGTATTCGGGTGACTACTGCTTTATAGTACTCTGTCATAGGGCTGGGTCTGACCCCAGTCTGTCCCTCTTCGATAACTTCTTTTACCTGAAGAGGGACTTTAGGAGCCGAGAGTGGGTCCTATTCATCCCTCGTCAAGGCCGAAAGATCTTGAAGTGCCTGCCGTCGGTCATCCATGGGTGGAAGGCCAGGTTCTTCTTCGTCAGCAGCCTCGAACCTTGGGGATTCGAGCCGTTGTGGAGAGGGCTACAAGCGAGGGTCCACGAGGGGAGGTCGGTATCGGCGGCCGACCTGGACGTGTTCAATGCGCTTAGTAGGGTCGGCCCGGTTGCAGCATTTGAGTTGTTGGGGGAAGAGACCCTTCATCAGGCGGGGATTAGCCCCCAAAGATTTTTAGGCAAGGGCCGACCCCTCTTCTCACAGCTCTCTTAACTTTTCCTCCTTCTCTGTTTAACTCTGGATGTTTGGTGATAGGAGGAAGGATGCAACGGATCAACAAGTCCAAGGTCATCCGACGGGTGGTGCGGAAGCGCGCCACTCCAGAATCGGCCCCCATGCCAGCTGCCGAGCGGCAAAAGAAGAGGCGAGAGGAGGAGCGACCTGCACCGTTGTTGACATCGATTCGGACGGGGATGACCTTCCCCTCACCGAGCGCAGAGCAAGGAATGCGGCGGGGGCGCCAGCCCCACCAGCAGGGTTGGCCCCCCATCAGGAGCAGGGGGAGCCGATGATGTCCGACGCAGCCATGGAGTCCGCCGGTCTAGAGGGAGCGGCTAGGGCTGACAAGGGAAAGGGGATGGCCGCAGAAGGAGCAACCGACAGTGGGCCAGAGCAGTCGGACGAGGAGATCCGCTCGGAGGGGTTCCAACACTGGCGAGCACTCGATCACCCCCGAAGGGCACGGAGCTTGCTGAGGGGGGCAATGACCGACGCTGATTAGGAGGTGTCGATCCAGAGAAGCCTGGCCGACATGACCGTGGAGACGTATCGTGACTTCACGAGGGTAAGGACCTAACCCTCCTACTTCGTTATTTACTTATTTTCTCTCCTTGACATATAACACTAACTGGGCTATATGTCTGCAGGTTCTCCACGGCATCTCCCTCATGGACGATGCTATCTGCCAATTGGTGCATGCCGCCAAGGCCTCTGCGGAGAGGGTTCAGGAGCTGGAGGCAGCCTAGGAGGTCATGGCGACATCGCTAAAGTTGTCTGGAGAGAGCCTGGTGGTAGCCCGTGCGGAGGTTGAGTCGGCAAGGGCGGCCTAGAAGGAGGCTGAAAGCAGGCTGGGCCGACCGTGAGGCCAGCCTCAAGAAGAAGAAGGCGAAGGTCCGCCTTCTCGTTCACCGGCTGGGCGAGGAGGAAAAGCGGTCGGCGGAGGCCAATGAGAGGGCCCGCGCCAAACGTGTGGTGTCGGCACAGTTGGAGGCTCGACTCAAGGAGTGCAGGGAGTCGTCTACGAAGCAGGTCCAGGAGGCCGTAGGGGCGTACAAGGCCTCTAGCGCCTTCACTGAGGATGTGGAGGAGGCGGCGGCTGATTTCTACAGGGAGGGCTATGACGATGCCCTGAAGAAGGTAGGCCTGCTATTCCCGGAGCTGGACCTGGCGGGCACCGAGTTATGGGACCCGTCCGAGTGAGAGGAGGCCGAAGCGGAGCCTCCAGCGGAGGGTGAGGTAGGAGTGGCCAGGGCCGAAGCTCCAGCGCCAGCCGGCGCGGAAGCGGTGGCCCCTTCGGAGGAAGCCCCGGCCACCATAGTCCCAGCCGACCCTCCAATTGTAGCCGATGGGGCCGAGGTTGTGGCCCCTGACGCCTTTCCCGTGGGCTGGACCTAAGGGGTTTGTAAAGGTCCGACCCACCTCTTTTGTAAATACCACTTTTTGAAATGAACGAGTAGACCTATTTTTGGAACTTCTTCAATGTGTGTAAAGCATTTCTTTTTCAAAAACTCTTCTAAGTACCCCGGGTCGGCTTTACGGCCTTGCAGGGTCATGAGCCGCCTTGGAGTGGCCAATGGGCACGGGGCAAGTGCCCTTTTCCCAGAATTTCTCTAAGTGCCCTCAGTCGGCCCGTCCGGGCCAGAAACCGGTAGGGTAGTTGAGAACAGTAATTTGATTTGGGACGAATACCTGGGCGCTTGCTCCTGGTCTCTACCTGGGAGTCGGCTCGTAGTGTGGCCTGTCCTCCCAATAGTTTAGCGGGTGCTATCTCGAGATAGTTGCCGACCATGGTCAGACTTTCGAAAGTGGGCTGCCATGGAGCCTCTGCCGACCAGAGTCGGACTTTCGAAAGTAGGCTGCCTTGGAGCCTCCGTCGATCAGAGTCGGACTTTCGGAAGTGGGCTGCCTTGGAGCCTCTGCCGATCGAAGTCGGACTTTCAGAAGTGGGCTGCCTTGGAGCCTCTACCGACCGGTGTCGGACTTTCGGAAGTGGGCTGGAAAAAGTTGGAGAAGTTTGTAGGCTTCATTGATAATACTTGCGAAGATTATCTACATTCCACGGGCGCACTATCTGTCACTCGTCCAAGTGTGCTAGGCGGTAAGTTCCAGCCCGAACTATCTCGATGACCCGATAGGGGCCTTCCTAATTAGGGGAGAGCTTCCCCTGTTCGGTCAGCCTCGAGACCTCCACCTTCCACAGGACCAGATCCCCAACTTGGAAGGTGCGCGCTTTAACCCGTGTGTTGTAATATCTGGCCATCCTTTGATGGTAGGTCGCCATCTTCATAATTGCCCGGGATCGGGTCTCATCTAGCAGATCTAGGTCAGCCCTTCATTGCTTCGAATTGGCCAGCTTGGCGAATTGATCAACCCGCAGGGATAGTAGAGAAACCTCCATAGGGATGACCGCCTCACTCCCGTAAGTCAGGTTAAACGGAGTTTCTCCCGTTGCTGACCGTGCGGTCGTGCGGTATGCCCAGAGCATTGAATGAAGCTCTTCCGCCCAGAGCCCCTTGGCTTCATTTAGCCGAGTCTTCAATCCATGCAGGATTGTCCTATTGGTAACCTCGGCCTCTCCATTGGACTAAGGGTGAGCGACCAACGTAAGCCAATGGGCAATGTGATATTGTTGACAGAAGTCCCGGAATTGGGAGTTGTCGAATTGCCTCCCGTTGTCAGTGATGATCGTCTTCGGAATCCCAAACCGGAAGATAATGCAGTTTCGGATGAAGTTTTCCACTTTGGCCTCGGTTATCTGCGCCAATGCCTCTGCCTCCACCCACTTAGTGAAGTAATCAATGGCCACGAGGAAAAATTTTCGCTGATCGAAAGTCGGGGGAAAAGGTCCCAGGATGTCCATCCCCTATTGGACGAATGGCCTAGGTGCTATGAGCGGGGTCAGCTAGCTGGCTGGCCTCCTTTGGATGCCGGAGAACCTCTGGCATGCATCTTACCTTCGTACGAAGTCTAAGGTGTCCTTCTGAATCGTGGGCCAATAATATCCCTGGCGAATGATTTTGTAAGCCAGGGACCTTCCCCCAAGATGATCGCCATAGATACCTTCGTGCACCTCCCAGAGCGCGTAGTCCGCATCGACCGACCCCAAGCATTTCAGCAAGGGTTGAGAAAATGAGTGCTTGTATAGAGCCCCATCGAGGATGACGTACTTAGAGGTCATTGAGCGAATGCGCCTGGCCTCCGTCGGGTCATCCGGAAGGGCTCCTCGTGCCAGGAATGCATGGATTGGGTCCATCCACGAGGCCTCTTGCTCAACCTGGTGGATCTTCGTCGGCTCGTCTGTAATGCTTGGGTGCTGGAGATGTTCCACGAAGGTTTGGTCGGAGGTGCCGATCGCAGCGGTGGCCAGCCATGACAAAGCATCCGCTCGGGAGTTTTGTTGCCGCGGTATATGAAGAATCTCAAAGAATTTAAGTTGTGACACCAAGTCCCGTACTTTGTCTAAGTACTTGGCCAAAGATGGATCCCTCGCTTCAAACTCACCCCTCACCTGATTGACTACCAGCTGGGAGTCGGAGAAGGAGCAGATCCTACCAATGCCTAGTTCATTCGCTATCTTCAACCCTGCAAGTAGAGCCTCATACTCTGCCTGGTTGTTTGGCACCTGGAATGCAAAATGTAGAGCATACTCCAAACATTGCCCATTGGGGTCAGCTAGGATTAAGCCTGCACCGCACCCTGAGAGGTTGGAAGCTCCATCTACGTGCAGGGTCCAGGCGGCCCCGGCCTCTTCCACCGGGTCGGCTATGTACGTCTCGACCATTATGGGAGTCGGCTCCGCCCTCCAGGTGCATTCTGCGATGAAATCAGCTATCACCTGGGCCTTCAAAGATGATCGTGGCTGGAAGGAGATGTCAAACTCGCCCAACCTGATGGCCCACTTGGTGAGCCATCCAGAGGTATCGGGGCTTCGGAGGATCGCCCTGAGGGGTTGGTCCGTCAGCACGACGATAGGATGCGCTTGAAAATAAGGTCAGAGACACTTTGCCGCTATAACCAGCGAGTACACCAGCTTTTGTACCTTAGGATATCTGAACTCGGCATCATGGAAAACCTTGCTGATGTAGTACACAGGTCTCTGTTGGCCGCCTTCCTCCACCCGCACAAGAACGGCACTGACGGTCTCACCCGAAGCTGATAGGTACATGTACAACACTTCCCCCTCCGTTGGTTTGGCCAGGAGCGGAGGGTTCCTCAAGTAGTCCTTCAAGGCTTCAAAGGCCATTTAGCATTCATCAGTCCACTAGAAGCGGTCCGACCAGCGCAAGGTCTTGAAGAACGGGAGGGATCTCTTGGCCGACCGGGAGATGAAGCGGCTGAGAGAGGTGATACGCCCCGAAGCTCTTGCACCTGCTTTTTATTGGTCGAAGGGGTCATGTCAATGATGGCCTTGATCTTTTCGAGGTTGACCTCGATGCCTCTTTGAGTAACTAAGAAGCCGAGAAACTTTCTGGAGGTCACCCCGAAGATGCACTTGGTGGGGTTCAGCTTCATCCTATGGCGCCTTAACGCATCAAAGGACTCCTGCAGGTCCCTGATGTGGTCGATTCTATGGAGGCTTTTGATGATCATATCATCGACATATGCCTCCATGTTCCTTCCCAGCTGATCTTTAAAGATTCGGTTGATCAACCTTTGGAAGGTGGCGCCCGCATTCTTTAAGCCAAAGGGCATCATCTTGTAACAATACAGGCCCCTGTCTGTGACAAAGGCCATCCTTTCCTCATCTTCGGGATGCATCCTGATCTGGTTATACCCAGAGAAAGCATCCAGGAAGCTCAAGAGCTGGTGACCGACCGTCGCATCCACCAGCTGGTCGATTTTTGGCAAGGGAAAGCTATCTTTGGGACACGCCTTGTTGAGGTCTGTGTAGTCCACACAGATTCTCCACTTTCCACTAGCCTTCTTCACCATGACGACATTGGCCAGCCACTCCAGGTAATGAGACTCCCTGATGAAGCCAGCATCGAGAATCTTCTTCACTTCCTCCTCAATGGCCCTCTGCCTTTCGGCTGCGAAGCTCCTCTTTTTTTGCCGGATGGGCCTGAAGGTAGGATCCATCCTGAGCTGATGGGTGACAATATCTACCGGGATACCCGGAATGTCAGATGTCGACCAGGCGAAGACGTCCGCATTATTCCTCAAGAAGTCGACCAGCTCCTGCCTAGCCCCCTCATCCAGGGCTTTCCCTATTTGGAGGAGCCTTGTAGGATCATCCTCCCTCATAGGCACGAATACGATCTTCTCGACGGGCCGACCATGGCTGTCGGTTTCATCCCTCGGGTCCAGTTGCTCGAGTGTGGGGTGCCCATTCAGCTGCTTATCGTGGATAGCTAGGCATTGCCGGGCCATTCTATGGTCTCCCCTCAGCTCCCCAATTCTGTCACGAGTCAAAAACTTGGCCAGCAGGTGGTAAGTGGATACAATGATCCGAAACTTATTGAGGGTCGGCCGTCCCAAGATGACATTGTATGTCGAGGTCGTACGGATGATCACAAAGTTGACAGAGACGGTTCACTAGTAAGGTTCTGTTCTGAGGGTCACGGGTAAGGCGATGTCCCCTTCAACCTCGATGGAATTCTCCTTGAAGCCGGTGAGTGGTGCCACAGACTCCCGCAGTCTGGACCTGGACAGGTTCATCCAGATGAACGCATCATATAATAAAATCTCCACATAACTTCCATTATCGATAAGGACATATTTTATATCATAATTGGTGATGACAGCCGACACAACTACAGGGTCATCGCCCGGGAGAGGAGGCTCCAAGAGGTCCTCATCAGAAAAGCTAATACGTTGGATCCCCTGGGCCTCTTCATAATGTCCTGGTCCTCTTTCCGCCCTCCGTCAGATCGTCGATGCAGCATGCCAACGCCTCCATCGGTTGGGTGCTGATTGGGGAGCTCAGCCTCCCCCTGGGGGTCTCTAATAGTTGAAGTCCCGGCCCAATCCCGAAGGGGCCGGACATACTTGTTCAGGTATCCCTTGCATATGAGGTCCTCGATGGCGTCCTTTAGCTGGAGGCACTCCTCCGTGTCGTGCCAATGGTCCCTATGGAACCGGTAGTACTTGTTCTTATTTCTGGAGGCAGGAGGTCCTCTCATCATGTGAGGTCTTCAGAAGAAGGCCTCGTTCTCAATCTCCATCAAGATCTTCTCCTGTGGCAGGGAGAGGGGGGCATAGTTGTTGAACCGCTTGAGGTAGTCCCTCAGCTTGGGGCTCTGGCACCGGGTGGATCTGCCGTTGTTGTCGGGAGGTCGGACCACGGGGTCCTTATTGCCCCGCTTCTTTGAGGCCGACCTCCCCTCGGCCAGGCACCGGCTTGTCGCTTGCTTTTCCGCCAAAGCATACTTGTGTGCCTTGGTCAGCAGATCGGTGTAGCTTGTAGGGAGCTTCTTGTCCAGGAAAAATGTGAACCTGGATAAGCGGAGCCCCCTCTTGAAGGCTGACATGGCCACCGCTTCATTTAAGTCAGGGATCTCCATAGCGGTCGAGTTGAAGCGGGCCGTGTAGTCCCGGAGGGTCTCTTCCTCCATTTGCTGGTTGAGGAAGAGGCAGTCGGTGTTCTTCAGAGCCCGGCTGCAGGTCCTGAAATGAGAGAGAAAAAGGGTCTCGAGTTGGGAAAAAGAATGAATCGTACCTGGACGGATGGCGGAGAACCACATCTGCACGGCCTTCTTCAGGGTCGCTGGGAAGGCGATGCAGTGGAGGGCGTCGGACGCGCCCTGCACCATCATGTGGGCTTTGTAGGCACCCAGGTGATCCAGGGGATCAGCGGTACCATCGTAGGGGTCCACTTGCGGGATCATGAAATGGCGGGGATAGTCTCCCCAGAATCTCTATAGAGAAAGGCGGGAAAGTGTCGTGCACCGGCCTTCCCTAGGCATTCTACCGCTCAACTATCTCGGTAATGCACTCTTACATGTGCATGATTTTGCTACTGTAATCATGCGGATCGGTAGCAAGGCGCCGCCACCGGGATGAGTAGAGTCAGCGAAAGAGGGAAAGGCTGACCTCGCCCTTTTTCCTTCGATGTGGATCCTTATGGACACCTGGGGTTCTGGCACTGCGTGGGATGGGGGCAGAGGTGCCTCCGGCTGCTGGCTGACACCGGCGACTGGCTGATGATTGACACAGGAAGCCACCGACGGTTGCTGCTAGCGGTCCGCCATCTCCTGGAAGTGCTGGACCATCGAGGTAAGCGTCTCGATGCAGTTTACTAGTGTCTGGAATTGTTGCATCCCCAAAGTGATGGTGGGCTCGACGGCGGTGGCGATATTGCTCTCTGCGGGGGGCGTGCTGGGCCCTTGGTGGGAGCATCCTCCCCTCACGGAGACGCTCTGAGTTCTTCCTTTTGCCATAGCTAGATCCTTCCTGTTTATCTCCCCTTTTAAAGTAAAGAGCGCAGCGAAGATTCAACCACCCTTCCTCTAGCGCCAATCTGTTGCCGCTGTTTCCTCCTGGACCAGGATCAGTGGATGCGCTGGAGAGCTCCTCGACCGGCCAACCTACAAAAAGTCCCTGGGTGCCGGAGGGGCTCCGGCGGGGACACTCCGATGCTTAAGTTAGAGGAGGGCTGGAGCAACAGAACGAGAGGAAGCTCGGAAGGAAAGTATGTAATGGGGAAGAAGAACGTTACCCTTCACGGAGGTCCCCCGGGCGCCTTTTATAGGCACGGAGCGTTGCCAAATTCTGTTGGGGAGCAGGCTGAAAAAACCCGAATATGCCCCATGGAGAACAGGCATGGCGACGAGATCGTGGGTGGCGGCGGGCCAGGCGTGTCAGAGTAGTGGCCATGTGCTGGAGTTTGTTATAACAGAATGTCAGAGCTGTCAGAGAGGAAAGGTTCCTGGATACCTCGGGCGATCTCTTCAGCAGTGGGTCAGCTGGCTCTCCAGGATCCAACCGTGATGATAAAAAGGGTCGTCGCACGGGCGGTGGGGCGCCTATCAGCCCTCAAAGCCCCTGGGTCGGCTCCTTGGGAAAGCGACCGGGGAGTCGGACTCCATGCGGGGACCAGCCGACCGGGCGCCGGGGGCCGGTCCGACCAGGGACTAGCCGAATGGGCGCATCAAAACAAAACAAAATTGCAAATTTCTATTTACTAGTATAGAAATAAAGGATCAAATTTAATGATTACCTTGAAAGATAGATCTGCCTGAGATTCTAGATGGAAGTAAATAGTCACCTATAAAGAATAGATAGTTTTAACCCACTCCATTTTATTTTTGAAAAAATGATATTAAATTATACACATTACTCCCTATGTCACCATTGGGACAAGATGCCATCTTGTATAATTACCTGTTTAGTTAAACCTAAGTCATGATTATTTCCTAGTTACTTAATTTGAGAAATTTTTGTGACTATAAACTTACAACTACAAATCTAGAAGATCAGATGGACACAGCTTGCAACCAAACAATAAGGGTATAAATGGGTTAGATTGGACTAGGTCCCGAGTAACCCTAGCTTGATCCGGTTTCATGATCGGATCTTAATATTAGATCCAAATCATGCTCATTAGAAGATCGGGCTAGGTTGGTTAAGTCCATGGTCAAATTTCTTGATCCATTTGATCATTCAAGTAGGATGGATCCACTATATAACATGTTCCCAATCCATAAAATGCAGACTTGGTTCGAGTCTGGTTCAAGTCAGGTTGAGTCACAAGTTTATTAATAAACATGTCAGATCTAACCTAACTCATTTCCCAAAAAGCTTAAAGAAATCGAATCTAATAGCATCTCGAAGAAGGAAACATGATTTACCTGCAAACCAACTTGCGAGGACCGGGACCAGGTAACAGCTTCTTCTTGTTCTTGTCTTTGTTCATTGCCATCATCTTCGTTGCTAGAAGACCCTTTCCTCCTTCTCCCACCATATCTCCCTTCCTAAAATTGAAGCAATAAAACACCACTTTCAATGCAATCCCTTCCTAAAATTGAAGCAATAAAACACCACTTTCAATGCAAATACTGAAAGAATCATCGAATGATCCTCAGGTTGCATGTATATTTTTGAAAAAAATAATTAATTAAAATTGATACACAGAGGAAGAAAACCTACTCTAAGCATGCATAGTAGGAACTAATCATGAATATGTAATATAGATATACAAATAAGACCAAAAATATAAAGTAGATCAAATCTACTTACCTGTTATGCTACTCTATCTTCAACGGGTTGGATTTGGGGAAAGCCTCGGGGTTCCTGTAGAGCTGTGCACATGCTCGGCCTCTACTAGTATCCACATGAAGATGGCCTAATCAAAGTCCTGAAGCTATTGAGAGCTAGTACCTTGTAAGCCTTGCTTTGACAGTTGGATCAAATCCTTTTTTTATCTTTTTTTCTTTTTCTCTATGCTAGAGATCCAAGAAAGAAGATGTTCTCTTCTTAAGAAATCAAAGGAAAAATATTTATTTCTTTTTCTCATAAGAACCTTTCAATCAAAATCAAGAACAGGAGGAAGGATGGTGATGAAATTCCTCTCACTTTTATTTTATGTGGTCAAGAAGAAGGATGGGCGGTCTCTTGATTTTATTTCTCACGGTCCACACCAAGAAGAAATCCCTTACATATTTTTCATGCCATAAAATTTGTGCCTCATATCTCCCTCTTTTTCACATGCCAAATACCAATCTTATATCTCCTTAAAATCCTTTTTTATGTAGAATTAAACAAGTATTTTAAATCAAATTCAAACACCTATGTCTAAATGGATAAGGATGAGAAAGAAACCTAGAATCGCCCAACAACCTTATGCGCCCCATATTCCACACTAGTCTTCATATTAAAATGAAGGAGGGGTGAAACCTTCTTTCTTAACATGTTAAAGACGGAGATTTAGGCATGTGGGAGAGATAAATTAGTTAGGATTTGTTAGAAATTAGTTCAATCAACTAGCTAACTAATTCTAATGAACTAGGAAACTAACTAAACTAATTCCTATCCAATTTAGGTTTAGGTTTAAATCTATAACTAATTAAGAATTAGATCCTAATATAATTAGGACCACTAAATTCAAATAGAATATATTAAACTTAATTGAAATAAATCAGATTTAATTCATCTAGGATTAGACAACTAATTAGGTCAAATCAAATTGGTTCGTAATAATTATAATTAGGTTAGTCCAAAATCTAATTAGACTAGGTCATCACCCAAACTCAACCAAATCAAATCCAATTTAATTAATATCGACTCTAATCATAATTAAATGATCAAATCATCTAATTAAATTATAACTCTTGTAATAAAATCCTTTTTGGTAAAATTAGTAGGTACAAAAATTAGCAAGTTTAAAATTTGTAACCCTTAAAATTTAGACTTTCTAAATATGAACTCTTGCATATTTTGATCTAACTATGTGATTAGGTCAAGCTCTTATTATATGTAATCCCTCAGGCTCCATTCTGTATGGTAGTGAGATATACCGTGATCTTTATTATAGTATTATCGAACTCTTTTGATGGATTGGAATAATTTTAGCTCACTCCATCAAGGATTGTTGATATGAAATAATTCTTAGGCTCTCACAACCCACCAGTGATGCTTAGCAGTATGTAATGGTAATCCAGTACAATAGAAGAAAGAATTTCTAGGTATAGTTACCATGTGATTAGTTCTTTTATCAAAATTCTTGACAAGATGTAGGTCATGGAAACTTGTCAAACCCTAAGCATCTATCATATGTATGATTTAATTAGCTTAAGTCTAATGTGATAGTCATGGAAACTTTATTACATCCTTCACCTGCCAGGGTCATGGATTTTCGAACTTAGCTTCTTAAATTGCATAAGACCGTACTTTAACTACTAAGGTCAATATATCTCCTATAAGTGCACTCCTACTCATATAGTGAATCTATTACAACCAACGAACATTTCAAAGGCCTGAATGGCTAGGGCCAATATTTTATATTTGAAAACTATAGCAATCCCACTATGAGTGGCCGAGGCACCGCGAGTCAAAGAACCACTTACATAACTATAGCATTGAGAAAGTCACTGATGAGTAAGTAGATATCTATTTAACTTCTCGTGATGGTCATGCTCAATACCATCATTCTCTAACGACTACCTATACTCTTATTCTAGTGTCTCCACACTATAAAATTGACATTCATTCGTCTATCCTAAAACAGAAGCAATCTGTGTACCGATCAAATTGGATCAATCACCATCCTTGTAATATCTTACAATCGAGAGCATTTATGAATTAATCTGTGATGACATATATCTCAAATTTGTAACTCTTGAGAATGTGGCATTATCTATTAATTTCTTGGATGATATATGAATACATATACTATATGTATAGATAAAATTTCTTAAACAAAAATATTAAATACAATGTTATGTCCTAGAATTGAAAAATGTATCAGCTAGATTGGCTTTTAGAGCATATATCTAACAATCTTCTACTTATACTAAAGCCAATTAACCATATACTTCAGCACAATCTTATGTTTGACTAACCTTTTGGCTAAACTAATTTAGAATAGATCAATTAAAAATCCTTTCACAGTTCTTCTTCATGAGTCAAATCACAGTGGTACCCTACTGTCATGAGAGAATTCCATTGAATAGGAAGAAAGGGCCTTCAAACTGTTGACTCTGATTTTGATTATGATAAAACACTTAAGTATATTTGAGTACTAATTATGCGTTAAGTGTGTAAATCAGTTACAGGTACTTAATAATTGAATTTGAAGAAGTTTTGGCACTGGTGCAACCAAGTATCGCCTCAATGTGTCGACTCAAAGTGTCGACTCAAGGCCTGAGATCAAATAGAAGATAGAACGAGGTAATTTCAGGGTTTTGTCAAGTGTTGACTCACGGACTCAAAGTGTCGACTCAAAGTATCGACTTACCAGATGAAGTGTCGACTCACTAGTGCAGAGTAGAAGACTTCAGAAGACATTTTTGGTCAAGTGTCGACTCAAGGAAATGAAGTGTCGACTCAAGGTGTCGACTCATGAAGATCAAGTGTCGACAGTTGCTGTAACGACTAGTTTTTCTGAAGTACAGAACTTCCCCAACTTGGCTCCAACGGCTATATTTTCTCCTGCAACGGTCACCAACGGTCAACTATGGTTTGGAGGGCTATTTAAACACCACTAAGCTCAAGGGAAAGTGGATCCTTTGGATTGAATGATGAATTTATTGAAGATCATGTAAAAATACTTTAAGGATCTAATTGTTGAGAGTGTTGAGCCTCCAAAGATTCAAAGTGAAGAGGGAGCTTCCAAGAGCAACATCTTCAAGCATCCATTGAAGCTTCTACAACATGGAGACAAGCTCAACATCAACAATCAATGTGCCTCATCAACAAATTTGCTTTGTAAGAAAGCTTTTTATTTTCATTCTTCAATTATTGTATCTAGGTTGGTGGTGGGCCTAGTGAAAACCATCAAAGGTTGTTGGTGAGCCTATGTATATAAAACCAACTAGGGTTTTGACTTGTGAGCCCAAAGATAAAACAAGTTGGATTGTTGGTTAGCCCGAAAAACCATCTAGGTTGTTGGTGAGCCCGTAAAACCAACTAGGTTCTTGGTTAGCCCGCAAAACAAGGGAGGTTGTTGGTGAGCCCGCAAAACCATCAAGATTTTTGGTTAGCCTAGAAAACCAAGGGATTTTTGGTTAGCCCATGAAAACCAAGGGATTATTGGTTAGCCCATGAAAACCAAAGGATTTTGACTTATGAGCCCGAAAAATAAGTTGGCTGTAATCGATTTGATTATAGTAAATTTCCAAGGGATCTTGGAAAGTGGATGTAGGTGACTTGGAGTGCACCGAACCACTATAAATTATTTTATATTTGTGATTGTTTTAATTGTTGCATTTACTTTATAATTTCTGCTGCATATTATATTTATCTCACAACACATGTTTTGAATTGGCACATATTGTTCGAATCGCAAAAAGTTTTAAAAGCCCAATTCACCCCCCCTCTTGGATTGCATCATCTTCACTGGGCAACACAAACCCTACTTGCTCTAGCTATGGTGATGCACTCAATCCAAGTACTAAGTTAAAAGATTATATCATATATGAAATAAGTTTAGGTCAACACGTCTCATGTCGGTCTAACTTATTTGGGTCAGCATATCTAATGTTTGATTAACCTGGTTTGGGTTAGCATATCCAATGTCTAACTAATCTTGTTTGGATCAGCACATCTCATGTCTGACTGGTTTAGATCCATACATTTCATGTCTAAGTGATCTGGTCCAGTTCATAGCTTAATTAGTCAACCCATCTTATGTCTAACTAATTAAGATGTCATGAATGAACCTGAACCAATAAGCAACTTTATTCAAAATATAATCGATCAAATTGGCCAAGTAAGATTGATGTAAGGGTTATTTATTTAACCTTTTTTCTAGACACCAACTGAGTTGGTCAGGTAAAAGTTAGACTTAATTAAAAATTATGATCAAAACTCACCTTAGATACCAATTGGTTTATAAGTTTTGAATTGGTCAGCTTAAACAATTTAGGCTCAACCACTGAGTCAAATCAGGTCTTTAGGTCAATCATTAATGTCAATAGTATCGACTAGCTCAAATCATTAACATGATCTTAAGCACTCTTGACCTAATCCTAATTAACTCTTGATTTAGTTCGATCAAGAGTTCAATTGATTGGATTTGACATAACCAAAAACTAGATGCAATCCAATTGTATATCTAATTGATTCAACCCATGTCCAATCCCTCATGTTTTATGCTTTTGGATTAAGATCTTAAATTCTCAATTTTAGATCTATTAACCTTAATTTTAGATCTCTATTAATTGATTTAAGTCTTGAAAACTATTTTCAAAATAGTTAATCTTGTGCTAAGACAACCTTTGTAGTATAAGGGATTAACTTATAGCAGGACAACCTTATATCATCTCAAGATTAGATCAAATCAATTTTAATTTTAGACCTTTAATTAGATGTATTATAAATATGAGGTTTATTATAGATGTCGAAACTAATTTTAAATCTAAACTTTTAGGTTTAATCATCTTATGAAAAACTTGGAGACATGAAAATTTTAGACCTAGAAATTTCAACACTCATGCATTCAAAACTTCATAACATTAAATCTAAAAATAATTTTTAAGATATATAAAATGAATATAAACCAAGACTTCCTGATATAAATCTCAGATCTAAAAATTATATTTTTTGAATATGATTTTTAGATCAATCTAACTAAAGTTTTAGATCTAGTGCAGATCTAGATCATAGAAATTTCATATATGAAATTTCTATTTTCAACCAAACTTTGAATATGAATTTCTAGATCTAAAATTGTTAATTCTAGATTTGATTTTAGATTAGAATATCCTTTCAAGACCTAAATTGTCAAATAAAAAAATTAAAACTTTTAGATCTGATTTTAGATCTATACATGTTCATGAAGCATAGCTCTGATACCACTTGAAGGTATCATCTGACGATCCCTGGATTGCATGTAGGTTTTTTAAAATTTTTTAATTAATTAAAATTATTATATAGTAAAAATAAAAACCTACTCTAAGCATACATAGCTGGAACCAATCATCAACATTTGATATAGATCTGTAAATAAAATCAAAAGTGTAAAGTAGATCAATTTACTTATCTATTGCTACTCCATCTTCATTGGATCATATCTGGGGCAAGCCTTGGGGTTCTTGTGGAGCCACGCATGTGCCCTGCCTCTACAAGTATCCACATGGAGATGGTCTAATCGAAACCTCAAGGCCACTAGAATGCTAGCACCTTGCAGGCCTTGCTTCGGCAATTGGATCAAATCCCTTTCCATCTTTTTTTCTTTTTCTCTATGCTAGAGATCCAAAAAGAAGATGATCTCTTCTTAAGAAATCAAAGAAAATATTTTTTTCTTTTTCTTACAAGAACCTTTCAAGCAATATCAAGAATAGGAAGAGGAAGGAGGGTAATGAAATTTCTCTCTCACTTTTGTTTTATGCGATCAAGAAGAAGAAGGATGGGTGGTCTCTTGATTTTATTTCTCATGGTCCACACCAAGAAGAAATCCCTTACATATTTTTTCATGCCATAAAATATGCACCCCATATCTCCCTCTTTTTCACACACTAAACACTAATCTTATCTCTCCTTAAAACCCTTTCTTATATAGAATTAAGACAAGGATTTTAAATCAAATTCAAACACATATGTTTAAATGGATAACGATGAGAAAGAAACCCAGAAGTACCCAACAACCTTGTGCACCCCATATTCCATGCTAATCTTCATATTAACATGAAGGAGTGGTGATACCTTCTTTTTTATATGTTAAAGAAGGAGAATTAGGCATATGGAGGAGAGAGAAAATAGTTAGGATTAGTTAGAAATTAGTTCAACCAACTAGCTAACTAATTCTAATCAACTAGGAAACTAACTAACCTAATTCCTAACCAATTTAGGTTTAGATTTAAATATATAACTAATTAGAAATTAGATCCTAATCTAATTAGGACTACTAAACCAAAATAGAATAGATTAAACCTAATTGAATTAAATCAAATTTAATTTATCTAGGATCAGGTAACCAATTGATCAAACTGAATTGGCTTGCAATAATTGCAATTAGGTTAGTCCAAACAAAACTTAATTGGATTAGGTCATTACTTAAACTCAACCAATCAAATCCAATTCAATTTCTATAGATCTTAATTATAATTAAATAATCAAATCATCTAATTAATTATAACTATTGTAATAAAGTCCTCTTGCTAAAATTAGTAGGTGCCAAAAATAATAGGTTTCAAATTTGTAATCCTTACAAATTTAGACTTTTTAAATATATAACTCTTACATATTTTGATCCAACTATATGATTAGGTTAAGCTCTTATTATATATGACCCCTCAAGCTCCATTTTGTATAGTAGTGAGACATACTATGATCTCTATCATAGTATCATCGAACTCTTTTGATATACTGGAATAATTTCAGCTCATCCCATTAAGGATCGTTGATCTGAAATAATCCTAGTAGATTCTCACAATCCTCCAGTGATGTCTAGCATCATATAGTGGCAACTCAGCATAATAGAGAAAGAATCCTTAGGTATAGTTACCATGATTAAATTCTTTTATTGAAAATCCCGACAAGATGCAGGTCATGGAAACTTACCAAACTCTAAGCAATTATCATATGCATGATTTAATTAGCTAAGTTCAATGTGATACTTATGGAAACTCTTTTCTATCCTCCACCTACCATGGCCATAGATTTTCAGACTTAGCTTCTTAAATTATATAGGACTGCACCTTGACTACTAAGATTGATAGATCTTTTATAAGTGTACCTGTACTTCTACGGTGAACTAACTATAGCCAAAAATACTGAAAGGATTTGAATGGCTAGCATTAATGTTTTGTATTTTCAAACTATAGTAATTTCATTATGAGTGATCGAGGCACCGTAGATCAAAAATCACTCATATAACTACAAAAATAAGAAATGCACTGACAAGTGAGTAGATATCTATTTGACTTCTCGTGATGGTCATGCTGAGCACCATCGTTCTCTAATGACTACCTACACTCTCACTCTAGTACTCCACACCATAAACTCAAGACTTGTCTATCTTGCAAAAGAAGTAATCTAGGCACCAATCAAATCGGATCATTCACCATCCTCATGATATCCTATAATCGAGAGCATTTAGAAATTAATCTGTGGACATATGTTTTCAAATTCTCAATCTTGGGAATATGTATCATTATCCATTAACTCCTTGGATGATACATGGATATATTAATATATAATAAAATTACCAAAATAATAATATTATATATAATTTATATCTTAAAACTAAAAATATATCAACTAGATTGGCTTCTAGGATATACATCTAACTAAGACAAGCCCTAAAACCCTAAATCTCTCAAAGAAATCCTGGATCTAGTCCAAAGAAGTGTAGAGAACCAAACTAAAGAAGATTAGGACCAAACCTTTGTAAGCCTAATCAAATTGAGAAAGCACTTAGGATTCAAATGAGAAAGAAACAAGAGAGACCTAAAAAAATAACATTTTTAAACTTTCCTTCTTCTTTTCTTGATAGTGTTGAAGAAATGGAGAAGGGGAGGGAGAAGGCAATTTTGAAGGAGAAAGAAAAGAGAGATGGAATCGAGAATAAACCTGGTGCCAGTTGGGCCTCATTGGATGCAAAGAATAATTTGCTTGCTACTGCAAGATTCTAGGGTTTTGTAAAGAAGAAGAAAAGGGAGATCAATCAAGGAGAGTAGTCTAGGTCCTGACAATGCCGTAGCTTCATCAATCTTAATGCTGCATAATGGTGTTAGGGGGCAACAACTTGGAGAGGGAGTGAAGATGGATGGGGAGGCAATGGAGGAGTTAGGTGGGGCTATGGTTGGACACGGATGCCATGGCGACTAATGACAATGCAGTTAACAATGGTATTTGGGGGTGGCGACCAGAAGAGGGAGAGGGGAAGGTTAGGGTGGGGGAAGAGGAGTTTAGGTGAGGCCAATGGTAGACATGGATTCCATGGTGATCGAAGATGATGTTGCTGGTAGTGGTGTTGGGAAATGGCAACTAGGAGAGGGAGAGGGGAAGGTTGGGATAGTGATGGAGGAGAAGGATGCCGTGAGAATTGAGAAGAAATAGGGGAGAAGAGGAAGAGGAAATAGGAGAATGAAAGTCGAGGTGAGAATAAGATCGGGGGAGAATGGTAGAAGAGGGCAGTGAGAGTATTTGTTGGATTTGGATTTGGGACATAAAATGGGTTTGTTTTGGGTTGGATCATTAAGATAAGATTCATATAAAGCTAGAACAATATATGAGTTGGGTCAGGTCTGGTTTGAATTCAATAAACATAGACTTGATCTAGAAAATAGAATTGATCAAATTTTAGAACCCAACCTAGCTCTATGATCTTTTTAAACATTTTGGGTTGGGTGTGCACGGTTGGTTCATGGGTCAACTTAACCCATTGATAGCCTTGAGCTTCATGATAACATTTTTTTGGACTCTATCATGCCACTATTTTATATAGGAATTAATGATAAACATGCATGCTCATCTCAAAGTGTCAAATGTAGAATATCAACCATTTTTCATTAATTTTGCTATTATTGGTCCAAGTACAAATCTAAGTGAAATGGCTTTAAATAAACAAGGTAGGAATAAAAGCCTTTTAAATGTAAAAAAATAATAAATTGAGATGCGAGGGAATAATTCTTCTCAATATAGAAAAAAAAGGTGGAGTATAGTTTGAAATATAAATAGACATATGGGGTAGAACCAATCTACTAATTTTTTACTCAACAAATTCATCAATTCATTAAAATCCTATTGACTCAGCCAGTCTCTTGCTCCTATCCTCCCTCTCTCCTCTCCCTTCCCCCACCCTTTCTAGGGTTAGAGTTTCTTCATCCAATTCAAAAGAAATAATTTGGATTAGAGTCGAAGTGAAAAATATGATTTATTTGTTTATAAATAAGATATACATTATTAAGTACTCTAATTCAAATTTAAAACAATTCTTCTTAAAGTTTCACAATCATTTATTTTGTTAAACCTCATATAGATTAATAATTGACTTATGTTGTCAATAAAATCTTATTTGAAATGAATTATTTCTAACATTTTTATATTATTTAACTATTTTTTTCATTCATAGATTTTTTGTATAATCCAAAAATAAATATTTTTATTTAATAAAAATAAAAAATATTTTTGTTAATAGTACAACCTTGATAAAAGTTATAGTTATATTAATATTAGATGATGTCAAAAGTTGATATTTGTTTGGTATAATCATTTCATGATAAGTTGCTATTATAGCTAGATATAAACGTATTTACATGACAAGGTTACTTTTTCTTGCAAAAAATAGAACAATAATAATATTTTTTTGCATGAAAAGCTTAATTTGTTTTTTTTAAACCTTGATTAAGGAGAGTGCTGCAAAACATCACTTTTATTCTAATTAATTTATATATATCAGTGAATAAAGGATATTTTAAATTATAAATGTCAAACAATTAAATTTTAAATGACACAAATAGTGTTTTTTTCACAAAGTTCATGAGAATAGATGTGTTTCTTGACTGATGCACAATAGATTATCTAAAAACAAATATCTAACTATGCTTAAGTGATGGGGACATCAGGATCAGACCTAGATTGCAAAGCTCTAATTAGATCTCTAAGTCATGTAACCAGTCATTTTAAGTTGGGTCCATCAGGCAAATTGAGTCTTGTAATGAACTCTAATTTTTGAGTCCTGTAATAACTTGAGACAAGAAAGTCCAGTAGAGTCCAGAAGTTCCTTGTCTCAATCCCATGAGTCCTGTAATTTTGGTTTTCATTCTAGTATAAGAGGAGAGTTACCAGACTGGGAGATTCACCGGGCCCCTACCAGAGCAGAGCTTCATGCACCTGGGCCCCTACTCTAGCATCCTAGCCCATGTGCCAGGACCCCATTCATGTCGCCAAGCCCTTCAAATGATGAGGCTTCATGCGCCCAGACCTTCCCTAGGAAATGGCACCCCAGCTCCCAAGCTTTGGCACCCCAGTCCTAGACCATCAAGAGAAGGCGCCTCTCTAAGTCCACCAGGCCTTGGCATCTCATCCTAGATCCCCCTGAAGTGGGCGCCGCTCCCCGTCAAGCTCAAATGTCACCCCTGGCCCAAAGCCCATTGATGTTGGCACCCCTCCCAAGGCTTTGACCTAGTCCATAGTGTTAGCACCCAAGCCTTTGACCAGTCAATGAAGGTGTCATCCCAGCCCAGCAAGGAGTGAAGCGGTTCAAGCCCAAGAGGAGTCAACTGTCCAAGTTTTACTAGGAGTTCAATATCCAAGTTTTACTAGGACTCCAGTCTTCTAATCCCACTCCAACTTTGTACTCCTTGTCCCACTCAAATTATGTACTCCTACTTTGATAGGGATAGGGCCCTGGGTACATATATAAATACCCACCCCTCCCCTTTTTGTAAAGATGATATACTTTGATGAATGAAAATTACTAGTGTTTCTTTTCAATTGCCTTCATTCTCTTTGAACGTCGACGAGTGTGAGGCCTGAGTTATCAAAAAAAACACTAGCCCCTAAACCCTAAGATGCCCATCTACATCAAGCCCTAGCCACCCCGTATTCTCCCATAACCCTTAGGATGCCCACTTCTTGCTTCCATCTTGGCCACCCCTTCCACCTTCACCTAGGCCGCCACCTCTCATCCTCCATCAAACCCTAACCGCCAGATCTTCTCTCTCCACTCCAAGATGCCCACCTCAAGTAGCCAGGCATCCATCACATCTCCAAGGTTGCCCCCACCAAGCAGCCCCTGGCGTCCAACATCAATCTAGGCCTCCGATCAGCCTCCAGCACCTTTTTTGATCTTCTCCACCTTTAACTTCGTTTCTAATTTTTTTCATCATCTTTTACCCTAACCCATGATGTTTGCAGGATCTCTTAGGAGAAGTGACCCTTAGATGAAGGTTTTCATTGCCTCGAATCAATTTGATAAAAAGCTGATAGATCTGCAAGAAAGCGACCTCTTCGTCCAGGCACCGATCCGAGTTGAGAGATCTCTTCTACGATATCAAGAACATCATTGCTAGGTAAAACTAACCCATCCCATCTCACTTTCTCTGAGTTTTGAAGATTGAACATGTATCTAATAGGATTTCTTAGTCCTAGGATCTTGATTTTTTTTATTTCTTTGAATATTTCTAGCATGTGGGTAGGACTCTAACTATTACATGAAATCCTAACCTATTCTAGTCTCTTTTTCAGGAATCAATCACTTAAAATCTAAAATCCTTGTTCATAATAATCTATTTTTTTTTCTTATGTTCATCCTTCCTATGTCATTCCTTTTCATGCATCATGTTAGAGTTCATCCCTCATCATTAAGTTCTCCATTATTAATGCATGAAAAGAAAACATAGATAAGTAGACACACATACATGCAGCCACAAAAATATGCATTCATGTATATGCGAACCTAGGAACATAGATAAGTTTTTAGGTATTTTGTTAAGGGAATGAATTAACCATAGTATCTAAAAAGATTAAAGCTAAGTCTATTAATAAAATAAGGACCATCCATCTTACATAAATAAGTAGACAAAAATAATTAGATCTAAATAAGTAGATATGCTTATACATGCATGCTTACAAATGTATGTATTTATATGTATATCTAGGGAAATAATTTTCAACTACTTTGTTAAGGCAATGTATCAAATACAATGTTAGAAAAGATAAAGCTGAATTTATTCATAAAATGTAGCATCATCCCTCTCACATTACTAAATGCATCACTACATCTCTACTATATACATCCATGAGAGTTGTTGCCGCCAAGATTGCCACGTCAGAGCTATGCCATGTCAGTGGCCCCCTTCCTAGTGCACCAGTCTGTTGCCACCAAGATCACCATGGCCTGTAGCTTTGACATGGCATGGACTCGTCAGGCTCCCGTCAGGTGCTCGGTCCTCTCCCGGCATGGCCTGCAAAAAAGAGGAGGCCGAGGCCGGGGTTCCGATGGGGACACTCTGACGATCAAGTTAGTTGGGACGATCAAGGAGAATAGACCTCTATGGCGAAGGGCTTAGGGACTCTTCGCATAAAGGATGAGAGATGAGAAGTAAGCAATGGAAAGATAGGATCAAATGAAGAACAGAAAGCTAGAAGGTCCTCTTGGCTAGTTCCTTGCCCATATGCTCTTTGAGTCTTACTAGTAGCCTCTCTCCCCCTTCTCGGGGGTCCTTTCTTCAGTTTTTATATGAGCAGGAGTGCCCAGACCAAGCCTAGGGCTTTATTGAGATGTCCCTTTTCTTGTATCCCTTCTTGGAGAGATTTTCCTTTGTCTGCAGCCTCCCCCCTATCGGACCGGTCCCCTGGCAGAGATCCTTCTATTTGGGGTGATTGCTGGTGTAGTACAGATCTTGTCCCTCTGGTGGTGCAATTTCCTGTGGGGGGCGGGTGCTGTGTCGCTGATCCCCGAGCCATGGTGGAGCATTTCCATTTCGGGAGGGACCGTTGGAGTGTCGCAGGGCTTGTGACCTTAATGGAATACTCCTCTTGAAGGAGGTTCAGATTTTGTATCATGAGGATCAGAGCCCTCGGTTGCACAGTTGTTGACATGGCAGTGTGCCACAGGATATGGAGCCTGGTGGAGCATGCATTGCACAAGACGTGTGGTGTGGATACCAGGGCCAGAAAATATCGACAGGTTGAACCCACATCTATGTGGATCACCTGTGAATAAAGCCCTGAACCCAACCCCTTTTACCAACTATAAATATTTTATTTTAAATTATATTATATAGGCTTAGTTAGGTTTAGCCCTTTTTACTAATATGGTTTGTATAAAAACTCCATTTATCAGTTGTGTCAAATCCTATTAGGCCAAACCCTGTTTACCAAATTTATTCTTTTTTGTTGCACGAGGTTATGCTTTTTTGATCAATTGATCAAGTGGGGGCTTAGTTATTTGATTGGTTTAATTTTGAGTCTTATAATAATTAGTTATTGAGTTCTGTAATACAAGGGGGACCCAATTGAAGACCCATGTGACTTCATGTGCACTCAAGTCAAGACACATGATCCCATGTGACAACCCAACATCCCATGTGCTAGTCAGGGCAAGTCAAATGTTGGCACCACCTTTCAAGGTTCTTGGACATCCCTCGCCATATCACCCAGGTCATTAACACATGGCATGTCACTTTATTTGGACATGCATCAAATTTGGACATCATCACATGACAACACATGCCATGTCAATTCTCTTTGGTCGGCCACTTAAGAAGGAGTTAGTGACAACTTATTTTGAGAGGAGTAAATGAGGAGTTCAACAATAATTAGCACCACTTCCTCTCACTATTTGATGCCAAATCAAAGGAGTCAGCCAAGTGTTTTCTTACTTCAAGAGTTCTATCTCAAAGGGGAGCAATCAACATTCAAATTTCAAGAAATCCTCCTAAATGCAAATGAGATCATTTAAGAAGGATTAATGCCAAGAAGGAAGGAGATGAGATGCCATATACATCTCAATTGCCGCCAATTTAAAGCTAAGAAATATTTGTCGATGATTTTAAGAGGAGTAAGCCAGAAAGACTCCTCAAGATTGTCGCCTATCTCAGTTGATGCCCACCTATTGGATAGTTGTCATCCAAGCTATGAAAACTATCTCTTATTGTCACCCACCTTGGAGAAAGGTCCAGATCAACCCAGAGACAAGAGTCCAGGATGCCCAGAGCAAGGATTCCAGGAGTTGTAGTCCAAGGATAAACAAGTCTAGTCTTTGTATCCCTTACACCACTAGTTAAGGGTCTATAAATACCCCATCAACACCCCCTTTGTATTATTATTATTCATTCATCAATAAAGACATTATGCTATTGAATTTCCTTTGCTATGTGCATCGCGGGGTGTGAGGCCCTTTTCCTTTGTTCTTCAAAATATCGTGGGGTGTGAGGCCTTAGTTATCCTACCTATCCAGCAATCAAGAAACCCTAGCCACCACTTCTAACCCTTCTCTTCCATTATTCTTTCTTTCCTTACTACTTTCTAATTTGATCTTTCTTTGCTGAGTGTTTGCAGGTGATTTGGAATCAAAGTTAGGTGTTCTTGCTTCGGAACTAGCATCGCGAGAGATCGAAGCCTGAGGATCAAGATCTTGAAGCCCTGCCACAGAATCTTGAAAGTCCAGTCAGATCTACATCAGAGAGACAGTTCTTCGTTGGTAACACTTAAAACCTCTTCCCTTCTCTTTGATCTCTGAATAGTTGAAGGTAGACCCTAGTTTACGGTGGTTTCTTAGCTACCAAATCCTGATTTTCTAGTTTCTTTGTTAGATCTACTCGTGCGGGCATAAACTAGTTGACTAGTTTCCTTATTGCTTTCTTTCTTGAGTTATTAAAAAATTGAAAATTATAAAAAAATTATTCTTTATTTTTTTTTTAATTAGGTTAATAATCAATAGATTAGGTTTTCATAATTGTCCTGCATCAGTTTTGGTATCAGAGCAGGTTAAACTAGGGTTTAATCGCTCTTGTGTAGAAATTTCTGCATACCTAGAACTAGGCTGAAATTAAATTGCATAAAAACCTATCTAAAAAAATTCAAAAAATTAGAAATAAATTTTTTGATAATCATCTGTTAATCTCAGAAAAAATCAGATAATTTTTTTTTGTTATTTTCTAATGGAAGAAATCACGCCTCTTGAGCGGGTATATGCAAGTATACTGTCATGACCCATGAGAGTAATTAGCTATGGCCGGACATGATATCCTGAGATTGGAATAGATCTGAAATTTAATTTTGAGATAAAAAAAATTAATTTATATTTTTTTGCTGTTTTTAATTATTTTATTGCTTCATTGCATCTAGGGTTTCATATTTGTGTGACTGCATCATCCAGTAATCGAATCTTAAGGGCACTTGAGCATCTCATATCAAGGCAGGATCTCATCACCTGTCCTGGGCCCACAATAACCTTCTTTGCATCCAAGCCCAACCTATTAAAATCAATTAGACTTAATTTGCTCTAGTGAGCTAGAGACACCAACAGGTCGGGTTCCAAGTATTGTGTGAAAGCTAGTGTACCCAATCCTTTGATTGTCACTTGAATCTGGTGTCTAAGGCTAGAGGTCCAGAGGAAAACACCTTAAGTGGTTTCATGGTTTTTAATTAGGACCCTGTGAGAGTAGGGAGAGCCTCCCATGACCCCACCTCTTACCGACCAATGTACAGGTAATTACTAAATTGGTTGTAAATTTAGCAGACCCATTCTACTTGAGCTCTAGGTCTAGGAAATCCTAGTTCAGATTTTTGTGTGTTTGCATTGCATGGCTACTAGATTAGGAGCCTAATACCAGTAGTCTTACCTAAACCCAACCTAGTCTGACCATGGATTATAACCCTGTAACCTTTTTGAGGTTCATGACTAAATAATTTGCCCTAGTGAATATAAGTTTGATCGAATAGATGACCGATTAGGTAACTTAGAGAAAACCGATAAGACCTGTCCTGAACCTAAATTTGAAACACATCCTGACCCATTCTTGGAGCCCAATCCTAGGAGACCCCCACACCAGGACCCAATATGGGAGACTAACCATAGGAGACCCAATTATGATTTCATAGACCAGGATGAGAGAGCAAGTAGGAACTTTAAGGTAGAAGCACCTACATTTGGTGGTGATCTTGATTTTGAGGATTATATTGATTGGGAAGAAGGTATGGATCAGTATTTTGAGAGAGAACTAATATCTGATGAAAGGAAGTTTAAGTTTGCTAAGCTTAAGTTAGTACTCCAGGCTAGAATTTACTAGGATGATGTTGAAAGAATGATCAGACGAAGAAGAGACATACCTATAACTACCTGGAGTGATATGAAACTTAAACTTAGAGAAAAGTACTTACCCAGATCATATGAACCTAGCTCCTATGAACCCAGATCCATAACCTGTAGGTATGAACCTATATCCTATGAACCCAAGGAACCCATAACCCCTAGGTATCAACCAAGTGCTAGTCAGGTTCTCCTTAATCAGCCTGAATCCACTGGGATCAATGCACCATATCAAAAATTAGGATCTAGTCAAATCCACCTGAGTCGACCCATTTCTCAGCAGAGTCAACCTAATTCTCACCTGAGCCGACTCAACCCTAATCCGAGCCGACCTACCTCTACTAGCCCAGATCCTAGCCAATTTTTCCTTAACTGACCTACTCCTACTACCCTATTGGTTCACTAGGATGACATTGAAGTGGAAGTGTATGAAGCTGAGGTGAACTTAGTGGATGAGTATGAGGGAGAAGAAAAAATACCTATGGCTGACCTAGAATTAGCTGACCCGGTAGGCACCCAGGCTGAAGCCAGCCCAGAGTTAGTTGACCATGACCATATCCTGACTGAAACTGTACTGGTAGGACCCTTAGAAAAGAGACCTATGAGGAACCTAACCCTACTACTGAGACTTTACCTAAGAAAATACTAGAAGAGACTCAAGTCATAGAGCCTATTGAGGACATGATTTCTTTAGTCCAGTACCCTCAGGCTGAAGTCACCCCTTTGACTCCAATTGAAGATCTCTTCCCTGAGATTAGTGACCCATTTTTCTATCAAGTGGACCTTTTAGTGCCTGTAGATGTAATTTAGTGTCTAAATTTTAAGGATAACCCCATTAATCTAAGACTATTCCCTGAAACCCCTTCTTATTTCCGGTCTAGCCCCGAATCCATTCTTTACTTCCTACCTTTTCCCCAAGCTTCCCATGTTTCTAGGACCATTATATTACATCTTATAGAGATTAGCATGTTGCATAAGCCCACTGAGCATGTTAGGTTCACCACCTATTTCTGGAGAACCTTATGGCATCTATTAGGAGTTCCTGTTAAATTTTTATCTGCATGTCACCCATCGACCAAGGGTCAAGCATAGAATTAAAAATAAGGATTTAAAAAGACAAATAAATAAATAATAAATAAATAAATATTCTTCACTAGTAATGCATAGTGAGTCTATTAGATATTTGCAGAGTCATATGTTGAACATATTAAAGAATTGCATAAGAATCATATAAACATATGGCTTATTCAAGAAAAAGACTCAAAGAATTCAATGAAGGAGACTTTGTTATAGTTAGACTATGAACTGAACGGTTCCCACTTGGAACCATGATGAAGTTACATGCCCGTAGTAGTGGACCATATAAAGTAATTAAAAAAATTGGACCTAATGCCTACGTGCTTGAGTTACCACCTGAACTAGGCATTAGTTCTACTTTCAACATTTCAGACCTTATCAAGTATAGGGAGCTAACATTGATTCCTAGTGAGCCATTTTAGCCTAATCTAATCCTTGAGAGTGAGCCAACACAAGTGTGTCCACCTGCTATACCACCAGCCTGGAGAGACAGGATCGAGCGGATCTTGGATGACAAGATAATCACTACTCGAAGTAAAGACTATCAGCCATATGTGGTTCGTTGGCAAGGACAACCCGAGACTGATGATTCTTGGATCAATAGAGAGGACTTGAAGAGAGTTGACCCAGACTTACTAGAGCGCTATCATAGCAAAGTTGACCTATACTCGATAGGGTCGAGTTTCTCCCACCCGGGGAAAATTGGTGTGGACACCAGGATCAGAAAATATCGATAGGTTGAACCCACATCCCTGTGGTTCACCTGTGAATAAAGCCCTGAACCCAATCCCTTTACCAACTATAAATATTTTATTTTAAATTATGTTATATAGGCTTAGTTGGGTATAGCCCTTTTTATCAATTAGGGTTTGTATAAAATCCCATTTATCAGTTGTGTCAAACCCTATTAGGCCAAACTACCAAATTTATTCTTTTTTGTTTCATGAGGTTATGCCTTTTTGATCAATTGATCAAATAGGGGCTTAGTTATTTGATTGGTTTAATTTTGAGTATTGTAATAATTAGTTATTGAGTCTTGTAATACAAAGGGGACCCAATTGAAGACCCATGTGACTTCATGTGCATTCAAGTCAAGACACATGTGATCCCATGTGACAACCCAATATCCCATGTGCAGTTCAAGGCAAGTCAAATGTTGGCACCCCCTTTCATGGTTCTTGGACATTCCTTGTCACATCACCCAGGACATTAACACATGGCATGTCACTTTATTTGGACATGCATCAAATTTGGACATCATCACATTACAACACATGCCATGTCAATTCTCTTTGGTTGGCCACTTAAGAAGGAGTTAGCACCAACTTATTTTGAGAGGAGTAAATGAGGAGTTCAACAATAATTAGCGCCACTTCCTCTCACTATTTGATGCCAAATCAAAGGAGTCAGCCAAGTGTTTTCTTACTTCAAGAGTTCTATCTCAAGGGGAGCAATCAACATTCAAATTTCAAGGAATCCTCCTAAATGCAAATGAGATCATTTAAAAAGGATTAATGCCAAGAAGGAAGGAGATGAGATGCCATATGCATCTTAATTGTCACCAATTTAAAGTTAAGAAATATTTATCGATGATTTTAAGAGGAGTAAGCCAAAAAGACTACTCAAGATTGTCGCCCATCTTTGTTGACACCCCACCTAATGGATTGTTATCACCCAAGCTATGAAGACTATTTCTTGTTGTCGCCCACCTTGGAGAGAGATCCAGATCAACCCAGAGACAAGAGTCCAGGATGCCCATAGCAAGGATTCCAGGAGTTGTAGTTCAAGGAAAAACAAGTCTAGTCTTTGTATCCCTTACACCACTGGATGAGGGTCTATAAATATCCCATCAACCCCCCTTTGTATTATTTTTACTCATTCATCAATAAAGACATTATGCTATCGAATTTCCTTTGCTACATGCATCGCGGGGTGTGAGGCCCTTTACATTTGTTCTTCGGAACATCGCGGGGTGTGAGGCCCTAGTTATCCTACCTATCCAGCAATCAAGAAACCCTAGCCACGACTTCTAACCCTTCTCTTCCATTATTTTTTCTTTTCTTACTACTTTCTAATTTGATCTTTCTTTGTTGAGTGTTTGTAGGTGATATGGAATCAAAGTCAGGTATTCTTGCCATGAAACCAGCATCGCAGGAGATCAGAGCCTAAGGATTAAGATCTTGAAGCCCTGTTGTAGTATCTTGAGAGTCCAGTCATATCGGTATCAGAGAGAGTTCTTTGTCGGTAACACTTAAAACCACTTTCCTTCTCTTGATCTCTGAATAATTGAAAGTAGATCCTAGTTTACGGTGGTTTCTTAGCCACCAAATCCTAATTTTCTAGTTGCTTTATTAGATCTACTCATGCGGGCATAAACTAGTTGACTAGTTTCCTTAATTGCTTCTTTTAAGTCATTAAAAAACTAAAAAATTAAAAAAAATTAATCTCTATTTTTTTATATTAATTAAGTTAATTATCAGTAGATTAGGTTTTCATAATTATCTTGTATCAATGTGCGGGTGACATGTCATAGAGTTTGAATTTTTCGATAGGGTGCATGCCACTTCTGGTAGGTTACAGGTAGTTGGGAGCTTCCATGTCACAGTCGGTACCTCGGTTGATCCGCTCTCCTCCTACCATTGATGGGAACTTTGACCTTGGTAGGGGTAGGAGGAAGGCTCTATCTAGGGGCTTGGCTCTGGAAGCGGGAGCACAACCTCGATAGGGTGCTCAACCCCGGATGCGGGGGCCACCCTCGGAGAGCATGAGAATGACCTCAGCTGGGCCCCAGCCCCAGATCGGGGGCTGCACTTGGCATGCATGAGCACGACCCTGGCCAGGAGCTGACCTCAGATGGAGGGCTCACCCTATGAGTACAACCCTGACTAGGAGCTAACCTCGGACAGACGACTCATCTTGGCCCTCATGAGCATGACCCTAGTCGGGAGCTGACCTCAAACGGAGAGCTCATCCTATAAGCATGATCCCGATTGAGAGTTGACCTTGGACATATGGCTTGCCTTGGCACACATGAGCACGACCCTAGCTGGGAGCTGACCTCAGATGGAGGGCTTGCCCTATTAGCATAACCCCGGCTAGGAGCTGACCTCGGATAGAGGGCTTACCTTGGCATGCATGAGCATGACCTTGGCCGGGAGCTGACCTCAGACCAAGGGCTCACCCTATGAGCACGATCCCAGCTAGGAGTTGATGTTGGACAGAGGGCTCGCCTTGGCATGCATGAGCATGACCCTGGTCGGGAGCTGACCTTAGACAGAGGGCTCGCCCTTTGAGCACAACCCTGCCTATGAGCTGATCTCAAATAGAGGGCTCGCCTTAGCATGCATGAGCAAGGCCCTGGCCGGGAGATAACCTCAGATAGAGGGCTTGCCCTATGAGCATGACCCTGGCTGGGAGCTAACCTCAGATAGAGGGCTCATCTTGGTATGTATGAGCACGACCTTGGTCGGGAGTTGACCTTAGATGGAGGGCTCGCCTTTGGGTCTTCATTTGGGCACCGCCTCCAGGTGGCATGCTTCACCCGTGCGGTCGCTAGCTATCACCACCATGGGCTCCATGTCAGCGGTTGTGCTACATCAGATGCCCCCCACTCTCAAGCCTGGAGAATGAAGCAGTGCTCAGGGCGATGAGAGTAATGATCGCACTAACATGGAGGGGTACACTTCCTATGCTATTAATGCCTCGAGCATGGTTGCCCTGGAGATCGTGCATCTACCCCAATGAAGCTGTGCCATGTTAGCCTTCATTTAAGGATGTCATAATTACTGTGCCGGGCCTAACGTAGGTGCCTCCAAATCGAAGCATCGCCCTCAGTAGATTTTGATGCATGGCGAGCTTCGATTGGCCAGGGAGATGAAGAGGTGCACATCTTTGACTCATACAAGGCGACGGGTCTCTACAGGTGCTTGAAAGGGACTTGCCCTACCGCCCTTCAGCTTCTTAAGGTTGTCTCGAGCGCAGAAGACTGCAGAGTCTTTCTTCTTCCTCAGTCTTCTTCCTTGCCTCAAGGTCCAAAGTTTTTAGCAGGTTAGATCTCTCCCTCCTCTCTTTCTTCACTTCTCCTATTCTTCTCCTTCGACCTATGCTAGAGGTGCTCTTGTTAGGTCTCTAGGTTTTTTTCTTTGCTTTGC
Source organism: Areca catechu (assembly GCA_021397845.1). Lineage (NCBI taxonomy): Eukaryota > Viridiplantae > Streptophyta > Magnoliopsida > Arecales > Arecaceae > Areca > Areca catechu. The sequence continues at coordinate 111,113,227 of CM038051.1, read as the reverse complement.
CTTCTTCCTCCTTGCTCACCATAAGTTCCTTCGATGAAGGGCACCATCGCCCATATTTTATTGGTGAAGCGGGTCCATCTCAATCGAGACCTCCTTACTTGGATAGCGAGGAGGATGTTCCTTTTGTAGTCTGGACGGGTCCTCGCCAGCCAGGGATTGTCATTGGATGCCCTGTGGCCCCTCTGCCTCTACCTTCTATTCCTGTTAGGGAGCCGGGACCTCCTTCCCCTTCTGCTCTTGTCTGGGAGTTGGGCAGTCCCTCTGGCATTGCTTCGGTGATGATCGGTGGGGACTTCCTCCATGTCTGGAGAGTGTTTGGGGCCCCTGACTCCATTCAGCTTTCTATTCCAAGACCAGAGGAACGGGTTACTTCCAGTGGCCTAGACCAAATCGCCCTGTATGAAGACTTCTTCTTTGGGGGTCTTTGCCTTCCTTTCCATCCCTTTTTCCTTTCTTTTCTGAGCAATTATCACTTGGTCCCGGCCCAGCTTACTCCCAATGCTATCCGAACTATCTTCTACTTCATTATTATTTGCCACTTGCATGGGATTGTTGCCCATTTCTCCCTCTTCAGGGCCTTGTTCATCCTGAAGTGCCACCCATCTGATAAGGGGTAGTGGTTTTTGGGCCCCCACCCGTGGACCCTCAAGCTTGACCTACCTTCCTCCATTAAGGGATGGAAGGTCAGGTTCCTCTTTGCTTTGGTTGAGGGGGTGGACTGGGTTTGGAGTGACCAAGACCCCTCCCCCAATTGATAATCTGCAGTCAAGCCGGTCGATATAAAGATATTCAACTGGCTAGTCACTTTTGAGGTTTCGGCCCTTCAGGATCTACTGACTGAGTAGAACCTCGTCGACACCGAGGTTAGCTAGGCCCCACCTCATGGTAAGGTTTGATAGCAGGCTTCTTCTTCTCCTGTTGAGTTTGATATCTGCCTCTGGCAAGTGATTGACCATTTTTTTTTATGCTTCACAGAGATGAGGTTCTCGATGGATGAGCTCTAGGCTATGCCCAAAAAGAGAGCTGCTTTCGTAGAGCCTGAGGGGGAGCCTACGAAGAGGGTCTGGGAGGAGCCAGGATGGAGGCTTGCCGGCGAGCCTACTAGTAGGGGGCCTCCTGCTACACCATCCACACCTAGGCTGGCTTCTCATCCTCCAATCCGTGAGCCCTGAAGGGAGGCTTGACCAGTAGAGGTGGCCATGCTAGTACCTCCGGCAACCCCCGCACGAACTGAAGCTCCACCACAGCCAGAGGTGGAGAAGGTGGCGGGAGTCGCCACCTTAAAGAGTCTGGCACCACCATCTAGGGGGAGACCTACCGGTGACCATCCCATTGACGTTGCTCCCCCACCTACCAATTCCCTCGAACCTCGGTTCATCTAAGATGCCGAGGTTGGGGTCAAAGAAAATCTCCATCGTCATGCCCCGAGATGCTAGGCTGATGAAGGATGAAAAGCTAGCCGAGGAGATCCTGAATGCCCTCGCCCAGCCACTAGAGACTGCCAGGAGAAGATCAGGATGCCACTGGTGATGCCTTCACCAGGGTGTCCCCCAACTATTCTTGATAAGTGATCTCTCTGGTTACTTCATTTTTTCTTTCTTGTCGATGGAGACACTAACTGATGCTCTTCATGTAGGTGGCCCTTGATGTCTAGCTCCTCAGGGACTCCTGCCTGGGGATGCTGAAATAGGAGTCCCACCTTTGGAAGGAGAGGGACGAGGCCCGGGCCCAGACCGCATTCTCGGGTCCAAGAGTTGGAGGGCCAAATGAAGGCCCTCCAAGACCAGCTGGCCGGCACCGAGGAGAGGGTGACCGGCTTGGAGAAGACATCCACTGAGCTTGAGACTGCTCTGAAGGAAGAGAAGGGGGAGAGCCTCAATAGGGTAGAGAAATTAGCTGCCTCCACCATGGAGGTGGTCCGCCTGGAGGGGAGGGCGCAGAGCCTCCAGGTGTAGCCCAATGAAGAGGTGGCTAAGACTATTGCAGCCTTGGAGAAGGCCACGGAGGATGTCATGCTGATGGAGATTGCCAAGAAGGAAGCCATCGAGGCCGGCCCCAAGCTCAAGTTGTCCGAGGCCTTTAAGGATGAGGTCATCGAGGCGGTGTTCGACTCCTATCATCAGGGATTCAATGACTTTCATGGCAAGGCCATCCATCTTTTCGGGCCAAAAGGGTTGGAAGACATCCTTCTCAAGCTGCCTTTCTTGCTCCAACCAAGGACACCCACCGTGGAGAGGGAGTCAAAACTGGAGTCGGAGGTGGTCGTGGTCAAAGCTGGAGCCATTGCTGCCCAGGACTTGCCTTCATCTAATGGAGTCACTCGCTGACCAGGGAAGGAGTCGGCGAGCGAGACTTGATATTCTTCTTCTTTTTCTTGTAATTTAGATTTTGGGAAGGCTTCCCAGCCTTTCGGGAGCCTTCATAGGATGTAAAGGAAGCATTCATTAATGAAGATATCTTTTTATTTCCAACTGATGTTCCCCATTCACTTATCTTCTTTTTTTTCTTCTCTTTTCTTTTTTTTTTGCTTTGTGATACTTTCAAGGAATTCTTTAAAGTATGTGAAGAACTTATCTTTGTAATGAAGAAGTAATCCAACCAAACTGATATACTTAGTCTGGTCTTCATTTTTTCTTCAATTCCTTTACCCTTTCGCTTAGTAAGGAGATAAGCTTCATGGCCACCGTATGTGCGCACCTCTTCCAGGTCTTGGTTGCTTCATGTTGGCTCTGAGACCTTAGGATCAGCATGAAGATCTCTGAGAACATATTGTTCTTGTTCTATCGATCTTGAAGTCATGCGAGCCCAGGTGCAGGACTTCAGAATCTTTTCGATTTGCCAAGCTATGAGTCAAGCGGTAGATGGTGGGATTTCAGGGGTTTCCCAACTGACATCTCCAAACTATGAGCAAGGTGACTAAGTGCTGGATTTCTAGAGCTTCTTGATTTGTCTAGCCATGCTATGAGTTAAGTGGTAGATGGTGGGATTTCAAGGATTCCCAGCCAACATCTCTAGACTGTGAGCAAGGTGATTGGGTGCTAGATTTTTGGAGCTTCTTATTTTGATTGGCCATGCTGTGAGTCAAGCGGTAGATGGCAAGATTTCAAGGTTCCTCCTAGCTGATATTTTTAGACTATGCAGGGTAGTTGAATGCAGGGCTTCTGGAGTCCCCCGGCTTGATTGGCCATACAGTGAGTCAAGCGGTAGATGGTGGGACTTCAAGGATTTCCTAGCTGACATCTCCAGACTGTGAGCAAGGCAGTCAAATGTGGAACTTCTGGAACTTCTTGAATTGATTGGCCATGCTGTGAGTCAAGTGGTAGATGGTGGGATTTCAAGAGTTTTCTAGTTGACATCTCCAAACTGTGAGCAAGTTAGTCGGATGCAGAACTTCTACAACCTCTTGATTTGATTGGCCATGCTATGAGTCAAGTGGTAGATGGTGGGATTTCAGGAGTTTCCTAGTTGACATCTCTGGACTGTGAGCAAGGTGACTGAGTGCGGGGCTTTGTAAATTTCTTGGCTTTGGGTGTGGGGCTTCATAAGTTTCCCGACTTTGGGTACTGGGCTTCATAAGTTTTTCCGGCTTTGAGTGTGGGGCTTTGTAAATTTCCCGGCTTTGAGTGTAGGGCTTCGTAAGTTTCCCGGCTTTGAGTGTAGGGCTTCGTAAGTTTCTCAGCTTTGATTATGGGCTTTATAAGTTTCTCAACTTTGGATGCGAGGCTTCATAAATTTTCCAGTTTTGGGTGTGGGGCTTTGTAAGTTTCCCGGCTTTGGGTGCGGGGCTTCTCGTAAGTATCCTGGTTTTGGGTGCGGGGCTTCATAAGTTTTTTGGTTTTGAGTACCGGGCTTTGTAAGTTTCTTGGCTTTGAGTGTGGGGCTTTGTAAGTTTTTCGGCTTTGAGTGTGGGGCTTCATAATTTTCTTGGTTTTGGGTATGGGGCTTCGTAAGTTTCCTGGCTTTGAGTGCAGGGCTTCATAAGTTTCCTGGCTTTAAGTGTGGGGCTTCATAAGTTTTCTGGCTTTGAGTGCAGGGCTTCGTAAGTTTCTCGACTTTGTTTGCTGGTCTTGGAGTCGGACGGATGCATTCCTGCATAGGTGAAAGACAGGGTTGCACCAAAAAGAAACTTTCATAATTGAAATGAAGCCTTACATTATTGGTAATACATCCTTAGGTTGCTTGCATTCCACGTCCACGTGAATTGGGCACCATCTAGCCCAGCAAGATAGTAGGCTCTGCTTGGCAGAGCCTCGACCTCCTTGTAGGGGTCTTCCTAGTTCAGGAAGAGTTTGTTGCATTCTCCTGGCTGGGACACCTCTGCTCGCTTGAGGACCAGGTCACCTGGGTGGAACACCTTGGGCCTCATGCGAGAGTTGTAGTAGCACGTTACTCACTACCGGTAGGCCACCATCCGAAGATAGGCTTTGTCTCTCGTCTCATCCAAGAGGTTTAGGTTAAGGAGGAGATGGGCTGGATTCTTAACTTTGTCATACTACTTTACCCATAGCATGGGTAGACCGAGCTCCACCAGAATCATAGCTTCAGTGTCGAAGACAAGGTTGAAGGGCATCTTGCTAGTGGTCATGTGAGGTGTAGTGTGATAAGCCCACAGCACACTAGGGAGTTCTTCAGCCCATCAACCCTCGGCTTCATCCAGCCTTGTATGGAGCCCTTGCAAGATAGTTTGGTTGGTCACCTCGACCTCCCTATTAGTTTGAGGGTGAGTACCCAAAGTGAAGCGATGGCGGTTGTTAAGAGCGCAGAACTTCTCAAAAGCCTGATTATCGAACTGCCATCCATTGTCAGTGATGACTGAGTGCCGAAGTCTGAATCGATAAATGATAGCCTTCCAGAAGAAGGATTTGATCTTGGCCTCAGTGATCCGTGCTAGAGGTTCAGCCTCGATCCACTTGGAGAAGTAGTTGAAGGCCATAATTAAAAACTTCCATTGGCCAGACGCAGGAAGAAAGGGACCTAGGATGTCCATTCCTTACTGGGCGAACGACCATGGGACTGATAGCTAGGAGAGCGGGGCTGTCGGCTATCGTTGGATGTTGGCGTGATGCTGACAGCGGTCACTCCTCTTCATGAAGTTGGTGGCATCTTCGTGCATGGTCACTCAGAAATATCCTTATAAAGTGCCTTGTAAGCCAGGATCCTGCCCCCCCGTGATTGCCGTAGATGCCTTCGTGTGTTTCTTGGAGCACCTAGGTGACTTTTGAGGGCTTCAAGCACTTCAGTAGTAGGTAGGAATAAGATCTCCGATAGAGCTACCCGTCCATCATCACATATTGTGCAACCATTTTCTTGAGAAGGCCAGCTTCCTTGCGATCTTTAGGTAGGGTGCCGGTAGTAATATACTTGATGTAGGGGTCCATCTAGCTAGGTTCGATAGTAACCTGTTGGACCTCCATTGCAGACTTGAAGCTGGGGTTCTCTAGATATTTGATGAAGGTACACCCTAGCAATGACTCTGACAGGGTTGCCAGTCTGGAGAGGACATCAGCTTAGGTATTCTCTGCCCCAGGGATATGAGAGATACTGAAGTGTTGGAGGTTCACTGTATATGTGCACACCTTATCCAGGTACTTCGCCATCATAGGATCCTGGGCTTCATACTCGCTTGAGACCTGGCCAACCACAAGCCGAGAATCTATGAAGACCTTCAGGCATTTTATGCCCAGCTCGTGGGACACCCTCAATCCTGCAAGGAGTACCTCGTACTCAGCCTAGTTGTTGGTCACCTTGAAGAGGAAGTGCAGTGCATACTCCGTAACGACCCCATCAGGATTGGCAAGAATGAGGTTGGCTTCACTTCCTCTAGCATTGGAAGTGCCATCGACATGGAGGATCCACATCATTGCTCCCAGGGCCAGATCCAGCCCGCATTTAGCTTGCTGGTATGCTTCCTTCGGGCCCTCCTCCTCCTAGGTGCATTTTACCAAGAAGTTGGTAATGACTTAGGCCTTTTGCTCTAATCGTGGGTGGTAGGTGATGTCGAACTCATTGAGCTTTATCGCCCACTTGGCAAGGCACCCTGAAGTATCGAGGTGGCTCAAGGTGGCCCTTAGAGGCTGATCAATGATGACATTGATCGGATATGCTTGGAAGTAGGGCCTGAGATGCTGCGTAGATACTATTATGCAAAAATAATCTTTTCAGGTCGGGTGTACATGGTTTCCGCATTGTGGAGTAGCTTGCTAGTATAGTAGACTGGTCACTGGGAGCCATCCTTATTAGTGCAGACCAACACTAAGCTGATCGCTTCAAGTGAGATTGCCAGGTATAGGAGGAGCTCTTCCCCTGGCTCTGGCTTGGATAGCAGTGATGAAGAGGCGAGGAGCTTTTTCAGCCCTTCAAACACCAGCACCTTGAAGAATGGTTGATAGTGCTCAGAAAAATATGAGATGAAGTGGCTCAATGCCGCGTTGCATCTGGTCAAACACTAAATTCCTTCTTGGAGATGGGATGTCTCATGTCAGTGATCACCTGGATCTTCTCAAGATTGGCCTATATTTTCCTTTGGGTGACCAAATCATAGGAACCTTTCTGCCATGATGCCAAATGTGCATTTGGCGGGGTTCAGCTTCATCTGATAGAGGCGGAGGTTGTTGAAGGCGTCTGCTAGGTTGGGAACATGGTTTGACCCTGGGCCGCTCATGACAAGCATGTCATCTACATAAACCTGCATGTTGCAGTCAATCTATCCTTGAAGACCTTACTGACCAGGCACTGGTATGTGGCCCCTACATTCTTGAGACCAAATGGCATCATCTTGTAACAGTATGTGGTATGGGCACCAGGATCAGAAAATGATTACCGGTCCTGATGTGGTTTTCTTAAGTCCTCATTATGAGTCCTGTTAGTCCTTTAGTACTATGTCACTTGTAGTAAATTGAGCTAAGTCTTGTTCATCAATAAATTGAGTTCAATTATGTTAGTCCAGTCAAGAAGTCCACCAGTTTTAGTTCAGTCATATGAGTCCTGTATTTTGGTTCAAGCCTAGTGCAAGGGAGGAGAATCACCAGATCCCATCCAAACCCCTCTTGTTCATGCGCCTAGGCCTCTTCACAAGCCCATATGCCAGGCCCCTATCATACTTCAAGATGGCACCCCCACCCAGTCCAAGAACTTGGCGCCCCAGGCCTTCACCAGCCCAGGTTCAACATTGGCGCCCCAGGCCATGGCACCCTGCCCCTGGCCCATCTGGAGCTAGCGCCCCATCTAGCCCAAGCCCAAGAGGAGCCTCATAGTCCAAGGAGGAGTCAGCCAGCCCACTTCTACAAGGAGTTTAGTATTCTAGTTTGATTTAATTTTGTATTCCACTTTGATAAAGACTTATATTCCTATTTTGATAAGGAGAGGGACCTGGGTGAGCCTATAAATACTCCACCCTTCCCCCTCTTGTAATCACCTCTTTTTGTCATGAATACAAGCTAAAGATATTCTGTCAAATTATGTCCTTCAGATTGGAGTGGTGTGAGACTTATGTTATTTTTTTGTGAGCAAACCCTAACCGCCAGCCATCCTTCCTTCATCCATCAAACCCTAGCTATCGCATATCCCAGCTAAAGCCCTTAAGGTTGCCCACCTTCCTCCAAGCTAGGTGTCCCCTTCTTTAACTGGCTACCAACCACCCTGAAGCCTCCCTCCACCTCTACTCTTCCTTCTTCCAGTTTATTATTTTTTTCATCATCTGTGAGACTAACCTTTGACATTTGCAGGATCCCTCCGATGCCACGCCCCTTGGATGATGTCTTCTTTACCCCCAAACCAATCTGATAAAAAGTCAATGGATCCACGGGAAAGTGACCGAATCATCCAGGCACCGATCCGAGCGAAGCGAACTCTTTTGCGACTTCAAGAAATCATTGCCAGGTACTTAAGTCCTTTCCCATCTCTCTTTGTCTGATTTCTTGAAGGTGAACAAGCTCCTAATAGGCCTTCTTAGATCTAGGATCCTAATTTTCTTTCCTCTTTGATTGATCTAGTATGTGGGTAGGATGCTAATTGATATAGGATAACCCTAATCTAGCCTTGCCTAGTTTCAGGAATTAAACCCTAAACAATCTAAAAATAGTTGCTTGCTTTAATCTAATTTTCTTCATGTTCATCCCTTGCATATCATCCTGCATCATATTAGAATCCCGTCCCTCATCAATTTTGGTATCAGAGCAGTATTAGGGCATGTTCTTGCATCATAGTTTAGGTTATCTGAATGCTGAAATCTGCATACACATCAAAACTTAGGACTGTTTACCCATCAAAAGTTTTTAGTTTTTTATGATTTTTATGGTAATTAATCTCTATTTAATCCTCTATTTTCAGTAATTTTATTGGAATTTTTCTAATCTAAAAATAGGGCAAAACCTGCATTAGAAAACAGCCCTAACAAAATTTCTGCATGCTGAACCTGCACTAGTAGTCTGAATTTAGGTTTGGTTTTCCATCAATTTCATAGTTTTTTCCTCTGAAATTTTCATCAAATCATCTCTGTCAAGTTTTCTGTTTTTCCAGAATTTTAGTTAATTTTTATAGATTATAAAAAAAATAAAAAATCTGCATCATAGAAACCCTAACAAGAAATCTATCTTTTCTGCACCCATTTAGAAACCCTAGGTTTTTCATCATCATACTATTTTTGTTTTACATAAAATTTAGTAGGAATCATCCTCACATGTAACTCTCTATTTTTCTGCTCTGAAATCCATGCTAATCTCTGCATCAAAATAGAACACAAAAATTTCAATTTCTGCCTACTTGACTTGACTAAATCTAATCAACTACCAAACCCCACCCAACCCAAGCCAACTTTGATCGATCACTTAACCAACTTAAACTTAGTTAGCCACATCATAAAAAGACAAAAAAAATTTTATTCTCTATTTTGTTATTAGATTGTATCAGGGTTCATTGATTGTGCATCATCTGCATCTAAACTAATCTTAAGGGCAATTTTTCTCTGTCAGATCAGGGTAGGATCTCATCACCTATCCTGGGCCCAAAACATCAACCTGCATTGGAGCACAAGCCTAATAAAATCAACTAGCAACTTAATTGATTTAGAGACACCAACAGGTCGGGTCCAAGCTTTGTGGGTACACTAATGCACTCAATCCTCCAACTATTACTGGAAATTGGTGTCTAAGGCTAGAGGTCCAAAGGCAAACGCCCTAAGTAGACTGGTGGTTTTTAATTAGGATCCTGTGACTTGCAGGGGTTGCCTCCCACCACCCCACCTCTTACCTGACCAGTGGAAAGATTAGTTGTTGAGTTGGGTGTAAGTTGAGTTGACCCATTTAACTTTGACTCTTGGTCTAGCATACCCTAGAACGTGTTAACCCTTGTGTGCTTGACTGCATCATAACCCCACGTTTGATTGAGTGCATGACCACTAGGTCGGAGCTCAGTATCATCAATTTAAACCCCAACCTAGCTTAACCATGGACAATGATTTTGGTGCTCAACTGAGGGCCATTACTGATCAGTTAGCCCAAATGAACTATAATTACAATCAATTGACCAATAGGTTTGACCAGGTAGAATATCGATTAGGAACCATAGAGAGAACCCAAGAGTCCAACACTAAACCTGATCCTGAGTCACCCCTTCCCACACCTCCTAACCCCCGTGCAGAGCGACCCTGTCTTCGACAAGATCTCATCGTTGCCAGTACGTAACCAAATGCTACTCATAGTTCCGATTTGCTGAAGGTAACACTATCCTAACCGAGTGATTTCTTACCCTCGAGGTCCTAATTTTTATTACTTTGCTTGATCTTAACTACGCGTAGTGTAGTTAGTCCTTACATCTTCTCTATGCTAGTTCTTTTCTTCTTTCTTGGGAATTTAGTCATCTCATATAAAACTAAAATTAAAAAAATTAGTTACTTTTTTTTATGCATGTTCATCCCCTTTTCACTGCACCCTGCATCAGTATGTACCTCTGTCGTCACAAATGCTGTTTGATCCTCATCCTCTAGATGCATGTGAATCTAATTGTATTTGGAGAATGCATCCATGAAGCTGAGGTACTTGTGGCCCGAGATCGCATCTACCAACTTGTCAATCTTAGGGAGTGGAAAATTGTCCTTCATTTTTTGGCATGCCCGATTGAGATCGGTGTAGTCCACACAGATCCTCCATTTCTCGAACACTTTCTTGACCATCATCACATTTACAAGCCAGTCAGGATATCATACCTCATGGATAAAGCCTGCTGTGAGGAGCTTCTCGACTTTCTCATCGATCACCTTCTGCCACTATGGGACAAAGCTTTTCTTCTTCTACCAGACCGGGCGATAGTTGGGGTCAACATTTAGCATGTGGGTGATCACCTCCGATGGGGTCCTGGGCATGTCTGTAGCAATCCATGAAGACATCCGTATTGGCTCGCAAGAAACTGAGCATATGGGATCTCTTTTCTTTGGACAGCAAGGCTCCCACCTGCACAATTTTCAAGGGGTCCTCCCCCAAGGGGAAGGACAGCAAGGGATCAATTGATTTGCCCTTCGACTTCGGTTTCACCAGATTTGGTTGGTCAATGGTTGGGCTTAGGTTGGCCCCTTGCGATCCCGGGATGGTCTGCAAGTAGTGCTGGATCGACTGGCGAGACCCTCTCATCTCCCTGGTCCCCCAAGGAGTTGGGAACTGAACGAGGAGATGCCTTGTGGAGATAGTGGCATCGAGTAGGTTGAGTTCGAGATGCCCTAGGATCGTGTTGTAAGATGAGAAAAGCCTTACAACGATGAATGTTGTCAGCATAGTACTTTACCGAGGTGGGGTCTCGGTAGTTATTGAGAGTGTAATTTCTTCCTCGACTCCAACTAAGTCTCTGTGAAGCCTACTAAGGGCGTGAACACCGATCTTATTTGGTCAGTGGACAAGTTCATCCTTGCGAAGGCATCATAAAAAAGAATGTTTGCAGAGCTTCCACTATCAACCATAATTTTTTTATAGGATGTTTTACTATAGTCATCTCTACGATGACAGCATCATTATTTGGGTTATCTACCCTGGTCAGCCCTTCTCTCTCATAGGAGAGCACATCATTATTCTCCTCTCTCCCCAAGCCCTCTTTGAGGTTCTCCCTACCCCCAGGAGATTATCCTAACTGGCTTCTTGGTGGACTGGTTATCGATGGCGAGCGGTCGGGGTTCTTCGTTCTAGGCTACTCGGGGAGCTCCTCCCTCCATGTACTTCTTAAGGTAGCTGTGCTTGTTCAAGTCTTCTATCTCCCTCTTTAGGTGGTGGCATTCCTCAATATCATGGTCATGGTCCCGATGGAAGTGGTAGTAACAGGGTCTGTCATGTCCAGCATACGACCTTAATGGGGGAGGTCATCGCAGGAAGCATTCACCCTCAATCTCTATTAGGATCTTCACTCTCGGGGTGAGGAGTGGAGTGAACTTCTCTTCGTTGATGGGGTTGACTCTGGGTCTCGGCCTTGGCCATGGGCCGGTGCCGTCTTCTGGGCTGGGGGAGCCAATGCTTTGCCAATGGCCTGCCTCTTTAGGGGCCTCCCATCCAGCTCCCTCCTGGTGTGGTTGGCCTCATCTGCATGGATGTACTTGTGGGCCCAGAGGAGGAGCTTCGAGTAAGTCTTTAGAGGCTTCTTGTTGAGAGAGTAGGTGAAGCGAGAGGTCTGCAGCCCCCTCTTTAGGGCCAGCATGGTGACTGGCTCATCGAGGTGGTAGATCTTTAGGGTGGCAGCTTTAAATCGAGACATGTAGTCCCGAAGGGGCACTCGATTTTGCTGACAAATCGAGAAGAGGCTGTCGGCTTCATGTGGCACCTTTTTGCATGCATCCAAGTGTGCCACAAACTTTTTCTCCAACTGGGAGAAGGAGTCAATGCTTTTAGATTTGAGTCTGGAGAACCAAGCTCGAGCAGCCTTTCGGAGGATAGCCAGGAAGGCAATGTAGAGAAGAGTGTTAGTGACCCCCTGGATCCTTATAAGGGCCTTGTAGCTTTCCAGGTGGTCTAGGAGGTCGGTTGTCTCGTCATAGGGATCAACCTGAGGCATGCGGAACTGGCTAGGGATGGTTCCTCATGGATTCTACAGGAGAAAGGAGGATGGGTGTCGTAACCCATGGGCTCATTGGGGAGCCCTTGGTGTGGACACCAGGGCCAGAAAATATCGATAGGTTGAACCCACATCCCTGTGGATCACCTATGAATAAAGCCCTGAACCCAACCCCTTTTACCATGTAAATATTTTATTTTAATTTTTGTTATTTTGGGTTAGTTAGGGTTAGCCCCTCCTACCAACTGTAATTAGGGTTTTGTTATTTAGCTTTTTAGGCTAATCCCTTTTACCATATTGAGTCAAAATCCCAATTGAGTCAAACTCTATTTATCCAATTGAGATTTTAATTGTCCAGTTTGAATTAGCCATTTTTACCAACTTTAATTAGATTTTTATTTGCAAGCCTAATTAAGTATGGTTGGTTCAATTAGTTATTGAGTCCATGTAATTAGTTAAGTCATGTGATTAGTTGAGTCCTGTAAATACAAGAGGGAACTCAAGACAACATTCCATGTGCACCTAATTGAAGACCCATGTGACCCCATGTGCTAGCTCAAGACAAGCCATGTGACTCCATGTGCTAGCCCAAGTAACTTGACATGTGCAACCTCTTCTTGGTACCACCTTTTCAAGATTTTGGACAACATCACATGACATGTCTGGACATCACTTGCCACCTCATCGGGACAACATCACATGCCATGTCATTTATCTTGGTTGGTCAATTTTATGTCAAAAAAAAATGGTTATCTTTATTTTTTTATCAAGACATTAAGACATCTGGACATCCAAACATTCAGACATCCAGACATTTAGACAACATGCAAGTTTATCCAAAGAGGGCACCTCATTTAAATTCCAAGATACCGATGGTTTTAAGAGAAGTAAAGTAGAAGGACTACATTTCATTTAGTGCCTCCTCTCATCTTCTCATCTTCATTTTGTCACCTGAAAGAGAACGGTGCAGGTGGTTTGATATGATCCTACACTAGGCATGCAAACAACTGTGGGAGCAGATTGGATTTTAAAAACATTTTAAAAATCCGCGCAACGGAAATCTGCTCCACCCAGAAACTAATCTAATTCTAGTTGCAAATAGGCATGTAGGATAATATAAAATATTTGCAAAATATTTGAATTAAAATTCTATTCAAGCATGATAAATTTTTTTTTTTTCATACCTTATTTTGGCTGGAATAACTATGGGATAAACCTGGAATAGGCTAGAATAGCTGGAATAAATCTATTCCAGCCTTCTTCCTCCTTGGACCGAGGGATACTCTGTTTTAAGCTTGAAAAAGAGTGTCCAGAAGTAGACTTCCGGACCTCCATTTGCTCCCAATTTCAGCAGCGACAAGATGGAGAAGTCTTCTTCGATCTGCCACTGAAATCTGCAACCAAAACACAGTGTACACGATGTACAAAATGCCCAAAAACCTACTGTCAGAAATTCTGGTTGCAGAAAACCAACAGCGATCTTCTTAGCGTTTAGAGCTGCAGCGGCGATCACGGCTCGCGAGGCTTGCTCCCAGGAGTGGAAGAGTACTCCCTCTAGAGGGGAGACATGCCGGGGGCACTCCGATCCACCTTCACGCACGGTGCTAGCCGCTGGAAGGAGACACAGTCACAGTGGATGGCAGCAACCAGGCTTTGCTGCAGTCCTGGGTTTGAGCACTCTAATGGACAAGGAAAAGGGCCTTATAACTCTTCCTCACACACTCCAAATCCCAGCACCCAATGAAAGATAGGACCCAGCTCTCAAAACCTCTCATAGGGAAGAACACACTTGCTATTTTCTTCTTCACATGGTGTAACCTATCTTGCTGAAACAGGGGGACTTGCAATGGTTTATATAGGACAGCAGGGAGAGGAAGGTGGAGAGACGGGGAGGCCAAGAGGCAGCAGCTGCTATTCCATTTAACCAGCAAATAAATGGGAGTGTAAGTCAACCGGTGGAGGAGAGGAAGAGACGTCGCCCAGGAAAAGAACTTCGATCGTTGGGCCTCCTCCAGCGCAAGGAATTACCGTGTAAAACGGTCAAGAGGAGAGAAAAAACACCGGTCCAATTAAAACCATTTAAACCAATTTGGTTCAAACACATTGGTTCAACTAACCAACGGTGGTTCAATTCAGTTGAACCGGTCCGAGCCCAATTAAATTGGGTTCAATTGGTTCACAACCAATTGCAGGCCAAAACGAACTCTGAATCAGTTCAAAACTGATTCAGAAAAATCCTGGCGCAATCCTGGTCAGCCCGAAATAATTTCTGGTTGACACAGACAAGGGCAAGATGGGGAAAAGAGTGCTCAAAAATGATATGACCATAAAACCGAGATGATTTCCAATCGTAATCGGTATCCGGATCAGAGAGTTATCCTCTATGGCGTGTGACCTCATAGGTTTGAACCTAAACGGTAGCACTAGAACAATTCTAGTACCAGCACGGGGAACCATCTAGCAATGGGTCCCGGCGTCCGGATAGGTCGAAGATGCGGGAGCAAACTATCGAACCTTTGGCATATGGTTACCATATAATTCATCCCTTTGACCTCTAATGCTCAGGACAACTGAGATTGGGCTGCCAACCCAAACAGAGTCAATCCACTACGTGTCTCAACCTTGCAAGCCCAGTGACTCTTCACTAGGGCTACCCCGGCCGAGGATTTGCTAAATTGAGATACTGCGAGACATTCAATCCAAACTATTTGGACAGGTCAATTCTATCTTGGTCCATCACTGCTCCACAAGTACTTGCCTGTACCCAGAAACCTTCCGTCACCAGATTAAAAATTTGGGTAGTCCGGCACCAAAGCACAGGGAGTTGCTTGCAAGCTACCGTGATGACCTCAGGTCAGAGGGACACATATACCCATATCCAATCGTGAGTATCCCTTTGGCAGAAAGGGGCTGCACGGAGTCATGTTTAATGAGATATCACATATCCCACTTGTAGATCACATCAGTGTCACCACACTCATTTGGTCAAGAGGACAACCAAACGATGTGAACTACAACAACCTATACTTGATATATTGCCGTCCAATATAATCTATCCTTTGGTTGTGAACAGAGTTTAAGGATCACTCGATACATCCTCTCTGTATCGAAGTTAGTGTAGTCCTAAGGACTTCATTACATGGAAAGAGTTCATTTCAGGGAAATACAATATGTGATGAGCTGCCAAAAATAATATTTTATTAATTCAAAGAAAGAGTACAATACTTAGCTCAATCGCCTACAATCCAGGCGATTGGCTTTGGGATACAATTTCCAACAACTCCCACTTATACTAAAGCCAATCAGAAGAGTATCTAATATCGATTTTCCATTTACAATAGTCGAACTCTTTTATTCCGAGGGCTTTAGTGAAGGGGTCGGCCAGATTTTCCTTTCAATCGATCTTCAGAAGATTGATGTCGCCTCATTCTACGATCTCTCGTACGAGATGGTAGTGCCGCAGAATGTGCTTGTTGCGGTGATGATCTTTAGGCTCCTTAGCTTGAGCAATGGCTCCAGTGCTGTCACAGTACACCGAAACAGGACCATCTAGGGAAGGTGCCACCCCTAGCTCTCCAAGGAACTTCCATAACCACACAGCTTCATTTGCTGCATCTGATGCTGCAGTGTATTCTGCTTCGCATACCGAGTCTGCAATAGTTGCCTGCTTGGAACTTTTCCAGCAGATCACTCCTCCATTTAGGGTAAATACAAATCCTGACACACTCTTGCTATCATCTCTATCTGACTGGAAACTGGAGTCAGAGTACCCCACAAGTTTCAAGTCAGGTTCTCCATAAATTAGTCATTGATCTTTAGTATTTCTTAAATACTTAAGGATGGACTTAACCACCTTCCAATGCACCTCACCTGGGTCAGACTGGTATCTGCTCACTACTCCTAGTGAGTATGCCACGTCTGGTCTAGTACAAGTCATAGCATACATGATAGAGCCTACTGCAGAAGCATAAGGTACTCTACTCATGCGCTCTCTTTCCTCAGGAGTTGTCGCACAATCCTTTTTGGAAAGAGTAATCCAGAACCTATCGGGAGATTGCCTTTCTTGGAATTTTTCATGCTGAACCGTTTCAGAACGGTGTCAATGTACGTAGACTGGGATAGTCCCAAAAGCTTCTTAGATCTATCTCTATAGATCTTCATACCTAGTATGTAAGAAGCTTCACCCAAGTCCTTCATGGAGAACTGAGATGATAACCAGACCTTTATTCCTTGTAATGCTGCGACATCATTCCCGATTAAGAGAATGTCGTCAACATACAGTACTAGGAATACAATCACAGAACCATTAACCTATTTATAGATGCACGGTTCTTCTCCGTTCCTAACGAAGCCATATGATTTGATACACCTATCAAATCGTAAGTTCCAACTTCGAGACGCTTGCTTGAGTCTATAAATGGACCTCTGCAACTTGCATACTTTTGATTCATCTGTGGATGTAAACCCTTCAGGCTGTATCATATACACCTCCTCTTCCAGCTCCCCATTTAGGAAAACGGTTCGGACATCCATCTGCCAGATCTCGTAATCAAAATATGCTGCCAAAGCAAGCATGATCTGAATAGACTTGAGCATTGCCACAGGGAAGAAAGTCTCGTCATAATCGATACCATATCGCTGACGATATCCCTTGGCAACCAGATGGGCTTTATAGGTCTCTACCTTCCCATCTGCACCCCTTTTCCTCTTGAAGATCCATTTACACCTGATGGGTTTTATTCCTTCAAGCGGATCAACCAATGTCCAAACATTGTTGATTTTCATGGACTCCATTTCGGATCGCATGGCTCCAAGCCATGCCTCAGAGTCAGATCTCTGAAGAGCATCCATATAGGTGATCGGATCCTCATTGTTCTCATCGAGCTCAATGGGATCACCATCCCAGACCAAGAAACCGTAGTATCTATCCGGCTGACGCGGTATTCTACCGGATCTCCTAATGGGTTCTGGGTGTGATTCAATCACAGCCGGTTCTACGATGTCCTTAGAGTGTGAAGGTTCTTCTATTGGCTGAACTTCATCAAGTTCAATCTTAGAGGCTATAGTTCCTTCTCCAGGGAACTCCTTTTCCTAAAAGATAGCTCTAAGAGCAACGAACACCTTTTGTTCATTCTCTAAATAAAAGAAATACCCTTTGGTTTCCTTAGAATAACCAATGAATAAACACCGATTAGACCTTGGACCAAATTTGTCTGAGTCTAAACGCTTTACGTAAGCCGGACAACACCAGACCCGAAGGTGTGAGATTGAGGGTCTACGTCCAGTCCACATCTCATACGAAGTCGAGACAACAGACTTACTTGGAACATCATTTAATAAGTAACAGGCTATCTGAAGTGCATATCCCCAAAAGGATAGCGGCAGAGTTGCAAAACCCATCATGGATCGAACCATGTCTAACAAGGATCGATTCCTCCTTTCAGACACACCATTCAACTGTGGTGTTCCTGGAGGAGTCCACTGAGAGAGAATTCCATTCTCCTCAAGATATGTCTAAAATGCACCAGATAAGTATTCGCCACCTCGATCAGATCAAAGGGTTTTAATACTTTTTCCAGTTTGCTTTTCTACTTCATTACGGTATCGTTTGAACATTTCAAACGACTCAGACTTATGTCTCATTAAGAAGACATAACCGAACCTTGAAAAGTCGTCTGTAAAAGTAATGAAATATTTGTATCCTCCTCTGGCACTAACTGTCATCGGTCCACATACATCAGTATGTATTAGACTTAGAAGTTCTGTAGCTCGTTCACCTTTTCCAGTAAAAGGTGACTTGGTCATTTTACCAAGTAAACAGGATTCACAAGTGGGCAGTGATTCAGAATCACTGACCTCGAGGAGTCCATCTCCTCGCATCTTGTTTATCCTATTTTGGTTAATATGACCTAGCCTACAGTGCCAAAGATACAAATCGTTGACATTATCTAATCTTGGACGTTTGCTAGAAGTGTACATATACTAACAGGCCTTGATAGTACATATATGCCATTATTTAATCTAGCTTTCATTATAACAAGTTATTCAAAATAACATTGCAAAAATCCTTTTATTGATAGTTCAAAACCATAATTGGCAAAAGGCCTACAGAGATTATGCTCATAATGAAACTAGGACAATAGTGACAGTCGACTAGTTCGACAGTACAGACTCAAAGACAAGATGCAAGACTCCGACCGCCAGTACTGGAACACGATTTCCCATTCCCAACGCTCAGAAACTGTTCTCCATCTTCAAATCTTCTGCTAACTTGAAGTCCCTGTAATGAATTACAAACGTGAATTAGACTACCAGTATCCAATACCCAGTTAGCAGTATCAACAATTAGTAATTACAAGGTTTTATCATATAAATACCTTTTTCAGCAGACTTCTGCTTCCTCGGCGGCCTTTTCAGATCAGGACGCAATATAAGAGGACAGTTCCTCTTCTAGTGTCCCTTCTTCTTACATAGACCACATTCGCAGAAGACTGATCAGCCTTATACTTCCTGGTCTGACTAGGGCTAGGAGCATTCTGCACCTTCTTTCCCTTTTTATTTATTTTCTTCTTCCCTTTCTTAAAGGGACGATGACCTCTACTACCTTCCACTAAATTACCCACTCCCTTATTCATTGGTGGTGGTCTTTCTCGAAAGTCTACACAGCAACCCCAAAAGACCATGGTAGTTGACTGCAGGCTTGTTCATTCTATAATGATCAAGAAAATCAAGATAGGAGGAGGGAAGAGAATTCAGGATTGCATCCTTGCCGAGCTGCTCTTGCAAGGGACATCCGAGTTTGCCCAATTTTTCAATCAGCTCGATCATGTACAATACATGATCAGTGACTGAACCCCCATTCGGCATCTTGGAGTTGTAGATGGCACAAGGCACTTTGTACCGTTCTACATCATCCGGGGTGCCGAAGGATTCCTTTAACTTTTGAAGGATTTCATCAGGTTGGGCCTCCTCGAATTTGCGACTGAACTCGTCGTTCATCGCCGCTAACATAATGCATCGGACAGTAGTCCGATCAGAGACCCACTTCAGATAAGCATCTCTGACCGCACTCCATGCATTAGCGGGAGGGATTTCAGTGCCAGATCCGTTATCACATAAAGGATCCATTCATGCTCCAGAATGATTCTCAATCTTCGATACCAACTATCGAAGTTGTGACCCTTTAACTTCTCGTTATCAAGAAATGACCGGAGCGATAAATTGGAAGACATCTGAAAAGAAATAAGGCAAAATTAGTGTATGAATTAATAATTTAACCAACAGACTTGGACTTTAGTCTAAAGGTTTCTTCCACTAATTTTTCAGATTGGTAGCCTCTAACTCCAATCCATGAAAACACTTTTTCAAGTGGGTACTGAAATCTAATAGGCCATGCATGAGCCCGACTTTGGCCAGCTCACCCATACGTGCCTAAAGGTAGGTTCGTAAACCATTGTTTCCCTAAATAATTTTCAGTATTTTTTTTGCCCCAGAACACCCCCATCAGCCTTGGGGCCTCCTATTGCGGGTCTCTGGTTAGGTCCACCATTAAAATGACAAATCCAATGCTTCCAGCTAACTAAAGACCAAGCCCGACTTTGGCCGGCCCACCTGGTCCCGTAAGGAGGTTGCGCTGAACCATCATCGATCAGATAGAATTCCAGTCGCCGATGTACACACCCGTTCTATGGAACTGCCGATGCACACCAAGCTAGTGAACACATTTCTAACTGACTTAATGGGAGGCTAAGACACTGTCAACGCCTTGACTTAGTCTTTTTAAGGACCTAATAATTTTAGAAGATTTTTAGTTATGACAGAAGAAAAGATAAGGACATGGATCATCCTCCCACTGAATCAATCAGATTTCAGGAGGGTTAAAATAAATCAACAAATTGATCCATGGGCACCTATAGATCAGTCAGACCGATCAACCTGGGTGACATGGGTTAACTCGAGTCATTGAGCTTTTCCAATCAGTTCTGGTGGACTCGACTAGCCAGGTAGGTGAGATCATGGGTGAGTATCCGCCATTAACCATCTTTCCTAGACACCAACCAAGTTGGCCAGGAAAGAGGTAGCCTCATACAACCATGATCACAATGCCAAACCTACCTCGACACCAATCGGTTTACCAGACTCGATCAAACTAGCCTAAAGACTCGGCGTCCACTAAGCCACTAATTGGATCCATTTTAAATGAATGGATCAACTAATCTAACTATTAGATAGTTCTAAAGAAGGGCCTTAAACAACTTTTGTTTAATCTTCTTGTAATCTGGTTCAACTAAACTTAGGTCTAACTCAGTTATGGACCCACTAGTCAGGTAACCCAATTAACCCAAAATGGCTTATGCAAATTTGATTAGATTTCATAAACCTAAAATTTTTTTAATAAGCCAAACACTTAATTAAAATAATTTTTAATTAAGTCACTATGTAAAACAATTTTTACATACCAAATCATGCATCAAGATATTTTACAAATATTTTATATCCAATATAAAACATGACTAAAACACGTATCACCAAATTAAAACATTTTTAATTTTTAATATTCTTTAAGGATCCTTCTAAAGAGGCCAACACAGACGATCCGCATCGTATCAAAAATACACGGTCATGGTGAGTCTCAACTAGGTTCCCAAAAGAATTTGGATACATATTAAGATTAAACTAATTTTAATCTTTAAACATGCAACTAGATTAGATTACACATGCAACCTGGCTCTGATACCAAGAAAGAGAATGGTGCAGGTGGTTTGACATGATTCTACATGTAGGCATGCAAACAACTGCGGGAAGATTGGATTTTAAAACCTTTTAAAATCCGCGCAGCGGAAATCTGCTCCGCGTCCATAAACTAATCTAATTCTAGTTGCAAATAGGCATGTAGGATAATATAAACTATTTGCAAAATATTTGAATTAAAATTCTATTCATGCATGATAAATTTTTTTTTTTCATACCTTATTCCGGCTGGAATACTATGGGATAAACCTGGAATAGGCTGGAATAGCTGGAATAAATCTATTCCACCTTCTTCCTCGGACCGTGGATACCTGTTTTAACCTAAAAAAGAGCATCCAAAAGTAGGCTTCTGGACCTCCGTTTGCTCCCAAATTTTAGCAGCGACAAGGTGAGAAGTCTTCTTCGATTTGCCACCAATCTGCAACCAAAACACAGTGTACCCGATGTACAAAATGCCCAAAACCTGCTGCCAGAAATTCTGGTTGCAGAAAACCACAGCGATCTTCTTGGCGTTGGAGCTGTAGCGGCGATCTCAACTCGCGAGGCTTGCTCCCGAGAGTGGAAGAGTACTCCCTCTAGAGGGGAGACTGCCGTGGGCCCTCCGATCCACCTTCACGAGCGGTGCTAGCTGCTGGAAGGAGACAGTCACAGTGGATGGCAGCAACCAGGCTTTGCTGCAGTCCTGGTTTGAGCACTCTAATGGACAAGAAAAGGGCCTTATAACTCTCCTCACACACTCCCAATCCCCAGCACCCATGGAAGATAGGACCCAGCTCTCAAACCTCTCATAGGAAGACACACTTGCTGTTTCTTCTTTCCCATGGGTAACCTATCTTGCTGAAACATGGGGACTTGCAATGGTTTATATAGGACAGCAGGGAGAGGGAGGTGGAGAGACGGGAATTTCAAGAGGCAGCAACTGCCATTTCCATTTAACCAGCAAATAAACGGGAGTTTAAATCACCGGTGGAGGAGAGGACGAGACGTCGCCCAGGAAAAGAACCTTCGGTCGTTGGGCCTCCTCCAGCGAAGGAATTACCGTGTAAAACGGTCAAGAGGAGAGAAAAAACACCGGTCCAATTAAACATTTAAACCAATGGTTCAAATCCATTGGTTCAATTAACCAACGGTGGTTTCAATTCAATTGAACCGGTCCGAGCCCAATTAAATGGGTTCAATTGGTTCACAACAATTGGAGGCCAAAAGAACTCGAATCAGTTTCAAACCTGATTCAGAAAATCCTGGCGCAGTCCTGTCAGCCCGAAACAATTTCCTGTTGACATAGACAAGGGCAGATGGGGAAAAGAGTGCTCAAAAATATTGTGACCATAAAACCGAGATGATTCCCATCGTAATCGTTATCCGATCAAGAGTTTATCCTCTATGGCGTGTGACCTCATAGTTCGAACCTAAACGGTAGACTAGAACAATTCTAGTACCAGCACGGAAACCATCTAGCAATGGGTCCCGGCGTTTGGATAGGTCGAAGATGCGGGAGCAAACTATCGAACCGCTGGCATATGGTTACCGTATATTCATCCCTTTGACCTCTAATGCTTAGGACGACTGAGATTGGGCTGCCAACCCAAACAAGTCAGTCCACTACGTTCTCAACTTGCAAGCCCAGTGACTCTTCACTAGGGCTACCCCGGCCGAGGATTGCTAAATTGAGATACTGCGAGACATTCAATCCAAACTGTTTGGCAGGTCAATTCCATCTTGGTCTATCACTGCTCCACAAGTACTTGCCTGTACCTAGAAACCTTCCATCACCAGATTAAAAATTTGGGTAGTCCGACACCAAAGCACAGGGAGTTGCTTGTAAGCAACCGTGATGACCTTAGGTCAGAGGGACAACATATACCCATATCCAATCGTGAGTACCCTTTGGCAGAAAGGGGCTGCACGGAGTCACGTTCAATGAGATATCCATTCCCACTTGTAGATCACATCAGTGTCACCACACTCATTTGGTCAAGAGGACAACCAAACGATGTGAACTACAACAACCTATACTTGATATATTGCGTCCAGTACAATATATCCTTTGGTTGTGAATAGATTTTAAGGCCTCTTGATACATCCTCTCTATATCGAAGTTAGTGTAGTCCTAAGGACTTCATCACATGGAAGAGTTCATTTCAGAGAAATACAATATGTGATGAGCTGCCAAAAATAATATTTTATTAATCAAAGAAAGAGTACAATACTTGCTCACCCCTACACCCCAGGCGATTGGCTTTGGGACCAATTCCCAACATCACCCATGAGAAGAGCACCTCATCCATTCAAAGTTCAAGCCTTATCTCATCCAGTCCAAATGAAGGATTATCTTATCTACCTTTCAAATTTAAGAAAATCAAAGAGTCCATGATATTGACATTTTTCATCCACTTTTCAAGTTTGAAATGCAAGAAGAATGGGAAGGAGTCCAAGCCATATGCCACCCTCCCTCTTCTCATTATTTGCCACCCATGTGAAATCCATGCCACTTTTTATGATGAGTAAACGAGGACTCTACATCTTATTTTGGTGCTGGTCACCAGACTCAGACGAAGACTTCAGGGCTCTATCTGGATCTCTGATTGACCTTGCCTGAAGAATTAGGATTTTCTAGTTTTGTAATAAGGGTTGACTTGGGTCCACTCAATTTTTAGTCTTGAGTCTGTAGTTCCCTGTAATTTAAATTTTGTTGAGTCATGTTGACTCAGTACAAGTCCTAGTAGTGGTCTAGGTCTTCTCCAGGTTGGTGCCACTTTTTTTTCAGTCAAGTCAAGGTCCAGGTGCCACATTTTTTTCTCCCAGGCCCAGCAAGTGGGCGCAACACCCCACCACACGCCAGAGTCCAGGAGGTGCACATCTCCATCTAGTGTCTTTGGTCCCTACACCACAAGAAGTAAGTTCTTTTTTTTCTTGCACCACTTGGAGAGAAATCCATCAAGATACCTCATCCAAGGAGGAGCCAATTTCTTTCCAGATAAACCCAGCTAGGATGGCAAGAATTTTTCTTGAAGAGAGGATCAAGGAGGGGCCCCACAATGTTCCATAAAAATCCAAGTTATAAAAGGGAAGAGAGCATGTCTTGGGAAGGAATTCAAGGAGTTCCCAAAAGTTTCCAAAAGTACCAAAGCCATGAAGGAAGAAGCCTAAACTTGTGGAGCAAGACTAGGAGGTGTCCAAATGAGCCAAACCATGAAAGGAAAATCCTTGATTCATGGAGAGATACTAGGAGACACCCCTATACCTGCCATTTGGAGCTGATTTTCAAGTTTTCTTGGAGTTTTTGGGCTGCCCACTCATGGAAGGAGTCTTGGGAAGAAATTTGATGCCTAAAGTGTGGGTTAGTCCTATTAGTCCCACATGGAAAATGTATAAAATTTTATTTCTTTGTTATGTCTATATATTCAACTTTATGTAACTCTTGAATTAATGATGAATGAAATCAATTTCTGTGTGAGCAACTTTGTGTTTCTCTCTTTTGCACTTGTATTCAGGTGTTGAGCTCCATGAGGAGTAATCCGGGTTCCCTAGGAACCTTAAGGAGGTGTGAGATCTCCAACCCCACAACCCCGAAACCCTAGGTGGTGCGGGCACCAGAATCAGAAAGAGACTCCAACCAATTCAAGCCCATTCCGAATCTTTATGGTTGGACTAGAGAGTCCGGTACACCTTTCTTTATTTTGAGTCCAAAAGAATCATGTAGTCGAGTCCATGTTGGGTCCTGTAATCTTTCTTTTGAGTCCAAAATAATCATGTAAGTCGAGTCCATGTCGGGTCTAGTCTTAGTCCAATCCAAATGGTCACAAATAGCATCAAGCCTAAAGAAGACTCACAATGTATACCCCAAATCAAGACCAAAGCCAACTCAATTGGGGACCACATGCCACATCACTTGCACCACCTCAACTTGGGACCACATGCCACGTCAAGAGGGGACCACATGCCACCTCACATGCCACCTCACCATAAGAGGCACCATCCCAGTTCAAATTCAAGAAGTTGGCCAAGGAGGATTTCAGCAAGAAAATCAACCCTCTCCCCCTTATATTACTCCACTTGTTGGGGATTTGAATTTCAAATTTGTGAGGCTTTATTTAAAGCCTTGGACGCCCCTTGTAAAGAGGAATTGATGAATGAATACAATTTTTTCAGAAATTCTCTATGTGTTTCTATGTGCCTATGTGGATCTTTGTGCCTAAGTGAACCTCTTCCTCTCCTCCATCATTTCTTCTCCCTAATCCTTCTCTTTTACTCTTCATCTTCCAAGCAATCCTCTTCCTTCAAGGCGAATAAGGACATCCTCACAAGAAGAAGATCAGCACCAACACAAGCTCCACCATGGTGCCAGGATCATTTCCAACAAACTCTCCTTTTGAGTTCCATCAATCTTCTCATTTCTAATTAAGCTTCTAATCATCTTGGTCTTTGTTGCAGGGTCTCTAGGTTCCAGATTCAGGAGGAAGATTACTTGCTACAAACCAGAAAGTTAGATGGTCCATCTTATTTGTATGATCTTTCATTTAAGAACTTAAGAGCGAATCCCTTGTGCTTGAGATTTCAATGCTTGAACTCCTAGTCTTTTAAGATCGGGATCATTAAATAGGCTAGCTTGACTTGTGTGCGAATTCTAATCTTGTCCTATTTCTTTAATATTTTGATAGTCCTCCTAGCTGGGTTTAAGTATAAGCATTTAGGGTTTTTCTTATTTAGATCTCCTTGATCTTATATGTTGAATCACTCATATGCAAGTAGGAATTGCTAGTTAAATTTTGGTTAATCTCCTTTAGAGTCACATGATTGCATCCTCATCATGCATACCACACCATTCTTGGTATCAGAGCATGGTAGAATAAGTTCCTGATTGCATAGCATTAAGTCATTGAAGTACTTGGATCGGGGGCGTTACCAGGCCATCCGGTCCTTAGGAGAAAGTAGGTTTAAACACCCTCTCTTCCCATTCCACGGGGATCTCCTAAGGCGTGTCGGGGTGCCATTATGATTGACCCATGAAAAAGAAAGCCAAAGGACTTCTTAGATTTCATTTGTGAATTTTGCATTGGGCACGTTCTGTTTTTCTGCTTGCTGTATTTTCTGTAGGCTGACTGTAATCCGCCTGCAACTCCAAAGGCAAGTATCACATTCCTCGTTGAATATTTTTTTTCCTGCTCCATTTTAAGTTACTTATCACCGTTTTAAATTTCATCTGAGAAAAAATTTACAAAAAAAAATAAAATTCCTGCAGTCCATCAGTGTTATTAGGATTTCTGTTCTGTTATGTTCCTTTTCATTATCTTCATTTCAGAATCTGCCTAGAATAGTAAGATTTTATTTGAATTTTTGTTTCATGTTGTAGGTGATCTAGAAGTTAGGAGTTTTCTATAATTTTTTTTAGATTTTTCTGACATTTTTTTTTCTGCACTTATCAACACCACTTTTAAACTGCAACACACTTACTTCTGCACCTGAAATCTGAATTTGCATGCATCTCATGACAAATCAAATTAAGGGCACAAAATTGACATAGGGTCAGGATTTCATCACCTGTCCCTAGCCCAAAAATCACCAATTGCATATATCGACCCAGTCCCTTTTAACTGATTAGACATTAATTGCCCTAGTGGTTAGGAACATCAATTTGGTCGAGCCCGGGTTATTGTCAACTCATTGTGTCAACTAGTCTTGTGTGTGTCCTATTACTTGGGTGTCTAGAATTGGGACTAAGGGCTTGGGTGCTGATCCGTCTATCGGGCCTTCCACCGGGCCTAGGTAGGCTAAGACAGGATCTCACACTCCCCTTGTTCTAAAACCTGGCCAAGTATAGAGTTACTACAATCTAGCTTGCCACCTTGATTTAGAAACTAGCTTGGAACTCTGGTCCAGTTCATTCAATTGGGAAAGCTTGTGCAACCCATTTCTTCATCTATTATTGAAAGCTGGTGTCAAGGATAGAGGTTAAGTGGCTCAAGCCTAAGCAGTTCTTGTGGTTTTAATTAGGACCCAGTGAAAGCTGGGGAACCTCCCACAGACCCACCTCCTGATTGGCCAGGGAAGAGAGTAGCTGTTGATTTTGATTGTATCTAGTCAACTCAGTTTATTTGGACTAACCGGTTTAGAAAACTCGTAGTTTCGGGTCTGAGTCTAATTGTTTGCATGACAACTAGGTCGGCACACCTTACCACCCTTCATAAGCCCAACCTAGTTCATCCATGGATACTAGTATGAAAGCCTATGAGAACTATGATCGAGAAGATGGACCCGTTTGGATGCTAAATTTGGTCAGTTCGAGGAAAGGGTAGGAATCCTAGAAGAAGCTAGGTTGACCCCCAACTGAACCACCTTCACCCAGATTACCTTCAGTTCATCTAGAGCCCAACGACAAGAACACCACCTGACCCAATTCAAAGAAGACCGCATCAGATTATGTTGATCATACTCCAGAGCCACCTCCTAGAAGGCCTCACTATGATACTTTTGATCAGGATGAACGGGCCCTAAGGAACATCCATCTAGATGCACCAACCTTTGAGGAAACTTAGATCCTAAGGTGTACACAGACTGGGAGGCTGACATGGACCAGTATTTTGACTGGTATGATTGTCGAAGAGAGAAGATTTAAGTTTGCCAAAATCAAACTAGTTCGTCAGGCTCGGTTATATTGGAGAAACGTGGAACGCATATCAAGGCAAAGGGAGATTTACCTATAGCAAAATGGAGAGATATGAAGAGGAAAACTTAGAGAGATATCTGCCTATGTCTTATCAGCAAAGGTTATTAGATCAGTGGCAATGATTGACACAGGTAACAAGACCATTTCTGAATACGTTGCTAAATTTGATGAGTTTGTGATGCGATGCACGTAGTCGAGTCTGAAGCGCCACTTTATCAAGGTTTAGATCAGGGTTGAATGATGATATAAAGGAAGGAACGTTTTAAGGGAAGTCCATGATTTAGATCAGGCATACCAAGTTCCATGGACTATGAGAGGTTTCAAAGGAGAGCTACATTTAGACGACCTGGACCTATTAGGTTTAACCCTCCTGTTAGCAGGCCTAGTTCAGTCCCTGGTACAAACCAATAGACCAAGATTCAGCTCGAATCCAACCCCTAGGCACAACCCTTCCCCTTCCCCAATTCCTAGAGAAGACAAGGAAAGAGCCCTGAAGTTCGAGTGAGAGGGAGCGAGTCTGCTATAAGTGTCATAAACCAGGTCATTTCGTGAGCCAATGTCCCTCTAGAGCTTTACATATAGGTGAGGCAGAAAAGTGAACCCCTGGAATGATGAAGAGGAGGTTTATGAAGCAGGGGATTGCTTGGCTGATGAGTATGAAGGAGATGAAGAGAACATAGACTCATCAGATTTGCTAGAGTTGTGAGACGTATCATGACACAGACCAAGGAGCTAGAAGACTGGCGTAGAACTAGCATCCTACACACATTTGTTAGGATAGGAGAAAAAGTCTATAAGATCGTCATTATAGTGGAAGCTGTGTCAACGCCATTTCCACTAACGTAGCCAAAAGTCTAGGATTACCCATTGTACCACATCCCAATCCAATAAGGTGTCATGGATCGATTCCACTTCTATACCAATCAAGTCAAGATGTCAGGTTCAAGTCCAGCTTCAATCCTATCAGGAAAAGATCTGGTGTGATGTGCTTCCTATGGGGTAAGTAGCGTCATCTTAGGCAGGCCATGGCTGTTTGATCATGATGTGACCATCTTTGGTCGATCAAACTCCTGTGTTTTCAATTTCAATGGCAAGAAAATTGTCATTCATCCAACCCAGCCTAAGGATAATGTCAAGAGAGGAGCTAGCAGCTTGAAAGATAAGAAGACTGGATTAAATTTTATAGGTGCAAATGAATTAGAGCAAGATATCATGGAAGGAGCACCTATTTGGGTAGTAGCTGCTAGGAAATTAAGACCACAGCCCTGTAGAACACCCTCAAGAGGTGGTCCAATTATTGAAAGAATTTGAGGATGTTTTCCAGAAGATCTCCCCGATAACCTCCCACCTTTAAGAGACATACAACACGCAATAGATTTAATCCTTGGAGTGACTTTACCTAATTTGCCTCACTATAGGATGAACCCAACTGAACACCAGAACTGCAAAGGCAAGTGGGTGAACTTCTTAGGAAGGGGTTATTAAGGAAAGCTTAAGTCCATGCAGTCCCTGCTCTGCTGACCCCTAAAAAAGATGGCACCTGGAGGATGTGTATAGATAGCCATGCCATTAATAAGATCACTGTAAGTATAGATTCCCAATCCCAAGATTAGACAACATGTAGATATGATAGCTGGATCGACAATTTTTCCAAGATAGACCTAAAAAGTGGCTATCACCAGGTTAGGGTTAGGCCTGGAGACGAATGGAAGACCGCTTTTAAGACTAAGATGGATTATATGGTGTTAGTCATGCCGTTCAGTCTGTCCAATGCACCCAGCACTTTATGAGAATAATGAATCAGGTGTTAAGGTTTTATCGGAGATTGTAGTAGTATATTTTGATGATACTTATATATAGCAAAACAAAGGCAGACCACTTAACCCACCTGAAGCAAGTTTGTCAAGTCCTGAGAAAGATAGTCTCTATGCCAATATCAAGAAGTGTGATTTCCTGACAAATAGAGTTATCTTTCTAGGATTCGTAGTCACATCTGAAGGGGTGTCCGCTGACCCTGCAAAATTAAGTCAATAGTATAGTGGCCTGTACCCAAGAATATCCATGATGTCCCGTTTCCACGGTTTAGCCACCTTCTATAGGAGATTCATTAGAGGGTTCAGTATGATAGTGGCTCCAATCACGATTGTATCAAGAAGGAAAATTTCGAGTGGACTAAAGCAGCAGGTAAGGCCTTCCTAACAATTAAGGAGAAAATGACACAGCACCTGTCTTAAGGTTACCCGATTTTACCAAGGTGTTTGATGTTGCTTGTGATGCTTCTGGGGTCGGAATTGGAGGTGTTTTGAGTCAAGAGAATCACCCAGTAGCATACTTCAGTGAAAAGTTAAATGAGGCGAGACTAAGGTATTCCACGTATGATAAGGAACTGTATGCTGTAGTCAAGCTCTAACGATTTTGGAGGCATTATCTTCTACCCCACGAGTTTTCCTGTTCTCTGATCACGAAGCTCTTAGGTTCCTTAGTTCTCAAAAGAAATTAAACCCTAGGCACGGGAAATGGTAGAATTCATACAAGCTTACACGTTCATTTTGAAACATCGTGCCGTACTAAAAATAGGGTTGCTGATGCGTTGAGCCGCCGTTCTATGTTGTTTAACCTCTGTGAGCACTGAAGTAGTAGGGTTCGATAGATTGAAAGATGAATATTCCACATGTCCTGATTTTGGTCACATCTATCAATCCCTCCAACAAAGACCATCTAGTGAGCCTAGTGATTATACATGTTAGATGGATACCTTTTCAAAGGAAATCATTGTGTATTCCCAAGACCTCTGTTAGGGAATTTCTGATCTGGGAAGTCCATGCTGGAGGTTTAGCAGGACATTTTGGCAGGAACAAAACCATCCTAGCAATGGAAGAACAATTTTTTTGGCCTAGTCTTAAAAGAACGTTGCCCAGATCGTAGCTCAGTGTCGGACCTGTGCTGTTGCAAAACAGGAAACAGAACACCGGACTGTACAACGCCCTTACCTGTCCCTGATGGTCCATGGCAAGATATCAGTATGTATTTTGTGGTAGGTCTACCTAAAACTTCTAGGAAACATGACTCTGTTTTGTGGTTGTCGATCGTTTCTCCAAAATGGCGCACTTCATCCCGTGTTCTCAAACTTTAGACGCTTCGAAAGTGGCCAAGCTTTTCTTAGATCAGGTGGTAAGCTTCATGGTTTACCCAAGACCATTGTGTCAGATAGAGATGTCAAGTTCACTAGCTACTTCTGGAAAACCCTCTGGCACATGTTAGGTACTAAGCTGAAATTCTCTACGGCCTATCATCCTCAAACCGATGGCCAAACTGAAGTAGTAAACCGAAGCTTAGGAAATCTCTTAGATGTTTAGTCGGCGACAACCTAGGAAACTGGAACTTACTACTTCCTCGCGCTGAATTTGCCTAAAACAGTTCGATTAATAGGTCTATTGGGAAAAGTCCATTCGAAGTGGTCCATGGATACAGACCTAGGAAACCTTTAGACCTAATTCCATTACCAGTACATACATGAATATCTGAGTCTGCTGAGTCATATGCACAGCATGTTAAGGTTTTGCATAAGGAGATTAGTCAGAAGATTCAACAAGCAATGAACTCTATAGGCATATGGATAATTCACATAAACGGTTAAAGGAATTTAATGAAGGAGACTCTGTAATGATTAGGCTTAAACTAGAAAGGTTTCCTCCGAGAACTATGAAGAAACTCCAAGCCCGGGGAGCCGGACCCTTCAAAATAATAAAGAAAATTGGACCTAATGCTATGTAGTAGACTTACCACCTAGTTATGGCATTAGTTCTACATTTAATGTTTCCGATCTGAAAGAATACAAGGAACCTGCATTGATACCGGATGAACCTTTGGTCCTAACACTTCTCTTGAGAGTGAAATGCCAATTGAGTGTCCACCACCAAATATTCCTGAGTGAAAGGAAAGAATTGAAAGGATCTTGAATGACCAGATCATCACTACTAGAAATAGGGCTACCAAGCTATCTGGTTCGATGGCAAGGATGTCCTGAATCTGAAGATTCCTGATCACCAAAGAGGACCTACAACAAATCGACCCTATATTTAGAAACTTATCACTCAATAGGGTCGAGTTCCCCCACCCGGGGAGAATTGGTGCGGGCACCAGAATCAGAAAGAGACTCCAACCATTCAAGCCCATTCCGAATCTTTATGGTTGGACTAGAGAGTCCGGTAACCTTTCTTTATTTTGAGTCCAAAGAATCATGTAAGTCGAGTCCATGTTGGGTCCTGTAATCTTTCTTTTGAGTCCAAAATAATCATGTAAGTCGAGTCCATGTCGGGTCTAGTCTTAGTCCAATCCAAATGGTTTAACTACAATCAAGCCTAAAGAAGACTCACAATGTATCCCAAATCAGACCAAAGCCAACTCATTGGGGACCACATGCCACATCACTTGCACCACCTCACTTGGACCACATGCCACGTCAAGAGGGGACCACATGCCACCTCACATGCCACCTCACCACAAGAGGGCGCCATCCCAAGTTCAAATTCAAGGAAGTTGGCCAAGGAGGATTTCAAGCAAGAAAATCAGCCCTCTCCCCTTATATTACTCCACTTGTTTGGGATTTGAAATTTCAAATTTGTGTGAGGCTTTATTTAAAGCCTTGGACGCCCCTTGTAAAGAGGAATTGATGAATGAATACAATTTTTCAGAAATTCTCTATGTGTTTCTATGTGCCTATGTGGATCTTTGTGCCTAAGTGACCCTCTTCCTCTCCTCCATCATTTCTTCTCCTAATCCTTCTCTTTTACTCTTCATCTTCCAAGCAATCCTCTTCCTTCAGGCGAATTAAGACATCCTCACAAGAAGAAGATCATCACCCACACAAGCTTCCACCATGGCACCAAGGATCATTTTCAACAACTCTCCTTTTGAGTTCCATCAATCTTCTCATTTCTAATTAAGCTTCTAATCATCTTGGTTTCTTTGTTGCAGGGTTCTCTCTAGTTCCAGATCCAGGAGGAAGGATTACTTGCTACAAACCAGAAAGTTAGATGGCCCATCTTATGTGGTATGATCTTTCATTTGAGAACCTTAGAGCGAATCCCTTGTGCTTGAGATTTCAATGCTTGAACTCCTAGTCTTTTAAGATCGGGATCATTAAATAGGGCTAGCTTGACTTGTGTGCGAATTCTAATCTTGTCCTATTTCTTTAATATTTTGATAGTCCTCCTAGCTGGGTTTAAGTATAAGCATTTAGGGTTTCTTATTTAGATCTCCTTGATCTTATATGTTGAATCACTCATATGCAAGTAGGAATTGCTAGTTAAATTTTGGTTAATCTCCTTTAAAGTCACATGATTGCATCCTCATCATGCATACCACACCACTAGGTTAGCCACTTCTCTTCCAAACCCTAGCCGCCCATCATCATCTTCATCCCACCAAACCTAACCTACCCCATCTTCACACGGCCCCTCTCTCCAAGTAGAAGCCGACCACCAGCATCCAGTCCAGTTCGGCTACTTCGAACATAGAGCAAATCCCAGAGGAAGTCAGATCAGCATCCAGGAGAATCAGATTTCAGTAACATCAACTTTCAAGTTCTTCTATCTGGTAAATCCTTCCTTGAGTATCTAGTTCCATAACTTGTTCTTCTTCTTTCCCAGATCTTGAGTTCAGGAGAAGCCAACTCTGCCAAAGGACCAGTATTGGAGGATTCATTGCGAAGATATCCAATCCGGGGATCCAACAATCTGCTCAAAGAGTCCTTCCACTAAACCTTGTAAAGATCACTATCTGGTCTATAACCCTTCTCTTCTCTTTACTTCTGTCCTGTTGAAAGTTCAGAGCGAAATCCTAGGTCTGGGAGTTTCTCAACTCCTAGCGATCCTTCACTTCTGAACTACTCTGATAACCTAGTTTCTTTGAATTGTGCTTTCATTTATTATATAGTTTCTTTAAACTTAGTTTAACTTTCTTTTGAGTCAAAGCCGACTTCTGAAATATATATATATATAAAAAAATAGTCTTAATTTACTTCCGCATCGCATCATCTTTTCGTTCTGCATCATTTTTGGTATCAGAGCTTTCGTTCTGCATCAATTTTTTGGTATCAGAGCCCTGTCTAGGATTTCTGACTTGCTTGCATGTTTTGAGTGTCTCTCTTTTTTACTTTGTCTGCTCGAAGTAGACTCCCCAGGACGTCCGGTCCTAGGAACGAAGCGAGGTGCAAGCCTCCTCTTCCCATCCACGGGGTGTTCCAAGGCGTGTAGGGGATCCGCTGGGTTACAACTTCGTAGCAGGAATTGTAAATGGGGGAAGCATTCTATTTTCAGTCTGTAACTACCCTGTTGCAAGAATTGTTTCTCATTACAGGTAACTCCAAATTGCATTATTTTTATTTTTCTGGAACCAAAATAATTGAACCTATTTTACATAATTTTAGTGTAATTTATTGGTTTCTGTAAAATTTGAAATTTCTAGAGTTTTACAGCAATTATTTTCTGTGTTTCTGCAATTCAATTTTTTTTTTGAGTGATCATCTCCTAATTCATCTTAAGAGAAATTGAGCATCTAAGATAAGGGGAGGAGTTGATAACCTCTCCTTAGCCCAAAACCCACCCATTCATTCGATCCTAAGCCTATTTTAAAATTTATTAGACTTAATTTGCCTAGTAGGCTAGGAACCAACTGGTCAGGTCCAGCCTAGGGTTTAGTCAGTTTGTTTGGTTACTCTGTGTGTGCTTTGTACTCAGTGTCTAGAATGGTGATTCAGGGACTACGTCTCGAAAGGCTTGTGTGCTGGTCCGCCTACCTGGCCAATCACTGATTGGTGTCTAGATTGGCAATTAGGGACCTAACACTCCCTTACACCTGCCTGGCTGAGTCCCGAGTTACTACAGCTAGCTTGCCACTCTGATTGGGCATCTAGTTTGGGCTCTAGGTCTAGTTAGCCCGTAGTCGTTTTCAGTCGAGTCTCTTTTGGTGTGCTTGCTTGCATCATCATGTCCACCCGGAACGGAGTACCCTACCAACCTGGTCAAACCCAATCTAATTTAGAGGCCATGATTAGAACTCTTACCGAAAGTATGACCAATTGAGTCAGGATATGACTGATACTGTTGCCTAGTTTAGAGACCGAGCCCAGGTACTTGAGGAGCCTAGGCACCGAAATTGGACCCCTGACTCAGAATTGGTAGACCCCAACCTCACCCACCCTAGAGCCTAGGAGACCTTTATACAGGATCCTGAACCTAATCAATGGAGGTTTGATCTAAGAGCCTATGACCATGATCTTGCCCCTGAGTCTAGCCCTAGGAGCCTATACCCATACTTGGTTGACTCAGAGAAGGGACCCGTTAGGAACACCGAACCTTATGCACCCACTTTTGATGGAAGACAAGAGACATATATTAAGTGGAAGAATAAATGGATCGGTATTTGAGTGCACTAACATATTGGAATTAGGACAAGTTAGGTTGGCCAAAATCAAGTTCACCAAACATGCTAGGTCGCATTGGTATGCTATTGAGCATGAGTGTTATCAAAGAAAAGAGGAAATATATACTTGGAGAGATATGAGAAGTAAGTTGAGAGATAGGTACCTAGGTAGATCCTGAGGAAAGACTTTTAGACCAATGATACCAATTGCGACAAGGTAATAGGCCTGTGTCTAAATATATAGAGGACTTCCAGTGGTATGACATGAAATGCAATACCATTGAGACCGAAGCTCAGATCACATCGAGGTTTAGGGTTGGGTTACACCTAGACATTTATAGGAAGCTATGCCTTGAAAAGACCAATAAGTTAGACCGAACCTACCAAGAAGCCCAAGACTATGAGTAGTCTTTAAGATATAACCAATCAAGTACTTTGGACTTAAAGCCACCTCTACCAACTTGAGTCAAGTTCCGATTGATCCGACATCCGTATGAACCAGACTTTTGTTTGTCAATTCCCACTTGTGTCACCTCTTGACCAGAAGGATAACACTGAGAAGGAGTTAGGCATGGCCATCCCAAAAGTTGACCCGACCAGAGCCGTACTTAAAGAGGAATCAAAGGAGAATAGATTAGACCTTTCAGTGAGATTGAGAAGAAATATATGAGCCTGACATAAGTTTGATAGATGAATATGAAGAAGAAGAATTTGAGGATATCTCTCCCGATAATTCAATTAACCAACTCCTACCTAATGGGGTTATTAAGGGGACCCCTGCCACTCTAGGAATTCAGAAGCTACCCTAAGAGAAGACCCTTTTGAGGAAGTTCAGGAAGAGGAAATTCACCAAATGAAAGTTTAAGTGAGAATACCCCTGAACTCATTGAGGAATCCAAAGAAGACACCCCTGAGTCAAATCTGGTAGAGAAGTGTGAAGAAGGAAGGGGTTCACAAGAATTGCCCATTGAGAAGGTCCAAGAACAAAAAAGACAGTAGCTTAGAGGACTTTTTAGATAAACATTCCAAAGACCTTCCTGATAACCTTCCACCTTCTAGGAGCACCCAGCCTATCCTAGAACTTGCACTTGTAGACCCTCCTAGAGCAAATCATGAGGTTTGGATGAGTGCACCTATAGAACAATGTCCTCATTTTAAGGTCATCCTGATAACCAAGTTTGTTTCTTGTTTTCGATAAGCTACCTCAAACTCTGATTCTTATTTCCAACCCTTTCCTGAATCTTCTCATGTTTCTAGAGCTATGGGATTACACTTTACTGAGATCTCTAGGTTACAAGACTCCTTAGAACCTATTAGGTTTGCCACCTACTTCTGGAAGACCTTATGGTACCTACTAGGCATCCATAATAAGTTTTCATGCTCTGCATGCCCTCCTCCGACCCAAGGTCAAACCTAGAGAGCCTTAGTTTGTTAGGTTTAGACCTAGGGTTCCTTTGGAATAAAGTCCATTCTTTAGGAATGCGCCGTCAGTCTAGTTTAGTTTTTCTTGACCCTTTACTAGGCTTTGGCTCAGATTTTTGTTTGATTGAGAGCACCAAGAATTGGGATTTGTATTTTGTCCAGGGCTGAAATTGCATTCAATGTTTCGATCAATAGGTCTATAGGCTAGAGTCCCTTTGAAATGTTCATGGATATAAGTCTCACACACCACTTGATCTGATTTCATTATTAGCCCACACACAGAAGTCTCTTGATGCACTTGTATAGCATGTAAGGACTTGCATAAGAAATTCATGCCAAAATAACTTTAAGTAATGAACTTATAAGAAGTTGGCTGATTCTCAAAGACGAGTCAAAACTTTTGTTGAGATAGACTATGTAATGATTAGGTTAAGGCCTGAGTGATTTTTTCCTGGAACCGTTACAAAGTTACATGCTAAAGGAGCTGGACCATTTAGAGTAGTGAAGAGAGTAGGATCCAATGCCTATATGCTCGAGTTGCCTCCAGAACTAGGCAATAGCTCTACTTTCAACATTACAGACTTAGTAGAGTATAGGAGCCAACTATGATTCCTAGTAAGCCTTTGAAACCTAATCCTGTTATTGAGAGTGATCCCGACCCTGTGTGTCCACCAACAAACTAGCCTGTGAGGAAAGAGAAGATTGAAAAGATCCTGGATGATCAGGTTATCTCTACTCGTAATCGAGGATACCAAAGATACCTAGTCCGCTGGCAAGGAAGGCCAGATTCTGATGACTCTTGGATCTCCCGAGAAGAATTACAAGAATTGGACCCAGACCTCTTGGAGAGATACCGGAGCCAGCTTGATCCATACTCGACAGGGTCGAGTTCCTCCCACCCCGGGAGAATTGGTGCAGGTACCAGACTCAGAAGAAGGCTTCAGGGCTCCATCTGGATCTCTGATTGACCTTGCCCGAAGAATTAGAGTTTTCTGTTTTGTAATAAGGGTTTGACTTGGTCAACTCAATTTTAGTCTTGAGTCTGTATTTCCCTATAATTTAAATTTTGTTGAGTCATGTTGACTCAGTACAAGTCCTAGTAGTGGTCTAGGTCTTCTCCAGGTTGGTGCCACTTTTTTTCAGTCAAGTCAAGGTCCACGGTGCCACATTTTTTTCTCTGAGGCTCAAGCAAGTGGGCGCCACACTCCCAGCCACACGACAGAGTCCAGAGGTGCCACATCTCCATCCAGTGTCTTTGGTCCCTACACCACAAGAAGTAAGTTCCTTTTTTTTCTTGCACCACTTGGGAAAGAAATCCATCAAGATACCTCAATCCAAGGAGGACCCAATTTCTTTCCAGATAAACCCAAGCCAGGATAGCAAGAATTTTTCTTGAAGAGAGGATCAAGGAGGTGCCCCACAATGTTCCATAAAAATCCAAGTTATAAAAGGGAAGGGAGAGAGCATGTCTTGGGGAGGAATTCAAGGAGGTTCCAAAAGTTTCCAAAAGTACCAAAGCCATGAAAGGAAGAAGCCTAAACTTGTGGATCAAGACTAGGAGGTGTCCAAATGAGCCAAACCATGAAGGGAAAATCCTTGATTCATGGAGAGATACTAGGAGACACCCCCATAACCTGCCATTTGGAGCTGATTTTCAAGTTTTCTTGGAGTTTTTGGGCTGCCCACTCATGGAAGGAGTCTTGGGAAGAGAATTTGATGCCTAATGTGTGGGTTAGTCCTATTAGTCCCACATGAGAAATGTATAAAATTTTATTTCTTTGTTATGTCTATATATTCAATCTATGTAACTCTTGAATTTAATGATGAATGAAATCAATTTCTGTGTGAGCAACTTTGTGTTTCTCTCTTCCGCACTTGTATTCAGGTGTTGAGCTCTGTGAGGGAGTAAATCCGGGTTCCCTAGGAACCTTGAGGAGGTGTGAGATTTCCAAACCCACAACCCCAAAACCCTAGGTTAGCCACTTCACTTCCAAACCCTAGCCGCCCATCATCATCTTCATCCCACCAAACCCTAACCTACCCCATCTTTACACGGCCCCTCTCTCCAGTAGAGGCCGACCACCAGCATCCAGGTCCAGTTCGGCTACTTCGAACACAGCAAATCCCAGAGGAAGTCAGATTGCATCCAAGAGAATCAGGATTTCAGCAACATCAACTTTCAAGTTCTTCTATCTGGTAAATCTTTCCTTGAGTATCTGGTTCCATAACTTGTTCTTCTTCTTTCCCAGATCTTGAGTTCAGGAGAAGCCAACTCTGCCAAAGGACCAGTATTGGAGGATCCATTGCGAAGATATCTGAATCCGGGATCCAACAATCTGCTCAAGAGAGTCCTTCCACTAAACTCTGTAAAGATCACTGTCTGGTCTATAACCCTTCTCTTCTCTTTACTTCTGTCTTGTTAAAGTTCAGAGTGAAATCCTAGGTCTGGGAGTTTCTCAACCCCCAGCGATCCTTTACTTCTGAACTACTCTGATAACCTAGTTTCTTGGAATTATGCTTTCAATTATTATATAGTTTCTTTCAACTTAGTTTAACTTTCTTTTGAGTCAAAGCCGACTTCTAAAAATATATATAAAAAAAAAAATAGTCTTAATTTATTTTCGCATCGCATCATCTTTTCGTTCTGCATCATATTTTGATGCCCATCCACTCCTTATTTTGTCGTACACTTTAAGAAAAGTCGCCCATTATGGATGAAGTCTAAGAGAAGATTAAATTAAGAGTCCATGACACCTGGAGTAGAGATTCCAAGGAGTTCTTACCCAAGGGAAATCAAGTCAAGACTTTGTATCCATTACACTACTAGTTGATGGTCTATAAATACCCCATCAACCCTCCTGTATTAATTATTGTTCAATCATCAATAAGAAAGTTATTCTACCAAAATTTCTTCCTTTGCTGTGTGCATCGCGGGGTGTGAGGCCCTTTTCTTTGCTCTTTGGAACATCGTGGGGTGTGAGGCCCTAGTTATCTACCTATCCAGCCGACAAGAATCCCTAACCATCACTCCTAACCCTTTCCTTTTTTTTACTGATTCCTAATTTAAATTTTCTTTGTTGAGTGTTTGTAGGTGATCAAGAATCGAAGTCAGGTATTTTTGCCTCGAAACCAGCATCGCATGGAAGATCAGAGCCTGGGATTGAGTTCTTGAAACCCCTGCTGCGACATCTTGAGAGTCCTACTAGATTTACTTAAGAGGATGATTCAGCATTGGTAAACATTAAACCTCTTCCCTCCTCTTTAATTTCTGAAGAGTTGATAAGTAGACCCTAGTTTTGGTGGTTTATTAGCCACCAGATCCTACTTTCCTAGTTATTTTGTTAGGTTTACTTGTACGGGTAGTTAATTAAACTAGTTTCCTTTACCGTCTCCTTTGAATCTTCTCAAAATCTAAAAAAATAAAAAAATAAAAAAATATTCTCTGTTATCTTTATTAATTAGGCTTTATTATTTGTCCGCATCAATTTTGGTATCAGAGCAGGTTAAATTAGGGTTTAATTGCTCTTGTGCTGATTTAGTTTCTCTTTAAGTACTCGGATCAGGTGCTTCACCATGGCCGTCTGGTCATAGAAAAAAGTAGGGCTACA
Organism: Areca catechu; assembly: GCA_021397845.1. Classification (NCBI taxonomy): domain Eukaryota; kingdom Viridiplantae; phylum Streptophyta; class Magnoliopsida; order Arecales; family Arecaceae; genus Areca; species Areca catechu. The sequence continues at coordinate 111,073,330 of CM038051.1, read as the reverse complement.
AGACCCTCACCTCCCATTCAAACGAGATTTTTTACGGCATGTAGGGTGCCGCTGTGATTGACCCTTGAAGAAGAAATAAAGAGATAGGCATCTTTAGGGTTAATTTTCTGCATCACATCCATCCCAGTACATTGTATATTTTTTAATTATTTTTGTATGTAAGAAGATCAAAAAATTTTGATTCTTATTTTTGCTGGATTCCTCATAATTGATAGTATTTATTAAAATTTTCTCATAATTTAAATCTTTGATTTACTACCTAAGAACAATTCTGCCCTAAATTTTTAGCAATTCTAGTTTAGGGTTCTTTTTGCATAATTTTGTATATTTTAATTTTCTATATATTTTTTATATATTTGGTACTTTTCTGTAAAATATATCTTTTCTAAAAAAAAGACAATTTGGAACCCTAATTGCATCTTCATATGCTTGCTATCATCATTCAAACATAATCTTAAGGGCACTCAATATCTACATAAGGGAGGGATTTCATCACCCTTCCTTGGCCCACAACCACAACCTTTGCATCGATCCTAACTTAATTAAAATCAATTAGACTTAATTGCTAGTGAGCTAGGGACACAACAGGTCGGGTTCCAAGTATTATGTGAAAGCTAGTGCACCCAATCCTTTGATTATCTCTTGAATCTGGTGTTTAAAGCTAGAGGTCCAGAGGCAAACACTGATGGGGGTCAAAATTAAAATGATGAATGGAGAGTTTTAGCAAGCTAACCAGCAAGCAAACTTGAGAAATTAATTATCAAATAAATGGGCTAAATTAATCCAAGAAAATAATTTTCATAAGGAGATTAGTTGATCTATTTTTAAGTCCCGCAATATAGATCTAGTTCAAAATAAGGATTAGGATCTTCATGACAAAGAAACCATTACTACTAGGGCAAGTTAACATTCAAATGATCAAATCTAATAAATCTTAGGAAGAGTTTTCCTACCACAATGATGGCTAATTATTTGGTGAAAGAAGGAGCTCTCATCACTCAAGATTGAGGCCTACAAGCCAAGATTGGCACTCTTTACTTTGAGGGTCACCTTGGCCTTGATCCATGGCATGGAGACCTTCATCCTTGACCTAGGAACTTGAAAGAACCTGCAAAGAAATTTGGGATTAGATATGGAAGAAGAATTGGAGTTGGAATGGAAACAAGAAAAAAAGGAAGAAGAAAGTGGTCGGTGGCTTCGGACTTGGAGCTTGATCATAGATCTATCAATGGGCATCCCATCCTTTACTCCTTGCAAAAGCACTCTTCACTCTCAAACTCAAACTTAGAAAACTCTCATTCTCTCCTCCTTGGTTAGGATCTACACACTCAACTAGATAAAAACTTTCACTCCAAACAGAGTAGAACACAAGAAACAATCCTTTCATTAATTCAAATCATAGCATAGAATGAATACAATGAGAGCCTAGGGGCCCTATTTATAGGCTCCAATGCTAGGAATTTTGTCCAAGGGTAGAGAGGAGGGGATAAAGATGGCTTAGTTGGCTCCAACAATTTTTAGGTAAGTGGTTTAAACTAAAAATAAATTATTGGTAGAAAGTTACAACCACTTCGACATGTGGCATCTAGAAGATCCTAATGTGGCTTCTAAATACTGATGTGAAGGCTTAGGTGTTTATAAGTTGTGGCATCCCACATGTCAAATATTGTTGGGGTAGTGGAAGGAATCTTTATGTTCCCCATAAAACTCTTGATGTAGTGTAATTCGTTCTCCCCCAAGGTTGTTTGATGAGTTGTTCCCCCATGTGCTTCAAATCTTGGCATGAATTGGGCTTGGGCTTGGTCTTGAAGAGGCTTGAATGGTTGGTCTTGGATTTGAAGAGGATGCCCTCCATCATGCTTTGGGCTAGAGCTGAATGGGCTTCTTCCATGTGTTGGCTTATGAGCCAAATCATGCTTCAAGAAAATTTGGCTTATAAACATGTTTTAAGAAAATTTGTAACTTGCTTTGAAAACTTTATTGACTATAGCTGCAAAAATAAAGTGAGTTAATCAAAGTATATTTCTTATTATGGATGTCCCCATCAATTCTCTCAAGGTGGGAAGTGCTTGACTCCGTCGAGTAGGAATTCATCTGGCTTTGGTAGTACTCTAGAAGGTCAGGATCGATTTTTTTGTAAGTCCTCTCGAGTGATCCATGAGTCTTCAGAATCAGGATGTCCTTGCCAGTGAACCAAGTAGCGCTGATAATCTTTATTTCGAGTAGTGATAATCTTGTCATCTAAGATTCGCTCATCCTATCTTGCCACTTTGGTAATATGGCTGGTGGACACTCAAGGGTTGGTTCACTCTCAAAGGTAGAATTAGGCCTAAATAGTTCACTAGGTATCATTGTTAGTTCCTTATACTTTACCAGATCTGAAATGTTGAAAGTGGAACTGATACCAAAGTCGGATGGTATATCTAGCACATATTAGGTCCAATTTTCCTTACTATTTTGAAAAGGACCTACACCACGGGCATGTAATTATTTTGAGCCTAATCAAGACATAGTCTCCTTCCTGAAATTCTTTGGCTTTTTTTTTTCCAAAATTTAGCCATATGCTTGTTAATTTCATTGCTCAAAATTTGTTTTACTAATCATGCTATGCATATGACTCTCGTAACTAGGGATACTTATGCATTGGACACCAAATGACACAGACAAATGCAATGATTCTAAATGGTAAAAGACAAACAAAAATAAAATAGCTCAATGACTTTTTATCTATGGCCTACACCTTATTGTTGGGCTAGGAAACAAGGTTCCTAATTTCCAATATCCCTAAATGGCTTTGAAGACTCTCGCACAAAACTTCAGGTATGTGCAGTGAATCTTAATTTGGCTCCCACATATGCCAAAGAGTCTTAATAAAGTAACTATGAATATCACTTGGACCAGATCAAGGATGGTAGATGTCCCAGTCTGATGGGATAGAGAGTGAATGAACAAATGGTGGATCGGGATGGTGGATGTTCAGAAATAGGGAGTCAGGGATAGAAAATTGTTAGGAAAAATATTTTGTATGGTTTTCAAAGGCTCTATAGCTTCTTGGGGTTGATCCATAGGGTTTTGTTCTTTGACGGTTGTTGTACCCTGACAGCTCACCCTCAAGTGGAACCGGCCCATTCTTGCGGTCCTACCGGGCCACCTCTTCAGAGCTCCGACTGGTACTCGTTCAGCGGTCCGACCCACTGGAGCTGAGGTCAAACGACCCTCTCCCACTGGGGTCCGGCCCGTCGTTCTCCTTCAGCGGTCCGACCCACTGGGCTGAGGTTTGAACGACCCTCTCCCACTGGGTGTCTGGCCCGTCGTTCGTCCTTCAGCGATCTGATCCACTGGAGTTGACGTCCGAATGACCCTCTCCTGCTGGGGGTCGACCCATCGTTCTCCTTCAGCATTCTGATCCATTGGAGCTGAGGTCCCGATGACCCCTCCTGCTGGGGTTCGCCCGTCGTTCTCCTTCAGCGATCTGACCCACTGGAGCTGAGGTCCGAATGACCCTCTCCTACTGGGGTCTGGCCCGTCGCTCTACTTAGGAGGGTTGGCCTCTAGTCCAGCCGACTGACTTTCCCACGGCTGACGTCCGACAGGCGAGCCTTGGCATCTAAGGAATTCCAGAAGCACCTTTCGGTTACTGCGGGATCTTGCTATCCCAACAGCCTTGCTCCACTACTTCCACAATGCCACCATATCAGCGCGCCACGTGGCCACTCTCCAGATTCTCCTAGGGGCAAATCGGTCTTTCTTAGCCTCTATGCTAATAGATTTTGGACTGTTCTGTGCTTATATAAGGTACCAGGGGGACCCCGTTCGAAGGTAGAAGAACTCTTCCCTCTCCATATGCTGTTCCTCCTTTTATTCCTTCATTCTGTTACCTTCAACCTCTTGCTAACTTAGGCATCGGAGGGTCCCTTGCCGGAACACCAGTTTTTTCCTGCACCAACCCTCCAACTGCCACTAAAGGAAGCCGATGGCCGGAGGTTCCCCAGCATTATTCTTGCATTGTCACGGAGCCCCGAAGGTCGTTGGGCAACCGTGCTGATGGCAAAAGGGCGAGGTTGGCTTCAGCTTCCTATGCCGAATCTATCCCGGTCAGCGGTCGGCCTGTTGCCGAACCACCGAGGGACTATGCCAGCAAGATCATGCGCATGGAGGAGTGCATTGCCGAGATCGCCCTCTGGTAGAAGGCCGAAGGTGGATATTATCCTGACTCCCCTTCCCCATTTTTGGACGAGATTCTAGCGGAGATGATTCCCCGCCATTTCAAGATTCCATAAGTGGACCCCTACGACGGTACCACTGATCCGATGGACCATCTGGGCACATACAAGCCCATATGATGGTACAAGGCACCTCCGACGCCCTCCACTGCATTGCCTTCCCCGCAACCCTTAAGAGACAGCCCAAATATGGTTCTCCGCCATCCGACGAGCTACGATCCATTCCTTTTCTCACCTCGAATCATTTTTCCTTTCACATTTCAAGACTTGCAGTCGGACCCCGAAGAATACCGACTGCCTCTTCCTCGTGCTGCAAAAGGAGGGAGAGACCCTTCGGGACTTCATGGCCCATTTCAACTCAGCGGCCATGGAGGCCCAGACTTAAATGAGGCTGTGGCGATGTCCGCCTTCAAGCGAGGTCGTCGCTTGTCCAGGTTGACCTTCTCCCTGGACAAGAAACATCCGACAAGCTATAGTGAACTCTTTGCCAGAGCATAGAAGTATGCTCTGGCAGAAGAACAAGCGACCAGTCGACGTCAAGCTGAGGGAAGAACGACCTCCAAAAGTGGGCGATAAGGCTCCTGAAGTCCGACCTCTGAGTGATAGTTGGCGGTCGGCCCAACGTCGAAGTCCGAAGCCGAGGGACTTCCCCCGAAGGTTCAAGACTTACGCGCCTCTGTCCCTGCCAAGAGAGAAGATCCCCATGGATATCGAGAATGAGACCTTTCTGCAATGGCCTCGGTCGATGAGGGGTCCTCCTACCCAAAGAAATAAAGACAAATACTTTAAGTACATAGGGACCACGGGCATAATACTGAAGAATGCATGCAACTGAAGGATGCCATTGAAGACCTCATCTGGATAGGGTACCTGCGCAAGTATGTCCGACCCCATCGGGATCGGGCCGGGACCTCAAACGCCCGAAACCCTCCGGAGGAGATGGAGCTCCCTAATCAGAGGCCGACCAGTGGGGATGTTGGCATGCTACATCGACGATCCGGAAGAAGCTATGAGGACGGGATCGATATTGCTAAAAGGTCGAGGAGCTCCAATGCTTAGGTATAATGGAAGCTTGACAGAGGTATTGCTGTATGATGCTTTTTTGATAATGAATCTATCCAGATCCTTGCTGCAGGAATCCCCCGCACCGCTGACAGGCTTCAGGGATACTCCATCGAGTGGAGGGGAGATAGTTCTCCCCTGTGACGATCAGGATGGAGCCTTTCTAGAAAACCCTCCCCATTGTTTTTGTGGTCGTATCGAATGACCTCACCTTATAATGCATCCTGGGCCGACCGACCCTTAACAAATTCAGAGCCATCGTGTCCACTTACCATCTGTTGGTGAAATTCCCGACCAAAAGCAGGGTCGGAGTGATGAGGGGAGACCGTCGGATGGCCAGGCAGGTCTGACCATTATGAACCAACATTCAGAAGGTCACCCACTTTGGAGCACTTGCCCTAGAGCTGAGGCCGATGGCCTTGGTCAGCCAGGAGAAAGATTCTGTTTGTTCCCCTTCAGATGATGATCCCACTAGAGTTCTCCAGATGGAGGTTCTCTCAGGAGGATATTAAGTCAGAACTGATCGCTTTCTTAGGAGTAACGCCGACGTCTTTTCTTGGTTGGCGTCAGACATGCCGGAGTACCGTCGGAGGTCTCACTCACTAGCTCAAGCTGGATCTGACCTCCCGACTGTGTCGACAGAAGAAGAGAGTTTTGTGTCGAAGACGAAAGCCATCGATGAAGAAGTGAAGAAGCTCCATGATGCGGCTTCATTAGGGAGTCTACTATCCTGAGTGGCTAGCAAATGTGGTAATGGTGAAAAGGCCAAAATGGAAAGTGGAGGATAAGTTAGATTACATCGACCTCAACAAGGCTTGTCCGAAGGACGGCTTCCCGGTACCCAGATAGATCAGCTGGTGGATTCCATTACCGGCCACCAACTTCTCATCTTTATGGATGCCTGCTTCGGCTACACCAGATAAGAGAATCCAAAGGATGAGGAGAAACCGCCTTTGTCACCGACAAGGGTCTGTACTGTTATCGAATGAATGCCCTTCGGCTTGAAGAACACCGTGCCACTTTTCAGAGGCTGATCAACCAAGTGTTTTGAAGGTCAACTGGTGCGGCACCAGACTCATAAAAGACTTCAGAGTTCCATTGGATCTCTGATTGACATTGCCCGAGAAATTAGGGTTTGTAATAAAGGTTGACCTGGTCACCAGTTTATTTATTTTTATTATTCTTTATTCACCATTTAATTTTGTGAGTCATGTTTACTCGGTGCAAGTCCCGATGTGGTTTCAATTTTATCCAAAATGGTGCCGCAATTGTCTTCCAACATCAAATCAAGGTCCCAAATGGTGCCACATTTGTCTTCCAATCAAATCAAGGTCCAAGCAAGTGGAGGGCCACACTCCAAGCCACACTCCAAGCCACACTCCCAGCCACACTCCGAGCACACGCCAGGTCCAGGAGGCGCCACAGAGGCATCCCAGTGTCATGTCCCCACATCCAAGAAGAAAAAAATCTAATGAAGCCAATTTAAGGAGGCGCCCTAACCTGCCAATTTTGTCTAAGCAAAGAAGGACAGGACTTCTCTTTTGAGAAAAATCAAGAAGGACAGCCAACCTACTCCTAATTGAAGTTCAAATCAAAATCAAAGAGCTTAACTTGGAGTGGAAGAAAAGAAGAATGCCATAAGAGAAGAGGACTCCAAATCCAAATCCACTCCAAAGAAGGCGCCATAAAAAAGAAAAAAAAAAATTTCCAAAAAAAATCCTTTATGGCCATCCCAATTTTTTTGAATTCTTGGCGGCCAAGAGGAGGTTTTCTACTAATCTAAAGGTTGGAGGAGTTTAGTCCCACATGAATTTGTACAAACTTGGAGAAATTTGAGGTCTATATAATAGACCTCTCTTTGTAACTTTAGAAATTAATGAAGAAAAATTATTTTTGCTATTCCTTTGTTGAGTAACTAGTTTTTCTCTTTCTTCGCCTATTCTAAGTGTTGAGCTCCGTGAGGGGGTAATCCGGGTTCCATTGGAGCCTTGAGGAGGTGAAGATCTCAATCTTTATCCAAACCCTAGGTTAGCCCCATTAAAATCCAACACCTAGCCGCCCTTCATTATTTTCAATCCATAAAAACCTAGCTCCTTCCATCTCCCACGGCCTCTCTCTCTCTACAAGTCTAGGCCGTCCACCTTCCATCCAGATCCCGTCCGGCTACTTCAGATCCAGAGCAAGTTCCAAGAAAATCACATCAGCTTCCAGGAGAATCCAGTTTTCAGCAATTTCAATCTTCAAGTTCATCAACCTGGTAAATTTTTCCCTTGAACTCTCTGTTCCATCAATTGTTTTTTCTTCTCTTCCAGATCTGGAGTTCAGGAGAAGCCAACCCGCCAAAGGACCAGTATTGGAGGATCCATTGCGAAGATATCTGAATCCGAGGATCCAATAATCTGCTCGGAGAGTGTTCTCCACCAAAGCTGTGAAGATCATTGTCTGGTTAGGTAAACCATCTCTTCTCTTTGTTTCTGTTCTGTTTAAAGTTCGGAGCGAAACCCTAGGTCTGGGAGTTCTCAACCCCCAGTGATCCGTTTGCTTCTGAACTACTCTGATAATTTAGTTTCCTTCAAATTGTGCTTTCATTATCATATTAGTATCTTTCAATGTTAGGTTAACTTTTCTTTGATTTGAAGCCAACTTCTACAAACATATAAAACAACAAAAAAATTAGTTAATCTTAATTTACTTCCGCCGCATCCCTTTTTTGTTCTGCATCATTTGGTATCAGAGCCCAGTCTAGGGTTTCTGATTTGCTTGCTTGCTTGTTTTGATTATTTTCTCTTTTTATTTTGTCTGCTCGAAGTAGACTCCCAGGACGTCCGGTCCTAGGAACTAAGAGAGGCGCAAGCCTCCTCTCCCATTCCATGGGTGTTCCTAGGGCATGTAGGGGATCCATTGGGTTATAACTTCATAGCAGGAATTATAAACGGGGAAGACAATCTATTGCAGCCCATAATTGCCCTGTTGTTGAATTATTTCTCCCTTCATAAAACTCCGAATAGCATGATTTCTGCTTCGTTGAAACCAGTATAATTGAACCTATTTTCCATAATTTTCTGTTATTTATTGGTTTCGGTAGAAATTCTGAGCAGCATTAAATACACTCTGTTTTTTGTGTTCTGCAATTCAATTCTTTTTGGAGTGATCATCTCATAATTTTACTAAGGGCAATTGAGCATCTAAGATAAGGGGAGGAGTTGATTACCTCTCCTTAGCCCAAAACCACCATCCAATCATTCGAACCTAGACCTAATTTAAAATCAGTTAGACCTAATTTGTCCTAGTGGGCTAGGGACAACCAATTGGTCGAGTCTAGGCTAGTGTTGAGCCAGTTTGCCGAGTTATTCTGTGTGTGCTTAGCACTCAGTGTCTAGAATGGTGGTTCAGGGATCCATTCCCGAAGGGCTTGTGTGCTGATCCGCCTACTGGCCAATCACTGATTGGTGTCAGGATGGCAATCAGGGACCTAACACTCCCCTTACACCTGCCTGGCTAGTCCCTGAGTTACTACAGGCTAGCTTGCACTCTGATTGGGCATCTAGTTTGGACTCTAGGTCTAGTGATCCAGTAGTCGATTTATTCTAGTCTCATTTTGTGTGCTTGCTGAATCATCATGTCTACCAGAAATGAGTGCCATTCAACCTGGTCAAACCCAACCTGATTTATAGGCCATGATCAGAACTCTTATTGAAAGTATGCTAAAATGAATCAGGATATGACAAACAACCCTGTGGCCCATGTTAGTGCACAAATTCATGAGGATCTTACCCACTTAAGGACCGAGTCCAAGTACTTGAAGAACCTAGACATCGAAATTGGACTCCTGACCCCGATTTTAATGTGCCTCAACCTCACCCACATCAGGAGCCTAGAAGGCCTTTATATAGAGATCCTGAACCTAATCATAGGAGGCTGACCCAGAGCCTGAAGATAGAGATGATAGGTTCATCAGGAACATCAAATTAGATGCACCCACTTTTGATGGTAGTCTGAACCCTAAGGTGTATTCTGATTGGGAGGGTGAGATGGACAATACTTTGAGTGGTATGCTTGTCTGAGAGAGGAAATACAAGTTTGCCAAAATGAAATTAGTGTGTCAAGCTAGGTTTATACTGGGGGAACATTGAGCTAACCACTAGGAGACGGAATGTTGAGCCCATAACCACTTGGCAGGGTATGAAAGAAAGACTGAGAGATAATACCTACCCATTTCATACCAGCAAAACCTGTTAGACCAATGGCAAAACCTGAAACAAGGAAACCGATCTGTCTCAGACTACATAGCTACTTTTGATGAATACCTAATGAGATGTGATGTGAGTGAAGCCCACGAAGTCACTTTGTCTAGATTTAGGGCTGGACTGAGGAAGATATCAAGAGAGAACTATTTCTGAGAGAGGTTACTGATCTAGACCAAGCCTACCAGATTGCACTGAACACTGAGAAATTTCAGAGAGGACCTATACCTTCTAGGGTTAGTGCCCCAATCCCAAGGATGGACCTAGCCAAGTTATCCCTAGTAAACCTTTTCAGGGTACTTCTACCCCTAGGCCCATGGACAAAGGTAAGGCACCTGACACCCAGAGAACCCCTAGTTCAAATATCACCTGTTTTAAGTGTCAGAAACCCAGGTCACATTTCCAGTCAGTGTACTGCCATAGCCTGTTTCAAGTGTCATAAGGTAGGTCATGTGCTAGCCAGTGCCCACGTAGATCCCTTACATAGAAGAGGGAGAGAATGATATTCCGAGCCCAGTGAGGAATTTGAAGAAGAAGTTTATGAGGCCGGAATGAATTTGGTTGAGGAGTATGAAGGAGAGGAGGACCCCCATGAATCTGACCAATTAGGAGTTGTAAGATGCATCATATCCCAGAATCTAGTTCAAGAGGATTGGCGTAGGACTAACATCCTACAGACTTTTCTTAATTAGGGGATAAGGTATGTAAGATCATCATAGATAGTGGGAGCTGTGTAAATGCCATCTCTACTAGCACTGTCAAGATGTTAGGCTTAATCCCAGTTCCCCATCCCACCCCTATAAGGTTTCTTGGATAGATTCTACTCCATACCCATCCAGTCTAGATGTCAAGTCCAATCCAAATGCATTCTTATCACGAAAAGATTTGGTGCGATGTCTTACCCATGGGGGTGAGCAGTATAATTTCTCGGAAGACCTTGGTTGTATGATCATGATGCCACCCTCTTAGGAAAATCCAATACCTGTGTCTTTAGTTTCAATGGGAAGAAGATTACGATCCATTCAGTTCCCCTAAGGACAAGGTAACTAAAGGAGCCGGTAAGGTTAAGGAGATGAAAAACTGGAGTGAACCTAATCAGTGCTAAGGATCTAGAACAAGAATTCATAGTGGTTCACCCATCTGGATGTTGACTGCTAAGGAACTTAGAACTTCAGAACCCTCAGAGCCTCCTCAAGAAGTTAAACCTGTGTTAAAAAGAATTTGAGGATGTCTGGTGCGGGCACCAGACTCAGAAGACTTCAGAGCTCCATTTGGATCTCTGATTGACATTGCCCGAGAAATTAGGGGTTGTAATAAAGGTTGACCTGGTCAACCAGTTTATTTATTTTATTTATTTCTTGAATCACCATTTAAATTTTGTTGAGTCATGTTGACTCGGTGCAAGTCCCAATGTGGTTTCAATTTGGTCCAAAATGGTGCCACATTCTCTTCCAATCAACTCAAGGTTCAAGCAAGTGGAGGCCACACTCCCCACATGCCCAGCCACACTCCGAGCACACGCCAGAGTCCAGGAGGCGCCATAGAGGCATCCCATGTCATGGTCCCCACATCCAAAGAAGAAAAAATCAAATTGGAGCTAAATTAAAGGAGGCGCCCACACCTGCCTAATTTACCTAAGCAAAGAAGGAAGAAAACTTCTCTTGGAGAAGAAATCAAAGAAGGACATCCAACCTACTCCTAATTGAAGTTCAAATCAAAATCAAGAGCTTAACTTGGAGTGGAAGAAAAGAAGAAATACCTTAAGAAGAAGAGGACTCCAAATCCAAATCCAACTCCAAAGGAGGTGCCATAAAAGTTCCAAACAATTCCTTTATGGCCGTCCCAATTTTTTTTGGACTCTGGTCGGCCAATGGAGAGGATTTTCTACCTAATCTAGGGTTGGAAGAGTTTAGTCCCCACATGGAATTTGTACAAGCTAGGAGAAAATTTTAGGTCTATATAATAGACCTCTCTTTGTAACTTTGAAATATATGAATGAAGAAAATTATTTTTATGCTACTCTCTTGTGTTGAGTGACCTAGGTTTCTCTTCTTCCGCACTAATCTAAGTGTTGAGCTCCGTGAGGGGGTAATCCGGGTTCCATTGGAGCCTTGAGGAGGTGAGAGATCTCCATCTTTATCCAAAACCCTAGGTTAGCCACTTGAAATTCCAAAACCCTAGCCACCCTTCATTATTTCAATCCATCAAACCCTAGATCCATCCATCTCCCATGGCCTCTCTCTCTCTACAAGTCCAGGCCATCCACCTTCATCCAGATCCAGTCCGGCTACTTCAGATCCAGAGCAAGTTCCAAGGAAAATCACATCAGCAACCAGGAGAATCCAGTTTCAGCAATTTCAATCCTCAAGTTCATCACCTGGTAAATTTTTCCCTTGACTCTCTGATTCCATCAATTGTTTTTTCTTCTCTTCCAGATCTTGAGTTCAGGAGAAGCCAACCCGCCAAAGGACCAGTATTGGAGGATCCATTGCGAAGATATCTGAATCCGAGGATCCACAATCTGCTCGGGAGAGTTCTTCCACCAAAATCTGTGAAGATCATTGTCTGGTTAGGTAAACCATCTCTTCTCTTTATTTCTGTTCTGTTGAAAGTTCGGAGCGAAACCCTAGGTCTGGGAGTTTCTCAACCCCCAGCGATCCGTTGCTTCTGAACTACTCTGATAATTTAGTTTCCTTAAAATTGTGCTTTCAATTATCATATTAGTATCTTTCATGTTAGGTTAACTTTTCTTTGATTTGAAGTCACTTCTACAACATATAAAACAACAAAAAAAATTAGTTAATCTTAATTTACTTCCACATCGCATCCCTTTATTTGTTCTGCATCATTTTTGGTATCAGAGCTTTCGTTCTGCATCATTTTTGGTATTAGAGCCCAGTCTAGGGTTTCTGATTTGCTTGCTTGCTTGTTTTGATTGTTCTCTTTTTATTTGTCTGCTCGAAGTAGACTCCCCAGGACGTCCGGTCCTAGGAACTAAGCGAGGCGCAAGCCTCCTCCTCCCATTCCACGGGTGTTTCCTAGGGCGTGTAGGGGATCCATTGGGTTATAACTTCGTAGCAGGGATTATAAACGGGGAAGACAATCTAGTTGCAGCCCATAATTTCCTGTTGTCTGAATTATTTCTCCCTGCATAAAACTCTGAATTGCATGATTTTTGCTTCGTTGAAACCAGTATAATTGAACCTATTTTCCATAATTTTCTGTGATTTATTGGTTTTGGTAAAATTCTGAGAATTAAAATACAGCAACTCTCTAGTTTTTGTGTTCTGCAATTCAATTATTTTTGGAGTGATCATCTCATAATTTACTTAAGGGCAATTGAGCATCTAAGATAAGGGGAGGAGTTGATTACCTCTCCTTAGCCCAAAACCACCACCCACTCATTCGAACCTAAGCCTTTAATCTAAAAATGATTAGACCTAATTTGCCCTAGTGGGCTAGGGACATCAACAAGTCGGGTCAAGGCTAGTGTTGAGTCAGTTTGTCTAGTTACTCTGTGTGTGCTTTGTACTCAGTGTCTAGAACGGTGGTTCAGGGACTACGTCCCGAAGGGCTTGTGTGCTGGTCCGCCTACCTGGCCAATCACTGATTGGTGTCTAGGATTGGCAATTAGGGACCTATCACTCCCCTTACACTGCCTGGCTGAGTCCTGAGTTACTACAGGCTAGCTTGCCACTCTGATTGGGCATCTAGTTTGGGCTCTAGGTCTAGTTAGCCCGTAGTCGTTCAGTTGAGTCTCATTTTGTGTGTTTGCTTGCATCATGTCTACCCGAAATGGAGTACCCTACCAACCTGGTCAAACCCAACCTGATTTAGAGGCCATGATCAGAACTCTTACTGAAAGTATGGCTAAAATGAATCAGGATATGACAAACACTATGGCCCAGTTTAGCGCACAAATTCATGAGGATCTTACCCAGCTTAGGGACCGAGTCCAATACTTGAAGAACCTAGACATCGGAATTGGACTCCTGACCCCGATTTTAATGTGCCTCAACCTCACCCACATCAGGAGCCTAGAAGGCCTTTTATAGAGATCCTGAACCTAATCATAGGAGGCCTGACCCAGAGCCTGAAGATAGAGATGATAGGTTCATCAGGAACATCAAATTAGATGCACCCACTTTTGATGGTAGTCTGAACCCTAAGGTGTATTCTGATTGGGAGGGTGAGATGGATCAATACTTTGAGTGGTATGCTATGTCTGAGGAGAGAAAATACAAGTTTGCCAAGATGAAATTAGTGCGTCAAGCTAGGTTATACTGGGGGAACATTAAGCTAACCACTAGGAGACGGAATGTTGAGCCCATAACCACTTGGCAGGGTATGAAAGAAAACTGAGAGATAAATACCTACCCATTTCATACCAGCAAAACCTGTTAGACCAATGGCAAAACCTGAAACAAGGAAACCGATCTGTCTCAGACTACATAACTACTTTTGATGAATACCTAATGAGATGTGATGTGAGTGAAGCCCACGAAGTCACTTTGTCTAGATTTAGGGCTGGACTGAGGGAAGATATCAAGAAGAACTATTTCTGAGGGAGGTTACTGATCTAGACCAAGCCTACCAGATTGCACTGAACACTGAGAAATTTCAGAGAGGACCTATACCTTCTAGGGTTAGTGCCCCAATCCAAGGAAGGACCTAGCCAAGTTATCCTAGTAACCTTTTCAGGGTACTTCTACCCCTAGACCCATGGACAAAGGTAAGGCACCTGACACCCAGAGAAACCCTAGTTCAAATATCACCTGTTTAAGTGTCAGAAACCAGGTCACATTTCTAGTCAGTGTACTGCCATAGCCTGTTTCAAGTGTCATAAGGTAGGTCATGTTGCTAGTCAGTGCCCACGTAGATCCCTTTACATAGAAGAGGGAGAGAATGATAATTCCGAGCCCAGTGAGGAATTTGAAGAAGAAGTTTATGAGGCCGGAATGAATTGGTTGAGGAGTATGAAGGAGAGGAGGAACCCAATAATCTGACCAATTAGGAGTTGTAAGATGCATCCTATCCCAGAATCTAGTTCAAGAGGATTGGCGTAGGACTAACATCCTACAGACTTTTCTTAAATTAGGGGATAAGGTATGTAAGATCATCATAGATAGTGGGAGCTGTGTAAATGCCATCTCTACTAGCACTGTCAAGATGTTAGGCTTAATCCCAGTTCCCATCCCAACCCTATAAGGTTCTTGGGTAGATTCTACCTCCATACCCATCCAGTCTAGATGTCAAGTCCAAATCCAAATGCAATCTTTATCAGAAAAGATTTGGTGCGATTTCTTACCCATGTTGGTGAGCAGTATACTCTCGGAGACCTTGTTTGTATGATCATGATGCCACCCTCTAAGGAACCCAATACCTGTTCTTTAGTTTCATGGGAAAATTACGATCCATCCGTTCCCCCTAAGGACAAGGTAACTAAAGGAGCCGGTAAGGTTAAGGAGATGAAAACTGGAGTGAACCTAATCAGTGCTAAGGATCTAGAACAAGAAATTCATAGTGGTTCACCCATCTGGATGTTGACTGCTAAGGAACTTAGAACTTCGGAACCCTCAGAGCCTCCTCAAGAAGTTAAACCTGTGTTAAAAGAATTTGAGGATGTCTTTCCGAGGATTTGCCAGACCACCTTCCACCTCTTAGGGATATCCAGCATGCCATAGATCTAATCCCAGGAGCGACTTTGCCCAACTTGCCCCATTACAGGATGAATCCATCTGAGCATGAAGAACTGCAAAAGCAGGTGAAGAATTATTGAGGAAGGGGTTTATTAGAGAAAGTCTTAGCCCTTGTGCAGTCCCAGCCTTACTGACCCCAAAGAAAGATGGCACGTGGAGGATGTGTGTTGACAGTCGTGCCATCAATAAAATTACAATCAAATATAGGTTTCCCATCCCTAGACTAGATGACATGCTTGATATGATGGCTGGTGCAATGGTTTTTTCTAAGATTGATCTCAAAGCGGCTATCATCAGGTTAGGATTAGACCCGGGGATGAATGGAAAACTGCTTTCAAAACTAAGGATGGTCTTTATGAATGGGTTGTTATGCCTTTTGGGTTGTCCAATGCCCCTAGTACTTTCATGAGAATTATGACCCAGGTACTTAGAGCTTTCATAGGAAAATTTGTGGTGTCTATTTTGATGACATCCTGATCTATAGTAAGACCCCAACAGATCACCTAGACCACCTTAGAGCAGTCTGCCAAGTTTTGAGGAATGAGAGACTCTACGGTAATCTTAAGAAGTGTGAATTCATGACTAGTAGAGTTATCTTTCTTGGTTTTGTAGTAACCCCTGACGGCGTGGCGGCCGATCCTGAGAAGATTAAGTCCATAGTAGACTGGCCAGAGCCAACCAATGTGCATGAAGTTAGAAGTTTCCATGGCTTGGCTACCTTCTATAGGCGATTCATCAAGGGGTTTAGTACTTTAGCTGCTCCTATCACTGATTGTATTAGGAAGGGAGAATTTCATTGGACTAAGTCAGCCCATAAAGCCTTCCTAGATCTTAAGGATAAGATGACCCAGGCACCCATTCTGAGATTACCCGATTTTTCTAAAGTATTTGAGGTTGCCTGTGATGCTTCAGGTGTAGGAATAGGTGGAGTCCTAAGCCAAGAGAATCATCCCATAGCATCTTTTAGTGAAAACTTAATGATGCTAAGCTTAGGTATTCTACCTATGATAAGGAATTTTATGCGGTGGTGCAAGCTTTGCGTTACTGGAGACATTATTTGCTACCGCAGGAATTTGTACTATTTTCGGACCATGAGCTCTTAGATTTCTGAACTCCCAAAAGAAGCTTAACCCTAGGCATGCTAAGTGGGTAGAATATATCCAGTCCTATACTTTTGTCCTGAAACATAAGGCTGGAGTTGAGAATAAGGTAGCTGATGCCCTTAGTCGCCGATCTCTGTTATTACTTCTGTTAGAACTGAGGTCATAGGGTTTGAGCAAATCAAAGAGGAATATGAGTCTTGTCCGGATTTCACAACTGTGTATCAGGATCTAGTTCAAGGACCGTCTAGTAATCACCAGGATTATACCCTGTAGATGGTTTTTTGTTCTTCAAAATAGGCTTTGCATCCCTAGAACTTCTCTTAGGGAATTTTTGATTTGGGAAATCCATGCTGGAGGTTTAGCTGGCCATTTTGGAAAAGACAAGACCATTCTAGCTATTGAAGACCACTTTTTCTGGCCTAGCTTAAAAAGGGATGTAACTAATATTGTAGCTAGATGTCGAACCTGCGCTGTTGCCAAACAGCGAAAACAAAACACTGGCCTTTATACCCCACTCCCTGTCCCAGATCGTCCTTGGCAAGATGTGAGTATGGATTTTGTGTTAGGTTTACCTAAGACCCAGAGAAGGCATGATTCTATCTGTGTCGTAGTCGACGATTCTCTAAAATGGCCCACTTCTTGCCTTGTTCCCAA
This sequence comes from Areca catechu, assembly GCA_021397845.1. NCBI lineage: Eukaryota > Viridiplantae > Streptophyta > Magnoliopsida > Arecales > Arecaceae > Areca > Areca catechu. The sequence goes on along the minus strand of CM038051.1, from coordinate 111,056,345 downwards.
ACTTTTGATGCGTCTAAGGTAGCCACACTTTTCTTCAATGAGATAGTTAGACTCCATGGCCTACCTAAGACAATCGTTTCAGATAGGGATGTCCGGTTCACCAGTTACTTTTGGAAGACCCTTTGGCATAAGTTAGGGACAAAACTTAAGTTTTCAACTGCCTATCATCCCCAAACTGATGGCCAAACTGAAGTAGTGAACCGTAGCCTAGGAAATCTGCTGAGATGTCTTGTTGGTGAAAACACCAGAAATTGGGATTTATACCTACCAAGGGCAGAATTTGCATACATGACTCGGTCAATAGGTCTACGGGTAAAAGTCCATTTGAAATTGTACATGGGTACAACCTCACACACCTCTTGACCTAGTCCCTTTACCTGTCCACACTCGAGTCTCCGTCTGCTGAGAATTTTGCACAGCATTAAAAGACTTGCATAAAGAAATTCATGCCAAAATAAATTTAAGTAATGAAACTTATGAAGTTGGCTGATACTCAAAGACGAGTCAAATCTTTTGTTGAGGGAGACTATGTGATGATTAGGTTAAGGCCTGAACGGTTTCCTCCTGGAACCGTTAGAAAGTTACATGCTAGGGGAGCTGGACCATTTAGAGTGGTAAAGAGTAGGATCCAATGCCTATGTGCTCGAGTTGCCTCCAGAACTAGCATTAGCTCTACTTTCAACATTACAGACTTAGTAGAGTACAGGAGCCAGCTGTGATTCCTAGTGAGCCTTTTGAGCCTAACCCTATCATTGAGAGTGATCCCGACCCTGTGTGTGTCCACCAACAACTGCCTGTGAGGAAAAGAGCAGATTGAAAAGATCCGGATGATCAGGTTATCTCTACTCGTAATCGAGGATACCAAAGGTACCTGATCCGCTGGCAAGGAAGGCCAGATTCTGATGACTCTTGGATCTCCCAGAAGAATTACAAGAATTGGACCCAGACCTCTTGGAGAGATACCAGAGCCACTGAGCCTTGAGCTTTACTCGACAGGGTCGAGTTCCTCCCACCCTGGGAGAATTGGTGCGGGCACCAGACTCAGAAGAAGACTTCAGAGCTCCATTTGGATCTCTGATTGACATTGCCCGAGAAATTAGGGTTTGTAATAAAGGTTGACCTGGTCAACCAGTTTATTTATTTTATTATTTCTTGAGTCACCATTTAAATTTTGTTGAGTCATGTTGACTCGGTGCAAGTCCCAATGTGGTTTCAATTTGGTCCAAAATGGTGCCACATTTTCTTCCAATCAACTCAAGGTTCAAGCAAGTGGAGGCCACACTCCAAGCCACACGCCCAGCCACACTCCGAGCACACGCCAGAGTCCAGGAGGCGCCATAGAGGCATCCCAGTGTCATGGTCCCCACATCCAAGAAGAAAAAATCAAATTGGAGGCTAAATTAAAGGAGGCGCCCACACCTGCCTAATTTACCTAAGCAAAGAAGGAAGAAAACTTCTCTTGGAGAAGAAATCAAAGAAGGACATCCAACCTACTCCTAATTGAAGTTCAAATCAAAATCAAAGAGCTTAACTTGGAGTGGAAGAAAAGAAGAAATACCATAAGAAGAAGAGGACTCCAAATCCAAATCCAACTCCAAAGGAGTGCCATAAAAGTTCCAAAACAATTCCTTTATGGCCGTCCCAATTTTTTTTGGACTCTTGGTCGGCCAAGGGAGAGGATTTTCTACCTAATCTAGGGGTTGGAAGAGTTTAGTCCCACATGGGAATTTGTACAAGCTAGGAGAAAATTTTAGGTCTATATAATAGACCTCTCTTTGTAACTTTGAAAAATATATGAATGAAGAAAATTATTTTTTGCTATTCTCTTGTGTTGAGTGACCTAGGTTTCTCTTCTTCCGCACTATTCTAAGTGTTGAGCTCCGTGAGGGGGTAATCCGGGTTCCATTGGAGCCTTGAGGAGGTGAGAGATCTCCATCTTTATCCAAAACCCTAGGTTAGCCACACTTGAAATTCCAAAACCCTAGCCACCTTCATTATTTTCAATCCATCAAACCCTAGATCCATCCATCTCCCATGGCCTCTCTCTCTCTACAAGTCCAGGCCATCCACCTTCATCCAGATCCAGTCCGGCTACTTCAGATCCAGAGCAAGTTCCAAGGAAAATCACATCAGCATCCAGGAGAATCCAGTTTTCAGCAATTTCAATCTTCAAGTTCATCAACCTGGTAAATTTTTCCCTGACTCTCTGATTCCATCAATTGTTTTTCTTCTCTTCCAGATCTTGAGTTCAGGAGAAGCCAACCGCCAAAGGACCAGTATTGGAGGATCCATTGCGAAGATATCTGAATCCGAGGATCCAACAATCTGCTCGGGAGAGTTCTTCCACCAAAATCTGTGAAGATCATTGTCTGGTTAGATAAACCATCTCTTCTCTTTATTTCTGTTCTGTTGAAAGTTCGGAGCGAAACCCTAGGTCTGGGAGTTTCTCACCCCCAGCGATCCGTTGCTTCTGAACTACTCTGATAATTTAGTTTCCTTAAATTGTGCTTTCAATTATCATATTAGTATCTTTCAATGTTAGGTTAACTTTTCTTTGATTTGAAGCCAACTTCTACAAACATATAAAAACAACAAAAAAATTAGTTAATCTTAATTTACTTCCGCATCGCATCCCTTTATTTGTTCTGCATCATTTTTGGTATCAGAGCCGTTCTGCATCTTTTTGGTATTAGAGCCCAGTCTAGGGTTTCTGATTTGCTTGCTTGCTTGTTTTGATTGTTCTCTTTTTATTTTGTCTGCTCGAAGTAGACTCCCCAGGACGTCCGGTCCTAGGAACTAAGCGAGGCGCAAGCCTCCTCCTCCCATTCCACGGGGTGTTCCTAGGGCGTGTAGGGGATCCATTGGGTTATAACTTCGTAGCAGGGATTATAAACGGGGAAGACAATCTAGTTGCAGCCCGTAATTCCTGTTGTCTGAATTATTTCTCCCTGCATAAAACTCTGAATTGCATGATTTTTGCTTCGTTGAAACCAGTATAATTGAACCTATTTTCCATAATTTTCTGTGATTTATTGGTTTCGGTAAAATTCTGAGAATTAAAATACAGCAACTCTATTTTTTGTGTTCTGCAATTCAATTCTTTTTGGAGTGATCATCTCATAATTTACTTAAGGGCAATTGAGCATCTAAGATAAGGGGAGGAGTTGATTACCTCTCCTTAGCCCAAAACCACCACCCACTCATTCGAACCTAGCCTAATTTAAAATTGTTAGACCTAATTTGCCCTAGTGGGCTAGGGACACAACAAGTCGGGTCAGGCTAGTGTTGAGTCAGTTTGCCTAGTTATTCTGTGTGTGCTTAGCACTCAGTGTCTAGAACGGTGGTTCAGGGACTACGTCCCGAAGGGCTTGTGTGCTGGTCCGCCTACCTGGCCAATCACTGATTGGTGTCTAGGATTGGCAATCAGGGACCTAACACTCCCCTTACACCTGCCTGGCTGAGTCCTGAGTTACTACAGGCTAGCTTGCCACTCTGATTGGGCATCTAGTTTGGACTCTAGGTCTAGTGATCCAGTAGTCGATTTAGTTAGTCTCATTTTGTGTGCTTGCTTGCATCATGTCTACCAGAAATGGAGTGCCATATCAACCTGGTCAAACCCAACCTGATTTAGAGGCCATGATCAGAACTCTTACTGAAAGTATGGCTAAAATGAATCAGGATATGACAAACACTGTGGCCCAGTTTAGCGCACAAATTCATGAGGATCTTACCCAGCTTAGGGACCGAGTCCAAGTACTTGAAGAACCTAGACATCGGAATTGGACTCCTGACCCCGATTTTAATGTGCCTCAACCTCACCCACATCAGGAGCCTAGAAGGCCTTTATATAGAGATCCTGAACCTAATCATAGGAGGCCTGACCCAGAGCCTGAAGATAGAGATGATAGGTTCATCAGGAACATCAAATTAGATGCACCCACTTTTGATGGTAGTCTGAACCCTAAGGTGTATTCTGATTGGGAGGGTGAGATGGATCAATACTTTGAGTGGTATGCTATGTCTGAGGAGAGAAAATACAAGTTTGCCAAGATGAAATTAGTGCGTCAAGCTAGGTTATACTGGGGGAACATTGAGCTAACCACTAGGAGACGGAATGTTGAGCCCATAACCACTTGGCAGGGTATGAAAGAAAAACTGAGAGATAAATACCTACCCATTTCATACCAGCAAAACCTGTTAGACCAATGGCAAAACCTGAAACAAGGAAACCGATCTGTCTCAGACTACATAACTACTTTTGATGAATACCTAATGAGATGTGATGTGAGTGAAGCCCACGAAGTCACTTTGTCTAGATTTAGGGCTGGACTGAGGGAAGATATCAAGAGAGAACTATTTCTGAGAGAGGTTACTGATCTAGACCAAGCCTACCAGATTGCACTGAACACTGAGAAATTTCAGAGAGGACCTATACCTTCTAGGGTTAGTGCCCCAATCCCAAGGAATGGACCTAGCCAAGTTATCCCTAGTAAACCTTTTCAGGGTACTTCTACCCCTAGACCCATGGACAAAGGTAAGGCACCTGACACCCAGAGAACCCCTAGTTCAAATATCACCTGTTTTAAGTGTCAGAAACCAGGTCACATTTCTAGTCAGTGTACTGCCATAGCCTGTTTCAAGTGTCATAAGGTAGGTCATGTTGCTAGCCAGTGCCCACGTAGATCCCTTTACATAGAAGAGGGAGAGAATGATAATTCCGAGCCCAGTGAGGAATTTGAAGAAGAAGTTTATGAGGCCGGAATGAATTTGGTTGAGGAGTATGAAGGAGAGGAGGAACCCAATGAATCTGACCAATTAGGAGTTGTAAGATGCATCCTATCCCAGAATCTAGTTCAAGAGGATTGGCGTAGGACTAACATCCTACAGACTTTTCTTAAATTAGGGGATAAGGTATGTAAGATCATCATAGATAGTGGGAGCTGTGTAAATGCCATCTCTACTAGCACTGTCAAGATGTTAGGCTTAATCCCAGTTCCCCATCCCAACCCCTATAAGGTTTCTTGGGTAGATTCTACCTCCATACCCATCCAGTCTAGATGTCAAGTCCAAATCCAAATGCAATCTTATCATGAAAAGATTTGGTGCGATGTCTTACCCATGGGGGTGAGCAGTATAATTCTCGGAAGACCTTGGTTGTATGATCATGATGCCACCCTCTTAGGAAAATCCAATACCTGTGTCTTTAGTTTCAATGGGAAGAAGATTACGATCCATTCCGTTCCCCCTAAGGACAAGGTAACTAAAGGAGCCGGTAAGGTTAAGGAGATGAAAACTGGAGTGAACCTAATCAGTGCTAAGGATCTAGAACAAGAAATTCATAGTGGTTCACCCATCTGGATGTTGACTGCTAAGGAACTTAGAACTTCGGAACCCTCAGAGCCTCCTCAAGAAGTTAAACCTGTGTTAAAAGAATTTGAGGATGTCTTTCCCGAGGATTTGCCAGACCACCTTCCACCTCTTAGGGATATCCAGCATGCCATAGATCTAATCCCAGGAGCGACTTTGCCCAACTTGCCCCATTACAGGATGAATCCATCTGAGCATGAAGAACTGCAAAAGCAGGTTGGAGAATTATTGAGGAAGGGGTTTATTAGAGAAAGTCTTAGCCCTTGTGCAGTCCCAGCCTTACTGACCCCAAAGAAAGATGGCACGTGGAGGATGTGTGTTGACAGTCGTGCCATCAATAAAATTACAATCAAATATAGGTTTCCCATCCCTAGACTAGATGACATGCTTTATGATGGCTGGTGCAATGGTTTTTTCTAAGATTGATCTCAAAAGCGGCTATCATCAGGTTAGGATTAGACCCGGGGATGAATGAAAACTGCTTTCAAACTAAGGATGGTCTTTATGAATGGGTTGTTATGCCTTTTGGGTTGTCCAATGCCCCTAGTACTTCATGAGAATTATGACCCAGGTACTTAGAGCTTTCATAGGAAATTTGTGGTGGTCTATTTTGATGACATCCTGATCTATAGTAAGACCCCAGCAGATCACCTAGGCCACCTTAGAGCAGTCTGCCAAGTTTTGAGGAATGATAGACTCTACGGTAATCTTAAGAAGTGTGAATTCATGACTAGTAGAGTTATCTTTCTTGGTTTTGTAGTAACCCCTGACGGCGTGGCGGCCGATCCTGAGAAGATTAGGTCCATAGTAGACTGGCCAGAGCCACCAATGTGCATGAAGTTAGAAGTTTCCACGGCTTGGCTACCTTCTATAGGCGATTCATCAAGGGGTTTAGTACTTTAGCTGCTCCTATCACTGATTGTATTAGGAAGGGAGATTTCATTGGACTAAGTCAGCCCATAAAGCCTTCCTAGATCTTAAGGATAAATGACCCAGGACCCATTCTGAGATTACCCGATTTTTCTAAAGTATTTGAGGTTGCCTGTGATGCTTCAGGTGTAGGAATAGGTGGAGTCCTAAGCCAAGAGAATCATCCCATAGCATTCTTTAGTGAAAATTAATGATGCTAAGCTTAGGTATTCTACCTATGATAAGGAATTTTATGCAGTGGTGCAAGCTTTGCGTTACTGGAGACATTATTTGCTACCGCAGGAATTTGTACTATTTTCGGACCATGAGGCTCTTAGATTTCTGAACTCCCAAAAGAAGCTTAACCCTAGGCATGCTAAGTGGGTAGAATATATCCAGTCCTATACTTTTGTCCTGAAACATAAGGCTGGAGTTGAGAATAAGGTAGCTGATGCCCTTAGTCGCCGATCTCTGTTATTAACTTCTGTTAGAACTGAGGTCATAGGGTTTGAGCAAATCAAAGAGGAATATGAGTCTTGTCCGGATTTCACAACTGTGTATCAGGATCTAGTTCAAGGACCATCTAGTAATCACCAGGATTATACCCTTGTAGATGGTTTTTTGTTCTTCAAAAATAGGCTTTGCATCCCTAGAACTTCTCTTAGGGAATTTTTGATTTGGGAAATCCATGCTGGAGGTTTAGCCGGCCATTTTGGAAAAGACAAGACCATTCTAGCTATTGAAGACCACTTTTTCTGGCCTAGCTTGAAAAGGGATGTAGCTAATATTGTAGCTAGATGTCGAACCTGCGCTTGTTGCCAAACAGCGAAAACAAAAACTGGCCTTTATACCCCACTCCCTGTCCCAGATCGTCCTTGGCAAGATGTGAGTATGGATTCTGTGTTAGGTTTACCTAAGACCCAGAGGAGACATGATTCTATCTGTGTCGTAGTCGACCGATTCTCTAAAATGGCCCACTTCTTGCCTTGTTCCCAAACCTTTGATGCGTCTAAGGTAGCCACACTTTTCTTCAATGAGATAGTTAGACTCCATGGCCTACCTAAGACAATCGTTTCAGATAGGGATGTCCGGTTCACCAGTTACTTTTGGAAGACCCTTTGGCATAAGTTAGGGACAAAACTTAAGTTTTCAACTGCCTATCATCCCCAAACTGATGGCCAAACTGAAGTAGTGAACCGTAGCCTAGGAAATCTGCTGAGATGTCTTGTTGGTGAAAACACCAGAAATTGGGATTTATACCTACCAAGGGCAGAATTTGCGTACAATGACTCGGTCAATAGGTCTACGGGTAAGAGTCCATTTGAAATTGTACATGGGTACAAACCTCACACACCTCTTGACCTAGTCCCTTTACCTGTCCACACTCGAGTCTCCGAGTCTGCTGAGAATTTTGCACAGCATGTAAAAGACTTGCATAAAGAAATTCATGCCAAAATAAATTTAAGTAATGAAACTTATAAGAAGTTGGCTGATACTCAAAGGCGAGTCAAATCTTTTGTTGAGGGAGACTATGTGATGATTAGGTTAAGGCCTGAACGGTTTCCTCCTGGAACCGTTAGAAAGTTACATGCTAGGGGAGCTGGACCATTTAGAGTGGTAAAGAGAGTAGGATCCAATGCCTATGTGCTCGAGTTGCCTCCAGAACTAGGCATTAGCTCTACTTTCAACATTACAGACTTAGTAGAGTACAGGAAGCCAGCTATGATTCCTAGTGAGCCTTTTGAGCCTAACCCTATCATTGAGAGTGATCCCGACCCTGTGTGTCCACCAACAAACTGGCCTGTGAGGAAGAGCAGATTGAAAAGATCCTGGATGATCAGGTTATCTCTACTCGTAATCGAGGATACCAAGGTACCTGGTCCGCTGGCAAGGAAGGCCAGATTCTGATGACTCTTGGATCTCCCGAGAAGAATTACAAGAATTGGACCCAGACCTCTTGGAGAGATACCAGAGCCAACTTGAGCCTTACTCGACAGGGTCGAGTTCCTCCCACCCCGGGAGAATTGGTGCGGGCACCAGACTCATAAGAAGACTTCAGAGCTCCATTTGGATCTCTGATTGACATTGCCCGAGAAATTAGGGTTTGTAATAAAGGTTGACCTGGTCAACCAGTTTATTTATTTTTATATTTCTTGAGTCACCATTTAAATTTTGTTGAGTCATGTTGACTCGGTGCAAGTCCAATGTGGTTTCAATTTTATCCAAAATGGTGCCGCAATTGTCTTCCAATCAAATCAAGGTCCAAAATGGTGCCACATTTGTCTTCCAATCAAATCAAGGTCCAAGCAAGTGGAGGCCACACTCCAAGCCACACGCCCAGCCACACTCCGAGCACACGCCAGGGTCCAGGAGGCGCCACAGAGGCATCCCAGTGTCATGGTCCCCACATCCAAAGAAGAAAAAAATCAAATTGGAAGCCAATTTAAAGGAGGCGCCCATACCTGCCATTTTGTCTAAGCAAAGAAGAAAGGGACTTCTCTTGGAGAAAAATCAAAGAAGGACATCCAACCTACTCCTAATTGAAGTTCAAATCAAAATCAAAGAGCTTAACTTGGAGTGGAAGAAAAGAAGAAATGCCATAAGGAGAAGGGACTCCAAATCCAAATCCAACTCCAAAGAAGGCGCCATAAAAAAAAAAAAAAAATTTCCAAAAAAATCCTTTATGGCCGTCCCAATTTTTTTGAATTCTTGGTCGGCCAAGAGAGGAGGTTTTCTACCTAATCTAGAGGTTGGAGGAGTTTAGTCCCACATGGAAATTTGTACAAACTTGGAGAAATTTTAGGTCTATATAATAGACCTCTCTTTGTAACTTTAGAAAATGAATGAAGAAAAATTATTTTTGCTATTCTCTTGTGTTGAGTAACCTAGGTTTCTCTTCTTCCACACTATTCTAAGTGTTGAGCTCCGTGAGGGGGTAATCCGGGTTCCATTGGAGCCTTGAGGAGGTGAGAGATCTCCATCTTTATCCAAAACCCTAGGTTAGCCACTTAAAAATCCAAAACCCTAGCCGCCCTTCATTATTTTCAATCCATCAAACCCTAGCTCCTCCATCTCCCACGGCCTCTCTCTCTCTACAAGTCCAGGCCGTCCACCTTCATCCAGATCCAGTCCAGCTACTTCAGATCCAGAGCAAGTTCCAAGGAAAATCACATCAGCTTCCAGGAGAATCCAGTTTTCAGCAATTTCAATCTTAAGTTCATCAACCTGGTAAATTTTTCCCTTGACTCTCTGATTCCATCAATTGTTTTTTCTTCTCTTCCAGATCTTGAGTTCAGGAGAAGCCAACCCGCCAAAGGACCAGTATTGGAGGATCCATTGCGAAGATATCTGAATCCGAGGATCCAACAATCTGCTCGGGAGAGTTCTTCCACCAAATCTGTGAAGATCATTGTCTGGTTAGGTAAACCATCTCTTCTCTTTGTTTCTGTTCTGTTGAAAGTTCGGAGCGAAACCCTAGGTCTGGGAGTTTCTTAACCCCCAGCGATCCGTTGCTTCTGAACTACTCTGATAATTTAGTTTCCTTAAAATTGTGCTTTCAATTATCATATTAGTATCTTTCAATGTTAGGTTAACTTTTCTTTGATTTGAAGCCAACTTCTACAAACATATAAAAACAACAAAAAAAATTAGTTAATCTTAATTTACTTCCGCATCGCATCCCTTTATTTGTTCTGCATCATCACTGGGCAGGAACATGGAGGCTTATATGGATGATATGATAGCGAAGAGTCTACATAAGGCCGACCACATTAGGGACTTGCAGGAATCCTTCGATGCACTCAGGCACCATCGAATGAAGCTGAACCCCATGAAGTGTACTTTTGGGATAACCTCTGGCAAGTTCCTTGGGTTTTTGGTCACACAAAGAGGAATTGAAGTGAATCCTGACAAGATAAAGGCCATCACTGAGATGGTGCATCTGACCAACAAGAAGCAGGTGCAAGAGCTCACCAGCCGAATCACCTCTCTCAGCCATTTTATTTCCCGTTCAACTGAAAAGTCCCTGCCATTCTTCAAGACCCTCCACCAGTTGGAGGGTTTTGTTTGGACTGACGAGTGTCGGTTGGCTTTCGAAGCATTGAAGGAATACTTAAAGAACTCTCCGTTGCTGGCCAAGCTGACGGAGAGGGAGCCTTTGTGATGCAGAACGAAAATGTGGAATGCAGAAGCAAATTAAAATTAATATATATATATTTTTTATATATATATTTTCAGAAGTCGGCTTTGACTCAATGGAAAGATAAACTAATGTTGAAAGAAACTAAGAAATGACAAAAAGCATAATTAAAGGATGGATTATCAGAGTAACTCAGAAGAAGGATCGCTGGGGATTGAGAACCCCCAGACCTAGGGTTTACTCCTCTTTCAAGAAACAGACGAAGAGAGAAGAGAATGTTTTATACCTGACTATGATATCTCTCGTTGCTTCAATTGAAGGACACTCTCGAGCAGATTGTAGGATCCTGGAGATGGGGTATCTTCGCAATGGATCCTCGGATTGTAGTCCTATGGCAAGGTTGGCCTTCTTCTCAAACTTAGGATTTGGAAGAAGAATAACAAAAGAAGAACCAGAAACTCAAAGAAAGACACTGACCTGAGGACTTAATGAAGATCGTTGGATGTAGAAGTTTCGGAGATCTTGATACTGATCTGACTCTTCTTTGAACTTGCTATGTAGTTGAAACAATTGATCTGAACCTGGATGCTGGTGGCCGGCCTCTATGTGGAAGAGAGGGGCCGTGGGATATAGATGGAAAATTAGGGTTTGGATGGTGATTGAAGGAAAGATGATGGGCGGCTAGGGTTTGGGAATTGAAGTGGCTAACTTAAGGTTTTGGTAGGGTTTGGAGATCTCACACCTCCTCAAGGTTCCTGTGGAACCCAGAATCACTCCCTCACGGAGCTCAACACTTGAATACAAGTGCGGAAGAGAGAAACACAAAGTTCCTCACAAAGAATTGATTTCATTCATCATTGTTTTGAAAACTTACAAGAGGGGTCTATTTTATAAACCTTTACAATAAATCAGGTTTTTACATCTTCCCATGTGGGACTAATAGGATGAACTCTCAATTAGGCGGTAGAATCAAATCCTCCTCATATGGCCGCCAAAGCTTCCTTAAATGTTGATTGGTGGCTTCAAATGGCAAGAAGATGGCGTCTCCTAACCTTGCTCTTCAGACAAGCTTTTCCTTCCATGCTTGGTTTTATTTGGAAGTATTTGGGCGCCTCCTAGTCTTGCTCCACAAGTTTGCTTGCCTTTCTTTCATAGCTTGGCTCTTATGGAAATTGTTTTGGGTGCCCCCTTGATTGAGGATCCTAGATTGATCTCTCCTTAAGTGGCGCTGAAAGAAGGACCTGCTTCTCTGGTTGTGGGGACCAAGGCACACTGAGCAAGGGATGTGGCACCTCATGGGCTCTAGCGTTGTGCTGGGAGTGTGGCGCCCACTTGCTTGGGCCTTGACTTGGCTGGAAAAAAAATGGCACCAACCTGGAGAAGACCTAGACCACTACTAGGATTGTATGGAGTCACATGACTCAACAATTTAAATTACCTGGAAATACCGACTTAGATTAAATTGAGTTGACCAAGTCAACCATTATTACAAACCCTAATCTTCGGGAAGGTCATTCAGAGATCCAAATGGAACCCTGAAGTCTTCTTCTGATTCTGGTGCCCGCACCACTTTGTACACTTTCAACGTCGGACGAAGCGATCGGCATCGTCCTCTTGCGAGTCGGAGAAGACAGATAGCAGAAGCCCATCTATTATATTAGTAAAGTCCTTTCCGATGCCAAAACAAGATACCCCAAGATGCAAAAGCTAATATATTCTTTGGTCACGTCTGCCAAGCAGCTCCGACCATATTTCCAGGCACATTCAATTATGGTGATGACCGACCAACCCCTCAAGGCAATCCTTTGACGCCCGGATACATCTGGTTGGCTCGCCAAGTGGGCTGTCAAGCTAGGCAAATTCGACATCTCTTTCCAGCCACGATCCACCTTGAAGGCCCAGGTAATTGCTGACTTCATTGCAGAGTGTACATGGGGACAGGAAATGCCTCCTCGAATGGCCGAAGTACCTAAAGCCGATGCCATCTATGAAGCCGAACCAGCCTAGACCCTCCACGTTGGTGGGGACACCGGAGGCACCAGAATTAGATAGAGGCTTTACAATCCTCTGTGAATTGATCAATAATTTATGAGTCCATCTGTAATAAGGCTTAGCTCATCTGAGTCCATTTTAGTTGTTATTTGAGTATTTTGAGTTGTTATTTCAGTTCTGTACTTGTCAGCTCATGTTGAGCTAGTTCAGTCCAATGCTAGTCAGCTCATGTTGAGCTAATTTTATTTTTTTGAGTCCTGTCCAAGCATACTGAAGACTCAAGACTATATCATACAAGTGAAGGCCAAGTCCCATATTGAAGACATGGAAGTATAGCCCCAGTCCAACCCAGCTTGATGATTTGAAGACCCTAAGAGGAAAATTCAAAAAAATCCTGATTTCTTGCAGATGCCCTCTAGATGCCCACATTCCCTTCCAATGCCAAAGTATATTCATAAATAAGGGCATCCATGATTCCAGAGGTCCATCTGCATCCTAGCCCAAAGAATCAAGCCCAGTGCCAAGCCCAAGCCCCTAAGAAGCAAGATACCAGGGATATTCCTGCTACCTGGCTACCAGCCACCCCAGCTTCCAGAGGCCCAAACCCATGCACCCGGCCCCCTTTGGACCGGCCCCTTACTGCTCCTAGAAACTCAACACGCCCCCCTAGGCATCCTTGGAGTCTTGACCAAGTCAAGAAATTTTTAGGGATTTTTCTACCTAATATTTCTTTATTTTCTAGCTAGGGTTTGAGAGGGAAAATGATTCTTATGTAAAGATTTATGTACCCTTACTTGGAGCCCAAGGTTAAGGGTCTATTTAAGGGACCCTAGCCTCTTGTATGAGGATAATTTTGATGAATTAAAACCTTGAGTTCTTCTATTGAGTTGTGTGATACCCTGCTGTGTGCATAAGGGGTTTGTGAGAGTTCTTCTTCCCGGTGTTTGCAATCATCTTCCTGCTGCCAACAAACCCTCCAGATCCCGGACGCCCCTCCAAAAGAAGCCTTCCCTTGCTGTTTTTCCTTTGTTTTTTTCTTGTTCCTTTGTAAATTTTCTATCCCCTGATAGGTCATTTGCAGGTCCCTGAGTCCTACGAATCCACGACTCTAGCCAAGCCTCAATTGGACCACCGAGCAGAAAGCCGGGTATCCGCGGGGTCATTGGCTCGGTTTTCCAGGTCGCATCCGTCGAGAAATGAGAGACCCCTTCACTGCGATCTTCACAGACATTGTCAGGTACACTCCTCTACCTCACCTCCATTAGTTTTATTGTAGGAGAACTTGCCCTAACCGAGGCTTCTCAGCCTCGGCGGTCCTTCTTTGCTACTTTTCTAGGTCCTAATCTGTATGCTGATCTTCAAAAATTCATACAAAATTCCCTACAAATAATTTTGATCTGAAATTTGGGAATTAATCACCTAACTCACATGTAAAACATACAAAAAAATGGCATGCATATTGTTCCCCATCACACGTGGACGGAGCATCAAACTTGGCAGGCTGGGGGCCGGACTGATCCTTGCCAACCGGGATGGGGAAAACCTGGAATATGCATTACATTTTTTATTTCAGGTGTCGAACAATCAGGCGTAGTATGAAGCCCTCCTCGCGGGGCTACGAATTGCCAATGAATTGGGCATCGGCCGACTCAGAGTCTTCTCTGACTCCCAATTGGTGGTTAACCAGTAAAAGGGGAGTTTGAAGCGAGGGATTCGACCCTGGCAAAATATTTAAACAAGGTACAAAACTTCATTCCTCGATTCAAATTTTTTGAAATCCTCCACATACCTCGTCTGCAGAACTCTCGGGCAGATGCTCTATCAAGGTTGGCTATGGCCGCCAGCGAGACTTCTGACTGAACTTTTATGGAGTACCTGCGATACCCTAGCATTATGGAAGAGCTGATCAAAGTCCACCAGGTGGAACAAGAAATTTCTTGGATGGATTCGATCCTTACCTTCCTGGCTAAAGGAACTCTTCCGGAAGATTCGGCGGAGGCCTAGTGGGTGAGCTTGACGGCCTCTAAGTACGTCATCCTTGACGGCATCCTGTATAAGCGATCGTTCTCACAGCCGCTGTTGAAGTGCTTGGGGCCGACGGATGCCGACTATGCCCTCAGAGAAGTCCGTGAAGGCATCTGTGGAGACCACCTCGGAGGAAGATCTTTAGCTTACAAGATCATTCGACAGGGATATTACTGGCCCACCATTTAGAATGATGTGTTGGACTTCGTCGGAAGGTGCGATGTGTGTCAGAGGTACTCCATCATTTAAAGAAGGCCCGCCAGTGATCTGACTCCGATCACAGCCCCATGGTTGTTCGCGCAGTGGGGGATGGATATCTTGGGACCCTTTCCCCCGGCCTCCAGGCAATGGAAACTTTTTCTTATGACCATCGACTATTTTACCAAGTGGGTGGAGGCCAAACCACTGGCACAGATAACGGAGGCCAGGTGGAGAACTTCGTCTGGAACAATATCATCTTTCAATTTGGCATTCCCCAGATGATTATTACCGACAACGAAAGACAGTTTGGCAACTCTAAACTTCAAGACTTTTGTCAGCAATATCATGTCTCTCATCGACTTACATCGATCGGTCACCCTCCGTGCAATGGAGAGGCTGAAGTCACCAACCGGGCAATCTTGCATGGGCTGAAGACTCAGCTCAATGAGGCAAAGGGACTTTGGGTGGAGGAACTCCACTAAGTATTATGGGCATATCAGACAACTGCCAGAGTGTCGACTGGCGAAACTCCGTTCAACCTCACTTATGGAAGTGAAGCTGTCATCCCTATTGAGACCTCTCTTCAATCTCTCCGGATCGACCACTACACTGAATCGGCCAACTTCGAGCAGCGAAGGGCTGACCTGGACTTGCTTGAAGAAACTAGACTTCGAGTAAGCATGAAGATGGCGGTATGTTGTCAAAAGATGGCGAAATATGATAACTCGCGGGTCAAAGCACGAGCTTTTTGAGTCAGATATGGTCCCTGCGGAGAACCGAAGTTTCGAGGCTAACTGAGCAAGGCAAGCTTTCCCTAAATTGGGAAGGACCTTATCGGGTCATCGAAGTGGTTCGAGCCGGCACCTACCACTTGCATTTTTGGATGGATGACAGATGGCACATCCGTGGAATGTAGACAACCTCCGCATATTATCAATGAAGTCCATATTTCTTCTACGAACCACTTCAGAAAGTCCGACTCCAGTCGGCAAAGGCTCTAGGGCAGCCCACTTCCGAAAGTCTGACTCTGTTCGGTAAAGGCTCTAGGGCAGCCCACTTCCGAAAGTCCAACTCTGGTCGGTAAAGGCTCTAGGGCAGCCCAATTCTGAAAGTTCGATTCCGGTCGGTAAAGGCTCTAGGGTAGCCCACTTCCGAAAGTCCAACTCCAGTTGACAAAGGCTCTAGGGCAGCCCACTTCCAAAAGTCTGACTCCGGTTGGCAAAGGCTCTAGGGCAGCCCACTTCCGAAAGTCCGACTCCGGTCAGCAAAGGTTCTAGGGCAGCCCACTTCCGAAAGTCCGATTTCGGTCGGCAAAGGCTCTAGGGCAGCCTAATCTGGAAAGCCGACAGTCCAACACTTAGGTTAAATTTCT
This sequence comes from Areca catechu, assembly GCA_021397845.1. Classification (NCBI taxonomy): domain Eukaryota; kingdom Viridiplantae; phylum Streptophyta; class Magnoliopsida; order Arecales; family Arecaceae; genus Areca; species Areca catechu. Next base: position 111,040,341 of record CM038051.1, on the reverse strand, counting down.
AAACTCGTTGCTCCGGCCTGAGCTAAAATCCGACCACTTGCCTCAACTACTTCTGGGTCCGGAAGCAGACGAACCAACACTTAGGTTAATTCCTAAGCTTGTTGCTCCGGCCTGAGCTGAAATCCGACCGCTGCCTCAACTTCTTCTGCATCCGGAAACCAACGGACCAACACTTAGGTTAAATTCCTAAGCTCGTTGCTCTGGCCTGAGCTAAAATCCGATAGCTGCCTCAACTACTCCTGGGACCGGAAAGCCGACGGACCAACACTTAGTTAAATTCCTAAGCTCGTTGTTCCGGCCTGAGCTGAAATCCGACCGCTGCCTCAACTACTTCTAGGTTTGGAGAGCCGACTGACCAACACTTAGGTTAAACTACCTAATCCTGTTGCTCCGGCCTGAGCTACCATCCGATCACTATTTCGATCGATTCTGGTCTGGAAAGCTGACGGACGAATACTTAGAGTAGAAATCCTATGGGAATCTGGTGTAGGCACCAGGATCCGACAGAGGCTCCTCAACCCTCTATGGATCTCAGATTAGGGTTCCCCTTTCTATGAGTCCTGTAATAAGGCCTTGAGCCCAAAACATTGTTATAATTTCTTGTCAAAGTTGTTTAGTCCTGTACCTTGGCCAATTTGGGTCAAGTTAGGTCTTGAGTCCTGTATTTGTTCGAGTCTGAGTTTGGTCTGGGCCCAAGCCCAATTGAAGTCACTCTGGTTTTCTTCACCAACTCAAATTCTGGTGGGCCAACCCACCCCTTCTACTTGGGATAATGCCAACTCAGGTGCCACCTCAGCTACCTACGTGGTGCCACATCAGCTGCCACTTGGGCATCCAAGAAGGGAAACAAAGTGGCCTCCTCTTGCTTTCCACACGCCTTGGACAACATCCCCCTTTTCCCTCCCCCACATCACGCCTTGTTCCATCTAAAGAGGGCGTTGAAGATCCTTGAGGGAACCAAGCCTCAAAGCAAGCCTCCTCCCAAGTTTTCTTCCCAAAGTGATCTTGCAAGGAAGGAAGGTCAAAAGACACACTCCCCTCTTCAAGCCCTCAACCATGCAATGCCCCATGGAGTTCTCCCTTGGTCGGCCAAGAATCATTCCTAGAATGGCGTGAAGAGCCCAAGGGAACACATCCCTCCAAGCAAGCCATGCCCCACTCCTCTTCCCAAATTAAGCATGCTAAGGAAGGAAGTCAAGGGACCAATCCCCCCCTCCAAGCCTTTGCTCATGCCATGCCCAACTCCAAATATTTGGTCGGCCTAAGAAATAGGGATGTGGAAAATTTTTGGCGCCACCGTGAGATTTGTATTTTGAATTTCAAAAGGGCCTTGGGTGCCTATTTAAAGACCCAATCCCTCCCTTTGTGGAAGGAATGAATGAATGAATGAAAATTTGAGTGAATGAGTTTGATTTTCTTCTACCCTCCAACCCTTGTCTCTTAGGCTAGGTCCGAGTGGAATTGCCTTCGTCCCCAAGGATGTCGAGTGGTGCGAGGCCACCTATCCGTCACCCTAGGGTGGCACGAATCCTTCGTCCTCCAGGACGTCGCGTGGTGTGAGGCCATATTCCTTCGTCGTCCTCCAGGTGTCACGAGGTGCGAGGCCCCAAGTTATCTCCAACTTTGACTTTGGAATCTAGCCGGACATTGAGCTCGAAGCCCCTTCCAACTCCAGTTCAATTCCTTTTCGTACATCTCCACATTCTGCTAACCTCTCTTTTGTTTGCCTACAGGTCCTCCCTGGCATCTCGAGCATTGGAGATAGTTAGCTTTGCCATCGCGACCTCCAGACCCAAAGCCAGAGTTCCCACGGGTTTGACTGCTCGGGTATCCATGCCGCATCCGCCGAGTTGAGCGATCTCTACACACGGGCGCTTCAAAAGTTTGAGGTTTGCCTTCTTTATATCTCCTAAGTTGATATTGTAGGTCGAGCTAGTCCTACCGGGGTTTCTTAATCCCGGGGTCCTATTCTTCTTCTTACTTTTAGGGCTTTGAACTGCTAGCGTAAGCTTCCCTTACTGCTCTTCATATTTCTTATCTTTGCTTGTGATCGGGAATCGAAATCCTGAACAACGAAGAAGAACACCAAGAAACATAACAAAAAAAATCATCAACCCTAAAAAAAAAAAAAACAAAATAAGATTCCTTGCATCATAAGCATCCATATTGCCATCCCAGCATCCCTAGCCCTAACCCCTTGCCTCCGCATCAATCTTGGTATCAGAGCAAGGCTAGGACTAGTACATTTTATTAGTTTCATTTTCTGCATTCTGGTCAGTCCGTATATGATTTGATCATTGGATTCTATCCCCCTGTAGAGACATCCAAATTTCATGATTTCTATTTTGTTAGATCGCATTCATTTCAAAGTATTTTTTTTCTATTTTCTCAGATTTTATTTCAGTTTTTAGAATTTCTACAAGCCGAAATACTACCTGAGAAAATCTCAGGTCTAAAATTTCAGCAAGCATCTCATTCATCCATCTAGTTTTTCTTGCATTTAGGGGCACATTTTAATTCCTGCATTTTGTTTAGCATTCACACATCTAAAAGACAAAAAAAAAAAAAGAAAAAAAAAGAAGAATTTTTAAGTCATTTCATTAGTCATTATTGTACTTCATTTTACATAACATATCTTAAGGGCGTCAATTTAACATAGGGTCAGGATTTCATTACCTGTCCCTAGCCCAAAAACATCACCCAGCATATTGAAACCTAGCCATTAACTAAAATCAATTAGACGTTTAATCTGCTCTAGTGAGCTAGGGACACCCACGAAATCGGGTCAACCCAAGTGCCGAGCCAAGCTAGATTGCTTGTTGGTGTGTGCTTGTGTAGCTGGTGTCCAGGCAAGTGGTTCAAGGACTAGAGCCCGAAGGGAAGTGGGTTGGTTCGCTTACCTGGCCAATTTCTAATTGGTGTCTAGGCAAGCAAAGAGGAACCTCCACTAACCTTACACTTACCTGGCCAGGTGCCAAGTTACTGCTTTCAGGTTCATCTTCTTGACTTTACATTTGGAGAGATCTCCTAGGTCTAGCAAACCGTAGCACCGTTCTGTGTGTGTTACATGTGCACTAGATCAGGAACCTCTTTTCACCCACCTTCTCCACCCCCTACCGAAGCCATGGACCAACTTCGAGCTGACATTGGAGCCCTAACTCAATCCCTAACTCAATCCATGACTCATTTAAGCAACCAGTTGATTAATAGAGTTGATCAAATAGAGGCCAGACTAGGACCCATAGAGGAAGCCGCTAGGCTCCATGAGCATTTCCAGAGAGCTCCAGCCTACAGAAGACCTGAGTCCTTAGGAACCAGAGCCGTATCCCCGGATCCACCCAAGGTTATAGCCAGGCTTACCCAAGTCAACCAAGCATGAACCGATCTGACCCCAGTCGACCAAGCCTAGCCCGACCTAGTCCTAGTCTTCCTAGTATGAATCGACCCCAATATAGTAGAGAGGACAAGGGTAAGGTTATTGAAGTCCAGGGGAGACCCGATCCCCAAGGTAATAGCTATAGGTGCCATAAACCTGAGCATTTTCCTAGTTAGTGCACTGCCCCTGCCCTACTAATAGATGAACCGACTGAAATTCAACCTGAACCCATTATTGAACACCTTGAAGACTTTAAGGTTGAACCCATTAAAAATCTAGGGAAAGAAACTCCTGAGCCCATTAAAGAATTGAAAGAAGACATCTGTGAATCCAGTTTAGTAGAATATGGTGTAGATGGGCCCTAGGTAGAACTCATCGAGGACCAAAAGAAAAAGATCTTGAACCCATTAGAGATTGTGAAGGAGTAATTGAGCCAGGATCGAACATGGTAGAGGATGGTGAGGGTTCACAAGTATTGCCCTTAGAGGAGGTCCAGGAACAAGTCCCTATAGAACTACCCTAGGAGGTAGACATCAGTTTTGAGGACTCTTAAGATAACATTCCAAAGACCTTCCTAATGACCTTCCACCATCTATGAACACCCATCTAGCCTTAGAACTTTCACCTGTAGAACAATGTCCAAATCTTAAGATTATCCTGAACAACCAAGGTCTATTTTATGACGCCCAGAGATTACCCCAAGACTCTGACTCCTATTTTCTCCCCTTCCCAGAGCCGTCTCACATATTTAGAGCCATGGGGTTGCATTTCGTTGAAATCACCAAGCTGCATGACTCATTAGAACCCATCCCTTTTGCCATTTACTTTTGGTACACTTTATGGCATTTGTTAGGGATCCTTGATAATTTTTCTTGTACATACCAGACTAGGGTCAAACCTAGAGAGTCAAAAGTCTGTTAGGTTTAGACCCTAGGAGTCCAATAAAAACTTTTCTCAATAAGATTGCATAGTTGAGTCCGCATTTTGCATCATGTTAGGATTATGCATTAAATATGATTTTTAAAATAATTTGGCTGATTCCCGAAAGTGAGCCAAAGAGTTTAAAATAAAGGATTTTGTAATGATTAGGCTCCGGCTTGAACGGTTTCCACCGGGAACCATTAAGAAGCTTCACGCTTGTGGGGCGGGTCCCTTTAAAGTGATTAGGAGAATGGGACCTGATGCCTATATGCTAGAATTACCTCTGGATTATGGAATTAGCTCGACATTCAATATCTCTGACTTAGTCGAGTATAGAGAACCCGCAAACATACCCAGTGAGCCGTTTGAGCCTGACCTCACTTTTTGAGAGTGAACCTGAACCTGAGTGTCCTCATTCAAATATACCTGAGCGAGGAGAGCAGATCGAGCGTGTCCTGGATAACCAAGCCATCACTACCCAAGGCAAAGGCTACCAGCGTTACCTGGTCCGATGGCAAGGCCGACCTGAATCCGATGACTCATGGATCACATGGGAGGACTTGCAACGCATTGACCCCGACATCCTGGAAAGGTATCAAAGTCAAGCTAATCCTTACTCGATAGGATCGAGTTCCTCCCACCCCGGGAGAATTGGTGTGGGCACCAGGATCCAACAGAGGCTCCTCAACCCTCTGTGGATCTCAGATTAAGGTTTCCCTTTCTATGAGTCCTGTAATAAGGCCTTGAGCCCAAAAACATTGTTATAATTTCTTGTCAAAGTTGTTTAGTCATGTACCTTGGCCAATTTGGGTCAAGTTAGGTCTTGAGTCCTGTATTTGTTCGAGTCTGAGTTTGGTCTGGGCCCAAGCCCAATTGAAGTCACTCTGGTTTTCTTCACCAACTCAAGTTCTGGTGGGCCAACCCACCCCTTCTACTTGGATAATGCCACTCAGGTGCCACCTCAGCTACCTACGTGGTGCCACATCAGCTGCCACTTGGGCATCCAAGAAGGGAAACAAAGTGGCCTCCTCTTGCTTTCCACATGCCTTGGACAACATCCCCCTTTTCCCTCCCCCACATCACGCCTTGTTCCATCTAAAGAGGGCGTTGAAGATCCTTGAGAGACCCAAGCCTCAAAGCAAGCCTCCTCCCAAGTTTTCTTCCCAAAGTGATCTTGCAAGGAAGGAAGGTCAAAAGACACACTCCCCTCTTCAAGCCCTCAACCATGCAATGCCCCATGGAGTTCTCCCTTGGTCGGCCAAGAATCATTCCTAGAAGATGGCGTGAAGAGCCCAAGGGAACACATCCCTCCAAGCAAGCCATGCCCCACTCCTCTTCCAAATTAAGCATGCTAAGGAAGGAAGTCAAGGGACCCCCCCCCCCTCCAAGCCTTTGCTCATGCCATGCCCAACTCCAAATATTTGGTCGGCCAAAGAAATAGGGATGTGGAAAATTTTTGGCGCCACCGTGAGATTTGTATTTTGAATTTCAAAAGGGCCTTGGGTGCCTATTTAAAGGACCCAATCCCTCCCTTTGTGGAATGAATGAATGAATGAATGAAAATTTGAGTGAATGAGTTTGAGTTTCTTCCACCCTCCAACCCTTGTCTCTTAGGCTAGGTTCGAGTGGAATTGCCTTCGTCCCCAGGGATGTCGAGTGGTGCGAGGCCACCTGTCCGTCGCCCCAGGGTGGCGCGAATCCTTCATCCTCCAGGATGTCACGTGGTGTGAGGCCATATTCCTTCATCCTCCAGGACGTCGCGGGTGGCGAGGCCCCAAGTAATCTCCAACTTCGACTTCGGAATCCAGCCGGACGCCGAGCTCGAAGCCCCTTCCCAACTCCAGTTCAATTCCTTTCCGTACATCTCCACATTTCGCTAAGCTCTCTTTTGTTTGCCTACAGGTCCTCCCTGGCATCTCGAGCATTGGAGATAGTTAGCTTTGCCATCGCGACCTCCATATCCAAAGCCAGAGCTCCCACGGGTTCGACTGATCGGGCATCCATGTCGCATCCACCGAGTTGAGCGATCTCTGCACCGTGCGCTTCAGAAGTTTGAGGTTTGCCTTCTTTATTGATATTGTAGGTCGAGCTAGTCCTACCGAGGTTTCTTAATCCCGGGGTCCTGTTCTTGTTCTTACTTTTAGGGCTTTGAACTGCTAGCGTAAGCTTTCCTTACTGCTCTTCATATTTCTTATCTTTGCTTGTGATCGGGAATCGAAACCCTAAACAATGAAGAAGAACAACAAGAAACATAAGAAAAAAATATCATCAACCCTAAAACAAAAAAAAACAAAATAAAATTTCTTGCATCATAAGCATCCATATTGCCATCCCAGCATCCCTAGCCCAAACCCCCTTGCCTCCCACATCAGAATCTAGTTTGGCTTGAGTCACTGTTCAACGCTTACGCTGGAGGTCCGACCGTCCACTCAGATCAGTTGACTGGTCCACACTTAGAGAGATCTCAGAAAGAAAGATATGAGACAGTGTAAAAAGAAAAAGTAAAAGATCTTTCATTGCTTCCCAAAAAGCTTCTTTACAAAGACTGAAGGTCAGACCTTTACAGACAACTAGGTCTGACCCTTGGAAGCTACAACATCTATGCCCACTTCGGCTCCCTCAGCGACAACGGCTGCTTCGGCCTCCTCAGCCCCTTCGGCTACTTCTTCCTCGGCTCCAATTAGGGCATCCGTTCTGGCCACTTCTATGACGACCTCCACTGGGGCATCGGTCGCTCGGGTACTCAGATCTACTGCCTCCGGGCCCTCCCCTTCCGTTGGCTTCAGTTGTTGAAGGAATGATAGAGCGAATTCTGGGAAGGCTGCACTGACCTTTCCCAGGCACTCGTCGTATTCGTAGTCAAAGCCGATCGTCCCGGCTTCATTCATCTCCTTAGTAAAGTCCTTGGAGGCCTTATACTCTACGATGGCTTTCTCGCTGGCCATCTTCAGCAGATCTTGGGCCGTCTTCAACAAGCCCTTGTATCTTTCCGTCGATGCCCGATAGCCCTGTGCACGGACATCACACTCGGGCAGGCACCCCTCCTTGATGGCCAACCGATGGGTCAGGGTCTTGATCTTCTTTTTCTTAATTCTTAGACTTGCCTCCCGATCTGCCTTCTAGGCCAGCGAGTCTTCCACTGCTTCTCTGAGCCTCCAACTCAGCCCGCAAGGTGGACAGCTCTGCCGCTGCGGCCCTCAAGCCGAGCACTTCTTCTTTGGAGGCCGTCAGTGCCTTCCAGGTTGTGTCCCTCACTAGCTCTGCCGCTTCAGCCCTCTAGATCAACTGCTCCTTCAGATAGAGAAGCTCGCCTAGGCCCTCATCCATCAACAAGTTATCTCTGATCAGCTGCCGACAAACATGTGCAGTTAGGAAGTTGCCACCCATGAATTCGAAATGAAGAAGTAAAAGTGATACCTACCCCTAGAAGGTGATGGAAGGAACTCCTGGCGGCCTCGTTCACCGACCGCCCGTATTTGTCAGGAGCGGCCCTTTGAAGCAGCTCCTTTGCCTCTTCGGTATCGCACCACTTTCGACGCTCCTCCTCCTCATGGGCATCGTCGGCCCTCTCATCAATGGCCGACGGCCCCTCCCCTGTAGGGATTCCTCTGGTGGCTAGGGAGGTCACCACAGTCGGCTCCAATGGCAGGGACGAAGGAGCCGCGTTCACCCCGGTCGGCATTGGAAGCCTCTCTTTGGTTGGGGTGACCGGTTGCCCGATCGAAGAGGATCGCTCGGACGTGATCATCCTTCGGCGTTCGATCAGAGGCATGTCATCCCCTGACTCGATCGATACCAGCATGGTGGACAGCTCTGCCGTCCATCATTTTTTTGACCTCTCGGGTGCCAGTTCTACTGCCCGCTTCTTCGGCTCCTGTGGGGTCGGTTTCGCAATCCAAATTACCCTCCACTGTGCAGACCGCACCGAAAGGACTCCCCGATCTAGCTTCATCTTTCCTCCTGTCAACAAACAAAGTTAGAGTAAGAGGCGGTCGCCAAGCCGACAGAGGATAAAAAAAAAAAAAGAGAAAGCTGATCTCTCTCTCTACGACTCTCGTCCTACCTAGCATCGGGTGCCAGCTGAGTCCGGCCTGGTGAAGACTTCCCTCATGAAGCATAAAGCTGACAAACTTTGGATCTTCATAATCTAATTTGTGGAAGGCAGTCTCGTTGGCCCTCGAGACTTTCCTTACATTCAAAAAATTTGGTTTCGGCTCCCTCCAGGTTGCCTCAAAGCCCCATGGCTCCAGGATATCTACAAAGAAGTACCGGAACTTCCATCATGAATTGCATATGGAAGCCCCCATAGAACCTTCCGGCCATGTCATGGACTGAACATCCACAACTCCTGAATTCGGAAGTCCTGTTTCAACAAGAAAAAATTGGAAAATAAAAGATGCTCTCAGCTTGATGTCGGCCTCCTGACACAGAACCACAAAGCCGTAGAGAACCCGAATGCTATTCAGGGTCAGTTGGGCGGAGTGACTCTATAGGTATTAAAAATCTGAACAAAGAAGCTATGGATTGGGAAACGAAGACCGGCTTTTAGGTGGTCTTCGTACACGGGGAGAGCTCCTAAGTTCAAAGGACCGTTCACTCTACTCTCACGGCTAGGGATGGTCAGGTGCAAAGTGGAAGAAATGTTATATAGAATCCTTAGGTTTTCGACCCTCTCTCGGGTCATGGCCGAAGGAATATCGAAAGGACCGGGTTCCCTATTACCTCGAGCCAAACCCCGACTCCCAAAGGCCATTCTAAAATGGATTGCAGAAAGGAGGAAGATGGGAGGGGGGAAGACGGGACTAACCTGGTCCCCTGGTTCTCTAGGAGAGGCTAAAACAGCACAAGGAGGGAGGAGACTGCCTTCTCTTCGAGCACAAGCATGGCAACAAGCTCCTTCTGGGTGCTGCGTCCCTCCTTTTATAGGCATCAGGGGGCAGCTTCCCAATGCATGCCCCCACGTGCTGAGATCTGATGGCTGGCACCTCAGTTTTTGAGTTGGAGGGGAATTCGAGGGGACGCGCTGGATCATATCCGGCCACGATCTGCATGATAATCGAAGCAACGGTAGATGGACCACTCTGGGAAGTGTCCCAACCACTCTGATGGAGCCACGTGCCCCACGTCACGTTGAGAATCCAAACGGGCAGCTACCAGGCACTATACTAGCAATGATTGCCCCCCCTATCTTCGCCAATCAGACACTGACACCTGTCCTGGAGCAAAAATTGGAGCAGAAGGTGGCCGGTCGCAGCACGCCGAATCAGATTCGCCATCATCTAAAGGACTGGTGCATTTATTGCTATTTAATGCCCTCGCCCTTCGAGCCTACGGGCTTGCTCGAAGCACAAGGGCAAGAGGGATAGTGTTGTACCCTGACGGTTCACCCTCAAGTGGAACCGACACATTCTTGCGGTCCAACCAGGCCACCTCTTCAGAGCTCCGACTGGTACTCCTTCAGCGGTTCGACCCACTGGAGTTGAGGTCCGAATGACCCTCTCCCACTGGGGTCTGGCCCGTCGCCCTCCTTCAACGGTCCGACCCATTGGAACTGAGGTCCGAACGACCCTCTCCCATTGGGGTCTGGTCTGTCATTCTCCTTCAGCGATTTAACTCACTGGAGCTGAGGTCCGAATGACCCTCTCCTGCTGGGGTCTGGCCCATCATTCTCCTTCAGCAGTCCGACCCACTGGAGCTGAGGTCCGAACAACCCTCTCCTACTGGGGTTTGGCCCATCGTTCTCCTTCAGTGATCCGACCCACTAGAGCTGAGGTCCAAATGACCCTCTCCTGCTGGGGTCTGGCCCGTCGCTCTACTTTGGAGGGTTGGCCTCTAGTCCAACCGACCGGCTTTCCCACGGCCGACGTCCGACAAGCGAGCCTTGGCATCCAGGGAATTCCAGAAGCACCTTTCGGTTACTGCAGGATCCTGCTATCCCAACAGCCCTGCTTCACTACTTCCACGATGCCACCGTATCTGCGCGCCACGTGGCCACTCTCCAGATTCTCCTAGGGGCAGATCAATCTTTCTCAGTCTCTACCTTAACGGATTTTGGACTGTTCCGCATCTATATAAGGTACCAGGGAGACCCCGTTCGAAGGTAGAAGAACTCTTCCCTCTCCATATGCTGTTTATCTTTTGATTCCTCCATTCTGTTGCCTTCAACCTCCTGCTAACTTAGGCATCGGAGGGTCCCTCGCCGGAACACCACCACCAGTGCACCTGGGGACTTTGTTGCAGGTTCATCTGGGAGAGGAGCGCTCCGGCACATTCAGCCACCTTGGTCCCCGGTCCAGGAGTTGACGCCACAACAATGGTTAATACCCCATTAGGTGATCCTTCATTAATCTCTAGATTTAATCCTCAACATTGATTAATTTCGGGTCCTCTATTATCTTGAATTGTTCTTCATGGCTTTATCCCTGGACTTCATTTTTTTCAAATTAATTATTCTCATTGTTGATTTCTTTAGACTGGGTAATTATTTTATCTTCAAGTAATTGTTCTTGATCATATTCATCTATAAGGTTAGACCTAGCTTCATAAACTTCTTCCTTAAGTTCTTCAATGGGTTTAGGATCTTCTCTTTCTAGCCCTTCATTTGGACAAGATTTTGATTCTATTTCATCTTTTAATTCTTCAACTGGTTCAAGAGATCTTTCCTCTAAATTCTTAGTAGGTTCAGTCTCTTTCTCATCTCCCTCATATTTATTGAATTTAGCAATATATTTAAATGCAGTTTCATCATCTTGTCTTAATTTGTACCATTGGGTTGGAAGATTTTGCTTATAAGATTTGCCTAGATACTTTTCCCTCAACTTACTCTTCATATCTCTCCAAGTAATTATTTTATCCCCACTATAATAACTTTTATGCTCAACATGTTCCCAATATGACTTAGCATATCAGATTAGCTTTAATTTAGCAAATTGACACTTCCTTTCTTCCGACATTTCATCAAACTCAAAGTACTGAACCATTTTCTTCTCCCAATCGACATACACCTCAAGGTTTCTATCAAAAGTGGGTGCATAGTGTCGATTGCTACTAAAGACTCTCTCCTCCTGATCTACAAAGCCTTGACAGGGGTATCTAAGTTTATACTCAGGGGTGAGAGCATGACAATGGACTCTTGGATCAGTGGGAGGTGATTTAGGATTAGTACAGGTCAAGCAATCTTTTTTGAGGTTCATGATTTGATTATTTACTTGCCCTAACTCTTTGTTCACTTGTCCTAATTATTTAGTTAGGATATCAAATTTTTTTGTTAGGGTCCTCATAAAGAATTCAAGATTGGGATCCATAGATACGTGTAGGACTATTGGTATAGGACTTCAGATCAAATGGGCAAGCAGTACAAACCTAACTTTTAGGGCTCCTAGACCTAAAAATTCAAATACAGGAATTGACTAAGTACTAGTTAAAGTTATAATTATTTTTTCCATTGGCAAGGTAAGTGGTGGGGTTGCGAGAGGCTCCCCTCACTTTCACGAGGTCTTAATTAAAGCCCGCAAGTCCACTTAAGGCATTTTCCATTGGACCTCTAGCCTTAGAAACTAATTTCAAGAAGTAAGTACAAACTCAACTAATATTTGGTCTCATCTTGCACTTGAACCCGACTTATGGGTGTCCCTAGTTTTAGGTTCCTACTCGATTTCAATTATGGTTAGGTCAATGCAAATGTGGGTGATTATTTGAGCCAAGGAAAGGTAATGACCTCCTTCCCTTATATTATGATTGAATTGTTGGGAATTGTATCCCAAAGCCAATCATCTAGGTTGTAGATGGTTGAGCTAATTGTTATGTAATTTTATAATAAATAAAAGTTATTCTGGCTTCTCATCACTTTACATCTTCCTATAATGAATTCTTTAGTGATGATGTCCTTAGGACTACTATTACATCGATATAGAGAGGATATATCGAGTGGTCCTTAAATAGGGTTCTCAGCCAAATGATATGTTGTACCTGGATAGCAACATATCAAGCATAGGCTGTTGTGGTTCGCATTGTTTAGTTGTCCTCTTGACCAAAGGAGTGTGGTGACACTGATGTGATCTGCAAATGGGATATTTGATATCTCATTAGACGTGACTCCGCGTAGCACCTTATCTGCCTAAGGATCGCTCGCGAGGATATGGGCATAAGTGTCCCTCTGACCTGAGGTCACTATGGTAGCTTGCAAGCAACTCCCTGTGCTTTGGTGCCGGACTATCCAGATTTTTAATCCGGTGACGAAAGGTTTCTGGGTACAGGCAAGTACTTGTGGAGCAGTAGTGGACCAAGATGGAATTGACCTATCTAAATGGTTTGGATTGAATGTCTCGCAGTGTCTCAATTTAGCAAATCCTCGACCGGGTGGTCCCAGTGAAGAGTCACTGGACATGCGAGATTGAGACACGTAGTAGATTGACATAGCTGGGTTGGCAGTTCAACCCTAGGTCATCCTGAGCATTGGAGGTCAAAGGGATGAATTATGCGCTAACCATATGCCAGAGGTTCGATGGATTGCTCCCGCATCTTCGACCTATCCGGACGCCGAGACCCATTGCTAGGTGGTATCTTGTGCTGGTACTGGACGTGTCCCAGTACTACCATTTAGGTTCGAACCTATGAGGTCACACGCCACAGAGGATTTCTATCTGATCAGGAACCGATTCGATTGGGAATCGTTTCGGTGTTTTGTCACGGTTTTTGGTTGAGTTTTCTTCTGGATGACCCGGTCTTGGGTTGATCGGGTCTTCTCTGGATCAACCAGGAATATGTTCCTGGCTGACTAGGATTGAACCCATGTTCATCAAATGGTTTGATGAATGTTTCTAAGTCTAATTGATTTTGTTTTAAATCGGTTGCAAATCGATTTCAACTCAAATCAGTGAGGTTGGACTGTAGAAAGATAGGGTTCGTTCTTAGCTTCGTTTTGAGTCCAGTTTCGTTCGATTTGGACTTCGTTTGACTGGATTTTGGCCTGAACCCAATGACCCTGCTTTGCCCTTGGACCGAAGGGCTTTTTGGTCATTTGCCGGTTCACCTATTGAACCGTCGTCTTCATCCTCACGCCTGAGACTTTTCAATTTCTGAAACCGAAACAGGGCGTTCCCTTCCCTGATTTATTTCAATTAAATCCCACTACCCCATCGCACCAAACTCAAGACCCTTGCTCTCCCCTTCGGTTGGCATCCAGAGGAATTTTTTATACCCCCTTCTTGCTCTCTTTCGGTGGGTTTTTTGAGAGCTTCCTCTATTTCTCCAAAAACGTGAAAACATGGGATCCGGCGGCTAGCGACGCCGGAACTCCGATCAGAAGTTCCCACGGCGTGTATCCCCTCTAGAGGGATTTCACCTGAGATCCTCGGAGCAGGTCATCGCTCCAGTGCAAGGTAATCAAAGTTTGATCTTCAAATCCCCTTGCTGCAACCGTGGCCGTGGATGACTTTTGGAGCCCCGATTCGAAGAGGAAAACGTCGGAGACCTGGAGATCCGATTTCATCACCTTGTAGCCGTCAAGCAAGGATTCCAGCGGACCTAGGAGCTCGGAGTTTGGAGGCCTGTGCGCTCTGCAGTCGGTGTCTGAACATTGCTCCACGGTAAGCAATCTCTGGACCGAGGTTGAAGAAGGGTGGAATAGCGGGAATAGCTATTCCACCCTATTCCTCATTGCTATTCCACCCTATTGCTCCCTTATTCCAGCCTGGAATAAGTTCAATTTAATTTTTATATGCATTTATACATATCCAAAATTATGAAAAAAATATATGCCATGCATTTTATTGTTCTCTATGCAAATATATTTTTTGATCCTGGTTTTGGGACAGGTTTTTCCGCAATTAATTAAATTGTTTTAAACATCTACCTGTTCCTATCCTCTGCTTAGTGTAGGCACACAAAAAAAAAAAAAAAAAAAATCTTCCTTCAAATGGTATCAGAGCCAGGTTCAATTTAAAATTATATTTGCATGTTTTTAGTTAATTAAAATTGTTTAATTAACTAATTTGGTAATTAGTTGAATTATTTAATTTTTAATTAAAATTGTTTTAATTAAGAATTAATGATGGCATGTATTATTTTTATTTTTTGATATGTTAAATGTAAATAAGAATTAATTGTAAAAGGAGTTTTACAAGATTTAATTAAAATTGTTTTAATTAAATAATTGGCTTGATTTCTTATAATTATGATTATTTGAAATATTTAAATGATAAATGCAAATTAGGGTTATAAAACCTTAAGTCATTTGATAAGCCAATGGGTTAAATGGTTGGGCTAGGATTAGATCCTAATTGGGTTTAGACCTAGGTTTAGTTGAATGAACTCTAAATTAATTTTAATCAAAAGTTGATTAAGGATTATCTTTCCTAGTTTCTAATTAGTTAGAAGCTTGAGTCCATTCATCTAAATGGATCTAATCTGGCTCAGTGGCTAACCTAACTCAATTTTCTAATCTAATTGATGACGGTAAACTAATTTGGTGTCTAAGGTAAGCAGCCTTATGGTCCTTGGCTTTGAGGGTACCCTTTCCTGGCCAGTTCTTGTAATTGGTGTCTAAGGAAAGTGGTTAAGCGTAACTCATGCCTCGCCGCACTTACCTGGCCAATTGGCTAACCTGATTTGATTAGAAAAGATTATTGAGTTAGATCAACCCATGCTATTAAGGTTATCAGTTGACTGATTTAGGTGCCCATGAACCTAACCATAAACCCTTCTAAGATTTAGTGGGAGTATGGATCAAGTTCATGATTTTTTTTATATGTCACAAATTTTAAAACCTCTAAATTATTAGGTCCTTAAAAAGGCCTAGTTAAGGAGTTAACAAGGTCTTTGCCTCCTATTAAGTGGGTTTGTAATATGTCCATTAGTTGGGTATGCATCGGCAGTTCCATAGAACGGGTGTATATCACGCTATTGGGATTACTCTCCCTAATATGAAGGTTGAGTGTGACCTTCTCAACAGTGATCGGGTGAGCCGTACCTTAAACGGGCTTGGTCATTTGTTGGTTGAAAACACTAAATTCGGTATGTTAATGGTTGGACCTAACCGAGAGCCCGTAATAGGAGGCCCCTAGGTCGATTACAGTGCATCTTGGGGAAAAATATATTACTAGAAATTGCTAAGGGTAGCAATTGGTTATAAGAACCTACCTTTAGACACGTATGGGTGAGCCATACCCTAGACGGGCTTGTATGTGGTCTATTGGATTCTAGTACCCACTTTGAATTATGACTTCACGGAATTGGAGGTAGAGGCTCCTATTCTGAAAAGTTAGTGGGAGAACCTTTTTGACTAAAGTCCAAGTCTTTAGGTTTTGAAAATTACATAAACTAATTCTTGGTCTTGTTTTCCTTTCAGATGTCAACCAGTCTGTCGCTCCGTCCATTATTGGACAATGAAAAATTGACTGGACCCAACTTCGATATGGTATCGAAGATTGAGGATAGTCCTTGAGCATGAACGGATCTTGTACGTTCTGACGGATCAGGCACCTGTAGTTCCCGCTGCCAATACTCGGGGACCGGTTAGAGACACTTACCAGAAATGGATCTCTGATCGGACCACTGTCGATGTATTATGCTGGCTGCGATGAACGATGAGTTCAGTCGCAGGTTTGAGGAGGCCCAGCCTGAGGATATCCTTCAAAGGTTGAAGGAGTCTTTGGCACTCCTGATGATGCTGAGAGATACCGTATCTCCAGCGCCATCTATAACACGCGTATTCGTGAAGGTGCTTCTGTGACTGATCATGTTATGAACATGATCGAGTTGTTCGAGCGCCTGGGCAAGCTCGGCTGTCCCCTTCATGAACAGCTGGGAAAAGATGCGATCCTGAACTCCCTGCACCCTCCTACGTGTCCTTTCTCGATCATTGGAGATTGAATAGGCCGGTAGAAAACTATCATGAGATGTTAGGTTTACTGCAAGCCTATGAAAAGGACCACCAGCTCAACAAAGGGCTGGTGAATTATGTAGGAGGTTCCTCGGCAGGTGCTCCTCGACCCTTTAAGAAAAAGAATAAGAAGAAGAGCAAGAAGGTACAGTCTGCTCCTGGTCCAAGTCAGACCAAGAAGAAGTTAGACCAGAGCAAGGCAGAGTGCTTTTTTTGCAAGAAGCAGGGTCATTGGAAGAGGAATTGTCCTCTTTACATCGCTTCACTTGACCCCAACAGGCCGAAGAAGAAGAAGCAGCAAGCTGTTGCTGCACCAGGTATATATATGATATATCCTAACTTTACTATTGTGATACTACTAGCTGGGTATTAGATACCGGAAGTCCTATTCATATATGTATTCTTTACAGGGACTTCGAGTTAGTAGAAGATTCGAAGATGGTGAGAAGTACCTGAACGTAGGGAATGGAAATGCTGTTCCAGTTCTGGCGTTAGGTGTTCTGGAGTTGTCTTATGAGTCTTGTAATGTCACTCTAAGTGACTGTCATTATAGTCCTTCTTTCATGCTTAATGTTATTTCTGTAGGCCTTCTGGCCAATGAAAATTTTGAATTTTCAATAAAGAAAAACGTTTGTTCTATCATTTTGAATGGTAAGACTATCATGAATGGAAGCTTAGTTAATGGCATATATTTACTATCACAGCTTGTTATTGTAATGAGTACAAGTTCTAGTAAACGTCCTAGAATAGATGATGTCAATGAAGCCTATCTTTGGCATGTAGGCTAGGTCACATCAATAAAAATAGGATTAACAAGTTAATAGGAGATGGCCTCCTAGATGTCAGTGATTGTGAATCACTGCCAACTTGTGAATCTTGTCTTATTGGAAAGATGACCAAATCACCTTTTAAAGGAAAAGGTGAACGAGCCTCAGATATCCTAGGTCTTGTACATACTGATGTATGTGGACCTATGTCTATCTGTGCTAAAGGAGGTTTTAGATATTTCATTACTTTTACAGACGACCTTTCGAGGTTTGGTTATGTCTATCTCATGAGACATAAGTCTGATTCATTTGAAATGTTCAAACGATATCGTAATGAAGTTGAAAAACAAACTAGAAAGGAAATCAAATACTTCGATCAGATCGAGGTGGTGAATACCTTTCAGGTGAGTTTTTGACATATCTTGAGGAGAATGGGATTCTCTCTCAATGGACTCCTCCTATGACACCTCAGTTAAATGGAGTGTCTGAAAGGAGAAATCGGACCTTGTTGGACATGGTTCGATCTATGATGGGGTTTGCTACTTTGCCTATGTTTTTCTGGGGATATGCATTGGAGACTGCATGTCAACTTCTTAATAATGTTCCTAGTAAATCCGTTGACAAACTCCATATGAAATATGGACAGGACGTAAGCCAACCCTTTCACGTTTTCGTGTCTAGGGGTGTCCGGCTTATGTCATGCATTTGGAAACAGATAAACTAGGGCCAAGGTCTGAAAAATGTTTTTTGTTGGTTATCCAAAAGAATCCAAAGGATACTACTTTTACTTGCCTGATGAAACAAAAGGTGTTCGTCAGACTTAGAGCTATCTTTTAGAAAAGGAGTTCCTTATTAAAGGAACTGTAGCTTCTAAGATAGAACTTGATGAAGTTCTACAAGTAGAAGAACCTGGGCACACACAGGCTGCTATTGAACCTGATTTGGTAAGATCAAATCCTGAGCCTATTATGCAATCATTAAGGAGATCCGATAGAGCATCGCGTCCACCGGATAGATATTTTGGATATCTAATCCAGGATGGCGATCCTGTTGAACTCGATGAGAACAACAAGGATCCGATCACCTATATGGATGCAATGCAAAGGTCTGATTCTGAGTTATGGCTTGGAGCCATGAAATCCGAAATGGAGTCCATCGAAATCAACCATGTATGGACATTGGTTGATGCACCTGAAGGGATAAAACCCATTGGGTGCAAATGGATCTTCAAAAGGAAAAGAGGCGCAGACGGGAAGGTAGAGACCTATAAAGCCCGTCTGGTTGCCAAGGGGTATCGTCAACGTTATGGTATTGACTATGACGAGACATTTTCTCCTGTGGCAATGCTGAAATCCATTCGGATTATGCTAGCTTTAGCTGCACATTTTGACTATGAGATCTGGCAAATGGATGTCCGAACAGCCTTCCTAAATGGAGAGCTGGAGGAGGAAGTGTATATGACACAACCTGAAGGGTTCACTTCCATAGACGAGTCAAAAGTGTGTAGACTTCAGAAGTCTATCTATGGGCTAAAGCAAGCATCTCGGAGTTGGAACATGCGGTTTGATAAGTGTATCAAATCGTATGGCTTCGTTAGGACAGAGAAGAACCTTGCATATACAAATGGGCTAATGGTTCTGTAGTTGTATTTCTTGTATTGTATGTGGACGATATTCTCTTAATCGGGAATGACGTTCCTGCATTACAGGGAATAAAAGTTTGGCTTTCATCACAATTCTCCATGAAGGATATGGGAGAAGCCTCATTCATATTAGGTATGAAAAATATAGAGATAGATCAAAGAGGCTTCTGGGATTGTCCCAGTCGACATACATTGACACCGTGTTAAAAAGGTTTAGCATGGAAAATTCCAAGAAAGGCTATCTCCCGATAGACCATGGAATCACTCTTTCCAAAAAGGATTGTGCGACAACCCCTGAGGAAAGAGAGCGTATGAGTAGAATACCATATGCTTCGGCAGTGGGTTCTATTATGTATGCTATGTTGTGTACTAGACCGATGTGGCATACTCACTAGGGGTAGTGAATAGATACCAATCTAACCCAGGAGAAGCACATTGGAAGGTGGTAAAGACCATCCTTAAGTATTTGCGAAATACTAAAGATCAATGGCTACTCTATGGAGATTCTGACCTAAAACTAGAGGGGTATACTGACTCCAGTTTTATGTCAGATCATGATGACAGCAAAAGTGTGTCAGGATTTGTTTTTATCCTGAATGGTGGAGCTGTCTGCTGGAAAAGTTCCAAGCAGCATACTGTTGCAGACTCGGTTTGTGAAGCAGAGTATATTGCCGCATCTGATGCAGCTAAAGAGGCTGTCTGGTTGTGGAAGTTCATTGGCGAGCTGGGAGTGGCACCTTCCCTGGAGCATTCTATTCCTCTGCATTGTGACAGCTCAGGGGCGATTGCTCAAGCCAAAGAACCGAAGGCACATCAGCGCACCAAGCATATTCTGCGGCGCTTTCACCTTGTACGAGAGATCGTGGAACGAGGTGACATCGACCTTCAGAAGATCGATGGAAAGGAAAATTCGGCCGACCCTTTACCAAAGCCATCGGAATTAAAGAATTCGACAGTTACAAATGGAAGATGGGTATTCGATACTGTTCTGATTGGCTTTAGTTTAAGTGGGAGTTTGTTGGGAATTGTATCCCAAAGCCAATCATCTAGGTTGTAGATGGTTGAGCTAATTGTTATGTAATTTTTATAATAAATAAAAGTTATTCTGGCTTCTCATCACTTTACATCTTCCTATAATGAATTCTTTAGTGATGATGTCCTTAGGACTACTATTACATCGATATAGAGAGGATATATCGAGTGGTCCTTAAACAGGGTTCTCAGCCAAATGATATGTTGTACCTGGATAGCAACATATCAAGCATAGGCTGTTGTGGTTTGCATTGTTTAGTTGTCCTCTTGACCAAAGGAGTGTGGTGACACTGATGTGATCTGCAAACGGGATATTTGATATCTCATTAGACGTGACTCCGCGTAGCACCTTATCTGCCTAAGGATCGCTCACGAATGGATATGGGCATAAGTGTCCCTCTGACCTGAGGTCACTATGGTAGCTTGCAAGCAACTCCCTGTGCTTTGGTGCCGGACTATCCGGATTTTAATCCGGTGACGAAAGATTTCTAGGTACAGGCAAGTACTTGTGGGAGCAGTAGTGGACCAAGATGGAATTGACCTGTCTAAATGGTTTGGATTGAGTGTCTCGCAGTGTCTCAATTTAGCAAATCCTCGGCCGGGGTGGTCCTAGTGAAGAGTCACTGGACATGCGAGATTGAGACACGTAGTGGATTGACATAGCTGGGGTTGGCAGTTCAACCCTAGGTCATCCTGAGCATTGGAGGTCAAAGGGATGAATTATGCGCTAACCATATGCCAGAGGTTCGATGGATTGCTCCCGCATCTTCGACCTATCCGGACGCCGAGACCCATTGCTAGGTGGTATCTTGTGCTGGTACTGGAAGTGTCCCAGTACTACCGTTTAGGTTCGAACCTATGAGGTCACACGCCACAGAGGATTTCTATCTGATCAGGAATCGATTCGATTGGGAATCGTTTCGGTGTTTTGTCATGGTTTTTGGTTGAGTTTTCTTCTGGATGACCCGGTCTGGGTTGATCGGGTCTTCTCTGGATCAACCAGGAATATGTCCTGGCTGACTAGGATTGAACCCAAGTTCATCAAATGGTTTGATGAATGTTTCTAAGTCTAATTGATTTTGTTTAAATCGGTTGCAAATCGATTTTAACTCAAATCAGTGAGGTTGGACTGTAGAAAGATAGGGTTCGTTCTTAGCTTCATTTTGAGTCCAGTTTCGTTCGATTTGGACTTCGTTTGACTGGGTTTTGGCCTGAACCCAATTGACCCTGCTTTGCCCTTGGACCGAAGGGCTTTTTGGTCATTGCCGGTTCACCTATTGAACCGTCGTCTTCATCCTCACGCCTGAGACTTTTCAATTTCTGAAACCGAAACAGGGCGTTCCCTTCCCTGATTTATTTCAATTAAATCCCACTACCCCATCGCACCAAACTCAAGACCCTTGCTCTCCCCTTCGGTTGGCATCCAGAGGAATTTTTTATACCCCCTTCTTGCTCTCTTTCGGTGGGTTTTTTGAGAGCTTCCTCCATTTCTCCAAAAAACGTGAAAACTTGGGATCCGGCGGCTAGCGACACCGGAGCTCCGATCAGAAGTTCCCACGGCGTGTATCCCCTCTAGAGGGATTTCGCCTGAGATCCTCGGAGCAGGTCATCGCTCCAGTGCAAGGTAATCAAAGTTTGATCTTCAAATCCCCCTGCTGCAACCGTGGCCGTGGATGACTTTTGGAGCCCCGATTCGAAGAGGAAAATGCCGGAGACCTGGAGATCCGATTTCATCACCTTGTAGCCGGTCAAGCAAGGATTCCAGCGGACCTAGGAGCTCGGAGTTTGGAGGCCTGTGCGCTCTGCAGTCGGCGTCTGAACATTGCTCCATGGTAAGCAATCTCTGGATCGAGGTTGAAGAAGGGTGGAATAGCGGGAATAGCTATTCCACCCTATTCCTCATTGCTATTCCACCCTATTCCTCCCTTATTCCAGCCTGGAATAAGTTCAATTTAATTTTTATATGCATTTATACATATCCAAAAATTATGAAAAAAATATATGCCATGCATTTTATTGTTCTCTATGCAAATATTTTTTGATCCTAGTTTGGGATAGGTTTTTCGTAATTAATTAAAATTGTTTTAAACATCTACCTGTTCCTATCCTCTGCTTAGTGTAGGCACAAAAAAAAAAAAAAAAAAAAAAAAAATCTTCCTTCATGAATGCCCTTAATTAGGTTTAGGAATGGATGCACAAACAATTCACCAACTAGTTAACACAACAACTAGATTAGCACAACATGTGATTCAAACCCAAATTTTAAAAAATATTAAAATTCAAAAAAAAATTAAATTAAAAAAATTAGATTTTGAATTCCATATTTTAGAAATCAAATTTTAAAATTTAAATCTCAAATTAGGATTAAAAACTCATTCTAGAAGTTAGAGTTGTTGTAAGATAGTTTCAGCCCTAACAACTTCTAGTCAACTAGTTTTAAAAATTTGAAATTAAAATTTTAAAATTTTAAAAAATTAAAATTAAAATTTATATTGTTAATATCTTAGTGAAGATCCCAGATTCCAAATTTGAAATTTAATTTTTGGAATTTGGTTAAGAAATTCATTTTGAAAGCTTGTTGTAAAAGAAAATTTCAGCAGTGAACAACTTTCTACTAGCTAGTTTTAAAAATTCAAAATATAATTTTTTAAAAAATATAAAAATTCAAAATAAAACTGATTTTGTTAAGTCTCAGATAAGAATTCTTGTATTTTAAAATTTTGACTTTAGATTAACTCGAATTTTGATTGAGAAGGTAGTTTGAAAATAGTTGCTAGAATGTTCCAGCAGTTTAGCTAACTCTTAACAACATGAATTCAAATCTCGAATTTTAAATTTTAAATCCTTCTAAAATTTAAAATTATGGTGGAAAATAATAAAAGTAAAAGTATGAATCTCAGATATAAAATTAAAAATCTAAAAAAAATATTTTTATATTTTTTGAAAATTAAATAAAATGGAAGGCAGAAACAGAATTCTGGACAGAATTTTAGAAATGATCTAAGAATGCATATTTTTAAATATAGAAATAAAAGAAAAATATTTTTTTAATTTTATATTTCAAATAATAACACACAAAGGTACTATAAAAGTATTTTTTGTGTTTTTCTGCAATGTGATAAAATTACTAAAATTCATGAAATATTCAGGTAAATACTAGAATAGAAATTTTAGCAATCAAATACTTGACCTAGTAAACCATAAGCTCTGATACCAAAAAATTTATGGGGATGAAAATAAAATGATGAATGGAGAGTTTTAGCAAGATAACCAGCAAGCAAATTGAGCAATTAATTATCAAATAAATGGGCTAAATTAATCCAAGAAAAGAATTTTCATAAGGAGACTAGTTGATCTAAATTTTAAGTCCCGCAATATAGATCTAGTTCAAAATAAGGATTAAGATCTTCATGGCAAAGAAACCATCACTACTAGGCAAGTTAACCTTCAAATAATCAGATCTAATAAAGCTTAGGAAGACTTTTCCTACCAACAATGATGTCTAATTATTTGGTGGAAAAAGGAGCTCTCATCACTTAAGGATTGAGGCCTAGAAGTCAAGATTGGCACTCTCTACTTTGAGACTCACCTTGGCCTTGATCCATGGCGTTGGGACCTTCATCCTTGACCTAGAAACCTGAGAAAACCTGCAAAGAAATTTGGGATTAGACATGGAAGAAGAATTGGAGTTGGAATGGAAACAAAGAAAAAAAAGGAAGAAGAAGAAAGTGGTCGGCGGCTGGGACTTGGAGCTTGATCATAGATCCATCAATGGGCATCCCATCCTTTACTCCTTGCAAAAGCACTCTTCACTCTCAAACTCAAACTTAGAAAACTCTCATTCTCTCTTTGGATAAGGATCTACATACTCAAACTAGCTAGAAAACTTTCACTCCAAACAAGAACTAGAACACAAGAAAAACAATCTTTTCATTAATTCAAATCATTGCATAGAATGAATACAATGAGAGCCTAGGGGCCCTATTTATAGGCTCCAATGCTAGAAATTTTGTCCAAGGGTTGAGAGGAGGGGATAAGGATGGCTTAGTTGGCTCCAACAATTTTTAGGTAAGTGGTTTTAACTAAAAATAAATTATTGATAGAAAGTTACAACCACTTTGACATGTGGCATCTAGAAGATCCTAATGTGGCTTCCAAATGCTGATGTGGAGGCTTAGGTGTCATAAGTTGTGGCATTTCATATGTCAAATATTGTTGGGGTAGTGGAAAGAATCTTTATGTTTTCCATAAAACTCTTGATGTAGTGTAATTCCTTCTCTCCCAAGGTTGTTTGATAAGTTGTTCCCCCATGTGCTTCAAATCTTGGCATGAATTGGGCTTGGGCTTGGTCTTGGTCTTGAAGAGGCTTGAATGGTTGGTCTTGGACTTGAAGAGGACTCCCTCCATCATGCTTTGGGCTTGAGCCGAATGGGCTTCTTCCATGTGTTGGCTTATGAGCCAAATCATGCTTCAAAAAACTTTGGCTTATGAACATGTTTCAAGAAAAATTGTAACTTGCTTTGAAAACTTTATTAACTATAGCTACAAAAACAAAGTGAGTTAATCAAAGTATATATTCTTATTATGGATGTCCCCATCAAACGCCCTAAGTGGTTTCATTTTTTTAATTAGGTCCTTGCGAGAGCAGGGGGAGCCTCCCACCACCCACCTCTTACCTGGCTAGTGGATAGGATAATTACTGAATTTGCTATAATTTGAGTTGACCCATTCTACTTAAGCTCTAGGTCTAAGAAATCGTAGTTCGATTTGTGTGATTGCATTGCATGGCTACTAGATTAGGAACTCCATACCAGTAGTCTCACCCAAACCCAACCCAATTTAATCATGGATCCTAATTTTGAGACCTTCTTTTGGACCTTCATTGAACAATGTACCCAAATGAACCATAAGTTTGATTGACTGGACCAACGATTAGGGAACCTAGAGAAAACCTGTAAGACCTATCCTGAACCTAAATTTGAGACACCCTGACCCGTTGTTAAAGCCCAACCCTAGGAGAATCCCACACCCTGACCCATTCCTAGAACCCAACCCTAGGATAGCTCCTCACCATGACCCAATATGGGAGACTAACCATAGGAGACCCAATATGATTTTATATACCAGGATGAGGAGAGCCACTAAGAACTTTAGGATAGAAGCACCTACATTTGGTGGTGATCTTGATCTTCAAAATTATCTTACTTGGGAAGAAGGTATGGATCTATATTTTGAGAGGGAACTAGTATCTAAGGAAAGAACGTTTAGGATTGCTAAGCTTAAGTTAGTATGCCAGGCGCTAGAATTTATTGGGATGATGTTGAAAGAAAGAATGATCAAACGAAGAAAAGACATACCATAACTACCTGGAGCGACATGAAATTTAAACTTAGGGACAAGTACCTACCTAGTCATATGAACCTAGTTCCTATGCATCCAGATCCTTTGAACCCAGCTCCTACGACCTAGATCCATGACCTATAGATCCGAGCCCATCCTATGAACTAAGGAACCCATAACCCCTAGGTATCAATCTAGTACTAGTCAGGTTTTTCTTAGTTAGCTAGAACCCGTTAGGATTGTGCCCCTTATCAAAATTAGGATTAGCCAAATCCACCATAGTCGACCCAATTCTTACCCAAGCCGACTCAACCCTAATCCGAGCAGACCTACCCTACCAGTCTAGATCCTAGCAATTTTCTCTTAGCCGACCTACTCCTATTATCCCATTGGTTCAATAAGATATCATTGAAGTGAAAATATATGAAGCTGATGTGAACTTAGTGGATGAGTACGAGGGAGAAGAGGAATACATATAGCTGACCAGAATTAGCTAACCCGATAGACACCCAGACTGAAGCCAGCCCAGAGTTAGTTGACCATGACTTTACCCTGACTGAAACTCTACTGGTAGGACTCTTTGAAAAAGAGACCCATTAGGAGCCTAACCCTCCTACTAGGACCTTACCTAAGGAAACACTAGAAGAGACTCAAGTCATAGAGCCTAAAATTCAGGAACCAAAGGAAATTAGTGAGGACTTGATGTTCTCAAACCAGCACCCTAAGGAAAAGTTTGCTCCATCAGTCCCAATTGAAGAACTTTTTCCTGAAATTCTTGACTCGTCCTTTCTTCAGGCTGACCCTTTATTCCCTGTAGGTGTGAATCTATGTCCAACCCTTAAGGTCAACCCTATTAGTCTAGGATTAATCCATGAGCCCTTTTCTTATTTCCTATCCTACCAAGTCACCCTCGAATCTACTTCTTACTTCCTATCTTTTCCTGAAGCTTCCAGCATTTCTAAGATCATTAGATTGCATTTTGTAGAGGTTAGTGTATTACATACATTCATTGAGCATGTTAGATTAGCAACCTATTTCTAGAGAACCTTATGGCATCTATTAGGAGTGCATGTCAACTTTTCATCTGCATGTCACCTACCAACCAAGGGTCAAACTTAGTTGTAGTTTAGGGTTTACATGCATGTCAATAAAAAAAATTAAATAATGAAAGCAATGAATATTTTCAAGAAAAAAGAAGACTCAAGGAGTACAATGAAGGAGACTTTGTCATGGTTAGACTACGACCTGAATGGCTCACACCTGAACCATGAAAAGTTACATGCTCGTAGTAGTGGACTATACAAAGTGATTAAGAAAATTGGGTCTAATGCCTATGTGCTCGAGTTACCACCTGAACTAGGTATTAGTCAAACTTTCAACATTTCAGATGTTATTAAGTATAGGGAGTCAACGTTGATTCCTAATGAGCCATTTGGGCCTAATCCAGTCCTTGAGAGTGAACCAACCCAAGTGTGTCCACCTGCCATACCACCAGCCCGGAGAGACAAGATCGAGCGGATCTTGGATGACAAGATCATCGCTATCTGGAACAAAGATTACCAGTGGTATCTGGTTTGTTGGCAAAGATGACCTGAAACTGATGATTCTTGGATCACCAGAGAGGACTTGTAAAGAGTTGACCCAAACTTGCTAGAGCACTATCACAACGACGTTGATCCATACTCAACAAGGTCAGTTTCTCCCACCCAGGAAGAATTGGTGTGAACTCTAGGGCCAGAAAATATCGACAGGTTGAACCCACATCCCTGTGGATCACCTGTGAATAAAGCCCTGAACTCAACCCCTTTTACCATGTAAATATTTTATTTTAATTTTTGTTATTTTGGGTTAGTTAGGGTTAGCCCCTTTTACCAACTGTAATTAGGGTTTTGTTATTTAGCCTTTTAGGCTAAACTCTTTTTTACCATATTGAGTCAAAATCCCAATTGAGTCAAACTCTATTTATCCAATTAGGATTTTAATGGTCAAGTTTAAATTAGCCCTTTACCAACTTTAATTGGATTTTCATTTGCAAGACTAATTAAGTATTGTTGGTTCAATTAGTTATTGAGTCCATGTAATTAGTTAAGTCATATTATTAGATGAGTCCTGTAAATACAACAGGAAACTTAGGACAACATTCCATGTGTACCCAATTGAAGACCCATGTGATCCCATGTGCTAGCTCAAGATAAGCTATGTGATTCCATGTGCTAGCACAAGTCACTTGACATGTGCAACATCTTCTTGGTGCCACCTTTTCAAGATTTTGGGCAACATCACATGACATGTCTGGACATCACTCGCCCCTCATCGGGAAAAAAATCACATGCCATGTCATTTATCTTGGTTGGCCAATTGTATGTCAAAAAAAAAATGGTTGTTTTTATTTTTTTATCAAGACATTAAGACATCCGGACATCCAGACATTTAGACAACATGCAAGCTTATCCAAAGAGGGCACCTCATTTAATTCCACAGATAGCGATGGTTTTAAGAGAAGTAAAGCAGAAGGACTACATTTCATTTTGCACCTCCTCTCATCTTAATTTTGTCACCCATATGAAGAGGCACCTCATCCATTCAAAGTTCAAAGCCTTATCGCATCCAAGTCCAAATGAAGGATTATCTTATCTACCTTTCAAATTTAAGAAAATCAAAGAGTCCAAGATAAAGACATTTTTCATCCACTTTTAAGTTTGACATGAAAGAAGAATGAGAAGGAGTCCAAGCCATATGCCGCCCATCCCTCTTCTCATTATTTGCCATCGATTTGAAATCCATCGCCACTTTTTATGATGAGTAAAAGAGAAGGACTCTATATCTTATTTTGATGCCCATCCTCTTCTTATTTTGTCGCACACTTTAAGAAAAGTCACCCATTATAGATGAAGTCCAAGAGAAGATTAAATCAAGAGTCCATGACACTTAGAGTAGAGATTCCAAGGAGTTCTTGCCCAAGGGAAATCAAGTCAAGACTTTGTATCCACTACACCACTAGTTGATGGTATATAAATATCCTATCAACCCCCCTGTATTAATTATTATTCAATCATCAATAAAGAAAGTTATTCTGTCAAAATTTCTTCCTTTGCTGTGTGCATCGCAGGGTGTGAGGCCCTTTTCCTTTGTTCTTCAAAACATCACGGGGTGTGAGGCCCTAGTTATCCTACCTATCTAGCCGACAAGAATTCCTAACCATCGCTCCTAACCTTCCCTTTCCTTCTTTCCTTTTCTTTGCTGATTCCTAATTTAAATTTTCTTTGTTGAGTGTTTGCAGGTGATCAAGAATTGAAGTTAGGTATTCTTGTCTCAAAACCAGCATCGCATGGAAGATCGAAGCCCGGGATCGAGTTCTTGAAACCCTGACATGACAATCTTGAGAGTCCTTCCAAATTTACTTCAGAGGGATGATTTGGCATTGGTAAACTTTAAACCTCTTCCCTCCTCTTTAATTTTTGAAGAGTTGATAAGTAGACCCTAGTTTTGATGATTTCTTAGCCATCGAATCCTGCTTTCCTAGTTATTTTATTAAGTTTACTTGTGCGGGTATTTATTAAACTAGTTTCCTTTACTGTCTCCTTTGAGCCTCCTTAAAATCTGGAAAAAAATAAAAAAATAAAAAAATTATTCTCTACTAATCTTTATTAATTAGGCTTTAATTATTTGTCCCGCATCAGCCCTGAATCTCTGCAAACCGATAGGAGAGGTTAGCCAGTTTGCATTCCTACTCTTTAAGGCATCTCTCTGCCTGGCGATGGATCGCCTCATCTGTGGAACCCTCAATGGAGGCCGTTAGGGGTGAAGGAGGTGCGGAGTGGCATGGGACTCATCACCCTAAGAAGGTCACCATTGCCTATAGCTTTGACATGGTGTGGACTTGTTAGGCTCCCGTCGGGTGCTCGGTCCTCTCCTGGTGTGCTTGCAAAAAGAGGAGATTTGGGTCAGGAGTTTTGATGGGAACACTCTGATGATCAAGTCAGTGGAATGATCAAGGGGAAACCGAACCTCTATGGCAAAGAGCTTGGGGACTCTTCGTGTAAAGGATGAGAGATGAGAAGTAGGCAACGGAAGATAAGATCGAATGGAGATTAGAGAGCTGGGAGGTCCTCTTGGCTAGTTCATTGCCCGTGTGCTCTCCGAGTCTTACTAGTTGCCTCTCTCCCCCCTCTCGGGGGTCCTTTCTTCTATTTTTTATATGAGCAGGAGTGCCCAGACCAAGCCTGGGGCTTCATTGAGATGCCCCTTTCCTTGTATCCCTTTTTGGAGGGACTTTTCTTTGTCTACAGCCTCTCCCCAATCAGACCGATCCACTAGAGGAGATCGTTCTATTTGGGGATGATCGCTGGTGTGGTACAATCTTATCCCTCTGATGGTGCAATTTCTTGTGGGAGGGGGGGGCATTGTGCTGCTGAGCCCCGATCCATGGTGGAGCATTTCCATTCTGGGATGGACCATCAGAGTGTCATAGGGCCTGTGGCCTTAATGGAATACTACTCTTAGAGGATGTTCACGTTTCGTGTTGCAAGGATTAAAGCCCTCGGTTGCATGGTTGTTGATGTGGCGGTGTGCCACAGGGAATAGAGCCTGGTGGAGCATGCATTGCATAGGATGTTCGGGTGGCTTGTCGTAGAGTTTGAGTTTTTTGGCTGGGTGCATGCCACTTTTGAGAGGTTGCTGGTAGTTGGGAGCTTCCATGTCACAGTCTGTACCTCTGCTGATCTTCTCTTGTCCTGCCACTGGCAGGAACTTTGACCTTGGTAGGGGGAGGAGGATGGCTCAATCTAGGGGGCCTGGCTCTAGAAGCGGGAGCGCGACCTTGGCAGAGCGCTCGAGCCCGAATGTGGGGGTTGCCCTGAAGAGAATAAGAATGACCTCAACTAGGCGCCTGGCCCCAGATGTGGGGGGCTGCCCTTGGCATGCATGAGCACGACCTCGGTTGGGAGCTGACCTCGATTAGAGGGCTCACCTTGGCATGCATGAGCAAGACCCTAGCTTGGAGCTGACCTCAGATGGAGGGCTTGCCCTATGAGCATGACCCTAGTTGGGAGCTGACCTCGGATAGAGTGCTCACCTTAGCACAAATGAGCATGACCCTGGCTGGGAGCTGACCTCAAATGGAGGGCTTGCCCTATTAGCACGACCCCGACTTGGAGCTGACCTTTAATAGAGGGCCCGCCTTGGCATGCATGAGCATGGCCCTGGCCAGGAGCTAACCTCAGATGGAGGGCTCGCCCAATGAGCATGACCCTGGCTGGGAGCTGACCTCGGACAAAGGGCTATGACCCTGGCCAGGAGCTGACCTTAGATGAAGGGCTTGCCCAATGAGAATGACCCAGTCTGGGAGCTGACCTCGGATAGAGGGCTTGCCTTGGCATGCATGAGCACGACCCTAGCTGGGAGATGACCTTAGACTAAGGGCTCGCCCTATGAGCATGACCCCGGTTGGGAGTTGACCTCGGATAGAGGGTCGCCTTTGGGTCTTTATTTGGGTGATGCCTCCAAGTGGCACGCTCCACCCATGTGGCTGCCAGCTATTACCACCATGGGCTCCATGTCAGCAGTTGTGCCACATCAGATACCCCCCACTCTCAAGCCCGAATAACGAAGCGGTGCTCGGGGTGATGAGAGTAATGATCGTGTTGACATGGAGGGGCACACTTCCTATGCTATTAATGCCTCGAGCATCGTCACCCCGTGGATCATGCATCCACCCCAACGAAGCGGCACCATGTCAGCCTTCCTTTAAGGATGCCATAATTCCCGTGCCAGGCCCAACGTAGGTGCCTCTAAATCGAAGCATCGCCCTCAGTAGATTTTGATGCGTGGTGAGCTTCGATTGGCTAGGGAGATGAAGAGGCACCCATCTTCGACTCATACGAGGTGACGAGTCTCTGCAGCTGCTTGAAAGGGACTTGCCCTATAGCCCTTCTGCCCCTTAAGGGTGTTTTGAGTGCAGAAGACTGTAGAGTCTTTTCTCTTCCTCAGTCTTCTTCCTTGCTTCAGGGTCCTAAGTTTTTAGCAGGTTAGATCTCTCCCTTCTTCTTCTCTCTTTTCTTCACTTCTCCTGTTCTTCTCCTTCGGCCTGTGTTGGAGGTGTTCTTGTTAGGTCTCTAGGTTTCCTTCTTTACTTTGCCTTCTTCCTCCTTGCTCACCATGAGTTCCTTTGGTGGAGGGCACTATCGTCTAGATTTTTTTAGTGAAGTGGGTCTATCTCAACCGAGACCTTTTTTCTCGGATAGCGAGGAGGAGGATATTCCTTTTGTAGTCCACAGGGTTCCCCGCCAATTGAGGATTGTCATTAGATGCCCTGTAGCTCCTCCACCTCCTCCTTCTATTCCTGTCAGGGAGCTGGGACCTCCTTCCCCTTCTGCTCCCGTCAGGGAGTCGGGCGGTTTGTTTGGCATTACTTTGGTGATGATCGATGGGGACCTCCTCTGTATCCGAAGAGCATTTGGGGTCCCTGACTCCATTCGACTTTCTGTTCCAAGATCGGAGGAACGGGTTACTTCCAGTGGCCCGGGCCAAATCACCTTATATGAAGACTTCTTCTTCGGGGGTCTTTGTCTTCCTTTCCATCCCTTCTTCCTTCTTTTTTGAGCAATTATCGCTTAGTCCCAGCCCAGCTTGCTTTCAATGCTATTCGAACTATCTTCTGCTTCATTATTCTTAGCCACTTCCATGGGATTGTTGCCTGTTTCTCTCTCTGCAGGGCCTTATTCATCCTGAAGCGCCACCCATCTGATAAGGGGTGGTGGTTTGTGGTCCCTGGGCACCTTCCTTCCTCCATCAAGGGATGGAAGGTCAGGTTCTCTCTTGCTTAGATTGAGGGGATGGACTGGGTTTGGAGTGGCCCAGACCGCTCCCCCAATTGGCAATCTATAGTTGAGCCGGTCGATAAAGAGATATTTGACTAGCTCATCACTTCTAAGGTTCTGGCCCTTCAGGATCTACTATTTGAGTGGAACCTTATCGATGCTAGGGTCAGCCAGGCCCCATCTTAGGGTAGGGCTTGATACCAGGCTATTCTTCTCCCTTTGAGTTTGATATCTACCTCTAGCAAGTGACTGACCATTCTTTTTTATGCTTCATAGAGATGAGGTCATTGATGGACGTGTGGTGGGGACACCAGGATCCGACACAGATCACTGGATCCCATATGGTTTATTGATTAAGATTTTTTTTTAGACCTTAGTCATGTGTCATAATTTTGTAAACAAGTAAGATTGAGTCCTATAATAAGTTGAGACTAGTTGATTGTGTCTCAACCCTAGTCCAGTATCGAGTCTTGTATTTCAGTATAAGTCCAGTATGAGTCCAATTTTTGTATAAGAGAGGAGGTTACCCTATTTTGGAGTTCCACCAGGCCTCATCCAGTAGTCAGAGGCCACTACATCAGCTTATTGGATTTTGTATGACACCCCATGATCCAGATGCCTTTCCAGATACCTTGATTCCTTCCAGAGCTCCCCAGATGCCTAGATTCTCTCTAGATGCCAGAGTATATTCCTAGATCAAGGCATCATGAATCCAGAGGTCCATCTATGCCCAGCCTAAGAGAAATTAGCCAATCGCTAGGCCACCCCTTAAGAACCAAGATTCCAGTTATATTTCACCCCAGAACCAAGATACCTGGAATATTCTTGCTCCAAGCATCCCAGGCCTCCATGGCCTAAAGCCCATGTGCCCAACCCATCCTTGGCTACCCCTTGCTACCCCCCATGAAGCCCAACACATCCTTGAGGTTGACTTGGTCCAAGCTAAGAGAAGAATTCAAGTGGAAGGAGGAAATCAAGTTCTTATTCTAGTCAACCTTGTAATCCTAGTTCTAGGTTTATTTTGTAGTCTTTCTCCCACATAAATTGTGTAAAACTATTCTAACTAGGAGAAGACTTGTAATCCCTTTAGGAGAGGGCATGGGACTCTATAAATACACCACCCCTCTTCCTCTTATAATCAATCAACTCTTATGAATTAAACTCTGCTGAATTGTTTTCAAGACTGTATTCTTGTGTTTGTGTTTTGGTTCTTTGGTTTGTTTGGTTTGTTCTCTTGTGTTGGCCGACCCCTATCCTTGCAATCCCTCCATGCCCCAGTAGAAAATTAGACCTCCAAGCCTCAGCCATGTCCAAAAGAGAAGCCTTGAAGATGGCCAGATCAAGAGCCCTTCTTGCTTCCTTGCCGCCAGCCCTTTGCCCTAATCCCTTTCCTTCCTTGTTTCATCTTGTTATTTTTTTCTTTGATTACCTGATTCGTGCCTAACCTTGATATTTTTCACATCCCCGAGGTATTTCCCCTCCCCAGAGGAGACTTTCTTTTCCTTTAGATCGGATTCAGATCACCTTCAGATTAGGGAACCAAAGGCTTGTTCTTCCAGGTGCCATCCAAAGGCTGAGAGATCTCTTCATTGAAGAAACTACAATCGCTGCCTAGTAAAAGCATTCCCCCTCCTTTGTTCTGATCTGATGATAGGTACACTATCCCAAATTAAGAGTTTCTCAATTCCCAGGTCCTGACCTTTATTATTCTGCATGTGTCTTCCTGCAGGTATGATAGTTTCTAGCATTACTAGTCATCATGCTGATTCTAAACTTATTTTTGGGTCTTTAGCCACTAAATTAAAGTCTAAAAAAATTATAAAAAAATTAGTTTACTATTTTGCATTAGTCTTAGGTTCATCTCGCATCAAACGTGCTCCAGGGAATGTCCAGAAAGAGAGCTACTCTGCAAGGCCCGAGGGTGATGCAGAACAAATAATGATGCGATGCAGAAGTAAATTAAGACTTTTTTTTTTTTTTTTTTTGTGTTTTGTTAGAAGTTGGCTTGACTCAAAAACAAGGCTAACTAATATTGAAAAATATGCACTGAAAGAAAGCACAATTCAAAAGAGTAGATTATCAGAGTAATAAAGAAGTAGGATTGCTGGGGATTGAGAAACCCCCAGACCTAGGGTTTACTCCTCTTTCAAGAAACAGACGAAGAGAGAAGAGAAGGTTTTATACCTGATTGTGATATCTCTCTTTGCTTCAATTGAAGGACACTCTCGAGCAGATTGTAGGATCCTTGGAGACGGGGTATCTTCGCAATGGATCCTCAGATTGTAGTCCTATGGCAAGGTTGGCCTTCTTCTCGTACTCTGGATCTGGAAAGGATGAAGAACAAGATAAGGATGTAAGAAACTCAAGGAAGAGACCTTTACCTGGGATAGCTCCGGACTGCTCAAACTTTAAAGATGAGGGAAGAGTATGGAGGTGGCGGTGGAAGATGGAGTGGATTTAGGGTTTGGCTGGTAGGTGGCGGCTTGCAGATGAAAAGGACCTAGGGCTTGATATAGTGGGCGGTGGCTTGGAGAAGGAGATGTGGCCTTGAATGAAGTGGAATAGGTTTAGGAATTTGGGTGTTGGTGGCTAGGATGATGAAAGGAAATTAGGGTTGGCGGCCAGGGATGAAAGCAGGGCAGGGTTTTGGTAACTTTGGAGATCTCCAAAACTTTGGAGATCTCTCACCTCCTCAAGGCTCCAATGGAACCCGGATTTACTCCCTCACGGAGCTCAACCACTCAAAGAAGTGCGGAAGAAGAGAACACAAGGTTACTCAACACAAGAAAAGATTTCATTTACTTATCCTAGCCGCCAACACCCAAACTCCTAAACCCTATTCCCACTTCATTCAAGGCCGCCATCTCCTTCTCCAAGCCACCGCCCGCTATATCAAGCCCTAGGTCCTTTTCATCTGCAAGCCGCTGCCTACCAGCCAAACCCTAAATCCACTCCATCTTCCACCGCCACCTCCATACTCTTCCCTCATCTTCAAAGTTCGAGCAGTCCGGAGCTATTCCAGGTAAAGGTCTCTTCCTTGAGTTTCTTACATCCTTATCTTGTTCTTCATCCTTTCCAGATCCAGAGTACGAGAAGAAGGCCAACCTTGCCATAGGACTACAATCCGAGGATCCATTACAAAGATACCCTGTCTCCAAGGATCCTACAATCTGCTCGAGAGTGTCCTTCAATTGAAGCAAAGAGAGATATCACAGTCAAGTATAAACCTTCTCTTCTCTCTTCGTCTGTTTCTTGAAAGAGAAGTAAACCCTAGGTCTGGGGTTTCTCAATCCCCAGCAATCCTACTTCTTTATTACTCTAATAATCTATTCTTTTGAATTGTGCTTTCTTTTGGTGCATATTTTCTTTCAATATTAGTTAGCCTTGTTTTTGAGTCAAGCCAAATTCTAACAAACACAAAAAAAAAAAAGAAGTCGTAATTTACTTCTGCATCACATCATCTTATTTCTTCTACATCATTTTTGGTATCAGAGCCCTATCTAGGGTTCTTGCTTGTTTGTTATTTTTTTTCGTTCCTTTTTACTTTTGCTGCCTGGAATAGACTCCCCTGGCCATCCGGTCCTAGGAATAAGCGAGACGTAAGCCTCCTCTTCCCATTCCATGGAGTTCCTAGGGCATGTAGGGGTGCCGCTGGGTTATAACTTCTAGGCAGGGATTGTAAACGGGACACACGTTCTATTTTCTGTCAGTAACAGTTCTGTATTCAAATTATTTCTCCCAGCAAAAAATTCCAAATTAAGTAATTCTTATTTTGCTGGAACCTGTATAATGAAAGTAATAATTTTACATAATTTTTCATGATTTATTAATTCTGTAGATTTTCTGAGATCATTTTACTGTTGTTCTGCTTTTTTATTTTTCTGCAAGCTTTTTTTTTATTGAGTGTGCATAAATTGAATCTTTCTTAAGGCACCGAAGTTGCAACATAAGGGGAGGATTGAGACCCTCTCCTTAGCCCAAAACTACCTCCCGTGCATTCTTACCTAAGCCTTTAATCTTAAAATTATTTAGACCTAATTTGTAGTGGGCTAGGGACACCAACTGTCGGGTCTAGGCTAGTGCTGAGTCAGTTTGTCTAGTTACTTTGTGTGTGCTTTGTACTCAGTGTCTAGAAATCTCAGGGATTCTATCCGAGGGGGCTGTGCTGGTCCGCCTACCTGGCCAATCACTGATTGGTGTCTAGGATTGGCAATTAGGGACCTAACACTCCCCTACACCACTTGGCTGAGTCCCGAGTTACTATAGGCTAGCTTGCCACTCTGATTGTGCATCTAGTTAGGGCTCTAGGTCTAGTTAGCCCGTAGTCATTTCAGTCGAGTCTCATTTGGTGTGCTTGCTTGCATCATCATGACCACCCGAATGGAGTACCCTACCAACCTGGTCAAACCCAACCTGATTTAGAGGCCATGATTAG
Organism: Areca catechu; assembly: GCA_021397845.1. Lineage (NCBI taxonomy): Eukaryota > Viridiplantae > Streptophyta > Magnoliopsida > Arecales > Arecaceae > Areca > Areca catechu. The sequence goes on along the minus strand of CM038051.1, from coordinate 111,004,129 downwards.
AACTCTTACCGAAAGTAAGACCAAATTGAGTCAGGATATGACTGATACTGTTGCCCATTTAGGGATCAAGTCCGTGAGGATCTTACCCAGCTTAGGGATCGAGTCTAAGTACTTGAGGAACCTAGACATCAGAATTGGACTACTGGTACGGGCACCAGACTCAGAAGAAGACTTCAGGGCTCCCTCTGGATCTCTGATTGACCTTGCCCGAAGAATTAGGGTTTTCTGGTTTGTAATAAGGGCTGACTTGATCAGCTCAATTTAGCTTGAGTCTGTATGTCCCTGCAATTTAATTTGTTGAGTCATGTTGACTCAGTAGTGGTCTAGGACTTCTCCAGGATGTCACATTTTCTCCCAAGGCCAAGCAAGTGGGCACCACACTCCCAGCCACACGCCTGAGTCCAGGGGGTGCCACATCTCCATCCAGTATGCTCTAGTCCCTACACCACAAGATAGCAGGTCCCTTCTCTCATGCGCCACTTAAGGAGAAGACAATCTAGGATCCATAATTCAAGGGGGTGCCAAAGTGTTTCCATAAGAGCCAAGCTATGAAAAGAAATGAGCAAAGCTTGGGGAGAAGACTAGGAGGCGCCCAAGTAATTCCAAATAAAACCAGGTATGAAAGGAAGGAAATTTCTCTTGAAGAGCAAGGTTAGGAGGCGCCCAAATACTTCCAAATAAGACCGAGCATGGAAGGAAAAATATTTTTTCTTGAAGAGCAAGGCTAGGAGGCGCCACCCACTTTCCTTTGAAGCCACCAATCAACATTTTTTGAACCTTTTGGCCAACCATATGTGTGGGAATTGATCCTACAAACCTAATTGAAGATCCACCCTATTAGTCCCACATGGGAAGATGTAAAACCCTGCTCTCTTGTAAAGTCCTATAAATTAAACCCTTCTTGTAAATTTGAAAGTAATCTGATGAATGAATCCATTTATGTGTGAGCAAACTCTGTGTTTTCTCTCTTTCACACATGCATCCAGGTGTTGAGCTCCGTGAGGGAGTAAATCCGGTTCCTTAGGAACCTTGAGGAGGTGTGAGATCTCCAACCCTAAAACCTTAGGTTAGCTACTTCAATTCCAAAACCCTAGCCGCCCATCCTCTTCTTCATTCCACCAAACCCTAACCTACCCCACCTCCCACGGCCTCTCTCTCCAAGTCAAGGCCGACCACCAGCATCCGGGTCCAGTCTGAATACTTCAGATTCAGAGCAGATTCCAGAAGGAGCCAGATCAGCCTTTAGGAGAATCCGGATTTCAGCAACATCAACTTTCAAGTTCTTAAATCTGGTAAATCCTTCCTTGAGTATCTGATTCCATCACTTGTTCTTCTTCTTTCCCAGATCTTGAGTTCAGGAGAAGCCGACTCAGCCACAGGACCAGTATTGGAGGATCCATTGCGAAGATATCTGAATCCGAGGATCCAATAATCTGCTCGAGAGAGTTCTTCCACCAAACGTTGTGAAGATCACTATCTGGTTGGTAACCCATCTCTTCTCTTTATTTCTGTCCTGTTGAAAGTTTAGAGCGAAACCCTAGGTCTGGGAGTTTCTCAACCCCCAGCGATCCGTTACTTCTGAACCACTCTGATAACCTAGTTTCTTTTAAATTGTGCTTTCAATTATTACCTAGTTTCTTTCAATTTAGTTTAGCTTTTCTTTGAGAAAGCCAATTTTGAAAAATATATATAAAGAAAAAAGAATTAATCTTAATTTTTTCTGCACCCGCATCATCCTCTTTTGTTCTGCATCATTTTTGGTATCAGAGCCCAGTCTAGGGTTTCTATTTTGCTTGCTTGTTTTAAGTCTCTCTCTTTTTTACTTTGTCTGCTCGAAGTAGACTCCCCAGGACGTCCGGCCCTAGGAACGAAGCGAGGTGCAAACCTCCTCTTCCCATTCCAAGGGTGTTCCTAGGGCATGTAGGGGATCCGCTGGTTACAACTTCGCAGCAGGAATTGTAAACGGGGGAAGCACTCTATTTTCAGTCTGTAACTCCCTATTTCAGGAATTGTTTCTCATTGCAGATAACTCCAAATTGTGTGACTTTTATTTTGCTAGAACCATTATAATTGAAACTATTTTACATAACTTTCCTGTGATTTATTGGTTTCCGTAAAATTTCTAAGAATTAATTTACTGCAACTCTATTTCTGTGTTTCTGCAATTCAATTTTTTTTTTGAGTGATCATCTCCTAATTCATCTTAAGGGCATTTGAGCATCTAAGATAAGGGGAGGAGTTGATAACCTCTCCTTAGCCCAACCACCACCCACTCATTCGATCCTAAGCCTAATTTTAAATTTATTAGACTTAATTTGTCCTAGTGGACTAGGGACATCAACAAGTCGGGTCAAGGCTAGTGTTGAGTCAGTTTGTCTAGTTACTCTGTGTGTGCTCTGTACTCAGTGTCTAGAATGGTGGTTCAGGGATTCTATCCCGAAGGGCTTGTGTGATGGTCCGCCTACTTGGCCAATCACTGATTGGTGTCTAGGATTGGCATTTAGGGACCTAACACTTCCCTTACACCTGCCTGGCTGAGTCCCGAGTTACTACAGGCTAGCTTGCCACTCTGATTGGGCATCTAGTTTGGGCTCTAGGTCTAGTTAGCCCGTAGTCGTTTTAGTTGAGTCTCATTTTGTGTGTTTGCTTGCATCATCATGTCTACCTGGAATGGAGTACCCTACCAACCTGGTCAAACCCAACCTGATTTAGAGGCCATGGTTAGCTCTTACTGAAAGTATGAACAAATTGAGTCAGGATATGAATGAGAATTTTACCCAGCTTAGGGATCGAGTCCAAGTAGTTGAGAAACGTAGACATCAAAATTGGACCCCTGATCCAAAATTAATAGGCCCCAACCTCACCCATGCCAGGAGCCTAGGGGGACCTTATACCGTGATCCCGAGCATAACCTTAGGAAGCCTAACCATGATATCTATAGTGTGGATCGTGTCTATGAGAGGTCCTTACAATATTCTAGACCAGTCACTCAATAACCCAAGTCTTCTAGATCAAACCATTTAGATCCACACCCATGCCCAAGTAAGGTCTCTACTAGCTTGAAACCCAGTGTGACCCAGGTTCCTGTATCGCAAGAATATTGGTTTTGTGGAGAAAGAGGCCATAAATCTAGTCAGTGCCCATGCATAGGACTGGCTTGTGCACAGCTAAGTGGTAAGAATCCTAAGGATGACATTAATGAGGGAGAACCCAAGCCTACCAATGAGGAAGAAAGGTTAGGTATGACAAGCCCAGAATCAGTTGACCCGATTACCACTGACCCGAAACCCATTAAAGATGGCATCAAGGAAGTATATGTGATGCAGAACGAAAGCTCTGATACCAAAATGATGCAGAATGGAAGCTCTGATACCAAAAATGATGCAGAACAAAGAACAAAGATGCATATGCGGAAGTAAAATTAAGATTAATTCTTTTTTTTTTTATATTTTTTAGAAATTGGCTTCGATTCAAAGTAAAGCTAAACTATGTTGAAGGAAACTAGGTAAGGATTGAAAGCACAGTTTAGAAGAAACTAAATTATCAGAGTAGTTCAGAAGTAACGGATCGCTGGGGGTTGAGAAACTCCCAGACCTAGGGTTTCGCTATGAACTTTCAATAGAACAGAAATAGAGAGAAGAGATGGTTTACTAACCAGACAGTGATCTTCTCAGGATTTTGGTGGAAGAACTCTCTCGAGCAGATTGTGGGATCCTCGGAGTCGGCTATCTTCGCAATGGATCCTCCAATACTGGTCTCGTGGTTTGGTCAGCTTCTCCTGGACTCAAGATCTGGGAAAGAAGAGGAACAAGTGAAGGAATTCAGAAACTCAAGAAAAGATCTTACCAAGTTGAAGAACATGAAAGCCGAAGTTGCTGAAATCGAATTCTCCTAGAGGCCGATCTGACTTCCTCTTAGAATTGTTGTAGATCTGCAGTATCTGGACTGGAGCTGGATGCTGGTGGTCGGCCTGGACTTGGAGATGGTGGCCGTGAGAAGGGAAATAGACTAGGGCTTGGTGGAAAGAGAAGGGTGATGGCAGCTAGGGTTTGGGAGTGGAGTGGCTAACCTAGGGTTTGGGGTTTTGGAGATCTCTCACCTCCTAAAGGTTCCAGGGGAACCCGGATTTACTCCCTCATGGAGCTCAACACCTGGAAGCAAGTGCGGACAAGAGAAAACACAAGTTTGCTCAAAAAAAAATTTCTTTCATTCATCTGATTTTTTAAACTTACAAGAGGGGTTTAATTTATAAGGCATTACAAGGGAGGAGGTTTCACATCTTCCCATGTGGGACTAAAGGAGGGGATCTTCAAATTAGGGCAAATCCCTTACATATGGTCGGCCAAAATACCAAAAATAGGATTTGGGTTATAAATGGCAGGTAGATGGCGCCACCTTGCTTGGATTTTCAAGAAAAATTTTTCTTCCTTCCCTGGATCAACTCTTTTGGACTCCTCCTTTTCTTCCTCCCTAAGTCAAGGTCCTTCCCATCTTTGTTTTGATTGTTTTTGGCAGGTAGTGGGCGCCCCCTTGAAGTTCTCTTCCAAGAGAATTTCTTCCCTTCTTTGTTTTGGAATTCTTGGGAAAGTCTTGGCCGCCCCCTTGATTGGTGGTCTCTTGGTGGACTTCTCCTTATCTGGCGCATGAGAGAAGGAGGTTGCCATCTGTGGAGTGGGGACCAAAAGCTGCTGGATGTGGATATGGCGCCCCCTGGACTGGGAGTGTGGCTGGGAGTGTGGTGTCCACTTGCCTGGTCTTGGAAGAAAGTGTAACATCCCATTTTGAAACCCTAGTCCATTACTGAGTCAACATGACTCAACAAAATAAAATGCAGGTAATGTAGACTCAAGCTAAATTAAGTTGATCTAGTCAACTCTTATTAAAAACCAAAAAATTCTAATTCTTTGGGCAAGGTTAATCAGAGATCCAGATGGAGCTCTGAAGTCTTCTTCTGAGTCTGGTGCCCGCACCAATTCTCCCAGGGTGGGAGGAACTCGACCCTGTCGAGTATGGATCAAGTTGGCTCTGATATCTCTCCAAGAGGTCTGGGTCCAGCTCTTGTAACTCTTCTCGGGAGATCCAAGAGTCATCAGAATCTGGCCTTCCTAGCCAGCGGACCAGGTATCTTTGGTATCCTCGATTACGAGTAGAGATAACTTGATCATCCAGGATCTTTTCAATCTGCTCTTTCCTCACAGGCCAGTTTGTTGGTGGACACACAGGGTTGGGTTCACTCTCAAGAGCAGGATTAGGTTCAAAAGCCTCACTGGGAATCACAGCTGGCTCTCTATACTCTACTAGGTCTGTAATGTTGAAAGTGGGGCTAATGCCTAATTCTGGAGGCAACTCGAGAACATAGGCATTGGATCCTACTCTCTTCACTACTCTAAATGGTCCAGCTCCTCTAGCATGAACTTTCTAAAGGTTCCAGGAGGAAACCATTCAGGCCTTAACCTAATCATTACATAGTCTCTCTCAACAAAAGTTTTGACTCGTCTTTGAGAATCAGCCAACTTCTTATAAGTTTCATTACTTAAATTTATTTTGGCTTGAATTTCTTTATGCAAGTCTTTTATATGCTGTGCAAAAACTTCGGCAGACTCGGAGACCCGTGTGTGGACTGGTAAAGGAGCTAGGTCAAGAGGTGTGTGGGGTTTGTAACCATGCACAATTTCAAATGGACTCTTACCCGTAGACCTATTGACCGAGTCATTATATGCAAATTAGCCCTGGGTAAATACAAATCCCAATTCATGGTATTCTCACTCAATCAAAATCTAAGACAATATCCTAAACTCGCCTGACGATGCATTCCTAAAGAATGGACTTTTATTCAAAGGAACCCTAGGTCTAAACCTAACAAACTATGGCTCTCTAGGTTTGACCTTGGGTCGGAGGATGGCATGCAGAGCATGAAAACTTATCATGGGTGCCTAGTAGGTGCCATAAGGTCTTCCAGAAGTAGGTGGCAAACCCAATAGATTCTAAGGAGTCTCGCAACCTAGAGATCTCAGTAAAGTGTAATCCCATAGCTCTAGAAACATGAGAAGATTCAGGGAAGGGTAGGAAATAAGAATCAGAGTTTGAGGTGGCTTATCAGAAACAAGAAACAAACCTTGGTTATTCAGGATGACCTTAAAATGAGGACATTGTTCTATAGGTGCACTCATCCAGACCTCATGATTTGCTCTAGGAGGGTCTACAAGTGCAAGTTCTAGGGTAGGCTGGGTGCTCCTAGAAGGTGGAAGGTTATCAGGAAGGTCTTTGGAATGTTTATCTAAAAAGTCCTCTAAGCTACTATCTTTTTCTTGTTCTTGGACCTTCTCAATGGGCAATTCTTGTGAACCCCTTCCTTCTTCACACTTCTCTACCAGATTTGACTCAGGGGTGTCTTCTTTGGATTCCTCAATAAGTTCACAGGTATTCTCACTTAAACTCTCATTGGGTGCAATTTCCTCTTCCGAACTTCCTCAAAAGGGTCTTCTCTTAGGTTAGCTCCTGAATTCCTTGAGTGGCAGGGGTCCCCTCAATACCCCACAGTAGGAGTTGGTTAATTGAATTATCGGGAGAAATTCCTCAAATTCTTCTTCTTCATATTCATCTATCAAACTTAGTTCAGGCTCATATATTTCTTCCTCATCTCACTGAAAGGTTCTAATATATTCTCCTTTGATTCCTCTTTAAGTACGACTCTGGTCAGGTCACTAATTTTGGGATGGCCATGCCCAACTCCGTCTCAGTGTTATCCTTCTGTCAAGAGGTGACACAAGTGGGAATGACAAACAAAAGTCTGTTCACTACGGGTCGGATCAATCGGAACTTGACTCAAGTTGGTAGAGAGTTGGCTTTAGTCCAAAGTACTTGATTGGTTATATCTTAAAAACCCATCATAGTCTTGGGCTTCTTGGTAGGCTCGTCTAACTTATTGGTCTTTTCAAGGCATAGCTTCCTATAAATGTCTGGGTGTAACCCAACCTAAACCTCGATGTGATCTGAGCTTCGATCTCAATGTATTGCATGTCATGTCATACCACTGAAGTCCTCGATATATTTAGAACACAGGCCTATTACCTTGTCGCAATTGGTACCATTGTCTAACAGTCTTTTCTCATGGATCTACCTAGGTACCTATCTCTCAACTTACTTTCATATCTCTCCAAGTATATATTTCCTCTTTCTTTGATACACGCATGCTCAATAGCATACCAATGCGACCTAGCATGTTTGGTGAACTTGTTTTGGCCAACCTAATTTGTCCTAATTTCGATATGTTAGTGCACTCAAAATCCGATCCATTGGTTCTTCCCACTTAATATATGTCTTGTCTTCCATCAAAGTGGGTGCATAAGGTTCGGTGTTCCTACCAGGTCCCTTTTCTGATTGACCAAGTATGGATATAGGCTCCTAGGGTTATGCTCGGGATCACGGTATAAGGTCCTCCTAGGCTCTGGCATGGTTGAGGTTGGGGCCTATTAATTTTTGGATCAAGGTCCATTTTGATGTCTACGTTTCTCAAGTCCCTGGGCTCGTCTCTAAACGGGCAAAACCCTCATTCATGTCCTGACTCAATTGGTCATACTTTCGGTAAGATTTCTAACCATGGCCTCTAAATCTGGTTGGGTTTGACTAGGTTGGTAGGGTACTCCATTCCGGTAGACATGATGATGCAAGCAAGCACCAGAATGTGACTAGACTAAAGCGACTACTGGCTAACTAAACCTAAAGCCCAAACTAGATGCCCAATCAGAGTGGCAAGCTAGCCTGTAGTAACTCAGGACTCAGCCAGGCAAGTGTAAGGGGAGTTTAGGTCCCTGAATGCCAATCCTAGACACCAATCAAGATTGGCCAGGTAGGCGGACCAGCACACAAGCCCTTCGAATGGAATCCCTGAACCACCGTTCTAGACACTGAGTACAAGCACACCAGAGTAACCAGACAAGCTGACTCAACACTAGCCTTGACCCGACTGTTGATGTCCCTAGCCCACTAGGGCAAATTAGGTCTAATCAATTTTAGATTAAAGGCTTAGGTTCGAATGAAGGGGTGGTGGTTTTGGGCTAAGGAGAGGTTATCAACTCCTCCCCTTATCTTAGATGCTCAAATGCCCTTAAGTTGAATTAAGAGATGAACACTCAAAATAAATGGATTGCAGAACACAAAATAGAGTTGCAGTAATTTAATTCTTAGAAATCGCACGTAAACCAATAAATCATGAAAAAATTATATAAATTAGTTTGAATTATACTGGTTTCAGAAAAATAAAAATCACTGAATTTGGAGTTACCTACAGTGAGAATAATTCCTGCAATAGGATAATTACGAGCTGAAAACAGAGCACTTCCCGTTTACAATTCCAGCTACGAAGTTGTAACCCAAACGATCCCCTACACCCCTAGGAACACCCCGTGGAAGGGAAGAGAGGTTTGCACCTCGCTTCATTCCTAGGACCGGACGTCCTGGAGTCTACTTCGAGCAGACAAAGTAAAAAGAGAGAGACTCAAAACAAGTAAGCAAGACAAAACCTAGACAGGGCTCTGATACCAAAATGATGCAGAACGAAAGCTCTGATACCAAATGATGCAGAACGAAAGCTCTGATACCAAAAATGATGCAGAACAAAGAACAAAGATGCGTATGCGGAAGTAAAATTAAGATTAATTCTTTTTTTTTTTTTATATATTTTAGAAATTGGCTTCGACTCAAAGTAAAGCTAAACTATGTTGAAGGAAACTAGGTAAGGATTGAAAGCACAGTTTAGAAGAAACTAAATTATCAGAGTAGTTCAGAAGTAACGGATCGCTGGGGGTGAGAAACTCCCAGACCTAGGATTTCGCTCTGAACTTTCAACAGAACAGAAATAGAGAGAAGAGATGGTTTACTAACCAGACAGTGATCTTCTCAGGATTTTGGTGGAAGAACTCTCTCGAGCAGATTGTGGGATCCTCGGAGTCGGCTATCTTCGCAATGGATCCTCCAATACTGGTCTCGTGGTTTGGTCGGCTTCTCCTGGCCTCAAGATCTGGGAAAGAAGAGGAACAAGTGAGGAATTCAGAAACTCAGAAAAGATCTTACCAGTTGAAGAACTTGAAAGCCGAAGTTGCTGAAATCGAATTCTCCTGGAGGCCGATCTGACTTCCTCTTAGAATTGTTGTAGATCTGCAGTATCTGGACTGGAGCTGGATGCTGGTGGTCGGCCTGGACTTGGAGATGGTGGCCGTGAGAAGGGAAATAGACTAGGGCTTGGTGGAAGAGAAGGGTGATGGCGGCTAGGGTTGGGAGTGGAGTGGCTACCTAGGGTTTGGGGTTTGGAGATCTCTCATCTCCTCAAGTTCCAGGGGAACCCGGATTTACTCCCTCACGGAGCTCAACACCTGGAAGCAAGTGCGGACAAGAGAAAACACAAGTTTGCTCAAGAAAAAATTTCTTTCATTCATCTGATTTTCAAACTTCAAGAGGGGTTTAATTTATAAGGCATTACAAGGGAGGAGGGTTTCACATCTTCCCATGTGGGACTAAAGGAGGGGATCTCCAAATTAGGGCAAATCCCTTACGTATGGTCGGGCCAAAAATATCAAAAAATAGGATTTGGGTTATAAATGGCAGGTAGATGGCGCCACCTTGCTTGGATTTTCAAGAAAAATTTTCTTCCTTCCCTGGATCAACTCTTTGGACTCCTCCTTTCTTCCTCCCTAAGTCAAGGCCTTCCCATCTTTGTGATTGTTTTTGGCAGGTAGTGGGCGCCCCCTGAAGTTCTCTTCCAAGAGAATTTCTTCCCTTCTTTGTTTGGAATTCTTGGGAAAGTCTTGGCCGCCCCCTTGATTGGTGGTTCTCTTGGTGGACTTCTCCTTATCTGGCGCATGAGAGAAGGAGTGCCATCTGTGGAGTGGGGACCAAAAGCTGCTGGATGTGGATATGGCGCCCCCTGGACTGGGAGTGTGGCTGGGATTGTGGTGTCCACTTGCCTGGTCTTGGAAGAAAGTGTAACATCCCATTTTGAAACCCTAGTCCACTACTGAGTCACATGACTCAACAAAAAAATGCAGGTAATGTAGACTCAAGCTAAATTAAGTTGATCTAGTCAACTCTTATTAAAAACTAAAAATCCTAATTCTTTTGGCAAGGTTAATCAGATCCAGATGGAGCTCTGAAGTTCTTCTGAGTCTGGTGCCCGCACCAATATGATGATGGCTGAGTCTAGTTGATGAATATGAGGGGGAAGAACTTGAAGAATGTGACATCGATACTATTGGTTCCTTATCTGAGGAGACCTTGGAGAGCAACCAAGTGGTAGGACCTAGTTCAGAAATTCAAGAGATTTGTGAGAATCAGGTTCCTTTAGTCAAATACCCCCAGGAAGAACTCATAGTGTTAGCTCGAGATATCAGTTCGTACCCTCTAATGACACTCATTCCCCAAGTACCAATTGAAGATCTTAGCACTGAACTGTTTAAGTTTGCCACCCTATGGTAGATCCTCTCCTTAGGATGACTGATCAAGCCTCTTACAATTGGACCTTGTCCCATGCCAGCACTAAGGTCTCTCCCGTAATCTCAGTTGAACATCCTTGTCTTGAGCGGATTGATTCACCCAGTCCTGTAGAAGTCCTCCTTATGACCCCAGACCCCTTCCTTCGCATGACTGACCTACCCTTCTATAGAGTATACCTTTCCGCACCCATATGTCAAATTTCAAGTCTTGAGGTCATCATTCATAGGCCCTTCCATGAATCATTCTTCAATCCAGTTCTTGAGAAAATGGATCATTATTTGCTTAGAGAACAAACTTTAACTGTTGCAATCACATGTCCTAGGCTACTTCCCGAACCATCTCTTGATCCATTCTTGGGAGTAGCCAACTTTTCCTTTCGTAAGGATGACCAGTTGACATTCATAGATTACCATTCAAACCTTCAGGTCACCACCTTTAGCCAGCAGGTAATTCGAGATCCACCTCATATTTCCTCCCTTTCTCTAGGACTTCCAATGCTTCTTACACCATCCAGTATACTTTGTCAAGTCTTTAGAGTGAACCATGTGTCAGAATCTATTAGGTTTGCCACCTACTTCTGGAAGACCTTATGGCACCTATTAGGCACCCATGATAAGTTTTCATGCTCTGCATGCCATCCTCCGACCCAAGGTCAAACCTAGAGAGTCGTAGTTTGTTAGGTTTAGACCTAGGGTTCCTTTGAATAAAGTCCATTCTTTAGGAATGCATCGTTAGTCAAGTTTAGGACATTTCTCAGATTTTGGTTGAGTGAGAATACCAGGAATGGGATTTGTATTACCCAGGGCTAAATTTGCATATAATGACTCGGTCAATAGGTCTATAGGTAAGAGTCCATTTGAAATTGTGCATGGTTACAAACCTCACACACCTTGACCTAGCTCCTTTACCAGTACACACGAGTCTCCGAGTCTACTGAAGTTTTTGCACAGCATATAAAAGACTTGCATAAAGAAATTCTTGCCAAAATAAATTTAAGTAATGAAACTTATAAGAAGTTGGCTGATTCTCAAGGCGAGTCAAAACTTTTGATGAGGGAGACTATGTAATGATTAGGTTAAGGCCTGAACGGTTTCCACCTGGAACCGTTAGAAAGTTACATGCTAGAGGAGCTGGACCATTAGAGTGGTGAAGAGAGTAGGATCCAATGCCTATGTGCTCGAGTTGCCTTCAGAACTAGGCATTAGCTCCACTTTCAACATTACAGACCTAGTAGAGTATAGAGAGCCAGCTATGATTCCCAGTGAGCCTATTTGAGCCTAATCCTGCTCTTGAGAGTGAACCAACCCTGTGTGTCCACCAACAAACTGGCCTGTAAGGAAAGAGCAGATTGAAAAGAATCCTGGATGATCAGGTTATCTCTACTCGTAATCGAGGATACCAAAGATACCTGGTCCGCTGGCAAGGAAGGCCAGATTCTGATGACTCTTGGATCCCCCGAGAAGAATTACAAGAATTGGATCCAGACCTCTTGGAGAGATACCAGAGCCAACTTGATCCATACTCGACAGGGTTGAGTTCCTCCCACCCCGGGAGAATTGGTGCGGGCACCAGACGCAAAGAAGACTTCAGAGCTCCATCTGGATCTCTGATTGAGCTTGCCCGAAGAATTAGAGTTTTCTGGTTTGTAATAAGGGTTGACTTGATCAACTCAATTTTAGCTTGAGTTTGTATTTCCTGCAATTTATTTTTGTTGAGTCATGTTGACTCAGTAGTGGTCTAGGACTTCAACCTGGGTGTCACATTTTCTCCCAAGGCCAAGCAAGTGGGGTGCCACACTCCTAGCCACACTCCCAGCCACACGCCTGAGTCCAGGGGGTGCCACATCTCCATCCAGTATGCTCTGGTCCCCACACCACAAGATAGCAGGTCCCTTCTCTCATGCGCCACTTAGGAGAAGACAATTTGGGATCCACAATTCAAGGGGCGGCCAAGGAGTTTCCATAAGAGCAAGCTATGAAAAGAAAGGAGCAAAGCTTGGGGAGGAAGACTAGGAGGCGCCCAAGTAATTCCCAATAAAACCAGGTATGAAAGGAAAGAAATTTCTCTTGAAGAACACAGGTTAGGAGGGCCCAAATACTTCCAATAATACCGAGCATGGGAAGGAAAACTTTTTTTCTTAAGAGCAGGCTAGAGGCGCCACCCACTTTCCTTTTGAAGCCACCAATCAGCATTTTTGGAACCTTTTGCCGGCCATATGTGTGGGAATTGATCCTACAAACCTAATTTGAAGATCCCCCTCATTAGTCCCACATGGGAAGATGTAAAACCCTACTCTCTGTAAAGTCCTATAAATTAAACCCCTCTTGTAAATTTAGAGCAATCTGATGAATGAATCCAATTATGTGTGAGCAAACTCTGTGTTTTCTCTCTTCCGCACTTGTATCCAAGTGTTGAGCTCCGTGAGGAGTAAATCTGGTTTCCCCGGAACCTTGAGGAGGTGTGAGATCTCCAACCCAAACCCTAGGTTAGCCACTTCACTCCAAAACCCTAGCCGCCCATACTCTCCTCAATCCACCAAACCCTAGCCTACCCCACCTCCCACGGCCACTTTCTCCAAGTCAAGGCTGACCACCAGCATCCAGGTCCAGTCCGGATACTTCAGATTCAGAGCAAATTCCAGAGGGAGCCAGATCAACCTTTAGGAGAATCCAGATTTCAGCAACATATCAGCTTTCAAGTTCTTCAATCTAGTAAATCCTTCTTTGAGTATCTGATTCCATCACTTGTTCTTCTTCTTTCCTAGATCTTGAGTTCAGGAGAAGCCGACTCGCCACAGGACCAGTATTGGAGGATCCATTACGAGATATTCCGAATCCGAGGATCCACAATCTGCTCGAGAGAGTTCTTCCATCAAACTTTGTGAAGATCACTGTCTGTTGGTAACCCATCTCTTCTCTTTATTTCTGTCATGTTGAAAGTTCAGAGCGAAACCCTAGGTCTAGGAGTTTCTCAACCCCCAGCGATCCATACTTCTGAACCCACTTTGATACCTAGTTTTCTTTAAATTGTGCTTTCATTATTACTAGTTTCTTTTCAATTTAGTTTAGCTTTCCTTTGAGTCAAAGCCAATTCTGAAAATAAAAAAAAAAAAGAATAATCTTAATTTATTTCCGCATCGCATCATCTCCTCTTTTGTTCTGCATCATTCTTCATTTCTTAGTTTCTTTCAACATTAGTTTATCTTTCCTTTGAGTCAAAGCTGACTTCTGAAAAAATATATATAAAAAATACATTAATTTTAATTTGGCTTCCGCATTCCACATTTTTGTTCTGCATCATTTATGGTATCAGAGCTTTCATTCTGCATCAGTGCTTGCCCGTGGACTGCACCACCATGGAGCTCGTCCCTGGTCGTGGACTGCGCCACCGTGGAGAATGTGGCTGCGCCACCGTGGAGCTCCTCCTCTGTTGTTTGCCCACCAAAAAACACCACCATCACCCGTCAAACCATCGCTGGAGCTTCCCTCCGGCCAGGGACACCGCCGTCGTGCTTCCCGACGAGTTTCGGCACCTCAGAGGGCTGTGTCCACGCCCTGTTTCATGGACTGGCAGCAATGGCTGCCGGTGGACCATCAAACAAATTGTAAACCCAATAGCCGTCCATGGTGGACCGGCTGCTCCAAAAACTGTGCAGCATCAAATATGTGCAAAAATAAAAAAAAATTCATAACTTCTTCATTTCAAAACCTGATTTAGGTACCGTTTGCGTCGTTGGATTCCATAAATCAAGCTCTACCTATTGATGGGTTTCAAACTTATTAATTTTAACCGATTCCATGATCATTAATTGTAATTATTAAATATTTTATTAATCATTTAAATGGTGTGTGATGCTTGACTTGAAATCTATTTTTCATGAACGTACTCTAATTTCACATTTTTCAAAGATATTTTAAAATAATTAGTTTTACAAGAAAGTCCAATTTATTATGAAATTAGATTATTAAAAAAGAATGTTAGCACCATTAATAACTAAAAACTACTAAAATAAACGTGTAAATCCATGATTTTATCACTGATCACCAAGTATTTGAAGGACAGCTCGGGAGAAACATGGAGGCTTACGTTGACGACATGATAGTGAGAGTCTCCATAAGGTTGACCACCTCAAGGACCTGTAGGAATCCTTTGACGCACTCAGGCGCCATCGGATGAAGCTGAACCCCACGAAATGCACTTTTGGGGTGACCTCTGGCAAATTCCTTGGTTTTCTAGTTACACAGAGGGGAATTGAAGTGAATCCTGACAAGATAAAAGCCATCATGGAGATGGCACACCCGACCAACAAAAAAGCGGTCCAAGAGCTTACCAGCCGAATCGCCTCTCTTAGACGTTTTATCTCCCATTCGGTTGAGAGGTCCCTGCCATTCTTCAAGACCCTGTGCCGGTCAGAGGGTTTTGTCTAGACTGATGAGTGTTTTTCAGCTTTCGAAGCATTGAAGGAGTACTTGAAGAACCCTCCATTGCTGGCCAAGCCGATGGAGGGGGAGCCTTTGTACCTCTATCTTTCGGCATCAGACGAAGTGATTTGTGTCATCCTTGTGCGAGTCAGAGAGGACGGACGATAAAAGCCTATCCATTATATTAGCAAAGTCCTCCATGATGCCAAAACAAGGTACCCTAAGATGCAAAAATTAATATACTCCTTGGTTACATCTGCTAAGCAGCTCCGACCATACTTCCAAGCGCATCCGATCGTGGTGCTGACTGACCAACCTCTCAAGGCAATCCTTCGGAGCCCAGATACACTGCTAAGCAGCTCCGACCATACTTCCAAGCGCATCCGATCGTGGTGCTGACTGACCAACCTCTCAAGGCAATCCTTCGGAGCAGCTTGGTTACATCTGCTTAGCAGATGTAACTAAGGAGTATGTATACTCCTTGGTTACATCTGCTAAGCAGCTCCGACCATACTTCCAAGCGCATCCGATCGTGGTGCTGACTGACCAACCTCTCAAGGCAATCCTTCGGAGCCCAGATACACTGGTCGGCTTGCCAAGTGGGCCGTCAAGTTAGGGGAGTTTGACATCTCTTTCCAGCCATGATCTGCCTTGAAGGCCTAGGTAATTGCTAACTTCATTGCAGAGTGTACGTGGAAGCAGGAGATGCCTCCTCGAGTGGCCGAAATACCTGAAGCTGACACTGTCTATGAAGTAGAACCAGCCTGGACCCTCCATGTGGACGGAGCGTCCAACCTTGCAGGCGGTGGGGCTGGACTGATTCTGGCCGAATCGGATGGGGAGAACCTGGAGTACGCCTTACACTTTTTATTTTAGGTGTCAAATAATCAAGTGGAGTACGAAGCCCTCCTCGCGGGGCTGCGGATTGCCAACGAACTGGGCATCAGCCGGCTCAGAGTTTTCTCCGACTCTCAGATGGTGGTCAATCAAGTGAAGGGGGAATTTGAAGCCAGGGATCCGATCCTGGCAAAATATTTAAACAAGGTACAAAACCTCATTCCTCGGTTCAAATTTTTCGAAATCCTCCACATACCTCATCTACAGAACTCTCAGGCGGATGCTCTCTCAAGGTTAGCTACCGCCACGAGCGAGACTTCTGATCGAACCTTTATGGAGTATTTGCAGCATCCTAGCATTGCCGAAGAGCCGGCGAAGGTCCACCAGGTAGAACATGAAGCTTCTTGGATGGATCCGATCCTTACTTTCTTAGCCAAAGGAACTCTTCCTGAAGATCCGTGGAGGCCAAGCGGGTGCGCCTGACGGCCTCTAAGTACGTTATCCTTGATGGCATCCTTTATAAGCGGTCATTCTCACAGCCGCTGTTGAAGTGTTTGTGGCCGGCGGACACTGACTATGCCCTCAGAGAAGTCCATGAAGGCATCTGTGGTGACCATCTCGGAGGGAGATCCCTGGCTTACAAGATCATCCAGCAGGGATATTACTGTTCCAACATTCAGAAGGATGCATCGGACTTCGTCCAAAGGTGCGATGCATGCCAGAGGTACTCCGTCATTCAAAGGAGGCTTTCCAGTGAGCTGACTCCGATCACCGCCCCCTGGCTGTTCGCATAGTGGGGGATAGAAATCTTGGGACCCTTTCCCCCACCCTCTGGGCAATGAAAATTCTGCTTATGGCTATCGACTATTTTACCAAGGTGGGTGGAAGCCGAACCACTAGTACAGATAACGGAGACAAGGTGGGAGAACGTCATCCAGAACAATATTATCTTCTGATTCGACATTCCTCGACAATTATTACTGATATGGGGGACAGTTTGACAACTCTAAATTTTAAGATTTCTGCCAACAATACCAAGTCTCTCACCGACATACCTCGGTCGGTCACCCACAGTGCAACGAAGAGGCCGAAGTCACCAACAGAACAATCTTGCATGGGTTGGAAAACCTGGCTCAATGAAGAAAAGGGACTTTGGGCGGAAGAGCTCCATTCAGTGTTATGGGCATATCGGACGACCGCCAGAGCATCGACCGGCGAAAACCCATTCAACCTCACTTACGGAAGTGAAGCCATCATCCCCATTGAAACTTCTCTCCAATCTCTCCGGATTGACCATTACACCGAGCTGGCTAACTCCGATCGGCGAAGGGTTGACCTGGACTTGCTTGAGGAAATAAGGCTTCAGGCAAGCATGAAGATGGCAGTATGCTGCCAAAAGATGGTGAAGTATTACAACTTGCGAGTCAAGCTACGAGCTTTACGGGTCGAAGACCTAGTTCCTGCGGAGGGCCAAAATATCGAGGCCGACCGAGCAAGGCAAGCTTCTCCAAATTGGAAGGACCGTATCGGGTCGCCGAAGTGGTTCATGTCGGCACCTATCGACTCAAATTTTTGGATGGACGGTAGTTGGCATGTCCGTAGAATGTAGATAACCTCTGCAAGTACTATCAATGAAGTTCAAGTTCTATTTATGGACCACTTCCGAAAGTCCGACTCTGGTAGGCAAAGGCTCTAGGGCAGCCCACTTCCAAAAGTCTGACTCCGGGCAGCAAAGGTTCTAGGACAGCCCCTTCCAAAGGTCTGATCCCAGTCGGCAAAGCTCTTGAGCAGCCCACTTCCGAAAGTTCGACTCCGATCGGCAAAGGCTCTAAGGCAGCCCACTTCTGAAAGTCTGACTCCGGTCGGCAAAGGCTCTAGGGCAGCCCTCTTCTGAAAGTCCGACTCTGGTCTGCAAAGGCTCTAGGGCAGCCGAATTCAGAAAGCTGACGGACCAACACTTAGGATAATTTTCCTAAGCTAGTTGCTCCAGCCTGAGCTAAAATCCGATCGCTGTCTCAACTGCTTTAGGGTCCGGAAAGCTGACGGACCAGCACTTAGGATAAATTTCCTAAGTTAGTTGCTCCAGCTTGAGCTGACATCTGACCGCTGCCTCAGCCATCCTAATCTATTTTTGGTCCGGAAGGCCGACGGGCCAGTACTTAGAGTAAAAATCCTAAGAGGATCTAGTTTGGCCTAGGTTATTACTCAATACTCACCATGAAGGTCCGACCACTAACTCTGACATGCCGACCGGCCCATAGAAAATTTTAGAAAGGAACATATGGAACAGCATAAGAAGACAAGATAGTGAGGAAAAGTTTCTTCATTAATTCAAAGGGTTTTACATGAATTGAAGGTCAGACCCTTACAACTAGCTTGGTCTGACCTTCGAGAGTTACAATGATGGCCACTTCAGCCCCTTTGGCTGCAACTGCTGCTCCAGCCTTTTTAGCCCCTTCGGCTGCCTCCGCCTCGATGCCAATTGGGGCATCTGCTCTGACTACCTCCACGATGATCTCCACAGGGGCTTCGGCCACTCGGGCGATCAGGTCTGTCCCTTCCGAAGCTTCTACCGTCGCTGGCTCCGGCAGCTGAAGGAAAGCCAAGTCGAGTTCTGGGAAGGCGGCGCTAACCTTTCCAAGGCACTCATCGTACCTGTACCCGAAATCGACCGTCTCGGCTTCTTTCATTTCCTCCGTAAAGTCTTCGAAGGCCTTATAATCCACCACGGCCTTCTCGCCGGCCGTCTTTAGCAAATCTTGGGCCTCCTTCAGCAAGCCCTTGTACCTTTCCATCGATGCTTGATAGCCCTTCGCGCGGATGTCCAGATCGGTCAGGCGACACTCCTTGATGGCCAGCTGACGAGCCAGGGTTTTGATTTTCTTCTTCTTGTCTTTCAGCCTGGCCTCCTGATCGACTTTCTGGGCAAGCAGGTCCTCTGTCTTCTTCTTTTGGGCCTCCAGTTCGGCCCGCAAGGAAGACACCTCGGCTACTATGGCCTTCAGACCGAGCACCTCTTCCATGGAAGCTGTCAGTGCTTCCGAGGCAGTGTCCCTTGCCAGTTCAGCCACTTTGACCCTCTGGGTTAGCTGCTCTTTTATGTATAGCAGCTCACCCAGCCCCTGGTCCATCAGGAGGTTGTCCCTGATGAGCTGCCGACAAATACTGATAGTTAGAGAACTTTCAGCATTAAACTTAATGTGAAAGGAGGAATGAAGCTTATCCCCAAAAGATGGTGGAGAGAATTGCTAGCCACCTCGTTCACTGACCATCCGTCAGTATCGGGGATGGTCCGTTGAAGCTGTTCCCTTGCCTCCTAAGTAGCACACCACAGTAGGTGCTCCTCTTCCTCTCCCAGGGCCCAGGCGGCCCTCTTGCCAATAGCTGACTGCCCTTCACCCGCAGGGGTCCTCTGGGTCGTCGGGGGGACCATTGCGGTCATCTCCGGTGGCGGGGGTGCAGGGACTGCCACCGTCCTTGCTAACATCGAGTGTCTCCCTTCCGCCTGGATGGCCGGCTGTCCTGTTGAAGATGATCGCTCAGACACGATCACCCTTCGGCGTTCGGTTAGGGGCATGTCATCCCCTGAGTCAACCGACACCACTAGAACGGATAGTTCTTTTGTCCGTTGCTTCTTAAGCCTTTCGGGCGCTGGTTCTACCACCCATTTCTTTGGCTCTTGTTGCATCTGTTCTATGATCCGGACGGCCCTCCGCTGCGCTGACTGTGCCGAAAGGATAGCCCGATCCGACTTCATTTTTTCACCTATCAACAATGAAAGCAGGGTTAGTGGCAGTCAATAAGCCGATGGAAAGCAAAGAAGGAAAGGAAGGTAGTCGATCTCTCCCTACAAGACTCTCGCCCTACCTAACATCGGCTGTCGGCTGAGTCCGGCCTGATGGAGGCTGTCCTCAAAGAGCAAGAAGTTAATAAATTTTGGATCTTCTCCATCCAACATGTGGAAGTCGGCCTTGTCGGCCCTTGAGACCTTCCTTCCATGCAGGGCATCCAACCTCGGCCCCCTCCAGGCTGCCTCAAAGCCCCATGGCTCCAGGCTATCTATGAAGAAGTATCTGGACTTCCATCCGTGAATGGCGGACGAAAGCCCCCTTAGAATCTTCCGGTTAGGACAGGGACTGAACATCCACCATTCCTAACTCTGGAAGTCTTGTTTTAATAAGAAGAAATTGGAGAAAAGGGTCACCCTGGGCTCTATGTCGGCCTCTCGACACATAACTATGAAGCTGCACGGGACCCTAATGCTATTCGGTGTCAGCTGGGAAGTGGTGATCCTATAGGTATTAAAGACCTGAACAAAGAAGCCATGGATCAGGAAGTGAAGAACAGCCTTCAGGTGGTCTTCTTACATGGGAAGGGCTCCTAAATTTAGAGGTCCGTTACCCTACCCTCTCGGCGAGGGATAGTCAGATGTAAGGTGGACGGAATGTTGTATATGGTTCTAAGGGTTTCGACTCTCTCTCGGGTCATAGTCGGCGGGATGTTGAAGGGCCAGGTTCCCTATGGCCACGAGCTATAGCCATCCTAAAATTGGTTGTAGAGGAGGAAGAAGATGGCAGAAGATGAAGATGGGACTAACCTAATTTTTTGGGTCTCTAAAAGAGCCTAAGGGCAGTGCGGAGGGAGGAGGAGGCAATTTTCTTCCAACGCAAATGCAGCAGTAGGTCTTCTAGGCGATGCCCCTTCCTTTTTATAGGCATCCGGGGGTCGCGTCCCAATGCATCTCCCACATGCCAAACTCCGATGGCTACCGCTTCGATTTCCAGATTGGACGGGAATACGATGGGACACGCCGGATTGTATCCGGCCGCGATCCGCGTGATAGACGAGGCAACGACGGATGGCCCGCTCCGGCAAGTGCACCAACCGCTCTGATGGTGCCATGTGTCTCACATCGCTTCAAGAATCTGAACGAACAGCTGCCACGCACCGTACCAGTCATAACAGCTTCCCCAGTCCTCGCTAAACAGACATTGACATCTGTCCCGGGGCAAAAATCGAAGCGGGAAGCGGCCAGACGCAGCACGCCGAACCGGATTCACCATCATTTGGAAGGCCAGCACATTTATTGCCATTTAATGCCCTCACCCTTCAAGCCCTCACCCTTCAAGCCTACGGACACACTCGAAGCACAAGGGCAAGGGGGACAACTGTTGTACCATGATGGCTCACCCTTGGCCAGAACCGGCCCAGTTCTGCAGTCTGACTTGGCCACCCTTCTCAAGGCTCCAACTAAGAGGTCCGACCCACCAGAGCTGAGGTCCGAACGACCCTCTCCTGTTGGGGTCTGGCCCACCGTTCTCCATCAGAGGTCGGACCCACTGGAACTGAGGTCCGAACGACCCTCTCCTGCTGGGGTCTGGCCCACTGTTCTCCATCAGAGGTCCAACCCACCGGAGTTGAGGTCCGAACGGCCCTCTCCTCTAGAGGCTTATACTTTGGTTCGACCGATCGACCGCCTCATGGCCGACGTTCGACAGGCAAGCCTTAGCATCCAGGGTGTTCCAGAAATACCTTTCTGTTACTGCGGGATCCTACTATCCCAATGGCCCTGCTCCACTACTTCACGGTGCTGCCGTATCTGCGTGCCACGTGGCCACTCTCCAGATTTTTCTAGGGGTAGATCGATCTTTCCTAGCCTCTCCCCTAACAGATTTTGGACTGTTCCGCGCCTATATAAGATACCTGGGAGACCCCATTCGAAGGTAGAACAACTCTTCCCTTTCCAGAGACTGTTCACCCCTTGATTCCACCATTCTATTACCTTCAATCTCCTGCTAACTTAAGCATCAGAGGGTCCCCCGCCGGAACACCACCGGTGCCCTTGGGGACTTTTCTGCAGGTTTGCCGGGAGAGGAGCGCTCTAGCCCATCCAGCCATCCCGGTTCCCGATCCAGGAGTTGACGCAGCAACAGGGTCACTTGGGATAAATTCTTTGGCTTCCTTGTCACCAAACGAGGGATTGAGGCGAACCCTAAGAAGATTCAAGCCTTGAAAGATATGAGACATCCCTCTTGCAAAAAGGAAGTCCAGCAATTGACAGGGAGAATTGCCTCCCTAAGCAAATTTATCTCTCGGTTAGCCGAGAAATGTCTTCCATTCTTCAAGGTACTCCAGCAGTCAAAGGGCTTTGAATGGTCCAAAGACTATCGTGCTGCCTTTGAGGAGCTGAAGAAGTACCTGGAGACCCCGCCATAGCTCTCCAAGCTACAAGAAGGCGAGGTCCTCTACCTATACCTCTCTACTTCAGATGAAGCAATCAGTTCGGTTTTTGTCTAGAGAGAGGAAGACGGATCTCACAAGCTGATCTACTATATCAACAAGGTCCTTCATGATGTCGAAACACGATATGCAAGGATGCAGAAGCTGATCTACTCTTTAGTGATTGCAACAAAGCGACTATGGCCATATTTTTAGGCCCATGCTATTGTGGTACTAACAGATCAACCTCTTAAGGCCATTCTCCGATCTCCGGACACCTCTGGAAGGATAGCCAAGTGGGCTATGAAGCTAAGTGAATTTGACATCAGCTTCCAGCCCCGAGCGGCTATGAAGGCCCAGGTGCTCTCCGATTTTTTAGCTGAGTGCACCTGGAAGTCCGAAGACGAAGCATCTTCGATAGAAGAAGAAGTCCCGAAGGAGACGAAGTCTGTTTGGATGCTTCATGTGGATGGAGCATCCAATGCTACTGGGTGCGGGGCTGGACTCATGTTGGCCGAACCTGATGGCCATACCATAGAGTACGCACTTTGGTTCTCCATCCATGCCTCTAATAACCAAGCTGAATACGAAGCCCTATTCGCCAGACTTTGGATCGCCAAAGATTTGGGAGTACAACAACTCCGAGCCTTCTCAGATTCTCAGTTGGTTATGAATCAAGTCCACGGAGAATATACAGCCAAGATCCAACCATGGTGCAATACCTAGAGAAGGTACAGGCTTTATCCTCCCAACTGGAACATTTTGAGATTATCCATGTTCCATGATCAGAGAACTCCCGGGCAGATGCATTGTCTCGACTGGCAACTACAGCACCGGAATCTCTCGGGCACACCTTTGTTGAACACCTTGAAACTCCAAGCATAGCCAAAGAGGCTATAGAGGTGCGCCATATTGACACTGAGCCAAGCTGGATGGATCCCATCATCAAGTTCCTGAATGAGGGAAAACTACCAGAAGATAAGGCAAAGGCCAAGAAGATCCGCTGGATGGCATCTCAGTACGTCATCTTAGATGGAATTCTCTATAAGAGATCATTCTCTCAGCCACTGCTAAAATGCTTAGGACCTACAGATGTGGATTATGTTCTAAGAGAGGTCCATGAGGGCATATGCGATGATCATTTGGGAGGCAGATCTCTGGCATACAAGATCATTTGATAGGGGTATCATTGGCCCTCCATTCAGAAGGACTCAGCTGATTTTGTGTGAAAGTGCGACCAATGCCAGAGGTATGCCAATGTACAGAGACAACCTGCAAGTCACCTGACTCAACTGGCAGCCCCATGGACTTTTGCCCAGTGGGGGATGGACATTCTTGGCCCATTCCTGCCAGCATCAGGGCAAAGGAAGTTTCTCCTAGTGGCCATCGACTACTTCACGAAGTGAGTAGAAGCCGAACCATTGGCCCAGATCACAGAGGGCAAAGTGAAAATTTTGTAAAAAATTTTATCATATTCAGGTTCGGCATCCCATATGTCATCATCATGGACAACGGGAGACAGTTTGACAATCCAAAGTTCAAGGACTTCTGCGCTCGATACCATATCCAATATCGGTTGACATCCATTGCTCATCCACAGTCCAACGAAGAAGCCGAAGTCACTAACCGGACCATCCTTAATGGTCTGAAGACAAGGTTGAATGTCGCCAAAGGACTTTGGACCGAAGAACTGACCTCCATTCTCTGGGCATACCGAACTACCCCGAGAACGGCCACCGGTGAATCTCCATTCAACCTGGCATACGGTACTGAAGCTGTGCTACCTATTGAAGTCTCCTTATAGTCCTTGAGAATTGACAACTATGAAGAGCCTAAGAATTTCGATTGCAGAAGGATTGATCTGGACTTGCTATCAAGCATCAGACTACAGGCCCAGATAAGGATGGCGGTGTACCAGCAAAAGGTCGCCAAGTACTATAACTCAAGGGTAAAGGAGCAAACTTTCTGCACGGGGGACATGGTATTGCGAAGGGTAGAGGAATCCAGGCCAACGGAATAGGGAAAACTCTTCCCCAACTGGGAAGGTCCATATCAAGTCGAAGAAGTCATTCGACCAAGAACATACCAACTCAAGACCCTGGAGGGGAAGACCCTATCCCGACCATGGAATGTATAAAACCTTCGCAAATACTATCAATAAATGAGTTCCTAAAATTTCTGTGCAAAGCTACTCAACCCTATTTAACTCAGAACGGCTAGTTGCATTGACTGAACGACAACAGCCTGAGTGACCTGATCTGAAAAATCGGTCTACTATGCAAAGAAGAGTTTGATCCACTCATCTTATCGGTATGCCCGACGAGCGCAATAGATGGTCTAACCAGGCCACCAAAAAGATCAAAGGTGCAGGGATGGTTTTTGTAACTTACCCTACGGTGAATCTGAAGATGCATCGAGACGGGCCAGAACAACCTACCTTAATCACGACAGAAGTTTACAGAGATGGTGTAAATACCCTACCCTATGGAAAATCCAAAAATATGCCTAAAAAGACCACTGTCGTCCTTTCTATCGACAACAAACATTACAAGAATGGTCCAACCAACCTCATCTCTTCCCTGTAGACCAAAAATGGTCCGCAGATTCTACATTTCAGATGAAGTAAGATGCAACATATTGCAAAGAATGCATGGAAGATGTAACAAAAAGATATTTCATTCCTTTCAATTTTTACAAAAAAAAAGAAAAAAGGAGAATGGAAAAACTCTCATGAAGAGAGAACAAGAAAAAAAAGAAACTCTCATAAGGAGAGATATATAAAAAAAAAGAGAGTAGCACCAGGATGATATGGAAAATTTTCAATAACCCCCCGTCGGGTTTTTCTTGTACCGGCGGGGAGATATCTAGAGGGACGATGAAGGGCTCTTGGGGTTCCCGTCCGAACCAGAATCCAACCCCTCATCAGAGTCGGAATCAAATTCATGTCCGGGAAAGGGAACGGAGGGCTTGATGTTGTCCAGGCCCTTCAAGTTGTAAAACTTGAAGGCCTTCCTCCTACATTCCCGAAATCCCTGGTGGAAGGAGTCTAGAGCCGCCTCGGTGACTTCATCCTTGAAGGCAGTGGAAGCCCTGAAGTCTGAGATGGCATTTGCCGCCTCCTCCTTGCTTTCTCCACCTCCGCGGTCACCACCGTGACCTGTGCTCGGGCCTCCCTCAGTTGGGCCTCCAGTAGGTTGACCCTCTTTTCAAGACGGTCCATGAGAGGCTCCTCATCGTCATCACCCGGTCCAAAGGACTCCGGACTTCTCTTCCTTTTTCGATCAATGGCCCTCCTTTTTGTGGCTCGGCGGAGTTCAGAAGTGCTGAACCTCATCTCTAATAGAGGGAAGGAGTCTACAAAAATAATGGCCCTTGACAGCGAAAGGCAGGGTCCTATTTATAGAGACCCTGCACCCACGACCGACTACGGGGAGGCATGCTCCACGTCCTTCCTAGCCGCATCAGAAAATGCCACGTGTCTGGGCAACGCTTCGAGAACCAGAAAGTCGCTCGGGAGCCATCCCCAGGACAACAACTGCCATCGCTTCGAATTCGGAGAAATCCTTATCGTGCGATGGCAACATTAATGGCTGCTTTTTGAAAAAAGGAGACCTGGTGGCTCACAAGGCGCAAGAAATCATGACTGTATAAATATCCATGTGCCACGTGGATAACAAAGATCATAATCAAATCTCCCTAATCACTGGTTGACAGGGAGATGATGCTTGTCCACCCCAATGGACAAGTTTAATATCAAAAGGAAGGTGATACTGGCCTGACCAACTGTAGACAGCCTTCGAAAACGGAGTCCTCATCCATTCCAGAGTTCGTCTTCGTCAACTATCGACTAAACGGCCTTCGGCCATGACTACTCAACCAAACAAGAAAAAGCATGGTAAAACCAGTTCTTATCAACTAAACGGCCTTCGGACATGACTGTTCGACTATGCAGAAGAAGGAATGGTAAAGCCAGTTCAAGCTACATATGTAGTATAACATTGCATATGCAAAGAAGGGCGAATTCATTTCAAAATCTGGAGGAATTATCATACAAAACTCATTGATGACATAAAGGAGAAAGAAAGAAAACACATCCAAAGTGACTCAAGTCACTCAGCATCGACAGGAGGAGACTCTACACCACAGGACTGAAGCAACCTCTTAACCTATTCTGAGAGGTCTTTGTCAATCTGGGCCAGGACCGGAGAACCTTTGGCTCGGACCCCTCCAACCTGAGCTTCCTCCTGAACCGGGATCGGAGTTGGGGTCACCTCCAGATTTTCAACTAAGGCAGTGGCCTCCTCCTCCGGACATGGCACCTCCTTGGCCTCTACTATGGCTTCGGGCCCCTCCACTTCCTCTTCTTCTTCTCCAGCTATATCGAAGGGAGGAATGTCAGAAAGGTCGAGGTGAGGGAAGGCCTCCTTCACCCTAGAGAGTCCGTCGTTGAAGCCGTGCTGATAGCCATACAAAGACACTTCACTAATCTCCGCTTGGAATTATGAAGACATTTTGAAGTTAGCCACGGCATCATCTGCCCGTTTCTTCAAAGATACAGACTCCCTCTTAGCAGCCTCAGACTCCAGGATCGCCTCTTCGGCCCTCCTAGAAGCCTCCTCCACCACCTTGGTCAGGTTTTCTATCTTCTTCTGATTCTCCCTGGCAGCCTGCTCCAGGGAGTTGACTTGTTATCTACACCTTCTCCACCCACCTCTTGCCTCGCCATTGTCAGATGGGCACCTTTCAGTTCGCCCTTCAGTCCACGAACTTCATCACTCGTCCGGGCAAGACGGTCCTCCATGGACTACTTCAGCTCTTCAGCTACTTCCTGGCAGCCCTGGCAGTTTGAAGCTCCTCTTTGAGGCCATGGATGAGGCCGTCAACATTGCCTAAGCCCTCCTCCATGAAGGTGAGGTCGTAGACCAACTGCATCAGGAGTGAGGGGTCATGGATCGAACAACTCTCAGGACAAAGGGGGCGGTGAAGATCATACCTGTTGCAGGGCAGTGAAGGCAGAATCGGACACCCTGGGAAGGTTTCGATTTCGAAGAACCACCAAGTCATGAGGCAGTAGCATACCCTTCAATGCCTGCCTGGCTACGGTTGGGACCAGCAGTCCCCCCATAGGTGAAAGCTCCGAAGAGTTCATCGAATGGCCTCCGATTGAGGAAGCCCCGCAGGCGAACTCTCCTTCGACTTGCCGCACTTTGCCCCTATCAGTGGCATGGGGACAAAATGGTGGCACACCCACTCTCTGAGGTGGGCTCCCCGTTGTGCGAACTGGGGAGACAGCCATCGGTGGAGTTTTGACTGGATAGGGTCTTGACGGAGCCCCTTCCATGGCTGCTACATCTTCCTCTGAGGTGCCTCGGGAAGATGAAGTGCTTTGGTCCCCCTCGGGACCATCCCTCTGAGCCCTCTTCTGAACTGCAGACCTTATAAGAGGGGCCTGTGCAAACCTCTTCTCCGAAGTCTGATGGAGCCAGCTCACATCGGGCTTCATCCTGCCACCTACAAGCAATAGAGTTCATCTCAATAGACTGAACTACAATAAAATCAGGAAAGAGGAGCAGAAACTCCCATCGCTATACCTAATGAGGGAAATCTGCTAATTCCTACACGGTAGAGATTTCTCTCCTCCAACAGTTCCCGGATGGGGGCAACTTCGGAGTTGACCAAAAGGTCATAGTCCAACTGATCAGCCGCCAAGACCTTCTTCCCATCATGGCAGTTAGGTGAGGCTTCTTCCACACAGTATCGAAGCCCCATGGATCGAAAGACACCATAAATACAAAGACGGGTTTCCACCTGTGGATGGTGCTGGGCATGTCCTTGATGACCCTGCGGCCAGACCTAGGGCCAATCACCCACCATGTACTTGAGGAACCTAGGCATCAGAATTGGACTCCTGACCTTGATTTTAATGTGCCTCAACCTCACCCACACTAGGAGCCTAGAAGACCTTATACAGAGATCCTGAACCTAATCATAGGAGGCCTGACCCAGAGCCTGAAGATAGAGATGATAGGTTCATCCGGAACATCAAATAGATGCACCCACTTTTGATGGTAGCTTAAACCCTAAGGTGTATTCTGATGGGAGGATGAGTAAATGAAATCTTTTCTCGTGTTGAGCAACCTTGTGTTCTCTTCTTCCGCACTTCTTTGAGTGTTGAGCTCCGTGAGGGAGTAAATCCGGGTTCCATTGGAGCCTTGAAGAGGTGAGAGATCTCCAAAGTTACCAAAACCTGCCCCGCTTTCATCCCTGGCTGCCAACCCTAATTTCCTTTCATCATCCTAGCCGCTAACACCCAAATTCCTAAACCCTATTCCCACTTCATTCAAGGCTGCCATCTCCTTGTCCAAGCCACCGCCCACTATATCAAGCCCTAGGTCCTTATCATCTGCAAGCCGCCGCCCTACCAGCCAAACCCTAAATCCACTCCATCTTCCACCGCCACCTCCATACTCTTCCCTCATCTTCAAATTTCGAGCAGTCCGGAGCTATCCTAGGTAAAGGTCTCTTCCTTGAGTTCTTACATCCTTATCTTGTTCTTCATCTTTTCCAGATCCAGAGTACGAGAAGAAGGCCAACCTTGCCATAGGACTATAATCCGAGGTTCCATTGCGAAGATACCCCATCTCCAAGGATCCTACAATCTGCTCGAAAGTGTCCTTCAATTGAAGCAAAGAGAGATATCACAGTCAGGTATAAAACCTTCTCTTCTCTCTTTGTCTGTTTCTTGAAAGAAGAGTAAACCCTAGGTCTAGGGGTTTCTCAATCCCCAGCGATCCTACTTCTTATTACTCTGATAATCTACTCTTTGAATTGTGCTTTCTTTCAGTGCATATTTTCTTTCAATATTAGTTAGCCTTGTTTTTGAGTCAAGCCAACTTCTAACAAAAAAAAAAATAATAATAATAATCTCAATTTACTTCCGTATCGCATCATCTTATTTGTTCTGCATTAGAGGGCGAGCCTGTGAAGAGAGCCCGGGAGGAGCCAGGATGGAGGCCCACTGACGGGCCTGCCAGGATGGGCCTCCTACTGCACCGTCCACACCTAGGCCAACTTTCATCCTCTAGTCCGCAAGCTTCGAAGGGAGGCTTGACCAGTAGAGGGGGCCGCACTAGCACCTCTGGCAGCCCTCGCATGAATCGCAGCTCTACCACAGCTGGAGGTGGAGGAGGTTGCAGGAGTCGCCACCACAAAGAGTCCGACACCACTGTTTGGGGGGAGACTTGCTAGTGACCGTCCCCACCAACACTGCTTCCCCACCTACCAATTCCCTCGAACCCTTGGATCTGTCTAGGATGTCGAGGTCAAAGTCAAAGAAAATCTCCTTCATCATGCCCCGGGATGCCAAGCTAAGAAAGGATGGAAAGCTAGTCGAGGAGATCTTGAATGCCCTCGCCTAGCCAGTAGACCTCCAGGAGAAGATTGGCCAGCCACTGGTGGACACCTTCACCGGGGTGTTCCCCCAACTGTTCTTGATAATTCATCTCTCTGGTCACTTCATTTTTTTTTCTTATTGGTGGAGACACTAATCGATGCTCTTCATGCAGGTGGCCCTTGATGTCTAGCTCCTCAGGGCCTCCTGCCTGGGGTTGCTGAAATGGGAGTCCCACCTTTGGAAGGAGAGGGACGAGGCCCAAGCCCAAACTTCCCACGTCCAAGAGTTGGAGGGCCAAATGAAGGCCCTCTAGGACCAGCTAGCCAACATCAAGGTGAGGGTGACTGGCTTGGAGAAGAAATCCATCGAGCTCGAGACTTCCCTGAAGGAAGAGAAGGGGGAGAGCCTCCATAGGGCAGAGAAATTAGCTGCCTCTGCTATGGAGGTGGCCCACCTGGAGGGGAGGGCGTAGAGGCTCCAGGTGTAGCTTGATGAAGAGGCAAACAAGATAACAATAGCCTTGGAGAAGGCCATGATGACCATCGCGCTGATGCAGATTGCCAAGAAGAAAGCCACCGAGGCCATCCCCAAGTTCAAGTCATCCAAGGCCTTTAAGGACGAGGTCACCAAGGCAGTGTTGGACTCCTATCATCAGGGGTTCAATGACTTTTACAACAAGGCCATCCATCTCTTCTGGCCGAAAGGGTTGGAAGACATCCTTCTTGAGTTGCCTTTCCTGATCCGACCAGGGATGCCCATCATGGAGAGGGAGCTAGAGTTGGAGCCGGAGGCGATCGTGGTCGAAGCCAGAGCCGCTACCACCAAGGACCTGCCTTCGTCTGATGGAGTCACTCGCTGGCCAAGGAAGGAGCTGGTGAGCGAGACTTGAAATTTTTCTTCTTTTTCTTGTAACTTAGACTTTAGGAAGGCTTCTTGGCCTGTTGGGAGCCTTCATAGAATTCAAAGGAAGCATTCATTAATGAAGATATCTTTTCTTTCCAACTGATGTGCCCCATTCACTTGTCTCCTTTTCTTTCTTCTCTTTTCTTTTCTTTTTTTTTGCTTTGTGATACTTCCAAGGAATTCTTTAGAGTATGTGAAGAACTTATCTTTGTAATGAAGAAGTAATCCAGCCCGATGATACACTTAGTCTGGTCTTCATTTTTCCTTCAATTTTTTTACCCTTCTACTTGGTAAGGAGATAGGCTTCATGGCCGCCATATGTGCACATCTCTTCCAGGTCTTGGTTGCTTCAGTTTGGCTCTGAGACCTTAAGATCGGCATGAAGAATTCTGAGAACATATTCTTCCTATTTTGCCAGTCTTGAAGTCATGCGAGCCCAGGTGCAGGACTTCTGAATCTTCTCAATTTTCCAAGCTATGAGTCAAGTGATAGATGGTGGGATTTCAGGGATTTCCTAATTGACATCTCTAGATTTTGAGCAAGGCGACTGAGTGCTAGATTCTTGGAGCTTCTTGATTTGATTAGCCATGCTGTCAGTCAAGAATAGATGGTGGGATTTCAAAGGTTACTAGCCGATATCTCCGAATTGTGAGCAAGGTGATTGGGTGCTGGATTTCTGGAGCTTCTTGATTTGATTGGCCATGTTATGAGTTAAGTGATAGATGGTGGGATTTCAAGGGTTCCCAGTCGACATCTCTGGATTGTGAGCAAGGCAGTTGAATGCGAGGTTCTGGAGCTCCCAGCTTGATTGGCCATGCTGAGTCAAGCGGTTGATGGTGGGATTTCAAGGATTTCCTAGTTGACATCTCCAGACTGTGAACAAGGCAATCGGATGCAAAAGTTTTGGAACTTCTTGACTTGATTATCCATGCTGTGAGTAAAGCAATAAATGGTGGTATTTCACGAGTTTCCTAGCTGACATCTCCAAACTGTGAGCAAGGTAGTTGAATGTGGAACTTCTGGAACTTCTTGATTTGATTGGCCATGCTGAGTCAGCGATAGATGGTGGGATTTTAGAAGTTTTCTAGCTGACATCTCCGGACTATGAGTAAGGTGACTGAGTGTGGGGCTTTGTAAGTTTCCCGACTTTGGGTGCGGGGCTTCATAAGTTTCCCGACTTTGGGTGCGGGGCTTCGTAAGTTTCCCGGCTTTGAGTGCAAGGCTTCATAAGTTTCCTGGCTTTGAGTGTGAGGCTTTGATAGTTTCCCATCTTTGATTGTAGGGCTTCATAATTTCCCAGCTTGGATGTGGAGCTTCATAAGTTTCCTGGCTTTGGGTGTGGGTCTTCATAAGTTTCTTGGCTTTGGTGCGGGGCTTCATAGGCTTCTCGACTTTGAGTGCGGGGCTTCGTAGTTTCCAGGCTTTGTCTGCTGGACTTGGAGTCGGATGGATGCATTCTTGCATAGGTAAAAATAGGGTTGCACCAAAAAAAAAAACTTAATAATTGAAATGAAGCCTTACATTATTGGTAATACATCCTTAGGTTGCTTGCATTCTATGTTCGTGTGAATTGGGCACCATCCAACCTAGCGATATAGTAGGCTCTGCTTGGTAGAGCCTCGACCACCTTGTAGGGCCTTCCCAGTTTGAAGAGAGTTTGTTGCATTCTCATGGTTGGGACACCTCTACTCGCCTAAGGACCAGGTTGCCTGGGTGGAATGCCTTGGGCCTCATGTAAGAGTTGTAGTAGCATGCTACTCGCTGCTGGTAGGCTGCCATCTAAAGATAGGCTTTGTCTCTTGTCTCATCCAAGAGGTTTAGGTTGAGTAGGAGATGGGCTGGATTCTCAGCTTCATCATACTGCTTTACCCATCTCATGGGTAGACCGAGCTCCATCGAAATCATAGCTTCAGTGCCGAAGACAAGGTTGAAGGGCATCTCGTCGGTGGCCTACGGGTGTAGTGTGATAGGCCCACATCACACTAGGAGTTCTTCAGCCCATCGACCCTTGGCTTCATCCAGCCTTATGCGGAGCCCTTGCAAGATAGTTCAGTTGGTCACCTCGGCCTTCCTATTAGTCTGAGGGTGAGCCACCGAAGTGAAGCGATGGTAGATGTTGAGGTCAATGCATAACTCCTCGAAAGCCTGATTATCGAACTGCAATCCATTGCTATGGATGATTGAGTGCAGGAGTTTGAATCGACAGATGATAGCCTTCTAGAAGAAGGATTTGTCCCTGGGCTCAATGATCCATGCCAGAGGTTCGACCTCGACCCACTTGGTGAAGTAGTCGATGGCCACAATTAAAAACTTTTGTTGTCCGACGCAGGGGAAGGGACCTAAGATGTCCATTCCATACTGGGTGAACGACCACGGGGTTGATAGCTGGGAGAGTGGGGCCGCCGGCTATCACTGGATGTTGGTGTGATGCTGACAGCAGTCACACCTCTTCATGAAGTCGGTGGTGTCTTCATGCATAGTCTCTCAGAAGTATCCTTGCCGGAGTGCCTTGTAAGCCAACGTCCTGCCCTCCACGTGATTGCCGTAGATGCCTTCATATATTTCTTATAAGGAAACATTATGTAGGCAATAGTGATGCAACTTTTAAATTTTTTAACCTTGCATCGCAGTGGAAAACTAGATTAATCATATTAATCAATATATAAATATTAGAATATTTCTAATATGTACCTACAAATAGGATCATGTATAAATATTAACATGTAAATGAAAGATAATACAAGCATGCAAAGTTGTGCATCACATAGAATCATTCTATGTTCGATGCACATACCAAAGAACATTTCTTTAGAAAACTCATCAAGAGCCTTACCTTAATCTGATGCGACACTTGCCGGGGTGAGAAGAAGCTCACCAAGGAAGATATCGCTCTAGAAGCCGCATAAGTGTCTGGCATCTATAGGTAACCCACACTAGAGTTCTTCCTTGACCTTCTTTCTTTGAAGTGCTAGCTTCACCGGAACAAATTGGCTTATGGACTCTTCTTCTTCTTCTTCGAGACACTCCAGGATATGAAGCAGCACTATGGAGGATGTAGAAATGGAGGGATAATAAAAGGAAGAGTTACATAAGTTATGGGGGGGTTGCAAGACATTCAAGCCCATGGGAGTTACATCCTTTTAATTCAACCTAAATTCTGAATTTAAAACTTAAATCAAAATTTGAATTCATAATTCGAACTTAAATTTGAGATGGGATGCAATAATTTAGCCCAATCACATTGGACCTACCTGAGTCCAAACCGAATCACATTCGGTTTGACCTAAACTAGATTGCTTAATCAAATTGAGCTAATCAAGAAATCACATTGCCACTAACCCTCCATATAATTACCAACATTTAGTAATTATAACCTTTATCATAATATTTGTAACATGATGTGTCAACATCATAACTCTAGTTGACTCATAACTCTAGTTGACTCCGAATGTAGATAGACAATCAAATTGTCCAAAGAGTCCAAAAATGATTCTCAATCTTTCAATAGCCATTAGGTCAATCAGAAACCCCTATGGTGTGTGACCCAGTAAGTTCGACACTAAATCGATAGTACTGGAATACTGCCAGTACCAGCCAAATTTGCCATCTAGCAATGACACCTGGCATTCGGATAGCTCGAAGGTTGCAGAGCAACTATCAAGAACCATATGGATATGATAATCATATAATACATTCCTTTAACCCTCAATGCTACGGATGACTTAGGGTTTAACTGCCCAACCCTAGAATAGTCCATCACAATATGTCTCAAACTCAAATCCCTGTAACTACTTACAAGGATTACCCTGGCCAAGATTTTACCTAATTGAGACATAATGAGCCATTCACTCCAAACTCTTTTGAAGGGGTTAATCTTATCTTGATCCAATCACTGCTACACAAGTACTTGACTGTACCCAACAACCTTTCATCACTGGATTAGAAATCCGAGTAGTCCAGTACCTAAGCATAGTAAGTTTCTTGCAAGCTACCATGGTGATCTTAAGTCAAAGGAACACTTATATCCATATCCTAATATGAACTACTCTTTGGCAGAAAGAATGTTCTACAGATGGGTCAGGTTGAGTGAAGTGTCATACACAATACCTACATGCCATACAAGTGTCTCTACACCCTTGGTTAAGAAGACAACCATCGACTATGACATACAACGATCGACACTTGATACACTATCGTCCTGTGACAATGTATCATTTGGTTGCAAACGAATTTAAAGACTAGATAATATATCCTCTCTATACCACATCAAAGTAGTCCTAAGGACTTCATCACACAAGAGTTCATTACAAGAAGATGTAAATGTGATGAACAGCTAGAATAAACATTTTATTAATATAATTCATATATAATTACAACAATAGCTCAACCATCTACAACCTAGAGGATTGGCTTTGGGACACATTTCCCAACAACTCCTACTAGGACTAAAGCCAATCAGAATAGAATCATATTCCCTCTTCCATTTATAATAGTTGAACTCTTCAACTCCAACGGCTTTAGTGAAGGAGTCGGCTAGATTCTCCTTTCCATCGATCTTTATAAGTTCGATGTCATCTCATTCCATGATCTCTCGTACAAGGTGGTAGCGATGCAGAATGTGCTTAGTACACTTATGGGACTTTTGCTCTTTGGCTCGAGTAATGTCTCCAGTGCTTTCAAAATACACCAAAATAGGACCATCCATGGAAGGTGCCACTCTCAGCTCGCCTAGGAACTTTTGCAAACACAGAGCCTCCTTTGCGGCATCTGATGCTGTAATGTACTCTACTTCGGATTCTGAGTCTACCACTGTATGCTGCTTGGAATATTTTGTTAGGCAAACCTAGGGTGGACCTTTGATGCATGTAATGTAAAACTTTTCTAAATGCATGACGCAGTGGAATAATATAAAATGCTTTTATCTAATATGTTAATCTAATTAAGACTGGTCTTACACAGATCTTTATGCATATTAAGTAATATATGTTTGAAATCAAGCATGCAAATTATGTGACTCATGGAACCATTCTATGAATCACATAAAAGAGTGCTGAAGAACATATCTTCAGACTCATGGGATAAGAGTGCAAACCTTTCATGAGGTGACTATCACCGTGATGGAAGTACTCCAAGGAAGAGCACCAGCTCTGTGAGCAGAACAGATGTCCTACTTCTACAGGTGGTTCACACCGGGGTAAGGAGATTCTCCTCCTTCTTTTTAGGTGCTAGCCTCTCCAAAATGATGTGGCTGTGGAGGACTCCTTCTTCAACACCTTGAAGATCCGATTGCTGAATTGAAATGGGACAAAATACCCAAGAACCTTTCCCGGAACACTCTGTCCCAAACCTTCAACAGAAGGTAAGCACACAGGAATCCCAAAACCCAAACCTCACACTATTTTCCAAGAATGAGATTTGATCTCACAATCTCTCAGAGGTCAAGGATGAGTTCTAACCAACAAAAGTGACAGAATCTTGACCTTGAAAAGGTGAACAACTCTTCCTAAAATGGGAGGTTAGGAGTCTCTTGGGATTCAAGTGGTGTGGACACCAGAAGCCGAAAGAAACTTCACTCCAACAAGGTTAGCCTTATACCAATTGGATTGAAGATAATTAGGTTACCTTGTATCCTTTAGTTCAAATATATTTTATTTTCAAGAGTCATTCCTTTTCAAGAGTCCTATAATTAATTTTAAGTTTCAAATCAAGAGTGTTTATTGAGTCCTGTAATTACTTTTAAAATTTCATTTCCTGTAAGTCCATTTTAAGTTTTAAAGTCTAGGTCAGTCAAGTCAGTTCAGTTGAGTTAAGTCTAATTCAGTTGAGTTAAGTCTAATCAAGTCTTAAAGCCATGAAAGCCAGCAACAAGACTCAAATTCTAGACCCGAATTTGACCACATGAAGAAGAAAAGACACATCAACCAAGCAAGAGAAAAGGACCATCACTAGGACCACTGGGTGCCACATGTCATTCTTATCCAAGTAGACGACCACCTCACCATGCCATGTCATCAGGTGCCACTTCACCAGCCACCTCATCACCCTTTGGGCGCCAACAAGGGAGATTCAAATTCAAGGAGGTTGGCCACATCCCTCCAAGTCCTCCACCAAATCCTCCAACCCCCCCCCACATCCCTCCAAACTCTCCACCAAATCATCCAACCCCCCTTGTAATCCTTCTCGATTTGGGGAGTTTTAAAATTTCAAAAGCTAGCTTTGTGAGGCTATTAAAAGCCTTGGATGCCCATTGTAAAGGAGATTGATTTTGGAAATGAATGAAGTTTGAAGTGAAGTTGTCTTGAGTTTTATGTGTGAAATTTTTCCTATCTTCTTCTTCCACGCCCAAAGCCACTCTCTTCCCTAGCAATTCATCATCCAAGCTCAAGGAAAAGGCATTGGAGTCGGCCAGATCTTCTCAACTCTCTTTTCTTTGTTCACAAGTTCTCCCATCCCTTCTTTATGTTTGCATCCTTCAACCTTAACTTTGATCTTTATTGCAGGGTCCTTCGAAGTCCTTGAGTTGTGAACAGGGTTCCCCTTGACAATGAACCAACAAGCTGAAGCCCAAGTCTAGGGTTCTGATCACTGTTATCCATGTTCTCCAGTCCAGAGCATCAGTAGTTTCAAGTTTTGAATCATAGGAAGGTTGGAAAACTCATCAAGGTAAGTCCTCAATCATTAGCCCCTATTGTCTAGATCTTCTTCCTTCTTAGTTTTAGAGTTGTGTCTAATCATGTAATAGTCCCTTTTCATATAATCCTTAAATCTTATTAAGATGAGTACAATGCTAAGTATAATTAGGTTTCATTGCTCTACAAACACTATATTAAAACATTAATCATATGCATGCCGCATCAAATTTTCAAATTCAAGGAGGTTGGCCACATCCCTCCATGTCCTCCACCAAATCCTCCAACCCCCCCCACATCCCTCCAAACTCTCCACCAAATCCTCCAACCCCCCTTGTAATCCTCCTCGATTGGGGAGTTTTTAAATTTCAAAAGCTAGCTTTATGAGGCTATTAAAAGCCTTGGACACCCATTGTAAAGGAGATTGATTTTGGAAATGAATGAAGTTTGAAGTGAAGTTGTCTTGAGTTTTATGTGTGAAATTTTTCCTATCTTCTTCTTCCACGCCCAAAGCCACTCTCTTCCCTAGCAATTCATCATCCAAGCTCAAGGCAAAGGCATTGGAGTCGGCCAGATCTTCTCACTATCTTTTCTTTGTTCACAAGTTCTCCCATCCCTTCTTTATGTTTGCATCCTTCAACCTTAACTTTGATCTTCATTGCAGGGTCCTTCGAAGTCCTTGAGTTGTGAATAGGATTCCCCTTGACAATGAACCTACAAGCTGAAGCCCAAGTCCAGGGTTCTGATCACTATTATCCAAGTTCTCCAGTCCAGAGCATCAGTAATTTCAAGTTTTGAATCATAGGAAGGTTGGAAACTCATCAAGGTAAGTCCTCAATCATTAGCCCCTATTGTCTAGATCTTCTTCCTTCTTAGTTTTAGAGTTGTGTCTAATCATGTAATAGTCCCTTTTCATATAATCCTTAAATCTTATTAAGATGAGTACAATGCTAAGTATAATTAGGTTTCATTGCTCTACAAACACCATATTAAAAATATTAATCATATGCATGCCGCATCAAATTGGTATCAGAGCTTGGTTGCATTAGGTAGAATAGTTTTCTTTAAATCCAAACAAGATCTAAAATTCACGCCTCCTGAGCGGGTGTACTCCAGTACACTGTCATGACCCATGGGAATAATGAGCCCCTGGCCGGACGTGAATTTTTTAGATTGAAGTTTGGGTAAGCCATTGCACTTGTTTGATTAGGTTCTGTTTTCTGAAAATTTGCAACTATTTTCTGTAATCCGTCTGCAGCTCCAAAGGCAAGTCACTAATTTTTTATTGAAATATTTTTTTTCTTGTTCTATTTTAAGTCAGTTATCACCATATTAAATTTTATCATCAGAAAAAAATTATAAAAAAAATGAAAATTTCTGCAGTTTGATACTATCATTAGGGTTCTGTTCTATCCTTTTTATTTATCTTCATTTGTAGGATCTTCTTAGAGTAGTATGGATTTTAGTTTTAAATTTTCTTTTATCTTCATTGAAACATATAAGTTAGGAATCCTCTATGAATTTTTCAGAATTTTTGGATATTTTTTTATCACGTTTTCCACACCACTTTCAAACTGCAACACACTTCTGCAGCACCTTTGTATTTCATTCATCTTATGGGAAATCAAATTAAGGGCATCAATTTGACATAGGGTCAGGGTTTCATCACCTGTCCCTAGCCCAAAATCACCAACCAGCATATCGATCCCAGTCCATTATTTAAAATTGAGTAGAACGTTAATTGCCCTAGTGGGTTAGGGACACCAACAAGTTGGGTTCAGGTTAGGGTCAAGTTAACTGTGTCAGCTAATTGGTGTGTGCTTACTGGCTTGGTGTCTAGGATTGGTGCATCAGGGCTTGTGATTTGGTCCGCCTACCTGGCCAATCTCAGATTGGTGTCTAAGGTTGGCAATCAAGGACCTTCACTCCCCTCCACCTACCTGGCTAAGTCCCATAAGTACTACTAGCTAGTTGGTTCACTTAATTAGACTTCTAATTTGTGCTCTAGGTCTAGGAAACCTTAGCTCGAACTTGAGTCCATTTTCATGCATGACAACTAGAGCAGGGACACCGTATTCACCAATCCAAGCCCAGTCAAGTGTAGCCATGGACCAAAACTTAGGGAATTTGATCAAAGGCCTAAATGATCAAGTGGCCCAACTGACTAAGAGTTTAACTGAGCAATTGGCCCAAACAAATCAGAATATGGCACAAACCAACCAAGACATGAATGAGCAGTTAGCCCACATCACTACTAGGTTGGATCAGTTAGAGGCTAGAACCCCTGAAAACAATCATGAAGCCCAGACTGAGCCCGAGCCTAGTCTTGCACCTGAACTCGAGACCCCATTGAACCCTAGAAGGATTCCATATCAAAACCCTCTCTACGAAACAAACCCTAGGAGAGCTCCCCAAGATCATTTTTATGATCTAATTCCTAGAGGACCCCACCCTGATCAAACCATCGAGCCCAACCCAAGGAGATTCCATCATGAGCCTAACTATGAACCCAATGTCAGGAGACCCACCCCAATTCACTTTGATCAAGATGACCGAACCATGAAGAACATTAGGCTGGAAGCTCCCACCTTTGATGAAATTTTAGATCCAAGATCTACATTGATTGGGAAGGTGAGATGGACCAGTATTTTGACTGGTTTGAGATGAGTGAAGAGCGCAAGTGTAAGTTTGCAAAGCTTAAACTTGTGCGCCAAGCTAGGTTATATTGGGGAAACGTTGAGAGACTCACTAGACAGAGAGGTGATGTTCCCATAGTGACCTGGAGAGCTATGAAACTTAGGCTTAGGGAGAAATACCTTCCTATGTCCTACCACCAAAGACTCCTAGATCAATGGCAAAGACTTACTCAAGGAAATAGGAGTGTCGCAGAGTACATAGCGAAGTTTGACGAATTCGTTATGAGGTGCAATGTTGATGAATCTGAGTCGGTGACCTTGTCTAGATTTAGAGCCGGACTGAGGGAAGAAATTCAAAGAGAATTGTTCATGCGAGAGGTACATGACCTAGAATTGGCCTATCAGATAGTTAGGGATGCTGAGAGATTCCATAGAGGTCCAGTCTATCGTAGGCCCGAAGCCCCTAGGACTAGTGCACCTTATCAGCAGTCAGGATCCAATCAGCCTAGATTCAACCGACCCAATCCTAATGTGCCTGTGACCCGAAGAGATGACAAGGGAAAAACACCTGAGACCCAAAGAACTCCAAACGCATGTTTCAAGTGTAACAAAGTGGGTCACTATTCTGGCAACTGTCCTAATAGAGCCCTACACATAGGGGAAGTAGAAGAGGAAGTCGTAGAATCCCAAGGTGAATTTGAGGAGGAAGTATACCAGGCAGATGAGAACTTGGCTGAAGAGTATGAGGATGAGGAAGTCCTGGTAGATCAAGATCTATTAGGAGTGGTTAGGTGTATTCTCACCCAAGCTAAAACCCAAGAAGATTGGCATAGACTAGCATCCTAGCACACATTCATTAAGATAGGTGAGAAAGTATGCAAAGTCATTTTAGATAGCGGTAGCTGTGTCAATGCCATATCCACCAACATAGTTAAAAACCTAGGATTGCCCACCGTACCCCATCCTAATCTCTATAAGGTATCCTGGATAGACTCAACCACGATTTCCATTAAGTCTAGGTGCCTAGTAACCATTCAGTTCCAATCTTACCTGGAGAAAGTATAGTGTGATGTACTTCCAATGGGAGTAAATAGCATAATTTTAGGCCGACCATGGTTGTACGATCTTGACGTAACACTCTATGGTCGTTCTAATTCGTGCTCATTTACTCATAATGGAAAGAAGATTGTAATCCATTCTTCTCCACCTAAGAACCCCATTAGAGAGGATCAAGCCAATTGAGTGATAAGAAAAAGGGGATAAACGTGATCACTGCTAGAGAAATGGAGAAAGAAATTAGCAATGGGTCACCTGTTTGGATTTTGACCATTAAGGATTATCAAGAACCTCTTTCAAAAGAACAACCTCCATAAGTCAGTGAAGTCCTAGAGGAGTTCAAAGACATGTTCCCCGATGACTTGCCCGACCAACTCCCACCTCTTAGGGATATACAACATGCGATAGACTTAGTCCCCGGAGCAACCCTACCGAACCTTCCCCATTATAGATGAACCCTACCGAGCACCAAGAATTACAACGTCAAGTAGGAGAACTCCTAAAGAAAGGATTCATTAGGGAGAGTTTGAGTCCATGCGCAGTCCCAACCTTACTTACCCCTAAGAAAGATGGCACATGGAGAATGTGTGTTGATAGTCGTACCATAAATAAAATCACAGTGAAGTATAGGTTTCCCATCCCCCGCTTGGATGATATGTTAGATATGATGGCCGGTGCAACTATATTTTCTAAGATTGACCTGAAGAGCGGCTATCACCAAGTTAGGATCAGACCAGGGGATGAATGGAAGACTGCCTTTAAAACTAAGGACGGGTTATTTGAATGGGTAGTCATGCCTTTTGGGTATCAAATGCCCCTAGAACTTTTATGCGAATCATGAACCAAGTCCTACGAGCCTTTATTGGAAAATTTGTTGTCGTTTACTTTGACGACATACTTGTCTATAGTAGGACTAGAGAAGATCATCAACAACATCTGAGGCAGGTATGTTTAGCACTTAGGTAAGATAACCTCTATGCCAATCTAAAGAAATGTGCTTTCATGACTACTAGAGTTATCTTCCTAGGATTTGTTGTGACCCCTGAAGGAGTATCCGCTGACCTTGAGAAGGTTAAGGCAATTGTAGAGTGGCCAACACCCAATAATATTCACGAAGTAAGAATTTTCATGGCCTTGCTACGTTTTATCGAAGATTTATTAAAGGGTTTAGCACCATAGTTGCTCCTATCACGGATTGTATTAGGAAGGGCCACTTTGAATGGACGAAGTCAGCTGATAAGGCCTTCCTTCACATCAAAGATAAGATGACCCAAGCACCAGTCTTAAGACTACCCGATTTTTCTAAGGTCTTTGAAGTAGCATGCGATGCTTCGGGAGTAGGTATTGGTGGAGTTCTGAGTCAAGAGAACCATCTCGTAGCATTCTTTAGTGAGAAACTGAATGAAGCCAGGAAGAAATACTCCACATATGATCGGGAGCTTTATGCGGTAGTGTAAGCATTAAGGTATTGGAGGCATTATCTCCTACCGCAAGAATTTGTTTTATTTTCAGACCATGAAGCCCTTAGGTTTTTGAGTTCCCAAAAGAAACTAAACCCTAGGCATGCCAAATGGGTAGAGTACATCCAATCCTATACGTTTGTCCTAAAGCATCAATCAGGAATCGATAATAAGGTAGCTGATGCCCTAAGTCGTAGAACATTACTTTTAACTTCAGTCAGTACTGAAGTCATAGGTTTTGAAAGACTTAAGGAGCAGTACGAAACCTGTCCAGATTTTGGTGAATTTATCAGGTTTTGCATCAAGGACCATCTAGTGATCATAGTGAAATACCCTTCTAGATGGTTATCTTTTTTAGAGAGAATAGGATTTGCATCCCCAGAACCTCCTAAGAGATTTTTTAGTGTGGGAGACATGCGGGAGGTTTGGCTGGCCACTTCGACGAAATAAGACTATCTTGGCTGTTGAGGAACATTTTACTGGCTAGGTCTTAAGCAACAAGTAGCAAACCTTGTAGCCCAATGTAGGGACATGTGCTGTTGCAAAGCAACAAAAGAAGAAATACCGGGCTATACACTCCATTACCTATACCTGAGTTAATGGCAGGATCTAAGTAATCATGGCTTTGTTCTAGGATTACCCAAGACCATTCGAAACATGATTCAATCTTTGTGGTGGTCGACGGGTTTTCAAAATGGCCCATTTCATACCTTGCTCCCAAACTTCCGATGCCTCTAGGATAGCCAAACTCTTTCTTGATCAAGTAGTCAGACTCCACGGGTTACCAAAAACCATTATTTCTGATAGGGATGTCCGCTTCACAAGTTACTTCTGGAAATCCTTTGGTACCTATTAGGAACCAGACTGAAATTCTCCACTGCCTACCATCCCCAGACTGATGGACAAACTGAGGTTGTAAATAGAAGTCTAGGGAACTTGCTGAGATGCCTAGGGGAGAAGTCTAGGGAACTGGGATTTGTTATTGCCATGTGCTGAGTTCGCTTACAATAGTTCGGTCAATTGATCTACGGGCAAAAGTCCCTTGAGATAGCCATGGTTGCAAGCCTAGGAAGCCTTTAGATCTAATCCCACTACCTATTCACACACGAGTCTCTGAGTCTGCTGAGTCTTTTGCACAGCATGTCACAAATCTACATAAAGAAATCAGTAAAAGATCAACCTGAGCAATGAAACT
The DNA here is from genome assembly GCA_021397845.1 of Areca catechu. Lineage (NCBI taxonomy): Eukaryota > Viridiplantae > Streptophyta > Magnoliopsida > Arecales > Arecaceae > Areca > Areca catechu. The sequence continues at coordinate 110,960,892 of CM038051.1, read as the reverse complement.
TACAACACTTAGCTGACTCTCATAAGAGGGCTAAAGAATTCTGTGAAGGGGATTATGCGATGATTAGGCTCAACCCTGAACGGTTTCTCCCTGGAACCATAAAGAAGCTGCATGCCCGCAGAGCGGGACCTTTTAAGATCTTAAAGAAAATAGGGCCTAATGCATATGTTTTGGAACTTCCACCTGATATGGGTATTAGTACAACCTTCAATGTTTCAGACCTAGTAGAATACAAAGAACCACTACTAATACCTAGTGAGCCTTTTGAGCCAGAAACTTTCATTGAGAGTGAACATATTTCCGAGTGTCCACCACCAACCTTACTGAGCAGAGAGAGAGGATTGAGAGAATCCTGGATGACAAGATCATTACTACCAGGAATAAGGACTATCAGCGATACCTGGTTCAATGGCAAGGTCGACCTGAGTCCACAACTCTTGGATTACTCGAGAGGACCTGTAAAGACTTAACCCAGACTTGTTCGAGCATTACCAGGGCAAAACTGAACCATACTCGACTGGGTCGAGTTCTGCCCACCCCAGGAGAATTGGTGTGGACACCAAAAGCCGAAAGAAACTTCACTCCAACAAGGTTAGCCTTATCCCAATTTGGATCGAAGATAATTAGGTTACCTTGTATCCTTTAGTTCAAAAATATTTTATTTTCAAGAGTCATTTCCTTTTCAAGAGTCCTGTAATTAATTTTGAGTTTCAAATCAAGAGTGTTTATTAAGTCCTGTAATTACTTTTAAAATTTCATTTCCTGTAAGTCCATTTCAAGTTTTAAAGTCTAGGTCAGTCAAGTCAGTTCAGTTGAGTTAAGTCTAATTCAGTTGAGTAAATCTAATCAAGTCTTAAAGCCATGAAAGCCAGCAACAAGACTCAAATTCTAGACCCCAGAATTTGACCACATGAAGAAGAGAAGACACATCAACCAAGCAAGAGAAAAGGACCATCAACTAGGACCACTGGGCGCCACATGTCATTCTTATCCAAGTAGAAGACCACCTCACCATGCCACGTCATCAAGTGCCACTTCACCAGCCACCTCATCACCCTTTGGGTGCCAACAAGGGAGATTCAAATTCAAGGAGGTTGGCCACATCCCTCCAAGTCCTCCACCAAATCCTCCAACCCCCCCCATATCCCTCCAAACTCTCACCAAATCCTCCAACCCCCTTGTAATCCTCCTCGATTTGGAGAGTTTTAAATTTCAAAAGCTAGCTTTGTGAGGCTATTAAAAGCCTTGGACGCCCATTGTAAAGGAGATTGATTTTGGAAATGAATGAAGTTTGAAGTGAAGTTGTCTTGAGTTTTATGTGTGAAATTTTTCCTATCTTCTTCTTCCATGCCCAAAGCCACTCTCTTCCCTAGCAATTCATCATCCAAGCTCAAGGCAAAGGCATTGGAGTCGGCCAGATATTCTCAACTATCTTTTCTTTGTTCACAAGTTCTCCCATCCCTTCTTTATGTTTGCATCCTTCAACCTTAACTTTGATCTTCATTGCAGGGTCCTTCGAAGTCCTTGAGTTGTGAATAGGGTTCCCCTTGACAATGAACCAATAAGCTGAAGCCCAAGTCTAGGGTTCTGATCACTGTTATCCAAGTTCTCCAGTCCAGAGCATCAGTAGTTTCAAGTTTTGAATCATAGGAAGGTTGGAAAACTCATCAAGGTAAGTCCTCAATCATTAGCCCCTATTGTCTAGATCTTCTTCCTTCTTAGTTTTAGAGTTGTGTCTAATCATGTAATAGTCCCTTTTCATATAATCCTTAAATCTTATTAAGATGAGTACAATGCTAAGTATAATTAGGTTTTATTGCTCTACAAACACCATATTAAAAACATTAATCATATGCATGCCGCATCATCAAGGGTGTTACAAACCCTTGGACTTTAGCAACTGATGCTGGTTAAGATCCTAAAATACCAAAATTAAGTGCCATAACCCTTATTGCAATCAATGAAGCATTCTTAGATTTTTCAGCAGAGTTCGTCAGATGAGTCAACTCGCCTCAAGTTGACTTGCCTTGGGTCCACTCGATTGGCAGTTTGATAACTTATTATCAAACAAGTCTAGAACGATTCCCAATCATTCCTAAGCTAATAAAATGAGAAAAAACCACACGGTGTGTGACCCCATAGGTTCAAACACTAATCCGATAGCACAGGAACATTTCCTGTACCAGCCAAAGTTGCCATCTAGCAATGACACCCGGCATCTGGATAGGTAGAAGGTTGCAGAGCAATAAGAACCTATCGAACATGGAATACCATTGAACTTATTCCTTTGATCTTCTAATGCTCCGGATGACTTAGGGTTAAACTGTGCAACCCTGATCAGTCCATCTCAATATGTCTTAAAAAAAGAATCCCTAACCCCTTACAAGAAATGCCTTGGCCAAGGTCTTTCTCAATTGAGGCATAATAAGCATTCAATCCGAACCATTTGGAGAGATCAATCCTATCTTGATCATACTATCGCTACACAAGTATTTGATTGTACCCAGTAACCTTCCATCACCGGATTAGAAAGCTGGATAGTCTGGCACCTAAGCACTGTGAGTTGCTTGCAAGCTACCATAGTGATCCCAAGTCAGAGGAATAATTTATGTCCACATTCTAATGCAAAACTTCTTTTTGGCAGGAAGAGAATCTCGCTTGAGAGTCATGCTCAGTGAAGTGTCAAATACAATACTTGATGTCATGCCAGCATCTTCATGCTACTTGGTTAAGAGTAAAACCAATAGACATGACATCAACGACCTACTCTCGATACACCATCATCCTGAAATAACATATCCTTTGATTGCGAACTAGTTTATGAACTACACGATACATCATCTCTACATCGCATACAAGGTAGCTCAAAGGACATCATCACATAAGAGTTTAATTAGGAAGATGTCATGTTATGAACTACCAGAATAAACCTTTTATTAATTCAATAATTCATATACATATACATGAGTCGCATAACCATCTACAACCTAGATGATTGGCTTTAGGACATACAATTCCTAACAACTCCCACATGGACTAAAGCCAATCAGAACAGAATCTGATTCCCATCTTCCATTTGCAATTATCGAACTCTTGCATTCCAACGACTTTAATGAAGGGGTCGGCCAAGTTCTCCTTACCATCGATCTTCAAAAGTTTGATGTCACCTTGTTCAATGATCTCCCGGACAAGGTGATAATGATGCAGAATATGTTTGGTCTGCTGATGTGATTTCGATTCTTTGGCTTAAGTAATGGCTCCAATGATGTCACAATACACCAGAATAAGACCATCTAAGGAAGGTGCCACTCCCAACTCTCCTAGGAACTTTTGCAACCAACAGCCTCCTTTGCTGCATCCGATGCTGTAATATACTCTGTCTTAGAAACAGAATCAGCCATTGTATGCTGTTTGGAACTTTTCCAGCAAACTACTCCACCATTAAGGGTAAATACAAAACCAGATACACTATTGCTGTCATCACTATCCAACTGAAAACTGGAGTCAGTATATCCCACAAGTTTTAAGTCAGAATCTCCATAAATAAGCCTTGGTCTTTAGTATTTCTCAAATACTTAAGGATTTTCTTAATAACTTTCCAATGAGCTTCACCTAGGTCAGACTTGTATTTGCTCACTACCCATAGTAAGTATGCTGATGGAGGACAAGGCTAGGAGGTCATTGGAGAGCTAAGAAGTCTCTTGGGATTAGGGTTAAGAAGGGATAACTAGAGCCTCACACCCCGCAATGTTCTGAAGAATAAAGGAAAACTAGGGCCTCACGCCCCTTGATGCTCGAAAGTGAAGGAATAGGGTCTCACACCCCTTGATGCTCAAAAGCAAAGGCATAGGGTCTAACACCCCTCGATGCTCGAATGTAAAGGAATAGGGCCTCACACCTTTCGATGCTCGAAAATGAAGAAATAGGAACTCACACCCCTCGACGCCTAAAGGCAAAGGAAAGACGGGCCTTACGCCCACTCCTTACGGAGGCAGAATCTCTCTTCTAAAACTCAATTTCATTCACCATCTTTTTATAAAGAACTGAGGGTGGTATTCATAGACTTTCCAACCATCTTACAAGATAAAGATGAAACCTATCCAAATCCTAACAGACTTCAAACTAATAATCCTAATCTAAAATAAACTTGAAATTAAAATAGTTTCATACTAATCAATACATCCATATTAAAAAAAAAAAATATAATCCAAATCCATCAAGATCAATGCCAAAAAAAAGTTCGTATCAGGATCCATGCTTAGTTGCTCTGAAATCTATGCTGGCCTGATAAATATGCAGAAGACATCCTGCTTTGAGAAATGTGTAACTTTGAGATCCGTGCAAAGTTTTTCTGCTGCTTGGAGATCTATGCAAATTCCTATCCCTGTGACCATGGAACAGAAGGAGGCGGTGGATGGGGAAGAGGGGCTTGCGGGGAGGCTTCGCCAGTGTCAGCGATGGGGGAGGTGGCAGCATGGTCGGCGACTAGCATTAGGGATCACCAGAGATGGTGGCAGAAAGGGCTTCTAGTGGTTGTGGAGATGGCGATGAGGTTGTCGTGGCGGGAGGTGGACGGCATATCTGCTGCACAGGGGCTTGCGGAGGTTCCCACGGTGCGGAGGGTGGCCATGGCAACGCGGATCTCCAGGAAATAGAGCAACGGGTGCTTGGCTAGGTGGTTGTGGATGGGGAGGTTGACGGTGGCACAACGGAGATGGAAGTCATCATGGCAGTAGGGGTGGATAGGATGGTAGGAGTGGTTGGGCGACATGGTCTGCTTGACCGTGGGTCTTTTGGATGGGAGGGAGCGGCTGTTGGGGAGGGGCGGTGGCAGTGCGAGGTCACGAGCAGTGGATCCGGGAAGAGATGGTTTGGGCTGGGTGGAAGATGACATGAATAACTAGGGATAAGTTGGGGATAAGTACAGAATAAAATTGGAATAACGGGGATAAGTGGAATAGCTGGAATAAAAATAAAAAAAAATCTGGGAGAAAAAAGAAAAAAAAACTTGAGGGGTTTTGATGTCCCCATCATTCCATTGGGGTGGGGAAAACTTGACTTCATCGAGTTAGGCTCGATGCTGAATTTTTTTCTCTTTTTTCTTTTTTTTTTCTTTTTTTCTCTAACCCTAATCCTCTCCCGCTGTGATACAAAATTGATGGGGGATAAGGCTAGGAGGATCGTTAGAGAACAGATAAGTCTCCTAGGATTAGGGTCAAGAAGGGATAACTAGGACTTCACACCTCGCGATGTTTCGAAGAACAAAGGAAAACTAGGGCCTCATGTCCCTCGATGATTGAAAATGAAGGAATAGGGTCTCATACCCCTCGACGCTCGAAAGCAAAGGCATAGGGTCTCACACCCCTCGATGCTCCAAAGCGAAGGAATAGGGTCTCACACCCCTCGATGCTCCAAAGCGAAGGAATAGGGTCTCACACCCCTCGACACTCGAAAGCAAAGGAATAGGGTCTCACACCCCTCGATGCTTGAAAGCGAAAGAAAGACGGGCCTCACGCCTACTCCTTACGGAGGCAGAATCTCTCTTTTAAAACTCAATTTCATTCATCATCTTTTTACAAAGGATTGAGGGTGATATTTATAGACTTTCCAACCCACTTACAAGATAAAAATAAAACCTATCCCAATCCTAACAAACTTCAAAAATAATCCTAATCTATAACAAACTTGAAATTAAAACAGTTTCATACTAATCAAGACATCTATATTAAAATAAATAAAAATTTAATCTTAATGCATCAAGATTTGTGCCAAAAAAAGGTTCGTATCAGGATTCGTGCTGAGTTGCTATGAAATCTATGCTGGCTTGATAACTATGTAGAAGACATCCTGCTCTGAGAAACATGTAACTTCAAGATCCATGCAAAGTTATTTCTACTGCTCTGAGATTTGTGCAAATTCCTTTTCATATGACCATGGAACAGAAGGAGGCGATGGACGAGAAAGAGGGGATCCAATTAGACAAAGATGAGAGTGGATCCAATGTCGATCAAAAGCTATATAGAGGTATGATTGGATCTTTATTATATTAACTGCTAGTAGACTAGATATCTTGTATAGTGTATGTATATGTGCTAGATTTCAATGTAATCCTAAAGAAATACATATTCTTGCTATTAAAAGAATATTGAGATATTTAAAAGGTACAAGTAATCTAGGTCATTGGTTTTCAAAAGAATCATCTTTGAATTTAATTGGATTCTCAGGTGCTAATTATGATGGTTGTAAAGTTGATAGATAAAGCACTAGTGGCACATGTCAATTTCTAGGGTTGAATTTAATCTCATGGCACTACAAGAAACAAAACTCGGTAGCACTTTCTACTACTGAGGCAGAGTATGTTGCTGTAGGGAGTTGTTGTGCACAAGTGTTGTGGATTAAATAAAACTAGAAGATTTTGATGTTTATAATGCAAAACTCCTATCAAGTATAATAACACAAGTGCTATTAATCTAACAAAAAATCTTATTCAGCATTCTAGGACTAAGCACATAGAGATTAGACACCATTAAAGACCACGTTTTGAATAGTGACATTGAACTATAATTTATCCTAATAAAAAAATAATTAGCTGACATCTTTACTAAGCCACTGAATCAGGATAGATTTGAATTGCTTAGAGGAGAATAAGGGCTTTGTGATCTTATCTAGATTTAGTCAACCCAATTTCTTTAAAAAATTAAGGAAAAATTATCTAGAAAACCTCCTACAATTATTCATGATTTCTTGAACAACTTTCCTTGAATTTCAATTATATCAAATTCAATTTCTGAACCATTTGATTTTATGTGGAAAGTTTCTATTCAAGTTTACTCGAGCAATTTTGCTCTAGTCGAGCTGCCTCAAATGTCTGAGTTCTCTACCTATCGCTCTGGTCGAGCCAACTAAGTCTTTGCCTAGCTGACTCAGTGTTCTAATTGTTCTGAGTTTGCTCTGGTCGAGCCAACTCGGATGTTTCTAGGGTTGGGCGAGCCAACTCAAAAGTTGGGAAATTGCTATTTTGGTAATTATGAACTGTCTTTTCTAAGTACTTCACTCTTCTTACTTTACTTCGAACTCACTCTACTTCTCTCGGAAACTTTACCAAACTCCCAAAAAAATCATTCCCTAGAGCCTAAAATTCCTTAATCCATCTGCAATGGCTTCTTGAAGATCCACCAGGAAGGTTCTTCAGATTGGTGAATCAAGCGCTCGCAGTATAGATGCAAAAGAAAAAGGAGAAAAGAGGAAAAGATCTGCTCCAGTGCAACAAGATGAAGAAACTCCTCCTCCCGGACAGCGTGTCTCAATGGTCAACTGGCCTATCACTTGCGGAAGAAGGATCGACTTTGCATTCCTAGAAGAAAAGAAAATGAAAATGGAAAATGGATAGAAAGTCAAGGCTGGAAGCACTTCTGCTCTTTATATATCTTGACCTACCCTCATCGGTATGGATTTTCTATGAAAATATAGTCATTAAAGAATTTCACTTGGAATCTACTATTAAGGGAAAGGTAGTAATGGTAGATGAAGAGAAATTGGGCAATTTGTTCCGAATGCCTATGAATGGTGCCACTGAGCTTCTTCTACTAGACAAGGAACATATTCTAAAGTTGATTCTAGAGAAAGAAGACATGAGCATAGTTCAGCATGTACAAGCCAATTTATTGTCGAAGGAAATGAGGCTTCAGCACAATATGATCAGCAGAATATTTCTTCCCAGAACTAGCCACTTTGATTGGGTCAGAGAGAAAGATATGTTCTTTATGGGACACTTGATTGAAGAAAGGCATCTTAATCTTTCTTATATAATAATGATTTAGGTGACTGAAGCAGCAAGAAAAGTCAAAGCCTATCAACCCTACGGTATGGTTTTCACTCTATTGTTTGAAGAAGCAGGAGTTGACTTAACCAATGAAGTAGGCAAGCCATTACATCATTTTGATATCTACTCCTTCAATTCACTGAAAAAAATGGGTTACAAGCTACAAGAAGGAATATGGATAAAAAGGATGCCTAGTCAGGTTGCTGCTACCTTTTTTGATGATGATGAAGCTGTTGCCGAAGAAAGGACTAAAGGCACAATGATTACTCCATCTGACCTCAAGAAGCTAATATTTCAGAAGATGGAAGCAATTTCAAGCTCATTGATAGATCACATGAATTATGCAACTGATGAAATGAAAGGTATAGTTAATGCAAGCCTGCAGGATTTGAGATCTGAACAAAAGCTTCACCAGCAGAAAATTGAAAAGGAAATGGAGGATTTTAAGGAAGAGATCAGAAGCATCCTACTGCAATTCCAGTAGGAAACAATTTCCATTGAAGATGCTCCGGAATAGATCATCAAGGAGTCACTTGACATTCCTGCTCCTATTCCTTCATCTGATCCACCCAAACCTCTTAAGACTACGAAGAAACCCAAAACCAAGAAGACTAAAGATCTTAGAGCTCCTGTTAGAACTAGATTCAGGGATTTAAGGTTTAAACCCCTGAAAACTAAGACTTCTGATAAAATTGTAGAGGTAGGCTCCTCTTTTTAAACTAAAGAAGAAGAAGAATAGTTTATTTGGTTAGTCTTTTGGGTGTAGTTTTGATTTTGTTAATGTTCAACATGTTATCTTTTACAATTGCAATGTACTTTCTTTCATACTTTGTGCGCCAAACCTATCAATGAAATGAAAGTTTCTTTAGCAATTTCATTTGCTAAAATATACAATGTTTTGATATAACTGTGATGAAATTTTAATTAGGATTTCAAATTTGAGAATGTGAAATTATCTCAAACAAATATTAAAAACTTTCTCAATCTATTTTATAATCTGCGCTTTATTTGAATCCACCTTTTGATTGATTGACAAAAAGGGGGAGAAATATGAAAAATATGAATAATAAAAAATGGGAGAAATATGAAAAATGTGAGAAATAGGAAATCTCCTACCAACTATTCTTAAAGTGCATAAAAAAAATGAAAAATGGGGAGCACAAAAATGATAGTATTCAAAAAGACTTAATGCTTAAATTACTTTAAAACCTAGAGAAAGGGGAAGATTCTCTTGAAATTATTTTGCTCTAATTGATATTCTAAATAATTTAAATGCTCTGATTGCTTTTGTCAATTTTAAAATTCTCTAATACTCTATGTTTTGCGCTAATTATAACATTATGAAGCATGAAAAGTTTTGCACTTTGATGATATACAATAATATCATCTCTTGAGCTTTGATACTTATTTACCAATTCAATTAGCTCTGATACATGTGAATAATTAATTTTCAAATACTTTCATACATGTAAAGTGTAAAAATCTTTCATGCCCAGCATTTTGTCATCATCAAAAAGGGGGATATGTTGACCCCACAAGTGATTTTGATGATAACCAAATATTGGAGCATGTATATTTATTTATGACAACTCTTCAAGTATTTTACAAGTTTTTGTAGGATGGATTAAATGTTCAAACTTCAACTCCTACACCTCTATTTTTTGTTTGAGTTGTGTCGTAATATATTTTTGTAAAGAAGAATCTATGAAAAAGTAGGAAAAAATTCATATGTGAAAGGGTGTTCTGAAATTAGTTTGAGTTGGTCGCTTGAAAAATGTAAAGAGTTGGTAAGGTTGTTCTTTAAGTCCAAATATAAAAATCTTGAAGAAGATACTCGAGTCGACCCAACTTGTTGAAGAGCTGACTTCACTTACTGGACACCGCAAGGATTTTGGAATGCAACAATCCGAGCTGACTCGAAGGTAATCAAGCCAACTTCAATGAATCCGAGTCGACTGGAATTAGTTCGAGCCAACTCCTCTAGAGTCCCATTCTGAAGATTTTTGAGAACGGCTAGGCGAGAGACCCGAACCAGAAAGAGCTGACTCTGCCAGACCTAATTTTGAAGACCTGAGAAAGCAAGCTGACCCAAACTACATTGGGTCGACTCTTCCAGAGTGAGGCTTTCCAAACCTGAGAAGAAGAAGCAGCCGACCCAGCGAAAAGAGCCGACTCCTCGAGTTCAAGTTTTTCAAAGATTCAAGTTCGAGCCGACCCGAGCTATCAAGAGCCGACTCGTCTAGAGTGATGTTTTGTGCCCTAGACAAAGAGCCAACTGCACTAAAGATTTGGTGACTCGACCTATCGACTTGAAGGAACCGAGCTGACTCGAAGGAATCAAGTCGACTCGAACGTCGTTTCCAGGTATCTAACGGCTAGTTCCAGAATTTATTTTTGAATGCCAAAAAGTGCTCCAACAGTCACAAGTCACATCCCAACGGTCAAAAACATCTCTAATTGCCTTGGAGTGATGGAAGATCATATATTTGAAGGATTTGAACATCCAAAAAATAATGCAAGACATGTTTTTGAAAAGTTCTTCAAAGTTAAATGATGGGGACATCTCAAGCACGGATCTTGGAGCAGCATAATTCTTGGAGTGGCACAGATCTTGAAGCATTTTTGGAATAGATTTATTTAGGATTTATCTTTTGTTTAAAATTTGAATTAGGATTTGGTTGGTTAGGATTGATATATGGATAGGCTTATCTTATCCTATCTTATATTTGAATTTGATTTAGGATTTGGTTGGTTAGGATTGATATATGGATAGGCTTATCTTATCCTATCTTATATTTGAATTGATTCGTTCTTATTTTTATCTTGTATTCAAATTCAAATGAGGGTTGGAAAATCTATAAATACCACCCTCAGCCTTTTGTAACAGGAGGATGGATGAATAAAATTTCTATTGTTCTGTGTGAAGGATCTGTGTGCTCCTAGGGTATCTGTATGATCCCTTCTCCATCTTCCAGGGTTTCTGTGTGATCCCTGATTTTGGGCATCTGTGTGAGCCCAGGGCATCTATGTGAGCCCTTTGCTATGTGCTTGTTCTTCTAGGGCATCTGTGTGAGCCCCTTTGCTATGTGCATGTTCTTCTTGGGAAATCTATGTGAACCCCAGTATTTTATCTTAACCCTGCACCCTCTTCTTTCCTCCTTTGCAAATCCTAATCCCGGTGACTTTCATGCTCACCAGCGATCCAGTCCAATCGCTGTCCCGCATCAAGTGGTATCAGAGCTAAAGGATTAGGATTTTTCTGTTTCATCACCGGCCCACTATTCTCTTTCTTCCCTGTTTCAAATCTCATCCACGGATCCTTCCCCAACATCGACGTCGGACCACCCTCCCCCCAGCCGGTCACCCACCACCATCCTCCCTTACAGCCCTCACCCCTGTTTTCTGCTTCGTCTATGCCAAGCTCTCAAGAACTGCCTGCAGCCCATTTCAAAGAACAAATTTCAAAGCACACCGATCTCAAAGCCACACCATTTTCAAAGCAAAGTTGATTAAAAAAAAAAAAAAATCATGGTTATGTCAAGCTAAAAGTTTGGAGTTCCCGGAGCTGAAGTCAAGCTGAAGCTGGAGCCTGACCCAAACTCGACAGAGTCGAGTTTTATTTCCCCACCGTAGGAGAATGATGGGGACATCTCAAGCACGGATCTTGGAGCAAGCATAATTCTTGGAGTGGCACAGATCTTGAAGCATTTTTGGAATAGATTTATTTAGGATTTATCTTTTGTTTAAAATTTGAATAGGATTTGGTTGGTTAGGATTGATATATGGATAGGCTTATCTTATCCTATCTTATATTTTTTGAATTTGATTTAGGATTTGGTTGGTTAGGATTGATATATGGATAGGCTTATCTTATCCTATCTTATATTTGAATTTGATTCGTTCTTATCTTTTTATCTTGTATTCAAATTCAAATGAGGGTTGGAAAATCTATAAATACCACCCTCAGCCTTTTGTAACAGGAGGATGGATGAATAAAATTTCTATTGTTCTGTGTGAAGGATCTTGTGTGCTCCTAGGGTATCTGTATGATCCCTTCTCCATCTTCCCAGGGTTTTCGTGTGATCCCTGATTTTGGGCATCTGTGTGACCAGGGCATCTATGTGAGCCCCTTTGCTATGTGCTTGTTCTTCTAGGGCATCTGTGTGAGCCCTTTGCTATGTGCATGTTCTTCTTGGGGAATCTATGTGAACCCCAGTATTTTATCTTAACCCTGCACCCTCTTCTTTCCTCCTTTGCAAATCCTAATCCCTGGTGACTTTCATGCTCACCAGCGATCCAGTCCAATCGCTGTCCCGCATCATTAAGAGAGCTTCATTGAATATTCTACCTACTAACAGCAAAAGAGCACAAGAGCATTCAAGCTATTCTTCAAGACTTTACCAACTCTGATTTGAAGTTTGAAGCAACTTTGGAAAGAAGTCACTGAAGTAATTAAAGCCTACTTAAGTGCATTCAAGTGGACTTCCATCAAGCTGCACCGGCAACTATCCGACAATTGAGTTTGTCATTTTTGTTGCATTTATTTCAATTTAATTTTTGAATTATTAGATTATTGGTGAGCCGGTTGAAAAAACAATTAGGGTCTTGGTGAGCCTTCATAAAAACCAAATGTTGGGTTCTTGGTGATCCTGGTAAAACCAAGCTAGGTTTTTTTGGTGAGCCTATTAAAACCAAAGGGTGTTGGGTTTTCTTTGGTGATCCTGTAAAACCAAAGTGTAAAGGTTTTAGATTGTGATCCTGTAAAACAATCCTACTGTATTCGGGTGTGAATATAGTGGAGATCCCAAGTGGTATCTTGGATAGTGAACGTAGGACCTGGGTTGCTTCGAAACACTATAATTTGGTGTGTTTGTGTTGTGTTCTTTACTCCTTTTTAGCTTCTGCAATTTATAACTCTGTCACAGCACCTAACACCTTCTAAAGGATTTTTAATTATGTGTCACTTGCTTTAAATTTCTAAATCCCATTTACCCCCTCTTAGGTAGCCACCTGGGCAATAACTGGTATCAAAGCAGTGTCTCTGATTATACTAGAGTAAAGATTGATGGCTCATCCCATGAGTACATCTCTGGTGGAAGGCAAGTCAACCAATAGACCTCGACTCTTCACAGGCACAAATTATGCATATTGGAAAGCATGAATGAAAATTATATTCAAGCTATTGATTTTCAATTATGGAAGGTCATTCTTAAAGGGCCAAGTATCCCCATGATCAAAGTTGATGGCGTCGATGTCCCTAAGCCTGAAGAGGACTGGGATGAACATGACATGAAATTAAGGGATTGAATGCCAAAGCAATGAACTTGCTTTACTATGCTTTGGATTCAAATGAGTTTAATCGAATTTCTATTTGCTCTTCAACGAAGGAAATTTGGGATAAATTTGAGGTGACCCACGAAGGAACTTCTCAAGTAAAAACTTCAAAGATTAATCTTTTAGTGCACAATTATGAACTATTTAAGATTGAGCCAAATAAAGTATTTCTGCCATGTATACTAGATTTACAGATTTTATTAACGGTTTGAAAAGTCTTGGCAGGGTATACTCAAATGCTGATTTAGTACAGAAAATCTTGAGATCACTTCCTGATAAATGGGATCCTAAGTCACTGCCATCCAGGAAGCCAAAGACCTGAACATTTTATCAATGGATAAATTAATGGGATCTCTCATCACACACGAACTAGCTATGCAGCATAGATGGATGATGATCAGAAAAAGAAGAAAACAATTGCATTCAAGGCTGCATTAGAATCAAAGGATGATGAAGAGATGGAAGATGACTCCTCCTCCGAAGATGATCTTGAAGATGAAGACATTGCAATGGTAATGAAGAGATTCAGAAAGTTAATGGAAAAGAAGAAAGGAAGGTTTAATAGAAAATTCCATAAACGAGGAGAACATTCCAAAGAAAGGACAAGGACAAAGATAAAGATAACGAACAAGTTTCCACCTACTATGAATGTAAGAAACCAAGGCACATTCGTCCGGACTGTCCTCAATTAAAAAATTTTTAGAAAGAAGAAAAAGAAAGCGATGGTTGCCACGTGGAGCGACAGTGAAGACTCCACTTTGACTGAAGAAGAAGAGACCATGAAAACAACTAACCTATGTCTAATGGGTCTCGAAGATGAGGTAAATTCCCCCGACACAAATTGGATTTACATTTGATGAGTTAAATTCTGCATTTTATGATCTTTAATCTAAATTTAAAAAGGCAGGAGTAAAGATTATATCATTAAAGCATATCAATGATTCTTTACTCAAAGAAAGAGAAGAAATTTCTGAAAAGAATTCTTTACTGCAAAAAGAACTTCATATCTTTTCTAAAAAGTGTAATGTTTGAAAACTGAGAACAGTGAGTTTTATAACAAAAATGATACTTTATTGAAAGAAAACAATAAGCTGAAATAGGAGGTTGAGAAACTCAATCCACTTGTTGAAAAATTAACTTTATCTTCGAACAAGCTTGAGTTAATTCTTAAAGATCAAATAATTTTTGGTAATAAAGTTGGAATAGGTTTTAATACTTCAAATTCAAATTATATTTCAGCTACTACATTTGTGAAACAAAAGGATTTTGTTCCCATGTTTACTCCTTATAAAACTTTTGTCACAAAAGGTTCTACTTCCATTTCAAAACCTGCTTTATATGTTCCTAAGAATTCAAATACAAAACCTACTATCTCTATATTTCATGCATCTAGAATTTCAAAGTGTAGATCATTTCAAAATTCTATAATCAGATGTTTTGTTTGTAAGGAATTAGGACATAAAACTTTCAATTGCAATATTATTAGAAATGTCCATAATACATCAAGAAAAACTTGGGTTCCCAAAGGAACCACCTCTGCTAACCTGAAAGGATCCAAGTTAGCTTGGGTACCTAAAAGAACTCATTGACTTTCTTGTAGGAATGTCTTGTAGCCCAAAAAATGAAGAAAAGATGGTATCTCGATAGTGGCTGTTCAAGGCATATGATGGGTGACAAGGATCAGTTCACCATCCTGAAAATGAAAGAAGGAGGTATGGTTACTTTTGGAGACAATGGCAAAGGATAATAATCAGAATTGGTAAGATCAAAATAATCCCCTGTACTTTCATTGAAAATATTGCTAGCAGATAAGTTGAAGCATAATTTATTGAGTATTAGTCAATTATATGATAAAGGCTTCAAAGTTATTTTTGAATCATCTATGTGTATAGTAACAAACTCTCTTGTTTCTGGTAGTAAATTCATTGGATGTAGACTTAGAAATATTTATGTGGTAGATCTAAATGATCTTGCCATGACAAGTAGTTCCAGTTTAGTTGCAATGAATGCTAAGACCAAGGAGTCTTGTTTATTATGACATAGAAGATTAGGTCATGCTAACATGCATACAATTGCCAAGTTAATTTCCAAAAATCTTGTTAGAGGCATGCCTAAGTTTAAAGTTGATTTTGAATATGTCTGTGATGCATGCCAAATGGATAAACAAACTAGGGAGAGGTTTAAATCAAAAAATATGATTTCAATGTCTAGACCTCTAAAACTACATCACATGGACTTATTTGGACCAACTAGGACCACAAGCCTAGGAGGTATGAAATATGCCCTTGTGATTGTAGATAATTTTTCCAGATTTACATGGGTTTTATTTATTGCTTACAAAGATGAAATTTCAAAATGTTTAGAAAATTTTATAAAAAGGTTTTAAATTAGAAAAAACCTATCGATAATTTCAATTAGAAGTGATCATGACACTGAATTTGAAAATCAATTTTTTGATGATTAATGCACTGAAAATGGCATTGATCATAACTTCTCCGCTCCTAAAACACCACAACAAAATGGTGTTGTAAAGAGGAAAAATAGGACTTTTGAAGAAATGGCCGAACAATGTTATGTAAAGGTAATCTTTCAAAGTACTTTTAGGCAGAAGCGATGATCACTGCATGTGATATTTTAAACCGTGTTTTGATTCGTCCTATTTTGAAGAAAACCCCCTATGAGCTTTGGAATGAAAAGAAACCCAATATCAATTATTTTCATGTGTTTGGATGCAATTTCTTTGTGCTTAATAATGGTAAGGATAATCTAGAAAAAATTGATGCTAAATTTGATGAAGCTATTTCTTGGTTATTCTTTACATAGTAAAGCATATAGGATTTTTAATAAAAGGACTCTTACTATGAAGAGTCAATGCATGTTATCTTTGATGAAACTAACTCTTCACCATCTAGAAAAGATGTGTGTATTGACAATGTTGCAGATACCATTCAAAAGGAGATGGAAGATATGAGTATCCAAGAAAGACCAATTGAAGAAGGAGAAGAAATGGTAAGTAAGGATTATACCGATCTACCAACTAAATAGAGGTACGCTACTTCCCATCCTAAAAAATTAATTATTGGTGATCCTTCTCAAGGCATTTGGACTAGGTCTGCACATAGGACTGCACATGATTACCTAGCCTTTGTATCTCAAATAGAGCCTCATATTTTAGAAGAAGTAGAAAATGACCCAAACTGGATGTTAGCCAATCATGATAAACTGAACCAGTTTGAAATAAATAAGGTTTGGACATTAATTGATAGACCTAAAGACCACCCAATTATAGGAACTAAATGGATCTATAGGAATAAACTAGATAAAAAAGGAAATGTCATTAGAAACAAAGCTAGATTAGTGGCTAAGGGATATAATCAAGAAGAAGGTATTGATTTTGATGAAACCTATGCACCTGTAGCAAGACTAGAAGCTATTAGGTTTTATTGCTGAACAAGTTTTTGTAGAGCAACCACCGGGTGGTTTGAAAATCATGCATTTCCAAATTTAAATGGTTTTATTGCTGAACAGTTTTTGTAGAGCAACACCGGGTTTGAAAATCATGCATTGCCAAACCATGTGTTTAAACTTTAAAGCTTTATATGGTTTGAAACAAGCCCCTAGAGCCTAGTATAATACCTTAGCACTTTCTTGATTGAAAATGATTTTTCAAGAGAAAATGTTGATAAAACTCTTTTTATCAAAAAGAAAAACAATGTATATTTGTTGTACAAATTTATGTTGATGATATATCTTTGGTGCAACTAATGAAATTTTTGTGAAAAATTGCTAAGCTAATGCAGGGAGAATTTGAAATGAGCCTAATGGGTGAACTTAATTACTTCCTTGGACTTCAAGTAAAGCAAACAAAGGAAGGAATTTTCATCAACCAAGCCAAATATACCAAGGAAATCATCAAGAAATTTAGTATGGAGACGAGCAAACAAATAAACACACCCATGAGCCCATTCTGCAAATTAGACAAAGACGAGAGTGGATCCAATGTCGATCAAAAGCTATATAGAGGTATGATTGGATCTTTATTATATTTAACTACCAGTAGACCAGATATCTTGTATAGTGTATGTGTATATGCTAGATTTCAATATAATCCTAAAGAAACACATGTGCTTGCTATTAAAAGAATATTGAGATATTTAAAAGGTATAAGTAATCTAGGTCTTTGGTTTTCAAAAGAATCATCTTTGAATTTAATTGGATTCTCTGATGCTGATTATGCTGGTTGTAAAGTTGATAAAAAGAGCACTAGCGGCACATGTCAATTTCTTGGGTTGAATTTAATGTTATGGCACTGCAAGAAACAAAACTCGGTAGCACTTTCTACGACTGAGGCAGAGTATGTTGCTGCAAGGAGTTGTTGTGTACAAGTGTTGTGGATTAAACAATAACTAAAAGATTTTGGTGTTATACAATGCAAACTTCTATCAAATATGATAACACAAGTGCTATTAATCTAACAAAAAATCCTATTCAGCATTCTAGGACTAAGCACATAGAGATTAGACACCATTTTATAAGAGACCATGTTTTGAATGGTGATATTGAACTAGAATTTATCCCAACAGAAAATAATTAGCTAACATCTTTACTAAGCCATTGAATTAGGATAGATTTGAATTGCTTAGAGGAGAATTAGAACTTTGTGATCCTATCTAGATTTAGTCAACCCAATTTTCTTTAAAAATTAAGGAAAAATTATCTAGAAAACCTCCTACAATTATTCATGATTTCTTGAACAACTTTCCTTGAATTTTCAATTGTATCAAATTCAATTTTTGAATCATTTGATTTTATGTGGAAAGTTTCTGTTTGAGTCGACTCAAGCAATTTTTCTCTGGCCGAGCTGGCTTGAATATCTGAGTTCTCTACCTATCTCTCTAGTCGAGCCGACTAAGTGTTTGCCTAGCCGACTCGGTGTTCTAATTATTCTGAGTTCGCTTTAGTCGAGCCAACTCGGATGTTTCTAGGGTTGGGCGAGCCGACTCGAAAGTCGGGAAATCGCTATTTAGGTAGTTCTGAACTATCTTTTCTAAGTACTTCACTCTTCTTACTTTACTTCAAACTCACTCTACTTCTCTCGAAAATTTTACCAAACTCCCAAAAAATCATTCCCTAGAGCCTAAAATTCCTTAATCCCTCTGCAATGGCTTCTCGAAGATTTGCGAGGAAGGTTCTTTAGATTGGTGAATCAAGCGCTCATAGTATAGATGCAAAAAAAAGGAGAAAATAGGAATGATCTGCTCCAGTGCAACAAGATCAAGAAACTCCTTCCAAACAGCGTGTCTCAATGGTCAACCGGCCTGTCACTTGCGGAAGAAGGATCGACTTTGCATTCTTAGAAGAAATGAAAATGAAAATTGAAAAATGGATAGAAAGTTAAGGCTGGAAGCACTTCTGCTCTTTGGACATCTTGACCTACCCTTCACTGGTACGGATTTTCTATGAAAATATAGTCATTAAAGGATTTCACTTGGAATCTACTATCAAGGGAAAGGTAGTAATGGTGGATGAAGAGAAAATGGGCAATTTGCTCCGAATGCCTACGAACGGTGCCACTGAGCTTCTTCTACCTGACAAGGAACATATTCTAAAGTTGATTCTAGAAAAAGAAGACGTCAGCATAGTTCAGCATGTACAAGCCAACTTATTATCGAAGGAAATGAGGCTTCTATACAATATGATCAGCAGAATATTTCTTCCCAGAACTGGCCACTTTGATTGGGTCAGTGAGAAAGATATGATCTTTATGGGACACTTGATTGAAGAAAGGCCTCTCAATCTTCCTTATATAATGATGATTCAGATGACTGAAGCAGCAAGAAAAGTCAAAGCCTGTTTACCCTACAGTATGGTTTTCACTCTATTATTTGAAGAAGTAGGAGTTGACTTAACCAATGAAATAGGCAAGTCATTGTATCACTTTGATATCTACTCCTTCAATTCACTGAAAAGAATGTGTTACAAGCTACAAGAAGGAATGTAGATAAAAGGATGCCTAGTCAGGTTGGTGCTACCTTTTCTGACGATGATGAAGCTGCTACTGAAGAAAGGACTGAAGGCATAATGATTACTCCATCTGACTTCAAGAAGCTAATATTTCAGAAGATGGAAGCAATTTCAAGCTCATTGACAGATCACATGAATTCTGCAATTGATGAAATGAAAAGTATAATTAATGCAAGCCTGTAGGATTTGAGATCTGAACAAAAGCTTCACCAGCAAAAAATTGAAAAGGAAATGGAGGATTTTAAGGAAGAGATCAGAAGCATCCTACTGCAATCCCAGAAGGAAACAATTCCCACTGAAGATGCTCCCGAACAGATCATCAAGGAGTCACTTGACATTCCTGCTCCTATTCCTTCATCTGATCCACCCAAACCTCTTAAGACTAAGAAGAAACCCAAACCAAGAAGACTAAAGTTCTTAGAGCCCCTGTTAGAACTTGGTTCAGGGATTTAAGGGTTAAACCCCTAAAAACTAAGACTTCTGATAAAATTATAGAGGTAGGCTCCTCTTTTTCAACTGAGGAAGAAGAAGAATAGTTTATTTGGTTAGTCTTTTGGGTGTAGTTTTGATTTTGTTAATGTTCTACATATTATCTTTTACAATTGCAATGTACTTTCTTTCATACTTTGTATGCCAAACTTATCAATAAAATGAAAGTTTCTTTAGCAATTTTATTTGTTGTAATATACAATGTTTTGATATAACTATGGTGAAATATTAATTAGGATTTCAAATTTGAGAATGTGAAATTATCTCAAATAAATATTAAAAACTTTCTCAATCTATTTTAAAATTTGGGTTTTATTTGAAACCACCTTTTTGATTGACTGACAAAAATGGGGAGAAACCTGAAAAATGTGAAGAATGAAAAAAATGGGAGAATGAAAAATGTGAAGAATGAAAAAATGGGAGAAATATGAAAATGTGAGAAATAGGAAATCTCCTACCAACTATTCTTAAAGTGCTTAAAAAAATGAAAAAGGGGAGCACAAAAATGATAGTATTAAAAAAGACTTAATGCTTAAATTGCTTTAAAACCTAAAGAAAGGGGGAGATTCTCTAAAATGATTTTGCTCTAATTGATATTCAAATTAATTTAAATACTCTGATTGCTTTTATCAATTTTTTAAATTCTCTGATACTCCATGTTTTGTGCTAATTATAAAATTATGAAGCATAAAAAGTTTAGCACTTTGATGATATACAATAATATCATCTCTTGAGCTCTGATACTTATTTACTAATTCAATTAGCTCTAATACATGTGAATAATTAATTTTCAAATACTTTCATACATGTAAAGTGTAAGGAATTTTTCATGCCCAGTATTTTGTCATCATCAAAAGGGGGAGATTGTTGACCCCACAAGTGATTTTGATGATAACCAAACATTGGAGCATGTATATTTATTTTTGACAATTCTTCAAATGTTTTACAAGTTTTTGTAGGATGGATTAAATGTTTAAACTTTAACTCCTACACCTCTGTTTTCTTGTTTGAGTTATGTTGTAATGTGTTTTTGTAAAGAAGACCTAATGAAAAAGTTAAGAAAAAGTCATGTGAAAAGGGTTACTTCTATGTGTGTGTGCCTTGAAATTAGTTTTGAGTTTGTATGATTGAAAATGTAAGAGTTGGTAAGAGTTTTTCTTTAAGTTCAAATGTAAAAATCCTGAAAAGATACTCGAGCCGACCCAACTTGTTGAAAAGCTGACTCCGCTTACTGGCACGCAGCAAGGATTCTGGAATGTAGCAATCAGAGCTGACTCGAAGGTCACCGAGCCGACTCCAATGAATTCGAGTCGATTGGAATTAGTCATAGCTGACTCCTTCAGAGTCCCATTTCTGAAGATTTTTGAGAACAGCCAGGCGAGCCGACCCGAACCAGAAAGAGCCAACTCTGCTAGACCTAATTTTGAAGACCTGAAAAAGCGAGCCAACCCGAACTACATCGAGCTGCTCTTCCAGAGTGAGGTTTTCCGAACCTGAGAAGAAGAGCCGACCCAAGCTGAAAAGAGCCAACTCCTCGAGTTCAAGTTTTTCAAAGATTCAAGTTTGAGCTGACCCGATCTATCAAGAGCCGACTCGTCCAGAGTGATATTTTGCACCCTAAGACAAAGAGTCGACTGCACTGAAGATTTGGTGACTCGACCTATCAACTCGAAGGATCCAAGCCAACTCGAAGGAATCTGAGCCGACTCGAACGTCGTTTCCAGGTATCTAACGGCTAGTTCCATAATTTATTTTTGAATGCCGAAAAGTGCTCCAATGGTCACAAGTCACATCCCAACGGTCAAAAATATCTCTAACTACCTTGGAGTGATGGAAGATTATATATTTGAAGGATTTGAACATCCAAAAAATAATGCAAGACAAGTTTTTGAAGTTTTTCAAAGTTAAGAGAGCTTTATTGATATTCTACCTACTAACAGCAAAAGACAACAAGAGCATTCAAGCTAGTCTTCAAGACTTCACCAACTCTGATTTGAAGTTTGAAGTAGCTTTGGGAAGAAGCCACTGAAGCAATTAAAGCCAACTCAAGTGCATTCAAGTGGACTTCCATCAAGCTACACCGGCAACTATCAGATAAATTGAGTTTGTCATTTTGTTGCATTTATTTCAATTCAATTTTTAAATTATTGGGTTATTGGTGAGCCCGGTTGAAAAACCAATTAGGTTCTTGGTGAGCCTTCATAAAAACCAAGTGTTGGGTTCTTGGTGATCCTGGTAAAACCAAGCTAGGTTTCTTTGGTGAGCTTGTTAAAATCAAAGGGTGTTGGGTTTTCTTTGGTGATCCTGTAAAACCAAAGTGTAGAGGTTTTGAATTTTGATCCTATAAAATAATCTTACTGTATCCGGGTTTGAATATAGTGGAAATCCCAAGTGGTATCTTGGATAGTGGATGTAGGAGCTGGGTTGCTCCGAACCACTATAAATTTGGTGTATTTGTGTTGTGCTTCTTTATTCCTTTTTAGCTTCTGCAATTTATAAGTCTGTCACAGCACCTAATACCTTCTAAGAAATTTTTAATTACACATTACTTGCTTTAAATTTTTAAATTCCCAATTCACCACCCTCTTGGGTAGCCACCTGGGCAACACCTTGATGCTCGAAAGTGAAGGAATAGGGCCTCACACCCCTTGATGCTCGAAAGCAAAGGAATAGGGTCTCACACCCCTCGACACCCAAAGGTGAAGGAAAGATGGGCCTCATGCCCACTCCTTACAGAGGCAGAATCTCTTTTCTAAAACTTAATTTCATTCACTATATTTTTACAAAGGCCTGAGGGTGGTATTTATAGACTTTCCAACCTTCTTACAAGATAAAGATGAAACCTATCCCAATCCTAACAGACTTCAAACTAATAATCCTAATCTAAAACAAACTTGAAATTAAAACAGTTTCATACTAATCAATAAATGCATCAAGATTTGTGCCAAAAACAGGTTCATATTAGGATCCGCGTTGAGTTGCTCTGAAATCTATGCTGGCCTGATAAAACTAGCAAAGACATCCTACTCTGAGAAACATGCAACTTTGAGATATGTGCAAAGTTATTTCTACTACTTTGAGATGTGTGCAAATTCCATTCTTTATGACCATGGAATAGATGGAGGCGGCGGATGGGGAAGAGGGGCTTATGAGGAGGCTTCGCCGGTGTCAATGCTAGGGGAGGCGGCGGCACGACCGGCGGTTGGCGTTATGGATCACCGGAGACAGCGACAGAAAGGGCTTCCGGTGGGAGTGGAGATGATGGTGAGGTCGTTGTGGCGGGAGGTGGATGGTTGATCTGCTGCATAGGGGCTTACGGAGGTCGCCCATGGTGCGGAGGGTGGCCATGGCAGTGCAGGATCTTTGGGAATCGGGGTGATGGGTGCTTGGCCAGGATGTTATGGATGGGGAGGTGGACGGCGGCATAGCGGAGATGGCGATCACCATGGCAGCAGGGGTGGATCGGATGGCTGGAGCGGTCAGGCGGCATGATCTACTTGATCGTGGGTCTTCTGGATGGGAGGGAGCAGCTGTGGGGCAGGGGCGGCGGTAGCACAACATCGCGAGTGGTGGATCCGGGAAGAGACGGTTTGGGGCTGGGTGGAAGAAGATGATAGGAATAGCTAGGGATAAGTCAGGGATAAGTGTGGAATAAAATGGGAATAATGGGGATAAGTGGAATAGCTGGAATTAAAATAAAAAACTGGGAGAAAAAAAAAAAAAAACCCTGAGGGTTTTGATGTCCCTATCATTTGCTTTGTCCGGTCTAGTACATAACATGTCATACATAATAGAACCCACTACCAAAGCATATGGAATCCTATGCTCTCTTCCTTTGGAGTTGTCACACAATCCTTCTTGGAAAGAGTAATTCATGACCTATCAGAAGATAGCCTATTTTGGAATTCTCCATGCCGAACCACTTCAATACAGTGTCTATGTACATAGATTGGGATAGTCCTAGAAGCCTTTTAGATCTATCTCTATAGATCTTCACACCCAGTATGTATGAGGCTTCACCCAAGTCTTTCATAGAGAATTGAGATGAAAGCCAGACCTTTATTCCTTGCAATATTGGAATGTCATTCCCGATTAGGAGAATGCCATCTACATACAAAACAAAAAATACAACTATAGAACCATTTGCCCATTTATATACACAAGGTTTCTCTCTGTCCTAATGAAGCCATACATCTTGATGTACTTATCAAAATGCATATTCCAACTCTGAGAAGCCTGCTTCAGTCCATAAATGGATCTCTGAAGCTTGCACACTTTAGACTCATTTGTGGATGTGAACCCTTCAGGATGCATCATATATACCTTGTCTTTCAGCTCACCATTTAGGAAAGCTGTTCGGATATCCATTTGCCAGATTTTATAATCTAAATGTGTTGCTATAGCAAGCGTAATCTGAAAGGACTTGAGCATTGACACAGGAAAAAATGTCTCATTATAGTCAATACCATAATGCTGATGATATCCTTTGCCAACTAGATGAACTTTATAGGTCTCCACCTGCTCATCTGTGCCTCGCTTCTTCCTGAAGATCCACTTGCACCTAATGGATTTTATCCTTTTAGGTGGATCAACCAATGTCCATATATTGTTGATTTCCATGGACCCCATTTCAGATTTCATAGCTCCTAGCCATGACTCAGAATCAAACCTTGACATTGCATCCATATAGATGATCGGATCCTTGTTGTTCTCATCAAGCTTAACAGGATCATCGTCTCGGACTAAGAAATTGTAGTATCTGTCCAATTGACATGGTACTCTACCAGATCTCCTTAATGGTTGTACTATGGGCTCTGGATCTGATCTAATCAAATTTGGTTCTATATTGGCCTTAGAGTGAGAAGGTTTTTCTATCTATTGAACATTCTCAAGTTTAATCTCAGTAGCTCGAGTGCCTTCACCAAGGTACTCCCTTTCTGAAAAGGTTGCCCTAAGACTAACGAACAACTTTTGTTCCTAAGGTAGATAGAAATAATACCCTTTGGATTCTTTGGGATACCCAATAAAAAGACACATATCAGACTTAGGTCCTAGCTTGTCCATTTCCAGATGCTTGACATAAGCTGGACACCCCCAAACCCGAAGGTGAGAGAGAGTTGGCTTACGCCCAGTCCATATCTCATATGATGTCTTATCAATGGACCGAGGCTGGGTCGAAATGGTTTGAGGGTGGGTTGGACTGGGCTGGGGTTGGGTCGGACTGGGTAGGGTTGGGTCAGCCCTGGTATACTTGGCTAGAGTTCAGTTTTGGGAAAGGGGCATTGCTTTTAGGCGGTTCGGGTCGACGGTATGTAGGTCCCCTTTGAAATTGCTCATAGTTCCTAGCTACCTGGTAGGCTTGCTCTAGATCTTGGGCCTCCCTTAAATATAGCTCTCTCTAGATATCTTTGTGTAATCTAGCTCTAAACCTAGACAAGGTCATTGACGCAGACTCGACTGTATTACAACTTATGGCAAGCTCATCAAACTTGGCGATATACTCTGATACAGGCATATTCCCTTGACTTAACCTTTGCCATTGGTCTAGGAGTTTCTGATTGTAGGATGCATGAAGGTACTTGTCCTTAGGTTTCTACTTCATGTCCTACCAGGTGTTTATGGGAGGAAGTTCTTGTTGTCTCCTAGCACGCTCAAGGTTGGCCCAATGTAGCCTAGCCTAACAAACTAACCTCATTTTGGCAAATTTTCACTTCCTCTCCTCGCTCATGTCATACCATTCAAAATAATAGTCCATGTATCTTTCCCAATCTATGTAGACCTTGGGATCTAGACTGCCATCAAATGTGGGTGCATCTACCTGAATGTTCTTCATGGCTCTCTCATCCTGATCAAAGCTTCATGGTGGGCCTTCTACGGTTAGGTTCCTAGAAAGGGTCAAGGCATGGGGCTCTCCTAGGATAGGGCTCTGGGATTGGGTCAAGGTGTTAGGCTCTCCTAGGGTTAGGAGGTGTGGGAAGGGGTGACTCAGGATCAGGTTCAGTGTTGGACTCTTGGGTTCTCTCTATGGTTCCTAATTGATTTTCTACCTGGTCAACCTGTTGGTCAATTGATTGTAATTATGGTTCATCTAGGCTAACTGATCAGTAATGGCCCTCAATTGAGCACCAAAATCATTGTCCGTGGTTAAACTGGGTTGGGGTTTAGACTGATGATACTAGGCTCCTAACCTAGTGGTCATTTACTCAATCAAACTCAGGGTTATGATGCAGTCAAGCACACAAGGGTTAACACGTTCTAGGGTTTGCTAGACCTAGAGTAAAAGTTGAATTGGTCAACTCAACTTACACCCAACTCAACAACTTATCCTTCCACTAGCCAGGTAAGAGGTGGGGTGGTGGGAGGCTTCCCCTGCAAGTCACACGGTCCTAATTAAAAACCACCAGTCCATATAGGGCGTTTGCCTCTGGACTTTTAGCCATAGACACCAGTTTTCAGAAATAGTTGGAGGATTGAGTGCACTAGTGTACCCACAAAACTTGGACCCGACCTGTTGGTGTCCCTAAATCAATTAGTTTGCTAGTTTATTTTATTAGGCTTGAACTCGAATGTAAGTTGGTTGTTTTGTGCCCAGGACAGGTGATGAAATCCTGTCCTGATCTGGGATAGAAAATTTTCCTTAAGATTACTTTAAATGAGATGATGCACAATCAATGACCCTGATGCAATCTAATAAAAAATAAAAAATATATTATTTTTCTCTTTTATGAGGTGGGAATTTAAATTTGAGTTGGTTAAGTTATCAAACAAAATTGGCTTGGGTGGGAGGGGTTTGGTAGTTAATTAGGTTTGATCAAGTCAAGTATGCAGAATTAGTAGAAATTGAATTTTTTTTGTTCAGATTTGATGCAGCAATTAGCATGGTTTCAGTGCAGGGAAAATCTCAAAAATCTATAGAAAGAGGAGTTATGCGTGAGGATTATTCCTACCAAATTTCATGCAAAAAAAAAAAATGGTATGATGATGCAAAACCTATGGTTTCTAACTATGTTCAGAAAAGTTTGATTTCTAGTTAGGGTTTTTGTTTTGCTAATTTTTCTATTTTTTGTTTTCTTTAAAATGGGAAAAATAATAGTAAAATAGAGGACGACTCATATAGAAATCAGTGCAAAATTCACAAAAAAAAGTATGTCTAAGATGGAGAAATCGACTTAATTTCAGACCCTTAGTGCAGAAGATAGGATGCAGAAATTTTTGTGTTGTTGTTTTGTATTTATGGAAGATGCAACTACCCTAAACTGTGCTCTGATACTAAATTGATGCAGGGTACAGTGGAAAGGGGATGAACATGCATAAAAATAGTAACTAATAATTTTTTTTTTAATTTTAGATTTTATATGAGATGGCTAAATTTTGGAGAAAGAGGAAAAGAACTAGAATAGAGATGATGTAAGGACTAACTACACTACCCGCAGTTAAGATAAAGCAAAGCAATAAAAATTAGGACCACGAGGGTTGAGAAACCACTCAGTTAGGATAGTGTTACCTTCAGCAAATTAGAACTATGAGTAGGGTTTGGTTACGTACCTGGCAATGATGAGATCTTGATCGAAGATGGGGTTGCTCTACACTCCTGGATCGGTGCCTGGATGAACAAGTCTCTTTCTCATAGATCAGTCAGCATTTTATCAATTAATCTTGAAGGCAAAGAGGACCTCCTCCTTGGGCGAGTTCACCAGATGGATCCTGCACGCGTCAGGGGTTAGGGCTACAAAATATGAAAAAATAAGTAAATTGAAGGAAGAAGGATGGAGGATGGAAGGAAGATCCAAATGGCTGGTGGCCAATTGAAGAGGGATGCCTGGCTTGGAAGAGATTGGGCATCATTGGGTCTTTAGCTGGTATTTGGTCGGTTAGGGTTTGGTGGATGAGGGAAGGATGGTTGGCGGTTAGGGTTTGCTTACAAGAAATTATCACAAGTCTCATACCACTCCAATCTAGAGGACACAATTTGACAGAATATCTTTAGCTTGTATTCATGAAAAAAGAGATGCTTACAAGAGGGGGAGGGGTGGGGTATTTATAATCTCACCCAGGTCCCTCTCCTTATCAAAATAAGAGTACAAGTCTTTATCAGAATGGAATACAAAATAAAATCAAACTAGAAGACTAAACTCCTTGTAGAAGTGGGCTGGTTGACTCCTTCTTGAATTGCAAGGCTCTTCTTGGGCTTGGGCTAGCTGGGGCGCCTACACTGGATGGGTCTTGGGCTGGGGTGCCAGATCATGAATGGGCCTGGGAGGGCACCAGCTCCAGATGGGTTAAGCAGGGACGCCTTTGCCTTGGGTGCCAAAAGATGGGGAGCCCAATCCTGGATCGCCATGGGCCAGGTGTCATGGGCCAGGGGAGGTCTGCAATCCTGTGGACTTGGGGCACCTCTCTTGAGGGGATGGGACTTCATTCTCCAAGTGTTAGGCGGTATGAATAAGGGACCCAGATGCTATGCTGATGTCTTGAATGCAGGTCCAATAATCCACCTCTTAAGCATGAAAGTTACAGGACTCATATGACTTGTAGGTTATAGGACTCATATGATTGAACTGAAACTAGACTTCTTGACTGGACTAACATAACTGAACTCAATTTATTGATGAACAAGACCAAGCTCCTTTACTACAAGTGACACAGTACTAAAGGACTAACAGGACTCATAATGAGAACTTAAGAAAACCACATCGAGACCAGTAATCATTTCTTAATCCTGGTGCCCGTACCAATTCTGTACCATGATCACTTCGTAAAGAAATAATTGAAACACCTTTTTCATTTGAAACTCTCTTGTGAAATTTAATGAATGCAGAAAATGTTTCATCTTTATGAGATAAAAACATGACCCATGTAAAATGTTAATAGTCATCCACAATAACTAGACCATACTTCTTACCTCCCAAACTAGTTGTTCTAGTAGGTCCAAAGAGGTTCATATGAAGTAATTCTAGGGATCTAGATGTAGAGACCACTCCCTTAGGTTTGAAAGAAGATTTAGTTTATTTTTCAAGTTGGCATGAATTCATTACAAATCTTGTCCTTTTCAAAACTAAGATATGGCAAATCTTTTATGAGATTCGTTTTATTAAGTTTGAAAGCAATGCATACTTGCATGTCTAGTCTACGATGCCAAAGCCAACTAGTTTTATTGATCTTGGCTTACATTGCCATTAGGCATCGACCATTTGCACTGGAAAATCATCAAGATTAACCATGTAAATGTTGCCATGCCTATGACCACAAAACTTGATGCCAGTATCATCAAGACTAGATACAATGTACATGGAAGATTCAAAAACAACTTTAAAATCTTTATCACAAAATTGGCTAATACTAAGTAAATTATGCTTTAAACCATTAATAAGAAGAACATTATCTATATAAGTGGAGGGGGTGATATGGACTTTATCAATACTGATGATTTTGCCCTTTCCATTATCATCGAAGGTTACATTTCCACCATTTTGATACTCAAGAGATGAGAATTCTCCATATCTCCAGTCATGTGCCTTGAGCAACCGTTGTCGAGGTACCACAATCTTCTTTTGTTGGTTTCAAGACCACCTACAAGAACAAATCAGGTGGAGACTTTAGGTACCCAAGTCATCTTGGGTTCTTTAGGGTTAGTAGATATGGTTCCTTTTAGAACCCAAACTTTTCTAACCTGATTTAATTTCTTTTTGTCACATATATATGATTATATCCTACTTTGCCACAAGAATAACAAGTAATAGTAGAAGAGGCATGCACAAATAAATTTTTGAAATATATTTTTTATTTTTGTGGTCTAAAACCTAATTCAGCTTTGTTGAAAATAGTTCTTTGATTATTTAAAAGCATGTTGAACTTTTCAGAACTATAAATAAAATTTTCAACAAAAGGTTTTACTTTTTCAAGTTCATCTTTGTACTTCTTGTTCTCTTGCAAAAGCTTTTTGTTTTGATTAGCAAGTTTTTCAATTGTTGCAAAAGACTTATCCTTTTTATTTTTCATTTTAAGTTTTTGATATTCAACTACCAATTCATCAAAAATATCATGCAATTCTTCGAAAGTAAACTCATTTCAAGTTCAGATTTTACCTCATCATCGTTAGCCATCAAGCAAAAATTGGCGACCTCTTGTTGCTCTTCATCTGAACTTGTGTCCTTACTCTCGCTCCAGGTTGCCATCATGGATTTCTTTTTTAATTTCTTTTTGCTCTTCTTCAGCAAGAGGCAATCTATCTTGAAGTGGCCAGGTTTCTTGCACTCGAAACAAATGGGTTGCTCCCTTTCCTTTTCTTTTTCATTCTCTTTACTAGGCTCTCCCTTTTGAGGCTTCTTCTTGAAATTATACATTTTCTTTCCCATGAACCTCTTGAACTTCCTTGAGATGAGAGCCATTTCATCTTCATCATCTTTCTCATTAGAATCATCAATTGAATCATCCTTAGTTATGGACTTAAATGCTATGGTCTTCTTCTTTTTGTCATTGTCCATAACCTTCTATTTTAGGGATAGCTCATACGTCATGAGAGATGCCAAAAGCTGCTTCAGAGGTAAAGTGTTGACATCCTTAGCTTCTTTAATGGCTGTCACCTTTAGATCCCATAATGAAGGAAGTGACCTGAGAATTTTGTTAACTAATTCAGCATTAGAAATAACTTTACCTAAGCTTCTCATGCCATTCACAATGTTAGTAAATCTAGTATACATTTCACTAATAGTATCAGATGGTTTCTAAACATATCATAAGTATGAATGAGCATGTTAACATTGGTAATCTTCACTTGATGTGTACCCTCATGGGTAACTTCAAGTGTGTTCCATATTCCTTGATGGAGAGATAATTTGAAATTCTATTGAATTCACTTGGGTCTAAAGCACAAAATAGTAAATTCATAGCCTTAGCATTAAGCTTAACTTGCTTAATGTCATTCTCATCCCAATCATCTTCCAATTTGGGAGTGAAAATGCCATTAACCAAGATGGTAAGCTGACGAGGACCTTTAACAATAGTTCTCCAAATATTATAATCAATGGCTTGAATGTTAATACGCATGCATGTCTTCCAATATGTATAATTTGTACCATTTAACAGTGGGGGATAGTTGAGGCTTGACCCTCAATAATTCCAATACCAATTTGGGCTGCCATAAGATCTTTGACTCAAGTTCATTACACCTATACGCTGAGTACCAAGCTTTGATACCACTTGTTGCCCAGCGTAGCAACCCAGAGGGGGGGTGAATTGGATTTCTTTTAAAAAATTTAAGCAGATATGTGCTAAATTTAAAAGTGTTTATGAAGCAATGCAAATGAGCACAATATAAATAAGATGCAATGCTATATAAAGTAAGCACTAAATGCAAGAGAAGAGAGAATACACACATAAACATAAAAGGTTTATTATGGTTCAGTACACACCAAGCACCTACATTCACTCCCCAAGCAACCCCTTGAAAATTTTATTATAATCAACCTAGATTATCGCCAACTTATTTTTAAGGGCTCACAAGTCAAACCCAAAGTTGGTTTTCTCACTTAGGCTCACCAACAATCTTTCCTCAAGACAACCTAGGCTTAGATTGCAATTCACAGCCTGGAAGGGCCTAACACCTAGTTTCAAACACCCTTAAAACTAGTCATAATAAATAAATTCAGAAGTACAAGAGTAAAGCACAAGAAAAACTCTTTATAGAGTAGAAAGTAAAGGCTATGAAGCTCTTGTTGATTGCTTGAGTTGTCTTCTACTTGAATTCTTTGAAAGACCACTTTTAGAATGTTGATTTGAAGGCTCAACAGCAAGATTGGAAGCTTATCAGATGGAATGTTCTTTCAAGCTCTCTTTTTTTGACTTTTGAAGTGATATTCTCAAAGGTAGAACTTGTCTCTTATGAGTTAGTTCTTCATGAATGAGTTTGGTGAGAGTTAAATACTTCAAAATCTTTCAGAAAATGGTTTATGACCGTTGGTAGAGCAAAATTAGCCGTTAGGATCCTTTTGGAGTCAAAACTGTGCTTAAAAAAATATAGTGTTACTGTTGTCAGAACACATGAGTCGACACTTGAGTTGTTCATAAGTCGACACTTGGATCTCCATGAGTCGACACTTGGATCTTCATGAGTCGACTCAAGATATAATTCTTGGAAAAATTGAGTTCTGTTTCAATTTTGTTCTCAGGCTATGAGTCGACACTTGAAGTTTGTGAGTTGACATTTAAGTCTTATGAGTTCACACTTGGATTAGCACTAGACAAAATCCTTAAAATGATATAGTTCTGTAAGATCTTTTGTCTCAGGCCATGAGTTGATACTAGGTTGTGCCATTCAAAAAAACTCTGTGCCAACCTTCAAAACTCAAAGTGTTCTTTAATAAAACTTCAACTTCTTCTTCATAAAGCCCAGATTGACCCATTTTATGGTTTTCCAAAGTGAGAAGACTTCTAAAACACTGAAATTCACTTAGCTTGAAATTTAGTGAGTTTGATACCTTTGTATGAAAAATTTGATGTGCTTGTATCCTGAAACTCACTACTATAATTAAAACATTAGTATAAAACATATACTCAACATTTTGTTAGTCATCAAAATCAAGGGCCAAAGCCAACAAGAATCACATCCTAAATCTTAAAGGTTTTCAAGAATACAACTTAATTCTCAATTAAGTGTATCATTCCAATTGAAACATTTTCAATTAACCCAATTTGAAACAATTTCAAAAACATGTGAAACAATTTCACAAAAATAAACTTTAACTTCACTATTTTAAGGTTTTCTGGTCGAGTCAGCCCGTCTAGAAAAAAATTTCTTTGTTCTCAAATCCGAGTCGACTCGCTTAGGGACGAGTCAACTTGGACAGAACATAAAATAGATTGACTATTCTATCTTCAGGAAATGAGTCGGCTCATGCAGGAGGCGAGTCGGCTATTTTGCCTAGGCTGAAAAAGGTAACTTTAAATTCATTCCTTTTCACTTGAACATTTCAAAGTTTTAGATCATGCATCTTTTAGATCTCACCTAAACATAGCTATGATCCATAAACATAGATTAAAACAATTTTAACCTATCAAATCACTCACTTTCTTCTTCATATGGTCATGATGGCTGGTACCCCTACATGCCGTAGGAGAACCCCATTGAATGGGATGAGATGGCCTTTAAACCATGCTTCTCTCCTATGACCGAACGGCCATAGAGAGTCCACCTTAATCCAAGTACTATGTAAAGGATATCAAGCCGATTTCATATAAAAGTATTAAACTAAATATTCATTCAACTTGTGGCTCTGATACCACTGTTGGGATAAACCCTGGTGGTCCTTGATGCATGCAATTTAAAACTTTTCTAAACTATATGATGCGCAGTGGAAGTAGATAAAATACTTTTATCTAATATGTTAATCTAATTAATACTAGCCCTACATAGATCTTTATGCATATTAAGTAATACATGTATGAAATCAAGCATGCAAATTATGCGACTCATGAAACCATTCTATGAATCACATAAAAGAGTGCCGAAGAACATATCTTCAAACTCATGGGATAAGAGTACAAACCTTTCGCGAGGTGACGATCACTGCAAGGGAAGTACTCCAAGGAAGAGCACCGGCTCTGCGAGCAGCACAGATGTCCTGCCTTTACAGGTGCTTTACACTAGGGTAAGGGGATTCTCCTCCTTCCTTTGAGGTGCTATCCTCTCTAGAAATGATGTGGCTGTGGTGGACTCCTTCTTTAACACCTTAAAGACCTGGTTGCTGAACTGAAATGGGACAAAACACCCAAGAACCTTTCTCGAAACACTTTATCCCAAACCTTCAATAGAAGGTAAGCACATAGGAATCCCAAAACCCAAACCTCACACTATCATCCCAAGAATGAGATCTGATCTCACAATCTCTCAGAGGTTAAGGATGAGTTCTAACCAACAAAGTGGCAGAATCTCGACCTTGAAAAAGGTGAACAATTCTTTTTGTTTCAGCTCACCCAAAATAGGCCTTTTTAATTAGAACCATAAAGGGGAGATCAATGAGAGATGAAATGGGAGGTTGGGAGTCTCTTGGGATTCAAGGGCATTACAAACCCTTGGACTTTAGCAATTGATGCAGGTTAAGATCCTAAAATGCCAAATTAAGTGCCATAACCCTTATAGCAATCAATGAAGTATTCTCAAATTTTTTAGCAGAGTCAATCAGATAAGTTGACTCGCCTCGAGTCGACTCACCTCGGGTCGACTCACCTCGAGTCGACTCGCCTCGGGTTGACTCGATTGGCAGTTTGACAACTTGTTGTCAAACGAGTCCAGAATGATTCCCAATCATTCCCAAGCCAACAAAACGAGAAGAAACCCTATGGGGTATGGCCTCGTAGGTTCAAACACTAATCTGGTAGCACAGGAACATTTCCAGTACCAGCCAAAGTTGCCATCTAGCAATGACACTCAATGTCCAAATAGGTCGAAGGTTGCAAAGCAACAAGAACCTGTCGAACATGGAATACCATCGAACTTATTCCTTTGATCTCCTAATGCTATGGATGGCTTAGGGTTAAATTGCTCTACCCTGATCAGTCCATCTCAATATGTCTCAAACAAAGAATCCCTATAACTCCTTAAAAGGAATGCCCTGGCCAAGGTCTTTCTCAATTGAGGTATAATAAGCATTCAATCCAAACTATTTGAACTGATCAATCCTATCTTGATGCTACTACTGCTACATAAGTACTTAACTGTACCCAGCAACCTTCCATCACCGGATTAGAAATCTGAATAGTCAAGCACCTAAGCACAGTGAGTTGCTTGCAAGCTACCATAGTGATCTCAAGTCAGAGGAATAATTCATGTCCACATTCTAATGCAAAACTTCTCTTTAGTAGAAAGAGAATCTCGCATGAGAGTCATGCTCAGTGAAGTTCAAACACAACACTTGATGTCATGCCAGCATTGTTAGGAATTGTGTGTCCCTAAGCCAATTGTCTAGGTGGTAGACTGTTGTGCAACTCATGTACATGTATATAAATTATTGAATTGAAAAAAAATTATTTTGGTTATTCATCACATGACATCTTTTTAATTTAACTCTTGTGTGATGATGTCCTTTGAGCTACCTTGTATACGATGTAGAGAGGATGCATCGTGTAGTTCATAAACTGGTTCACGACCAAAGGATACACTATTCCAGGATGATGGTGTATCGAGAGTAGTTCAATGAAGTTATGTCTATTGGTTGTCCTCTTAACCAAGTAGCATGGAGATGCTGGCATGATATCAAGTATTGTGTTTGACACTTCACTGAAAGTGATCCTTATGCGAGATTCTCTTTCTACCAAATAGAAGTTTTGCATTAGAATGTGAACATGAATTATTCTTTTGACTTGAGATCACTATGGCAGCTTGCAAGCAACTCATTGTGCTTAGGTGCCGGACTACCTGGATTTCTAATACGATGATGGAAGGTTGCTAGGTACAGTTAAGTACTTGTGTAACGATAGTAGGATCGAGATAGGATTGATTTCTCCAAATGATTTGAATTGAATGCTTAATATGCCTCAATTGAAAAAGTCCTTGGCTAGGGCATTCCTTGTAAGGAGTTACAGGGATTATTTGTTTGAGACATATTGAGATGGACTGATAAGGATTAGGTAGTTTAACCCTAAGCCATCCGGAGCATTAGGAGATTAAAGGAATAAGTTCAGTTGTATTCCATATTCGATAGGTTCTTATTGCTCTGCAACCTTCAACCTATCTAGATGCCTCATTGCTAGATGGCGACTTTAGTTGGTACTAAAAATATTCCTATGCTATTGGTTTAGTCTTTGAACCTACGAGGTCACACACTGTGGGGTTTCTTCTTGATCTGTTAGCATGGGAATGATTGGGAATCATTCCAGACTTGTTTTGATAAGAAGTTGTCAGAGCTACATTAAGTTGACTCATTAGATGAGCTAACTCATGCGATTCAGCTCAAGCTGACTTGAACAGTCGAGTTAACTCGACTGATGGACTCTACTGAAAACTGAAACAGCCTTATTTAATTTTGCAGTTTTTATGGGATTTAATGGTGGGTGTTACAAGATTTTATTTGCGACTGTTGCAGAATTCTAAGGATTTGTAACATCCTGAATTCCAAGGGACTCAAACTCTTTTTATAATCTCTCATTAAATTAGATTTTGTAGAGTTGATCATTTTAGTTCATGTGAGTTTGTTCTGCTTTGAGTTCTGCTAGAAGAACAGAAAAGGAGATCAAGAGACTCTACCATTTTCTCATGGTTAGAGTTCACACTTGATCTCTAAGAAATTATTAAAGAGGGGGTTTGGGTTTTGAGAGGGATTCTTAAGCGCATACCTTCTGTTGAAGGTTTGGGACAAAGAGTTGGGAAGGGTTCTAAGAGTCCTGTTCCATCTATGCTTCAGTAGCAGTTCTTCAAGGAGTTGAAGAAGCGATCCAAGATTCTTTAAGGAGTTGAAGAAGCGGTCCATGGTTCTTCTAGGAGTTGAAAAAGGAGTGCCTGCTGTCAACATTATTTCCGGAGAGGCTAGCACCTCGAAGGAAGGAGGAGGAATCCCGTACCCCGGTGTGAACCACCTGTAGAGGTAGTATACATGTGTGCTACTCATAGAGCCTACTCTTCTTCCTTGCAGGTGGAGCACGCGCCATCCAAGTGATCGTCATCTCGAAGGTATGGGCTTACATTACATATATGTGACATATTATTCTTGCTGCATCATTGTGTGATTCCATGAATAGTTTTTTATTTCATACTATAGATGCATGATTTCATACATACATTACTCTAGATGCATCAAGATCTATGTAGGGGCCTGTGCCAATTAGATTACATATCATAGATAAAAGTGTTTTATCTCCTTTCGCTGCACCATGCTATTTAGAAAAAGTTTTTAAATTGCATGCATCAGGGCCCACCTCATCTACTGCACCTAACCTTACAAGCATCTCCATGCTACTTGGTTAAGAGGACAACAAACAGACATGACATCAACAACCTACTCTCGATACACCATCATCCTAAAATAGTGTATCCTTTGGTCGCGAACCAGTTTATGAACTACACGATGTATCATCTCTACATTGCATACTAGGTACCTCAAAAGACATCATCACACAAGAGTTCAATTAGGAAGATGTCATGCGATGAACAACCAAAATAAACCTTTTATTCAATTCAATAATTCATATACATATACATGAGTCGCACAACCATCTACAACCTAGACGATTGGCATTGGGACATACAATTCCCAACAATTTTCCAGTAGAGAGCTCCTCCATTCAAGGTAAACACAAATCCGGATACACACTTGCTGTCATCTCTATCTAACTGAAAACTGATATTAGTATATCCCACAAGTTTTAAGTCAGGTTTTCCATAAATTAGTCATTGGTCTTTAGTATTTCACAAATACTTAAGGATAGATTTTACTACCTTCCAATGTACCTCACTTGGGTCAGACTGGTATCTACTCACTACCCCTAGTGAGTATGCCACGTCTGGTCTAGTACATGTCATGGCATACATGATATAATATACTATCAAAGTATATGGAATCTTATGCATACGTTCTCTCTCCTCAGGTGTTGTCGTACAATCCTTCTTGGAAAGAATAATTCCATGGCCTATTGGAAGATAGCCTTTCTTAGAATTTTTCATGCTGAACCATTTCAACATAGTGTCTATGTACGTAGATTGAGACAATCTAAAAGCTTCCTAGATCTATCTCTATAGATTTTCATACCAAGTATGTAGGAAGCTTCACCTAAGTCCTTTATAGAAAACTGAGATGACAACCACACCTTTATTCTCTGTAATGCAGGAATGTCATTCTCGATTAAGAGAATATCAGCTACATACATAACAAGAAATATAATTACAGAACCATTAGCCCATTTATATATGCAAAGTTCTTCTCTGTTCCTAACGAAGCCATATATCTTGATACATTTATCAAAATGCAGGTTCCAACTCTGAGATGCCTACTTCAGTCCATAAATGGATCTCTGTAGCTTGCATACCTTAGACTCATCTATGGATATGAACCCTTCAGGTTGCATCATATACACCTCCTCTTCTAGCTCACCATTTAGGAATGTTGTTCGAACATCCATTTGTCAGATTTCATAGTGTAGATATGCTACCAGAGTAAGCATAATCTGAATAGACTTGAGCATTGCCATAGAAAAAAATGTCTCATCATAGTCTATACCATAACGTTGACGATATCCCTTAGCAACCAGATGAGCTTTATAGGTCTTCACCTGCCCACCTGTGCTCCTCTTTCTCTTGAAGATCCATTTGCACCCAATGGATTTTATCCCTTCAGGTGGATCAACCGATGTCCACATATTGTTAATTTTTATGGACTCCATTTCGAATTTCATGGCCTCAAGCCATTTCTTAGAGTCAGACTCTGCATTGCATCCATATAGGTGATCGGATTCTCATTGTTCTCATCGAGCTCAACAGGATCACCATCCTGGACAAGAAAATCGTAGTATCTATTTGGCTAATGTGGTACTCTATCAGATCTTCTTAATGGTTGCATAATAGGCTTAGATCTTATCAAATCTAGTTTTATAGTGGTCCTAGAATGTGTTGTTTCCTCTACCTGTTGAACTTCCCCAAGTTCAACCTCAACAGCTCGAGTGCCTTCAATAAGGTACTCCCTTTTCAAAAAGGTAGCCCTAAGACTAACAAACACTCTATGTTTCTCTGGTAGATAGAAGAAATCCCCTTTAGACTCCTTTGGATACCCAACAAAGAGGCACTTATCAGACCTAGGTCCAAGTTTATCTATCTGCAAACGTTTGACATAAGCTGAACACCCCCAAACCCGAAGATGTGAAAGTGTTGGCTTATGCCCAATCCATATCTCATATGGAGTTTTGTCAACGGATTTACTAGGGACCCTATTTAGAAGATAACATGCTGACTCAAGAGCATATCCCCAAAAAGATATAGGTAAAGTGGCTAAGTCCATCATGGATCGGACACTCCATTTAATTGAGGTATCCCTAAAGGAGTCCATTGAGAAAGAATCCAATTCTCCTCAACATAAGTCAGAAACTCACTAGAAAGATACCCACCACCTCGATCTGATCAAAGGGTTTTAATAAACTTCCCAGTTTATTTTTCTACTTCATTACAATATCGTTTGAACATTTCAAATGACTCATATTTATGTCTCATTGAAAGGACATAACCATACCTGGATAGGTCATTTGTAAATATAATGAAATAGTTATACCCACCCCTGGCACTAATATTCATTAGTCCACATACATCAGTATGCACCAAACTTAGTTTATCATTGGCTCGCTCACCTTTTCTAGTAAAAGGTGATTTGGTCATTTTACCAACAAGCCAAGATTCACAAATTGACATGATTCACAATCATTGATATTCAGGAGACCTTCTCCAACTAACTTGTTGATCCTGTTCTTTTTAATATGACCCCAGAGATAAGTATCATTGACATTATCTATCCTAAGGTGTTTGCAAGAAGTTGTCATTACTGTAACAGGTCGTGATAGTAAAAATATGCTATTACTTAAATGTTCATCCATAAGTCTCACACCATTCATAATGATAGAAAAAATATCATTCTTTATTGAAAATTCATAATTTTCATTGGCCAACTGGCCTACAGAAATGACATTCATAAGAAAATAGACAACAATGACAATCATTCAAAATGACATTACAAGACTCGAAAACTAGCTTGATAACTCCCAATGCCAGGACAAGAACATGACTTCCATTTTCCATGTTCAGGAATTTCTCACCATCCTCGAATCTCCTACTAACTTGAAGCCCCTACAA
This sequence comes from Areca catechu, assembly GCA_021397845.1. Classification (NCBI taxonomy): domain Eukaryota; kingdom Viridiplantae; phylum Streptophyta; class Magnoliopsida; order Arecales; family Arecaceae; genus Areca; species Areca catechu. The sequence continues at coordinate 110,921,401 of CM038051.1, read as the reverse complement.
TGAATTGCAAATATGAATAGGACTTTCAGTATCCAATACCCAATTAGTAGTATTACATATAGAGAATTATAAGGTGTTATCATAAATTACCTTGTACAGTAATAGCTTGCTGGTTTCTCTTCTTTGGCCTATTCGAGTCAAGAGTAGCAAGGTAGGCAGGATAGTTCCTCCTCCAATGACCCTGCTTCTTGTAATAGAAGCACTCTGCCTTACTCTGATCAACCTTCTTCCTCGTCTGACTAGGCCTAGCTCTTTGCACCTTCTTGGATTTATTCTTCTTCTTTTTCCCTTTCCCAAAGGGATGACATCCTGCCTCACTGCCTCCCACTAGGTTCACTAACCCTTTATTAAGCTGATGATCTTTCTCATAGGTCTGTAGTAAACCCAACAAATTGTAGTAGTTTACTACATGCCTATTCAATCTGTAGTGATCAAGAAAGTCCAAGTAGGAGGGAGGCGAGGAATTCAAAATGCATCTTTCCCCAACTGCCATGCAAGAAAAATCCAAGCTTACCCAAACACTCAATCAACTCGATCATGTACAGTACATGATCAATGACTGATGCTCCATCATGCATTCGAGTACTGAAAATGGTAGAGGAAATCCTATACCGCTCAACATCATCAAGTGTGCCAAAATACTCCTTCAACTTTTGAAGGATCTCCTCTGGCTGGGCTTCCTCAAACTTGTGACCGAACTCATCGTTCATCGTTGTCAATATAATACATCACACCATCGTGCGGTTAGAGAGCCACTTCTAGTAAGCATTCCTGACTATAGTATGGGCATTGGCAGCAGGTTCCTCAGGTGTAGGATCCGCTATCTTATATAGGATCCTTTCATGCTCTAAAACTATTATGAGTCTTCGATACCAGTTATCAAAGTTGGGACCCATAAGTTTGTCATTGTCAAGCAATGATCAGAGAGACTGATTGGTAGACATAATTTGAAAGGAAAAACTCCAAAAATATTAGTGTATATGAATTATTAACATCTTAAAGGCATGGACTTTAGTCTAAAGGTTTCTTCCACTATTTTGTACAGACTGGTAGCCTCTACACTCCAATCTGAAGAACAACACTTACTCCTCAGTGGGTACTAAAATCCAATAGATTACACATGAGCCCGACTTTGGCTGGCTAACCTGACCACTTATTAAGATAGTTGCACTGAGCCATCATATTATGAATGGCAATTCCACCAGCTTGATGACCACCCGATCTTTGGATTTGCCAATGATCACCCAACTAATGGGCTCATTATCATCCACTTAATGGGAGGCTAAGACTAGGTTATCTTATAACTTTGTCTTTTAAAGGGCCTAATAATTTAGAGGATTTAATTCATTATGACACATTAAGAGAAGATATGGATGTAATCATGAAACCTCCCACTAGCTAATAGAGGGGCTCATGATCAATTGGTCCTTGGGCACCTAATAACCAGTCATGATTGATTAACCTTAGTTGACATGGGTTAACTCGAATCAACAAGTTATCTAATCAATTCTGGTTCACCACATTGGCCAGGTAAGTGAGATCAAGGGATGGGTTGTGCCAAGTAAGCCTCTTGCCTTTGACACCAACCTTGAGTTGGCCAGGTAAGAGTTAGCCCCAAAGAACCTTGATCAAGATGCCAGACTTATCTTAGACACCAATTGGTTTACCAGACTCAATTGGACTAACCTAAATACTCAGGCTCATCACGAAACCAAAAATCAAGTCCATTTAGATGTATGGACCGATCAAACTAACTAATTAGAGTGATCTATAGAGAAGAGACCTAATACAATATTTGATTAGACTTATTCTCTATTTAATCCATTTCATCTAAACTTAGGTCTAACCCAATTAAGGACTAATTATAGCTAACCCAATTAACCCAAGGTTATGATCATGTCTCAAGATTTTTGAATCACATTCCTAAATCTTAAAAGGTTATTAGACAACTTAATTCATAATTAAGTTTATCAATTCTAATTGAAACATTTTCAATTAATCACTTCTTATTTGAAACAATTTCGAATATGTGAAACAATTTTACAAAACATTCAAAGATTTTCACCAAACTTTTTAGTGGATTTAGATCATATCATTGTATTAGATCATATCTAAACAAATTAAAGATCTAACATACAAGATTAAAACTATTTTAATCTAATAAACCTTTCACTTTTCTTTTTCATAAGATCATGATGCAAGTGGCACCCCTACACGCCATAGGAGATCCCATTAAATGGGAAGAGAGGGCCTTTAAACCCTACTTCTCTCCGATGACCGGATGGCCATGGTGAATTCACCTTAATCCAAGTACTTTCTATGTGATAGGAAACTAAGATTTCATATCTACATGCTAAATAATCATACAAATGAACCTGGCTCTGATACCATTTTTAAGGAAACATTATGTAGGCAATAGTGATGCAACTTTAAAATTTTTTAACCTTGCATCATAGCAAAAAACTAGATTAATCATATTAATCAACATATAATATTAGAACATTTCTAATATGGGCCTACAAACAGGATCATGTATGAATATTAACATGTAAATGAAAGACAATACAAGCACACAAAGTTGTACATCACATAGAATCATTCTATGTTCGATGCACATACCGAAGAACACTATTTTAGAAAACTCACCAAGAGCCTTACCTTTAATACGATGCGACACTCGCCAGGTTGAGGAAAAGCTCACCAAGGAAGACAATCACTCTGAAAGCCATGCATGTGTCCTACCTTTATAGGTAATCCACACCAGAGTTCTTCCTTTGAAGTGCTAGCTTTGCTGGAATAAATTGATGTATGGACTCTTCTTCTTCTTCTTCGGGATGCTCTAGGAGATGAACAAGCACTATGGAGGATGAAGGAAGTGCACTCAAGAACCCTTCCCAAGATACTATTTCTAAGCCTAGAATACTAGGTAGCACACACCCAAATCCAAACCTTTCTTCCCCACACAAAGGTTTCAAGCTTTCTTCTTTCTTTTTCCTTTTTTCTCTCTTTTTAGAGACTTTCTAGCAAATAAACTCTAGAAATCACTCACCTTCATGTCCTCATTAAGCCCCCATATGTAGGTAAGTTGGGGGAGAAGAAAAGGGGAGAGTAAAATAAGTTATGGGGGCATTTACAAGATATTCAAGCCCATGGGAGTTACATCCTTTTAAATTTAACCTAAATTCCAAATTTAAAACTTAAATCAAAATTTGAATTCATAATTCAAACTTAAATTTGAAATGGGATGCAATAATTCAGCTCAATCACAATGGACCTAACTCGAGCCCAAACCAAATCACATTCGATTTGACCTAAACTAGATTGCTCAATCAAATTGAGTTAATCAAGCAATCACATTGCCACTAACCCTCCATATAATTACGAACATTTAGTAATTATAACCTTTATCACAATATTTGTAATATGATGTGTCAACATTTGACAAATAATCAAATCTCTATAACTAAGTCGACTAATAACTTTAGTCGGCTCCAAAATGTAGATGAACAATCAAATTATCCAAAGAGTCCAAAAATGATTCCCAATCATTCAATAGCCATTAGATCAATCAGAAACCGCTATGGTGTGTGACCCCATAAGTTTGAACACTAAACTGGTAGTACTGAAATACTTCCAATACTAGCTAAAGTCGCCATCTAGCAATGACACCCGACGTCCGGATAGGTCAAAGGTTGCAGAGCAACTATCAAGAACCAATGGATATGATAATCATATAATACGTTCCTATAACCCTCAATGCTTCGGATGACTAAGGGTTTAACTGCCTAACCTTAGAATAGTCCATCACAATATGTCTCAAACTCAAAATCCCTGTAACTGCTTACAAGGACTACCCTGGCCAAGGTTTTACTCAATTAAGACATAATGAGATTTTCACTCCAAACTTTTTTGGTGGGGTTAATCCCATCTTAATCTAACCACTGCTATACAAGTACTTGACTATACCCAGCAACCTTTCATCACCGGATTAGAAATCTGGATAGTCCGGTACCTAAGCACGTGAGTTGCTTGCAAGCTACCATGGTGATCTTAAGTCAGAGGAACACTTATATCCATATCCTAATGCGAACTACTCTTTGACAGAAAGAATGTTCTATAGATGGGTCACGTTGAGTGAAGTATCATACACAACACCTATATGCCATACCAGTGTCTCTACACTCCTTGGTTAAGAAGACAACCATTGACTATGACATACAATGACCTACACTTGATACACTATCATCCTGTGACAATGAATCATTTGGTTACAAACAAATTTAAGGACAAGATGATATATCCTCTCTATATCACATCAAAGTAGTCCTAAGGACTTCATCACACAAGAGTTCATTACAGGAAGATGTAAAATATGATGAACAGCCAAAATAAATATTTTATTCAATATAATCATATACAATTACAATAATAGCTCAGCCATCTACAAGCTAGAGGATTGGCTTTGGGATACATTTTTCAACATTTCTTGGAGCATGTAGGCGGCTTTTGAGGGCTTCAAGCACTTTAATAAGGGGTAGGAATAAGACCTTTGATAGAGTTTATTGACTCCATTATTAATTTTGATGATAAACAAAATACTTAAGTATAAGTTGAGTATTAACTATTTCTTTAAAGTATATTTTTATAGAAAAATGTACCATCAATCCAATAATTTTGATTGCTTGTTAAGAAATGAAGAAATCCCCTCCATGAATGAAAGATCAGTTTTAAATGGACTTAAGCACTTGATGATTGCTTAAAATAACATAAAGAGTTCAGCACAAATTGGTTTCAGTAGAGGTTCAGTGGTTTCTGAAGAAATCTCAGCAGTGGTCAACTCAAAGTGTCGACTCATAACTTAAGTGTTGACTCATGACAGTGGAAGTGTTGACCCAAGCCGGCACATAGAAAGAATTTCAGATGGCATGGCTGAAGTGTTGACTCATGCCAGTCAAGTATCAACTCAAGGTGTCGGCTCAAGGATGAGCTCATTGCCTGAGAAATTTTTGTACAGAACTTCCTGAAATTGAAGACTTGCTTGAAGTATCGACTAATGGATGTCAAGTGTCAACTCACGAGAAGAAGTGTCGACTCACTTAAGAATTCTAGAGAGCTTCAATGAAGAATTTGAACTAGGTGTCGACTCATGAAATGTAATTGTTGATCCTAAGTGTTGACTCATAGCTTGAAGTGTCGACACTTGGAGTTCTGGGAACAGTACGACTAGTTTTTCAAACATAGAACTCGGCCCTCTTGGCTCCAAATGGCTAATTTTTTGTGTCTAACGACCTTAAATCAACTTTAAGGCCTTGAAAAGGTATTTAAATGATTCAAATCAAATCTAAACATAATAGCATCAACAAGAGAAAAGAAAAGCAAGTGCATTCACTCCCATTCATTACGAGCAACCACTTTCAAGCAAAGAAGAAGTCTCAAAGAATTCAAAGCCTTCAAGAGCATTCAAATCCAACATTCTTGAGCATTGATTAAGGCTTCATCAAGTTGAAGATAGCAATTCCTCAAAGCTTTAAAGAGATATCTACTTTTATTAAGAAAGCTTTTTTTGTTGCTTTACTTTACCTCTATCTTTATTGTAAAGTTTTTGGTTAGCCTATTAGAAAACCAAGGAGGTTATTGGTTAGCCTTGAAAACTAAGGAGGTTATTGGTTAGCCTTGAAAACCAAGGATGTTGTGAGCCTTAAAACCATTAGGTTCTTGGTTAGCCCGCAAAATTAAGGGAGGTTTTGACTTGTGAGCCTTGTGAAAATAAGTCAATTTTTGATTAGTGAGCCCGAAAAACTAATCAACTGTAATTGACGGAGATTATAGTGAATTCCCAAGTGAACCTTGGGGAGTGGATGTAGGTGCTTTGGAAAGCACTGAACCACTATACTTGGATTGTGTTTGTGATTGCTTGTCTCTCTCTCTCTCTTTCTCTTGCTCTTATATTTATTGCTTTTAAATTTCCACTACATACTCTTTAAGAGCATTTAACTATTGCATCTCATTGCACTTAAGTTGTTTAAAAATTTAGTGCACACTTGCATTTAATTTTTTAGAAATCTAATTCACCCCCCTTCTTGGGTTGCTTACTGAGCAACAAGTGATATCAGAGCCACGTTCTAAGTATATAGGTCTAATCACCTTGAGTAAAGATCTATGGCAACCCCCCTTGGTACTAGTGTAGTTGAGGGACAAGCCTCAAATAGACCTCCATATTTCACTCGAACAAGTTATACTTATTAGAAAACTAGAATGAGAACTTATATGCATTCTATAGATTATAATTTATGAAAGTTGTTGATAAGGGTCCACATATTCCTTTGATTGTGGTTAATGATGTTTCCATCCCAAAGTTCGAAGAGGATTGGGATGAAAATGATATTAAATAATCCAAAATTAATGCGAAATCAATGAATCTCCTTTATTGTGCATTAGATCCTAGTGAATTCAATAGGATTTTTATATGCACATCTGCTAAGAAAATATGGGACAAACTTGAAGTTACCCATGAGGGTACTGTTCAAGTGAAGAACACAAAAGTAAACATGTTAGTGCACGCTTATGAGATATTCTGAATTGAACCAAATGAATCTATCACTGACATATACACTATATTCACAAACATTATTAATGGTCTGAGAAGTTTAGGTAAAGTCATGTCTAATGTTGACCTTGTCAACAAAATTCTCAGGTCACTTCTAACTTCATGGGATCCAAAGATGACCGTTATATAAGAGCCAAAGATGTTGACAAATTACCCTTGGAGCAGCTAGTGGGATCGCTCATGACTTATGAGCTAAATTTGAAGCAAAAATCTATGGACTTGGACAAAAAGAAAAAGGGGACAGCCTTCAAGTCTACAATTCAAGAAGAATCCTCAAATGAAGAATCAGAAGAAGAAGAAGAGGATGAGAGTGAGGAAGCTCTTCTAGCAAGGACATTTAGAAGATTTATGAAAAGAAGAAAGTTTCCTTACAAGAAAAGATTCCAAACAAGTAAAGACAAGGGAAAAGAAATGGAGAAAGAAAAAGAAAAGGAGAAGGAGATACCGACATGCTTCAAATGTAATAAGCCTGGACATTACAAGTTTGACTGTCCTCTCTTAAACAAATCAAGAAAGAAGTTTAGGAAGAAAGCTATGATGGAAACCTGGAGTGACAGCGAGGACTCCAGCTCAGATGAAGAACAAACTGAAGTTGCCAATCTATGTTTCATGGCACAACAAGAACAAGAAGAGGTAATTTCTAACTCTGAAGTAGATTTTACTTTTGATGAATTGAAAAGTACATTTGATGAATTGATGCATGATTATAAATTGATTTTATCTAAAAATAGAAAATTGAAAAAGCATGCAAATAATGTTTCACATGAAAACAATTCTCTTACAAATGAAGTTAGTGAATTGAAAAGCAAACTTGATATTTTAGAAAAGAAAAACAAAGCATTAACAATAGAAAATGAAGTTTTAAAAAGGCCTAAACCTATTATTTTAAATGGTGATCTTTTAAAGAAAAACAAAGATCTAGAGATAGAAAACAATAACTATAAAAATGAACTTGATAAAATAAAACTCTTTGTTGAAAAGTTTACTTATAGTTTTGAAAAACTAGATCTTCTTTTAAATAATCAAAGAGCTATTTTTAATAAAGCAGGATAGGATATAAACATCAAAAATAGCAAAGGTATTTTAAATTTTTTTTGTGCATCATCAAGCATTACATGTTTTTCATGCAAAAAACTAGGTCATAAAACTTTTCAATGCAAGTTGAAAAAAATCAATAATTTTAGAAAGATTTGGATTCCAAAAGGAACCAATTTAAGTACTAACCCTAAAGGACCCAAGTTGACTTGGATACCTAAAAACAAAACTTGATTTGTTTTACAAGTGTGTCTTGCAACCAAAGAAAACAAAAGGCTATGGTATCCTAATAGTGGTTGTTCAAGATACATGACAGGAGATGTGAAGCAATTCACCTCTCTTGAGGCAATAAATGGAGGGAGTGTGACCTTTGGTGATAATGGTAAAGGAAAAATCATTAGTATTGGTAAGGTTCACATCTTCCCTTCTACTTGCATAAAAATGTACTTTTAGTTGAAGGTTAAAGCATAATCTTTTAAGTATTAGCTAATTTTGTGATAAAGGTTTTCAAGTTGTTTTCAAATCATCTTATTGCATGATTGCTAGTCCTGATAAAAATGGAGTGCGATTCATTTGAAAAAGGCATGGTAATATTTATCTGGTAGATTTGAATAATCTATCTTTGCCTAATGGAGAATGCCTAGTTGCAATGAATCCTACTATAAATGAGACTAGTTCGCTGTGGCATCATAGACTAGGACATGCTAGCATGTATTTACTCTCAAAACTTTGCAAGAAGGATTTAGTAAGAGATTTGCTAAAACTTAGTTTTGAAAAAGATAGAGTTTGTGAAGCATGCTAGCTTGGAAATCATGTAAAAACATATTTCAAACCTAAAGGTTTTGTTAATACTAGTAGGCCTTTAGAACTACTCTATATGGATCTCTTTGGACCAACTACAATAACAGTCTAGGAGGTAAGATATGAATTAGTTATAATGGATGACTTTTCAAGGTTTACTTGGGTTTTCTTTCCGCTCATAAAGATGAATCATTTTCAGTATTTATAAAGTTTTACGGAAAGGTATCTAATAAAAAAGGTACTTCAGTTATTTACATACGTAGTGATCATTGTTCTGAATTTGAAAATCAAGATTAAAAAAATTTTGTAATGAAAAAGATATTGAACACAATTTTTCTGTACCTAGGACATCTCAGTAGAATGGGGTGGTAGAAAGGAAAAATCATACTTAGAAAAAATGGCATGCACTATGCTTTATGAAAATGATTTACTAAAATATTTTTTGGCTAAAGTAATAAATACTGCTTGTTATATCTTGAATCATATTTTAATTCATTCTATTTTAAAAAAAACTCCTTATGAACTTTGGAAACAAAGAAAATCAACTTTAAAATATTTTCGAGTTTTTGGTTGTCAATATTTCATTTTGAATAATGGTTAAGACAATTTTGAAAAATTTGATGCCATGTCTGATGAAGATATCTTTATAGGATATTCCACATCAAACAGGGCATACAGAATTTTTAACAAAAGAACCTTAGTTATAGAGGAGTCTGTACATGTAATTTTGAAGAGTCTGCTAACAAATCCTCTAAAAAAGAGGATACGTCTGATGCATGTATAGGTGCTGAAAAGTTAAAGAAGCTAACATTGGAGGATTAACCCTCTCAACAAAGTGAAGAAGATCAAGACAAATATGAAAGAGAAGAAGCCATAAAATCCACATCAAAGCATCAAGATCTACCCAAGGAGTGGAGGTATGCTCATGGACATCCTAAAGAGTTAATCCTAGGTGATCCATCAAAAGGGGTAAGAACTCGATCTTCAATTAGAATTGAATGTGATTATATTGCTTTTGTTTCTTAAATAGAGCCAAAGTGTTTTGAAAATGCTAAAAAAGATCCAAACTGGATAAATGCTATACAAGATGAACCAATTAGTTTGAAAGAAATAATATTTGGATATTAATAGAAATACCATCTAATGTTTTTATTATTGGCACAAAATGGATATTTAAGAATAAATTGGATGAAAATAGAATTGTAACTAGAACTAAAGCTCGGCTAGTTACCAAAGGATATAATTAGGAGGAAGGAATTGATTTTGATGAAACCTTTGCTCCTGTTGCTAGACTTGAGACAATTAGATTACTATTAGCATTTGCTTGTTTTATGAACTTCAAGCTTTTTTAAATGGATGTTAAAAGTGCTTTTTTGAAAATTATATAACAGAAGAAGTATTTGTTGAACAATCACCTGGTTTTGAAAATCATGCACATCTTGATCATCTTTTTAATTACACAAAGCACTTTATAGTTTAAAGCAAGCACCCCGAGCATGGTATGAAAGACTTAGCAAGTTTTTGATTGAAAATGAATTCTCTAAAGGCCATGTTGACACAACTTTATTTTTAAAGAAGAAAAATGATGATTTATTAGTAGTACAAATTTATGTTGATGATATTATATTCGGTGCTACTAATGAGATTCTTTGTCAAGAGTATTCCAAGCTTATGTAGGGAGAATTCGAAATGAGCATGATGGGAGAACTCAATTTCTTCCTTGAACTCCAAGTCAAGCAAACTAAGAGTGGGATCTTCATTAACCAAGCTATGTACATTAGAGAAATGTTAAAGAAGTTTGGGATGTGGACTACTAAGTCAATAGGTATACAAATGAGCCCCTTTTGTAAACTTGATAAAGATGAACATGGTAAATCTATTGATCAAAAATTATATAGAGGAATGATTGGCTCTTTATTATATTTGACTGCTAGTAGACCAGATATAATGTTTAGTGTATGTATGTGTTCTAGATATCAGTCTAATCCTAAAGAGTCTCATCTATTGGCTGTTAAACACATATTTAGATACTTATCTAGTATAATTGATATTGGTTTGTGGTATTCTAGAAATTCATCTATTGACTTAATTGGATTTTTGATGCTGATTTTGCTGGGTGTAAACTTGATAGAAAAATTACTAGTGGAACTTACCAATTTTTTGGAGTTAACTGAATCTCATGGTTTAGTAAGAAACAAATTTCAATTGCACTATCCACAACTGAGGCTGAGTATATTGTAGCAGGAAGTTGTTATACTCAAATCTTGTGGATAAAGAAACAACTTGAAGATTTTGGAATCAAATTAACTAAGACACCCATAAAATGTGATAATACTAGTGCAATATGCTTAACAAAAAATCTTGTTCAGCATTCAAGAAGTAAACATATTGAAATTAGGCATCATTTTATTAGAAATCATGTTGAAAGCAATGATATTGTACTTGAATTTGTTAGTACTGAGATGCAATTAGCTGATATATTGACTAAACCTTTCCAAGAAGATCGGTTCAGTATGATTAGAAGAGAACTTGGGATCATCAACCCTTTTGATTGAAAATTTCCATCTCTTCTTATTCTTTGACCCTTGAATGATCAAATTTGCTATTAATTATGTTAAATCTCCTTGAATTCCATTGAAATTCTATTCACTTTGATCAAAGCTTCATTTCCTATTTTTTCGATTTTAAGTCGAAGTGTCAACACTTGATTCTGTGTCGTGAGTCGACACTTGAACGGTGACAGACCGAGATAAAAATAGGAAAATGAAGTATTCTCTTCATCTTTTTCCTTCCAAATCAAGCCGACTCACCCCTATTTAGTTCCAACAACATCTTCCCTCCAAATCTCAACTCCAAACCTCTCAAATCTTCATTTGAGATAGATTTTCCTTTAGGTTCTATTATTTTCCCCCTTCCTCTTTGATTTTGCACCATAGAAACCTTAGGTTTCTTCCCCTCTTGTATGTCAATCTTGTATCTTTGGAATAGGGCCTAGGAAGCAAGTTGTCCGGCATCCAAAACTATCCAATCAAGAAGAAGAAAAGAGAACAAAGGCATGACATGAGGCTAGATCAGTTGTGGAGCCTGAGATTCCGGCCAGACCTCTCTTTTCTGTAGCGAATCGCATAGGATCGAAGACCATTATCGGAGGATGTCGTGTAGACTTGAATTTCATTGATCAGCAGCAGTTTAGGATAGGTCAGTGGCATAGGGATGCAGGATTGGTGTCATTTTACTCCTTGATAGAGATATTCTACCTGGGTTTGATTCGAGAGTTCTATGGTTTACTAGCTCGAGATAGTGATGATGGGTTGCTCAGGTGCGAGGCAGAGATGTTCCAGTGACAGCAAAGATTCTGAGCAGAGTATGGGACATACCCATGAGAGGATCTATCATGGACAGTCTAGTGGACAGATTCAGAGGTCTCCATTGTATTTTTGAGATAGATGACTTATCTGAGGGAGCCACTATGGTTGCTTCAAGACTATCAGCTGAGATGAGGTTGCTGCATCACGTAGTAGCCCGGATTCTTCTACCGAAGACCGGTTGTTTCGACTTCATTACAGAACAGGAGCTATTGGTATGGTTTCTCTGGTATAGCACACTCCTGTATGCCTACTGGTACTTATGGTACATCAATTGACGGAGGCATCTATTAGCCAGAGATTATGTCTGCCTTACGGGATGGGTTTGACTTTACTCTTCAGAGCTATGGTGTAATGATGGATGATGAGCCCTACGGTAGCTATTGCAATTGATGTTTATGACATCAGATCTCTTCACCGGATGGGTACCAGCTTGTCAAAGGCTAGTGGAGACGACGCTTATCTAGTCAGGCCACTGATAGAGATAAGGATATAGTGGAGGAGCGCATTTTTTCAGATGAGGTAGGGCCCTTATAGCCACCTATCGATATGCTTGAGATGCAGCCCGAGCCTTCAACGCAGCTAGAGCCAGCTCCTTAGACTGAGCCAGCATGGTCTGATATCCCTGGAGTTTCTAAGAGTCTAGAGGACAGGGTCGCTCTCATTGAGACTGAGTAGATAATCATTCATCAGCGAGTCGATACATTTCATATGGAGATGAGAGAGAGCCATTGAGGACTGAGAGATGGGATCTCTACTATTCTATCCGCTTTCACTGGACCCTCTTCTAGGAGTGCTCCTAATACTTCTGCTCTAGCTGATTCAGTTCTAGCACCACCTGCTCTGGGATCAGATTTGGAAAATGATGATTAGACTGACTCTGATGAGTTTGATATGGCAGATTGAAAGATTGTGCCCTGAAAGCCAATTGAAATATTATAATTTTGATCCCAAAATCAATGAATTGACATTTTATAAAGGCATAATTTTCATCATTTGCTATGTCTTTTTGATTTTTTGATGAACCCCATAGATTAGGGCTATGGTTCTAGGGTTATGATGAGATCATACCAGTGAGACCTAAAGCCTTAAAACCCTAATCTAAAATATTCCTGGTCGATGGGACATTGAGTTGGGGATCAATGTTTCCGGCAAGACCAGCACATCCTATATATGTTTTGTAATAAGGGTGACTGATCTCACAGTCACTTGTGTTTGACACTAATACTAGGATGCGAGTGTTCATTAGAGAATGAGTTCACTGAATTGATCCAGATTGAGAATATCTAATGGAACCTTATCTGTTTGTCAATAGATAATTCTCATAGTGGGAGTAGTGCATGTGGTCCTTTGACCTGAGACTACCATAGTACCTTATATACATGAATCCATACTTTGGTTCGCAGTCAATCATGACATTGAGTCATGCACGAGGTGATACTGGTTATGGTGGATTGTATATGGAGGTTGTGAGTAGGTCAACAAGGAATTGATCAGCCCTAGTAAGAGGGAATAGCATCCAGCTAATTTCAAATGATGGATTCAAGAAACCTTTGATCAAAGTATGAACATTAGAGATATTTTCTAATGGTTCATTACTGAATCATCATTATAAAGACTGAGCTAGGGATGAATATGAAAATTGGATTTGACAAGTATCCATATTCATAATCATATTCGGGATGCAAGTTGATCAAAGGACTGAATTGCCCGGTAACTCACCACTAAAGGATATTTTGGTAATTCCACCAAAATTCCACATCTTTCGGGTAGACATGATACGTTGCTAGACGTCAATCTTGTCTTGTAGGTATATGATTGAGTCATGGTAATTCAAATCAGTCAATTTGAATTAGATTCTAATTGACCGAGTCGAGCTAGTTTGAGTTGACCTAAATCGGCTTAGTTGAGATCTAACCGAATTAAGTCAAATAGAACTCGGACCTACTGCTGGCTAGGTGTGGAACCCAATGGGTCACACACAAAAGAAAATTGATGAAGGATTTAATTTGAAATTAAATCATGTTTGCAGGATAAACACACTAGCATGTGTTGCAGACCAAATTTCTATTCGAATCATATTCGAATTTGGTTCCGAATTGGGCTTAATTGGGTTCTAATTGAACTAGATTAAGATCCAATTTATTTTTTAGGACATGGGCTAACCCTGGCTGAACCAAAGTGAACTTAGTTCACTGAGACCCTCTCTCCAAGCCGCCCCCTCCCTCTCTCACACACGCGCGCGCCAAGAAAGAAAAGTCACGCGCGCGTGGACTTCTTTTAAAACGTGTGAGAAAGAAAACGTCGGAGAAAAATCTGAAAAGGGGCATTTCAGATCCTTGTCTGGTGCCCTTGGATGGATCTGATGGCCAGAAAATTTAAGAAAAAGATCCGTTGCTTTTCGGTCGCAAATCCGTCTCCAAAAAGTCGCGATCCTTCCTGAAGTTTTCCGAGAGTTCTCCTCGTCGGAAAAACGAAAATCAAATCGGAGAATCGTGATTTTTGGTTGAGGGGACGCGTGAGGAATGAGGGATCGTGATCCCTGGGGTTCAGAGGGTGTGCATTGTTTCAAGATGACACCCCTCTGAGATCTATAAATAGGGTTGGGGTTCTCGGGGGTTTTCATGCAACATAGTTCAGAGATCCAATTCCTTACTTCCTCTCCAGAATACTCCTTCCTCTTGTTCTTGTTGGGTATGGTTCCCTTACAGAGGTATCCTCTGTCGAAACTCTAACCCTAAACAAGAATAAGAAGAAGGTCTTGAACGGTAAAGGAAAGAACAGGGAAAGGATCTATTCTTCTTTTCTTTCTTGAATTAAGACTTTGACTGTCTTAATTTTTCTTCCAATTCAATCAAGAAAAGGGATTCAAGAAAGGAATTCTTGAAGAAAATTCAAGAAGAGGAAAGAAGGAAGAAAAAGAAATTTCAAGAAAGAAAATTTCAGCCTAAAGTCCAAGAATTGAATTCTTGAAAAAGAATTCAAGAAGAGGAAACAAGAAATAGAAATTTTGTCTTCATTGTTTTTCTGTGTGGATCACCATTGGAGGTGAACATTTGGGCACCTGGTGGAGATTCAGAGTTTGGATTTTGCGATACAGGTTAGCATCTTAATTGAGATTAAATATTATATAACATCTATATGTTTTAATTCTTTAAGGAGATTTGGGTTGAAGGTTTGGTGAAGATTTCATAAAGATAAAAATTTTTAAATCTATGATTCCGCCTTGCCACCGAACCCTACAGTGGTATCAGAGCCTCCTTATTAAGATTAAAATATATATTCTGAATTTTAGATGCATATTTATATAAGTAACATGAGATGTAATATATGTTTGTTATAATGTCACCAATTAGGTTTTCACTCAAACCCTAATTGTTGTAGAGATATGCATAGAGATCTAGTATCATACTGAAATAAGGTTGCCTGGCATAATGGTGGATCCATTATGTGGTAAATGGTTGTCCTAGTATGATGACACACTAATCACATTTTGTGTTAATTATGTATATATGTTTGATGTATGCCACTAATTAAGGTTTTCACTTAAACCTTAATTTGCATAGAGATATGTTTAGCCTTCTAGTCATCATACTGAAATAGGTTGCCCTGGCATAATGGTGGATCCATTATGTGGTAAATGGTTGTCCTAGTATGATGACACACTAATCACATTTTTGTGTTATTATGCATATATGTTTGATGTATGCCACTAATTAAGGTTTTCACTTAAACCTTAATTTGCATAGAGATATGTTTAGCTTTCTAGTCATCATACTGAAATAAGGTTGCCCTGGCATAATGGTGGATCCATTATGTGGTAAATGGTTGTCCTAGTATGATGGCACACTATGGCACATATTTGCTAGAATGTGCTTTGTTTTAATAAAGCCCTCTTTAACAACATATTAAGTTGTAGTGTCATATACCAAAAGCAAAAATAATCAATATGATTAGTTTATCATTCGGTGTCTAGGAAAAGTGGTTCATGATCGGTAAAGAGGACGTGTTTTTTAATTTGTTCCGTTGACTGACCTGGCCAATTCTTATTGGTGTCTAAGGAAAGCAACGGGGGACTCCCACCACTCTCCCCACTTACCTGCCGTATGATAACTTAATTATTGATTAATATGCTCAGTGTAATATTCACACATATGGATTTCCTTCATGCCAAGTCATTATTATGTTATGATCATAGGTTTTTGTGTGTACACACAAGGTGATGGGGCACGGGATAGGGTAGGATCGACGGCGAGCTAAGAAGTCACCGAAGATTAGGGTATCTATATTTTTTTTCTATTTTCTGATTTCTTTATGGTGGTGACGAAGGAAAAAATAGGGATGGAGGATAACGAGGATGGACTACCACGAACCCTGAAACCCACTCTCACAGAGAGACTTCACACCTCTAGGGCATTATACCTGCCACCCACCTCACTACATGCAGTCTAGGGTATCTCACCTACCACCCATCTCACTACACGCGGAGCCCAGGGTATTTCACCTGCCACCAGGTCACTCCTGGAGCCATGAGGGGGATTTCAAAGAACGTGGAGGAAAACGAAATGGGGGGATAACTCGGGGCATCACGCCCCTACGAAGTCCCGAAGGACAAAGACAACATCAACACCCGCAGGTGAAGACATAAGGCCATAGCCCAGAACACAACTGCCAAACCAACTGACAAACAAATCCCAAACATTCAATTTTTTATTTCCCTTTTTTACAATAGGAATGAGGGGTTATTTATAAGCTCCATAACCCTCATTTGAATTTGAATACAGGATAGGGATGAATCAAATTAAATATAAGATAGGATAAGATAAGCCTATCCAATCTCACTCATAACCAAAAAAATCCTAAGTTAAATTTCAAATAAAAGATTAAATCCTAAAATTTATTTTTCAAAATTTATTTGCTGCTCTGAAATTTGTGCTACTCCGAGATTCGTGCAGGATGATGTCCCAATCATTCTCCTGAGGTGGGGAGAACCCTCGACTCCGTCGGCGACAACTTCTGGATCGGCTGCAGGCGACGGAGACGGTCTTCACGAGCGATGGTAGCAGGGGGTGTCACATAGAAAAGAGTTGGGAAGAAGAAACGTACCCTAATCCGTCTAGGCTCTGATACCAAGTTGATGGGGCACGGGATAGGGATAGGATCGACGGCGAGCTAAGAAGTCACCGAAGATTAGGGTATCCTATTTTTTTTTCTATTTTCTGATTTCTTTATGGTGGTGACGAAGGAAAAATAGGGATGGAGGATAACGAGGATGGACTACCACGAACCCTGAAACCCACTCTCACAGAGAGACTTCACACCTCTAGGGCATTATACCTGCCACCCACCTCACTACATGCGTCTAGGGTATCTCACCTACCACCCATCTCACTACACGCGGAGCCCAGGGTATTTCACCTGCCACCCAGGTCACTCCTGGAGCCATGAGGGGGATTTCAAAGAACGTGGAGGAAAACGAAATGGGGGGATAACTAGGGCATCACGCCCCTACGAAGTCCCGAAGGACAAAGACAACATCAACACCCGCAGGTGAAGACATAATGGGCCATAGCCCAGAACACAACTGCCAACCAACTGACAAACAAATCCCAAAAATTCATTTTTTCTCCCTTTTTACAATAGGAATGAGGGGTTATTTATAAGCTCCATAACCTCATTTGAATTTGAATACAGGATAGGGATAACTCAAATTTAAATAAAAGATAGGATAAGATAAGCCTATCCATATCTCAATCATAACCAACAAAATCCTAATTTAAATTTCAAATAAAAGATAAATCCTAAATTTATTTTTCAAATTTATTTGCTGCTCTGAATTTGTGCTGCTCCGAGATTCGTGCAGGATGATGTCCCCATCACAAGGCCTTTTTCTTTATGGTGACTAACATAATTTTTTCTTGGTACATCTGACGCTTATGGAATGATTTAATATAATACTTTGTTGTGTACACACAAGGGTATTATGATTAATATCATGACTATATAGCAATGAAGGGTCTAACTTAACTAATATTATAGTTTGTTGTGTACACACAAGACTATTAATATTTTAGAGGCCAAGATAAGTTGAGAATTGTATGAATTACAATTGGAAAGAGTTTTCCTATCTTTGAACTTATAAAAGATTTGTTGTGCACATACAAGGTCTTTTATAAGGAATTAGGATCTCAACCCCACTAAGAGAACCAATTAGGGTTTTCTCGATCATCACATTGAGGGTTATGATGCTTGATAAAATAGTGGGAGACATAATTAAGTTAAAGTCTTAATTTAATTATGATTTGTCAACATTGATTGTCTGCTTATGTAATGTTGTTTGTTAATGTAGTTAAATGGCCTCTTCACTCTCACTCCGTAGCATTCTTGATGCAAATAAATTGACTGGACCAAACTATGTTGATTGGGTGAGAAACCTGAAGATAGTACTCAGCCAAGAAAGAATTTCTTATATTCTTGATATCCAACCTTGGAACCATTAGGGGAAGATGCCTCGCAAGAGGATAAGACCACATATAACACATGGCAAAATGACTCACTTACTGTCAAGTGTATAATGCTTGCCTCTATGACCAATGAGTTACAGAGGCAACATGATAGCATGGACACAAACTCCATATTGCTCAATTTAAAAGAACTTTATGGAGAACATAGTCGAACTGCAAGATATGAAATATCTAAGCAGTTATTCCGTGCAAGGATGACAGAAGGTACATCCGTACAAGACCATGTATTAAAGGTTATGACCTAATCACCCGATTGGGACAATTGGTTTTTTATGGATGGGGAGTTGAATCAGGATTTAATCCTGCAGTCACTCCCAGAGTCATTTTCACAGTTTGTTCTTAATTATCATATGAACAAACTTAACACTTCCTTGCCTGAGCTGTTGAATATGTTAAAAACAGCGGAGAGCCATTTAAAGAAAAATAAGGCTCCACTTCTTCTTATGGATGGGTGTAAACAAGAAGAAAATAGGCAAAAAGGGTTCCAAGAGGAGGTTAAACCCAAAAGGGGCATCAAGAAAAAGAAAGGAAAGAAGGCCTCCGGACAAATGACCTGCTTTCATTGTGGCAAGCCGGGTCACTGGAAAAGAAACTGCAAGGTTTACCTTGCAAGTCTGAAGCCTGGTGCTAGTAATGCACCAAAAGGTATGTATGAGATACATGCAATTTTGTCATTAGACTCTTCTAATTCAAACTCTTGGGTATTGGATACTGCTTGTGGTCATCATATCTGCAAATCATTGCAGGGACTACAGAACATTAGAGTTTTGAAGGAAGGCGACTTCGAGCTCTACGGTGCTGGAGGAGATTCCATCCAAGCAGAAGCTGTAGGGACTTATATGTTGAAGCTGCCTTCTGGGAAGATTTTAGAGTTAAAGAGTTGTTATTTTATGCCTAGAATCATTAGAAACATCATATCTGTACCCTTGTTACTTAAACAAGGATATATTATGAATGTAATGAGCAGTGGCTGCTCAATCAGTTTTTCTAATGAAATAATATTTAATGGCATATTTTGCAATGGTCTCTTAACTTTACCTTCTGATGACAATATACTACATGTTAGTAATAAACAAAAAAGAGATGAAGTAAACAATACTTTACTTTGGCACTGTCGTCTTGGACATATTAGTGAGCAGAGGATTAACAAGTTATACAAGGAAAAATTCCTTAATCCTTATGACTATGAATCATTAGGAACTTGTGAATCATGTCTCATGGGTAAAATGACCAAGACTCCATTTAGTGGACATAATGAAAGGACAACAGAGTTATTAGGACTCATACACACTGATGTATGTGGTCCTATGACAACTCAGGCCAAGGGTGGATACTCATATTTCATCACATTCACTGATGATTTTCAAGGTACGGATTTGTGTATCTAATGAAACATAAGTCCGAAGCTTTTGAAAAATTTTTAGAGTATCAAAGTATGGTAGAGAAACAAACGGGGAAAAGTATTAAATCCTTCGATCAGATAGAGGAGGTGAATACTTATCCACCGAGTTTCTTGATCACCTTAAACAAAAGGGAATCATCTCTGAATGGACTCCTCCTTACACACCACAATTAAATGGTGTTGCTGAAAGGAGAAATCATACTTTATTAGATATGGTACGGTCCATGATGTGCTTCACAGACTTACCTGTTTCTTTTGGGGATATGCCTTGGAAACAGCGGCCAATATTTTGAATAGAGTACCATCCAAATCTGTATCTGGCATTCCATATGAGTTATGGAGGGGAAAGAAACCCAATCTTAAGCACCTTAAGATATGGGGATGTCCAGCTTATGTCAAAGAAATTTTGGACAAAAGCTTGATGCTAGAGCAGAAAAATGTCTATTGTTAGATATCCAAAAATAGTATAGGATATCTATTCTACCACCCTACTGAACAAAAGATTTTAGTTAGTAGGCATGCCATTTTATGGAAAAGGAATTCATCCTACAAAAGGGCAGTGGGGGAGAATATTGAACTTGAAGAAGTTCAACAAATAGATACATCTCAACAAAATCATAGCACAGTTAGTATAGAACCTGAACACACCACTCCTATCCGTAAGTCTGATAGAGTGCGACATGCACCTGAAAGGTATGGGTTCATTATTGAAAATAATGAAGCCCGAATCATTGATAATGATGAGCCTCTAACATATACGGATGCTGTCATAAGTAGTGACTCAGACAAATGGCTGGAAGCCATGAGATCCGAAATGGACTCCATGTATGTCAACCAAGTCTGGACTTTGGTTGATGCACCAGAGAGTGTTAACCCTATTGGATGCAAATGGGTCTATAAGAAAAAGATTGGGACAGATGGCCAAGTTGAAACTTATAAAGCCAGATTAGTG
This sequence comes from Areca catechu, assembly GCA_021397845.1. Taxonomy (NCBI): domain Eukaryota; kingdom Viridiplantae; phylum Streptophyta; class Magnoliopsida; order Arecales; family Arecaceae; genus Areca; species Areca catechu. Next base: position 110,900,715 of record CM038051.1, on the reverse strand, counting down.
GCTAAGGGTTTCAGACAAAAACAAGGAATAGATTATGATGAAACATTTTCTCCTGTTGCCATGCTCAAATCTATTCGGATCATGCTTGCTATAGCAGCATATCATGTATGAAATCTGGCAGATGGATGTGAAGACTGCATTCCTCAATGGATTCCTTGAGGAAGAGGTTTATATGTCACAGCCAGAAGGTTTTGTCTTGGAGACTAAACCTAATCAGGTATGTAGGCTAAAGAAATCTATTTATGGATTAAAGCAAGCATCTAGGAGTTGGAACATCCGATTTGATAAGACAGTCAAAGAATTTGACTTTATCAAAAATGAGGATGAACCTTGTGTGTACAAGAAGACTAGTGGGGTGCCATAGTTTTCTTGGTTCTGTATGTAGATGACATACTCCTCATTGGGAATGATATCCCAATGTACAATCAGTCAAAGGTATATGGTTATTAAACAGTTTTCCATGAAAGACTTGGGAGAAGCATCTTATATACTAGGCATCAAGATCTATAGAGATAGATCTAGGAGGATGCTAGGTTTATCCCAGTCTAGGTACATTGACCAAGTGCTAAAAAGATTTAGCATGGAGGAAGTAAAGAGGTTACTTACCTATTGGTCAGTGCATACATCTTTCTAAGAAGATGTCTCCTAAGACACCCGCAGAAAGAAATAGAATGAATTCGGTACCTTATGCTTCGGCAGTTAGTGTCTATTATGTATGCTATGTTATTACTAGGCCTGATGTGGCATATGCCTTAGATATAGCCAGCAGGTTTAGGCTGATCCAGGAGAGGATCATTGGAAGGCTGTGAAAAAATATTCTTAAGTACTTAAGAAGAACTAAGGATATTTTTCTAATATATGGAGGATCTGATCTTAAACTAGAAGCTTATTCAGATTCTAGTTTTCAATCAGATCCAGATGACAGCAAATCTATATCTGGGTATGTTTTTACCCTTAATGGAGGAGCTGTAAGCTGGAAAAGTTCTAAACAGCAAACTGTAGCTGACTCAACAACTGAGGCAGAATACATTGCTGTTAGTGAAGCTGCCAAGGAAGCTGTCTGGAGAAGAAGTTCATATCAGAGTTGGGCGTAGTCCTGAGATTGAAGGTCCAGTATCACTTTACTGTGATAATGGGGGCTGTTGCTCAAGCAAAGGAACCAAGAGCTCATCACAAATCAAAGCACATTCTGAGACACTTCCATCTCGTTCGAGAGATTGTCGAAAGACAAGAAGTCTGCATTAAAAGCATAGAAACGAAGAAACACGTAGCAGACCGTTCACTAAGGCTCTATCACAGCGAGAGTTTGATCGCCACCTTGATTGTATGGGGTTAAGATTTAAAGGCGATGGCTTTAGTGCAAGTGGGAGATTGAAAGATTGTGCCCTAAAAGCCAATTGAAATATTGTAATTTTGATCCCAAAATCAATGAATTGACATTTTATAAAGGCATAATTTTCATCATTTGCTGTGTCTTTTTGATTTTTTTGATGAACCCCATAGATTAGGGCTATGGTTCTAGGGTTATGATGAGATCATACCAGTGAGACCTAAAGCCTTAAAACCCTAATCTAAAATATTCCTGGTCGATGGGACATTGAGTTGGGGATCAATGTTTCCGGCAAGACCAGCACATCCTATATATGTTTGTAATAAGGGTGACTGATCTCACAGTCACTTGTGTTTGACACTAATACTAGGATGCGAGTGTTCATTAGAGAATGAGTTCACTGAATTGATCCAGATTGAGAATATCTAATGGAAACTTATCTGTTTGTCAATAGATAATTCTCATACTGGAAGTAGTGCATGTGGTCCTTTGACCTGAGACTACCATAGTACCTTATATACATGAATCCATACTTTGGTTCGCAGTCAATCATGACACTGAGTCATGCACGAGGTGATACTGGTTATGGTGGATTGTATATGGAGGTTGTGAGTAGGTCAACAAGGAATTGATCAGCCTAGTAAGAGGGAATAGCATCCAGCTAATTTCAAATGATGGATTCAGGAAACCTTTGATCAAAGTATGAACATTAGAGATATTTTCTAATGGTTCATTACTGAATCATCATTATAAAGACTGAGCTAGGGATGAATATGAAAATGGATTTGACAAGTATCCATATTCATAATCATATTCGTGATGCAAGTTGATCAAAGGACTGAATTGCCCGGTAACTCACCACTGAATGGTATTTGGTAATTCCACCAAAATTCCACATCTTCCGGGTAGACATGATACGTTGCTAGACGTCAATCTTGTCTTGTAGGATATGATTGAGTCATGGTAATTCAAATCAGTCAATTTGAATTAGATTCTAATTGACCGAGTCGAGCTAGTTTGAGTTGACCTAAATCGGCTTAGTTGAGATCTAACTGAATTAAGTCAAATAGAACTCGGACCTACTGCTGGCTAGGTGTGGAAACCAATGGGTCACACACAAAAGAAAATTGATGAAGGATTTAATTTGGAATTAAATCATGTTTGCAGGATAAACACACTAGCATGTGTTGCAGACCAAATTTCTATTCGAATCATATCGAATTTGGTTCCGAATTGGGCTTAATTGGGTTCTAATTGAACTAGATTAAGATCCAATTTATTTTTTAGGACATTGGGCTAACCCATGGCTGAACCCAAGTGAACTTAGTTCACTGAGACCCTCTCTCCAAGCCGCCCCCTCCCTTTCTCTCCGCGCGCGCGCCAAGAAAGAAAAGTCCACGCACGTGGACTTCTCTTAAAACGTGTGAGAAAGAAAATGTCGGAGAAAAATCTGAAAAGGGGCATTTCAGATCCTTGTCTGGCACCTTGGATCTGGATCTGATGGCCAGAAAAATTAAGAAAAAGATCCATCGCTTTTCGGTCGCAAATCCGTCTCCAAAAGTCGCGATCCTTCCTGAAGTTTTTCCGAGAGTTCTCCTCGTCGGAAAAACGAAAATCAAATCGGAGAATCATGATTTTGGTTGAGGGGATGCGTGAGGAATGAGGGATCGTGATCCCTGGGGTTTCAGAGGGTTGCGTTGTTTCAAGATGACACCCCTCTGAGATCTATAAATAGGGTTGGGGTTCTCGGGGGTTTTCACGCAACATAGTTCAGAGATCCAATTTCCTTACTTCATCTCCAGAATACTCCTTCCTCTTGTTCTTGTTGGGTATTGTTTCCCTTACAGAGGTATCCTCTGTCGAAACTCTGACCCTAAACAAGAATAAGAAGAAGGTCTTGAACGGTAAAGGAAAGAACAGGGAAAGGATCTATTCTTCTTTCTTTCTTGAATTAAGACTTTGACTGTCTTAATTTTTTCTTCCAATTCAATTCAAGAAAAGGGATTCAAGCAAGGAATTCTTGACGAAAATTCAAGAAGAGGAAAGAAGGAAGAAAAAGAAATTTTCAAGAAAGAAAATTTCAGCCTAAAGGTCCAAGAATTGAATTCTTGAAAAAGAATTCAAGAAGAGGAACCAAGAAATAGAAATTTTTGTCTTCATTGTTTTCTGTGTGGATCACCATTGGAGGGTGAACATTTGGGCACCTGGTGGAGATTCAGAGTTTGGATTTTGCGATACAGGTTAGCATCTTAATTTGAGATTAAATCTTATATAAACATCTATATGTTTTAATTCTTTAAGGAGATTTTGGGTTGAAGGTTTGGTGAAGATTTCATAAAGATAAAAATTTTTAAAATCTATGATTCCGCCTTGCCACCGAACCCTACACAGATTTGATGACAGAGCCTGTGCTAGAGACAGTAGCTGACCCTCCTAGGAGTCCCATTCATGGTCCATCTAGTTCATCTTTTTAGACTCCTATTCTATCCACTACTCTTTCTAGACCAGCTGATCACACTTCCATTCCTACAACTACACCTGTCATACCTTCGATTACTGATACACCTATCATTGATTCTCCCCCATTGCATACATCTTCCCTAATCAGGGAACTAGGATTTTGTATCCCTGGTTTCCATTATCTTGACTCAGGTCCTATATTCAATCATACACCTTTCCAGACAGTTGTTGATACTACCACTCTGATCCATTCTTCTCCTACTACTGACATAGCTTCTACCTCATCTGCACTAGCTAGAGGTAGGACTTATGTTAGATGTAGAGGATGATGCTGTCATTTTCTATCGAGACTGACCAAGACCCATCTTTATGATCTTCGATCTATGTGGCCTCAATCTCATGCTTCTACTGACCAGGACCCATCTTTGTGATCTTCGATTTATGTGGCCTCGATCTCGTGCTTCTACTGATACAGGACTGATCGAGATTGGATCCTCGGATGATGAGGATATTGCTTAGGATAGTTTTTATGTTTACTTGCTATTTTGTATCAAACATGTATCAATAAATGCAATATCATGAATGATTGAAATGTTCTCTTCATGTTATGACTTTGGATGTTGTCACCTTTGAATGAATGAATGAATTTTAGTGTTTGATTTTCAATGTTTATTTCTCTCTATTCCTTTTTAATGTTGACAAAAAGGTGGAGAGGTAAGTATAAAAGATATAAGTATAAATGAGAGATAAAAGATAGATGTATATATATTTCTTGTGTAATGAAGATAAGTTTTGATATGAAGATGAAATGAAAACTCTATTTTATTTGAGAAAAATGTTTTGAGCAGTGAGGGGAGGGGAGTAATTCCTCCTTTGAATTGCAAAATCTGTTTTGCTAAAATTTCATACCCAATTCTTAATTTTAGATTTTTAATTTCAGCTTTATGTCATTGAAAGATCTTTGAAAATAAAATTTTCAAATCACCTCTTGAGGGGGAGTATTTATACTTTCTATATATTATTCAAAATTCTTTTTGACTACTTTCATCCTGTTTCATTGCTAAATTTATTATTCTTGAGCATGTTCTCTTTAGAGTATCATGATGCATACATTTCTTTTTTAGCTCTGATACTCTTAGTCTAAATTTGATTCAAATGAGCCTTAAACTTTCTTTCTCTATTTGAATACATATTGCGATAAGCCTTATGCATATTAAAAATTTCTTTCAAGAGCTCATTATGTGATTTATACTTAAAGATTTTGTCATCATCAAAAGGGAGATATTATTGATTCCGTTATTGATTTTGATGATAAACAAAATACTTAAGTATAAGTTGAGTACTAACTATTTCTTTAAAGTATATTTTTATAGAAAAATATACTCAACAATCTAACAGTTTTGATTGCTTGTCAAAGAAATGAAGAAGTCCCCTCCATGAATGAAAGATTCGTTTTAAATGGACTTAAGCACTTGATGATTGCTTCAAATAACACAAAGAGTTCAGCACAAATTAGTTTCAGCAGAGGTTCAGTGGTTTTTGAAAAAATCTTAGCAAGTGTTGACTCAAAGTGTCGACTCACAACTCAATTATCGACTTATGATAGTGGGGAAGTGTCGACTCAAGCCGGCACGCAGAAAGAATTTTAGATGGCACGGCTGAAGGTTGACTCATGCCAGTTAAGTGTCGACTCAAGGATCGACTCATCACCTGAGAAATTCTTGATACAGAACTTACTGAAATTGAAGACTTATCTGAAGTGTTGACTCATAGATGTCAAGTGTCGACTCACCAGAAGAAGTGTCGACTCACCTGAGAATTCCAGAGAGCTTCAATGAAGAAATTTGAACTAGGTGTCGACTCATGGAATATAAGTGCCGACCCTAAGTGTCGACTCACAGCTTGAAGTGTCGACACTTGGAGTTCTGGGAACAGTAACGGCTAGTCTGTCAAACACAAAACTCGACCCTCTTAGCTTCCAATGACTAGTTTTTCGTGTCTAACGGCCATAAACCAATTTTGAGGCCTTGGAAAGGTATTTAAGTGATTCAAATCAAATCTAAATATTAGAGGATCAATAAGAGGAAAAGAAAAGCAAGTGCATTCACTCTCATTCATTGAGAGCAACCACCTTCAAGCAAAGAAGAAGTTCCAAAGCATTTAAAGCCTTCAAGAGCATTCAAGTCCAACATTCTTGAGCATTGATTGAGGCTTCATCAAGTTGAAGACAGCAATTCCTCAAAGCTTCAAAGAGATATCTACTTTTATTAAGAAAGCTTTTCTTGTTGCTTTACTTTAACTCTATCTTTGTTGTAAAGGTTTTTGGTTAGCCTATTGGAAATCCAAGGAGGTTATTGGTTAGCCTTGAAAACCAAGAAGGTTGTTGGTGAGCCTTAAAACCAATTAGGTTCTTGGTTAGCCCACAAAACCAAGGGAGGTTTGACTTGTAAGACTTGTAAAAACAAGTCGGTTTTGATTAAAGCCCGGAAAAGTAATCGACTGTAATCGATGGAGATTATAGTGAATTCCCATGAGGACCTTCGGGAGTGGATGTAGGTATATTGAAAAGCTCCGAACCACTATACTTGGATTGTGTTTGTGATTGCTTGTCTCTCTCTCTCTCTTTCTCTTGCTCTTACATTTATTGCTTTGAAATTTTTGCTGCATACTCCTTAAGAGCATTTTACTATTACATCTCATTGCACTTAAGTTGTTTAAAAATTAGTGCACACTTGCATTTAGTTTTTTAGAAATCCAATTCACCCCCATCTTGGGTTGCTTATTGGGCAACAAGTGATATTAGAGCCACGTTCTCAGTATATAGGTCTAACTTCCTTGAGTAAAGATCTATGGCAATCTCCCTTGGTACTAGTGTAGTTGAGGGACAAGCCTCAAATAGACCTCCGTATTTTAATGGAGCAAATTATATTTATTAGAAAACTAGAATGAGAATTTACATGCATTCAATAGATTATAATTTATGGAAAGTTGTTGATAAGGGTCCACATATTCCTTTGATTGTGGTTAATGGTGTTTCCATCCCAAAGCTCGAAGAGGATTGGGATGAAAATGATATTAAACAATCTAAGATTAATGTGAAAGCAATGAATCTCCTTTATTATGTATTAGATCCTAGTGAATTCAATAGGATTTCTACATGTACATCTGCTAAGGAAATATGTGACACACTTGAAGTTACCCATAAGGATACTGTTTAAGTGAAGAACACAAAAGTAAACATGTTAGTGCATACGTATGAGATGTTCCAAATGGAACCAAATGAATCTATCACTGACATGTACACTAGATTCACAAACATTGTTAATGGCATGAGAAGTTTAGGTGAAGTCATGTCTAATGCTAATCTTGTCAACAAAATTCTTAGGTCACTTCCAATTTCATGTGATCCAAAGGTGACCGCTATACAATAAGCAAAAGATGTTGACAAATTACCCTTAGAGCAGCTAGTGGGATCGCTCATGACTTATGAGCTAAATCTGAAGCAAAAATCTATGGACTTGGATAAAAAGAAAATGGGGATAGCCTTCAAGTCTACAATTCAAGAAGAATAGTCAAATGAAGAATCAGAAGAAGAAGAAGAAGAGGATGAGAGTGAGGAAGCTCTTCTAGCAAGGAAGTTTATAAGATTTATGAAAAGAAGAAAGTTCCCTTACAAGAAAAGATTACAAACAAGTAAAGACAAGGGAAAAGAAAAGGAGAAAGAAAAAGAAAAGGAGAAGGAGATACCCACATGCTTTGAATGCAAGAAGCTTGGACATTATAAGTTTGACTGTCCTCTCCCAAAGAAATCAAGAAAGAAGCTTAGGAAGAAAGCTATGATGGCAACCTGGAGTGACAGCGAGGACTCTAGCTCAGATGAAGAACAAACTGAAGTTTCCAATCTATGTTTCATGGCACAACAAGAACAAGAAGAGGTAATTTCTGACTCTGAAGCAGATTTTACTTTTAATAAATTGAAAAATATATTTGATGAATTGATGCATGATTATAAATTGATTTTATTTGAAAATAGATAATTGAAAAAGCATGAGATTGGATACACTTAGAAGTAGGGTCTGAGATGCTGCGCAGTTACTATTAGTGCAAAAATAAGCTTTTCGGGTCGGGTGTACCTAGTTTTTGCATCGCGAAGCACTTTGCTGGTATAATAGACTGGCCGCTGGGAGCCATCCTTGTTAGTGCGGACCAACATTGAGCTGATCGCTTTGGATGAGACTACCAGGTATAGGAGGAGCTCTTCCCTTGGCTTCGGCCTGGACAACAGCGATGGAGAGGTGAGGAGCTTTTTCAGCCCTTCAAATGCCTCTCGGCACTCCTCCATCCAGGTGAAGCCATGCATCTTGTGTAGCACCTTGAAGAATGGTTGATAGCACTTGGTGGAACATGAGATGAAGTAGCTCAATGCCACAATGAGCACTTGGTGGAACATGAGATGAAGTGGCTCAATGCCACGATGCATCCAGTCAAACACTGAACCTCCTTCTTGGAGATGGGATGTCTCATGTCAGTGATCACCTGGATCTTCTCAGGATTGGCATATATTCCCCTCTAGATGATTATGAATCCTAAGAACTTTCCTGCCATGACACCAAACATGCATTTGGTGGGGTTTATCTTCATCTAATAGAGGTGAAGATTATCGAAGGCCTCTACCATGTGAACAACATGGTTTGACCTCGAGTAGCTCATGACAAGCATGTCATCTACATAAACCTGCATGTTCTGATAGATCTGGTCCTTGAAGACCTTGTTGACCAGGCATTGGTACGTGGCCCCTACATTCTTGAGACCAAATGGCATCATCTTGTAACATTACATACCTTTGTTAGTCACCAAAGCTATATGATCCTCATCCTCTAGATGCATGTGGATCTGATTATATCTAGAGAACGCATCAATGAAGCTAAGGTACTTGTGGCACGAGGTCACATCTACCAGCTGGTTGATATTGGGGAGTGGGAAACTATCCTTTGGGCATGCCCGGTTAAGGTCGGTGTTGTCCACACAGATCCTTCATTTCTTGGATGCTTTCCGACCATGACAACATTAGCAAGCCAGTCAGGATATCATACCTCATAATAAAGTCTGTTGGGAGGAGCTTCTCAACTTCCTCATCGATAACCTTCTATCACTTTGGGGCAAAGCTTTTCTTCTTCTACCAGATTGTGCAATAGTTGGGGTCGATGTACAGCCGGTGGGTGATCACCTCCGATGGGATCTCGAGCATGTCTATGGCAGTCCAGGCAAAGACATCCACATTGGCTTGCTGGAAATTGAGAAAATGGGATCTCTCTTCTTCGGACAGTAGGGCTCCCACCTGCATAGTCTTCAAGGGGTCCTCCCCCAAGGAGAAGGATAGCAAGGGCTCAACTGGTCAGCCCTTCTGCTCCAGTTCCATCGTGTTTGGTTGGTTAATGGCTAGGCTCGGATCGGCCCCTCACAGTCTCGGGATGGTCTGCAAGTAGTGCTGGACCGACTGGCGGGACCCTCTCATCTCCCCAGTCCTCCAAGGGGTTGGGAATTGAATAAGGAGATGCCTTGTGGAGATGGTGGCATCAAGCATGTTGAGTCTAGGATGCCCCAGGATCGCATTATAAGGTGAGGGAAGCCTCACAATGGTGAATATTGTCAGTACAATACTTTGTCGGGGTTGGGTCTCGGTAGCTATGGGAGTGTAATTTCTCCCTTGACTCCAACTGAGTATCCGATGAAGCCTGCTAAGGGTATGAACACCGATCTTATTTGGTTAGTTGACAAGTTCATCCTTGCGAAGGCATCATAAAAAAGGATGTTTGTAGAGCTTCCAGTGTCAACCATAATTTTTTTTACAGGATGTTTTGCCATCATCATCTTTACGATGACAGCATCATTATTCGGATTATCTACCCTGGTCGGCCCTTCTCCCTTGTAGGGAAGCACATCATTATTCTCCTCTCTCCCACTAGCCCTCTTTGAGGTTCTCCCTACCCCCTAGGAGATCATTCCGACCGGCTTCTTGGTGGGTCGGTTATCGATGGCGAGCGGTCAGGGTTTTTCATTTTGGGCTACTGGGGAGCTCGTCCCCCATGTACTTCTCAAGGTAGCCATGCTTGACTAGGTCTTCTATCTCTCTCTTCAAGTGGCGGCATTCCTCAGTATCGTGGCTGTTAATGGGGACATCGCCATCATGGATCCCAAAGCAAGCACGAATCTTGGAGCCGCATGAATCTTGGAGCATATCCAGAATAAATTTAGGATTTATCCTTATCAATTATTTTGAAATTTGATTTAGGATTTGGTTGGTTAGGATTGAGATATGGATAGGCCTTATCTTATACTATCTTCTATTTAAATTTGAATTATCCTTATCTTTTTATCTTGTATTCAAATTCAAATGAGGGTTGGACAGGTCTATAAATACCACCCTAAGTCCTTTATATAAAAATAATTTAGTGAATAAAAAAATGAGTCTTTTTTAGAAAAGAGTAATTCTTTTCTTTTGCTCCGTAACAAGAGGGTGTGAGGGCTAATCCCAGGACATGATGATAGGTCATGTCTAGTTATCCCCTTCTTTGATTCCATCTTTTTTACCCCCATGTCCTCTGAGATTCACTCTAACGCCTCCAAGTATCGAGATGGGTAGGATACCCTAGGCTACATGTAGTGGGGTGGGTGAGATGCCCTAGAGGTGAGAGGTCTCTCCGTGAATGTAAGTCCCAAGTCCGTAGAGTGTCTAATTTTTCTAACCTCCATCTCCATTGTTCCTTCGCCACCTCCTTAAAAACAAAAATAGAAAAAATATAGGATATCCTAATCTTCGGTGACTTCTCAGCTCGCCGACGATCCTACCCCCGATCTGTCCCCCATCAATTTGGTATCAAAGCCAAAGAATTAAGGTACATTTCATGTTCTTGAATCATCCCCGATCCCCTCACCAGCCCCCATTGCCGTTCTCTCTCTTCCCTGTTCTTAATCCACCGGCCTGCTGTAGGACATTCCCTTCCCACCGCTGCCCAAAATCACCTCACATCCATGATCTTGTTTTTCTTCTGCCTGTCATCATCCACCTCTGCTAGTCACTGTTAGCCATAACCTTCCACTAGTGAACAATCCCTGTTGCACAACACCACCAACCAGATTCAGGACCTCCATCTCCATCCATGTCGATTCAGCCAATCCATCTTCATACCGGCCTTCCTCCATAGCCCACCACCAAACACAGGCCCTTGCCACCTGCTACCCATGGCTTTCTTGTCTTCGTCGACTTCGAGCCCATCCGCGATGCCATCCATCCCATTAGCCGATCGACAATGCCCTGCTAGTCTCGGCCTCCAAAACCACCATCCCTGTCGATCAAAAATCTCCCTCCAGTCTAGCGCTCTCCAGTCGCCTCCCTCCCTTTCCCACATAGTTGTGATTCCCTTCTGGTCATCGTCCCCCAAACCAGCTCCCTGTTGCTATGACGCCCATCTCTTCCATCTGCCATCACCGGAACGAAATCCTGATCGCTGCCAGATGTCCCCCGTGAAGCCTCCTTGCTCCATCACCAACAGCAAATGAATGGGAATCCACCGATCATGACCTTCCACGGCCAAGCCAACCCCATCCCCAATCGACCCCTACTGCCGTAATGCCGGATGCATCACTTCTGCCATCGAACGCCATCCTCACCTGTGCCACCATGTGTTTCCCCAGCACCACCGCCAGAGAGCTAACCCTCCTCTTCGTCCTGTGTCGTCGATCTTCTTCCACCCAAATCCACAGCAACCGGAATCCCCCAGCCCAAGGTCCCAAGCCAAGCTCATGACCATCCCCTTCACCCCATGCTAGCCATCTTCTTCCTTTACGATCGAAGCTCCTCAGATCGGAGCCTCCACAGCTACCCAAGCCACTACCTTCCCCCCATCTAGAAGATCCAACGATCACCACCTTGCATTGCGGATGCCATTCAGAACCCCGTTGCCCCAGATTCACTGTAGTCGAGCCTCCACCTGGCTGTCGACCCATCTGTCTCGCATCGCCGTTGGCAAAGCCCGCCGGAATCCTACCCCGTAAGCCTTTTTGTTCCCTAGTTTTACTCCATGGAGAAGAAGTGGGATCACACGATTATGAAAGCCATTCCAGCTTCTGTGGCCAATTTCAAGCTTCACACGCTTGTCAAAGCATGGCACCAACCCCTTTGCCAACTTCAGGATCAGGCAGGAAATAAAAAAAAGTGAAAAAAAGGAAAAAGAGAGAGAAAAAAATGAATAAAAAATGGGAAAAAAAATTTGGGATAGTTTTCAAAGCTGCACAATTTCAGAGCCACAAAAATTTCAAAGTTACACAGATCTCAGAGCATAGCCTTTGGATTTGGTTCATCAAAGCCCCCGCTGATCTTGACTCGACGGAGTCGAGTTTTCCCCATCAAGAGAATGATGGGGACATCGACCTGCATGAATCTTGGAGTAGCACAGATCCCGGAGTAGCATGGATTTTGATGCAAATAAATTTAAATTCGAAGATTAGATATTAGGATTTATCTTTATTTTAAAATTTGTTAGTTGGTTAGGATTGAGATATCTTATTGTTAGGATAGGGATAGATCTCATCTTATCTTGTATTTGAATTTGAACCGTCCTTATCTTTTATCTTATATTCAAATTCAAATGAGGGTTGAAAAGGTCTATAAATACCACCGTCAATCCTTTATAAAAAATTGGTTAATGAAGATGAGTTTTTAGGGAAGAGTGATTCTTCGTTCTGCCTCTGTAAAGGAGTGGGCGTATGGCCCATCTTGCCTTCAGCTTTGGGTGTCGAGGGCTGTGAGACCCTGTTCCTTTGCTTTCGAGTGTCGAGGGGTGTGAGGCCCTAGTTATCCCCTTCCCCGTCAAGTCCCCTCTATGAACTTAGAGACTTTTCTTCACGACCCCAGGTAGCGATTTGGGTGGGATGCCCTAGGCTCCGCATGTAGTGAGATGGGTGGAATGCCCTAGGCTACATGAAGTGGGGTGGGTGAGATGTCCTAGAAGTCAGAGGTCTCTCCATGAATGTAAGTCCCAAGTCTGTAGAGTATCTAATTTTTCTACCCTCCATCTCCATTGTTCCTTCGCCACCTCCTTAAAAAAAAAAAAAAAAAAAATAGGATACCCTAATCTTCGGTGACTTCTCAGCTCGCCGACGATCCTATCCTCGATCCATCCCCCATCAATTTGGTATCAAAGCTAGAGAATTAGGATATGTTTCATGTTCCCGAATCATCCTAGATCCCCTCACCAGCCCCCATCGTCGTTCTCTCTCTTCCTTGTTCTTGCTCCATCGGCCTGCTACAGCGATGTTCCCTTCCCACCGCTACCCAAAACCACCTCTCATCCATGATCTTCTTATTTTCTCTTCTGCCTGTCATCATCCACCTCTGCTAGTCACCATTAGCCATTGCCTTCCATTGGTGAAAAATCCCTGTTGCACAACACCACAAACCAGATCCAGGCTCTCCATCTCCATCCATGCCGATTCAGCTGATCCATCTTTATACTGGCCTTCCTTCATCCCCACCGCTGGACACAGGCCCTCGCCACCTGCTACCCATGGCTTCCTTGTCTCTTTCGACTGGGAGCCCATCCGTAATGCCATCCATCCTAGCAGCCGATCAAGAACGCCCTACCAGTCTCCACCTCCAAAACCACCATCCAACAGATGGCCTCAATGGGGGAGGTCATCATAGGAAGTGTTAGTCCTTGATCTCCATTAGGATGTTCATTCTTGGGGCAAGGAGAGGAGTGAACTTCTCTTCTTTGGTGGGGTCGACTCTGGGTCTCAGCCCCGACCGCGGGGCTGGTCCCATCTTTTAGGCCGAGGGAGCAAAGCTTCCCTAATGGCCTACCTCTCAAGGGCCTCCCATCCAGCTCCCTCCTAGTGTGGTCGACCTCCTTCGCATGGATGTATTTGTGGGCCCAGAGAAGGAGCTTCGAATAAGTCTTAGGAGGCTTTTTATCGAGGGAGAAGGTGAAGCGGGAGGTTCGTAGCCCCCTCTTTTGGGCCAACATGGTGACTGGCTCATCGAGGTGGTAGATCTCTAGGGTGATAGCTTTAAACTGGGGATACGTAGTCTCGGAGGGGCTCTCGATCCTGCTGATGGATTAAGAAGAGGCTATTGGCTTCACATGGAACCTTTCTACATGATGAAAGTACATCATAAACTTTTTCTCCAACTAGGAGAGGGAGTCAATGCTTTCAGACTCGAGTTTGGAGAACCAGGATTAAGCAGCCTTCCGAAGGGTAGCCGAGAAGGCAATGCAGAGGAGAGAGTCAGTGGCCCCTGGACTCTCATAAGGGCCTTGTAGCTTTCTAGGTGATCTAGGGGATCAGTTGTCCCATCATAGGGATCAAACTAAGGCATACAGAACTACTGGGGATCAGTTGTCCCATCGTAGGGATCAACCTAAGGCATACAAATGCCTAGGGATCGGTTCCTATTGGATTCTGCAGGAAAAAGGAGGGCGGGTATCATAACCCATGGGCTCATTAGGGAAGCCTGAATCTCTACAAATCAATGGAGAGGGCAACCAGTTGTGCTCCTACTCTTCGAGGCGTCTCTCTACCTAGTGGCGGATTGCCTCGTTTATGGACTCCTCGACGGAGGCCAAGAGGGTGAAGGAGGTGCGGAGTGAGGAAACTCTTGCCTGAGTTCCCGGCCATGCTGGTGCCACTGGGGCAAGTGTGCACCATGGTCTAAGATCGAGGAGCGGCTTCTCTCGACCGGTCAGGCGATCATGCTACTTCTTTCTGGTTGCTTGGTGGCCTCCTCTCGGGTGGGAGACCCCATGATGGCCCTCCCGAAAGGATCGCAAGCTAGTGTGGGGATCGATAGCATGGGCTATCGGTATCCCTGGCTACTGCTATGCCATGGATGGTCTCTAAGAAGCTGGTGCACTACCGCAGTTAGGGTGTGGACCTACTGGGCTAGTATGGTAATCTAGTGGTCTGTCAGAGGTGGCGATGGTGGAGAGGGGAGCTCCCCCTTAGGGTTCTATAAGTCATCACGATGGGGGCCCCTTCTCGACTGGCGGAGCCTCACATGCTCGTGTTGTTACCATGGAGCCTTGGGCTTCTTCAGATGCTTTATTGGTGGGGGGGGGCTCATTGTTGGGACTTCCCTCAGTTAGTGGTGTTGCCTCCCTACCTGGTGCACTAATTTGTTACCGCCAAGATCACCTTGGCCTATAGCTTTGACATGGCATGGTCTCGTCGGGCTCCCGTCGGGTGCTCGGTCCTCTCCCGGTGTGGCCTACAAAAAAGAGGAGACCCAGGCTAGGGATTCCGATGGGGACACTTCAATGATCAAGTCTGTTAGGATGATCAAGGGAACAAACCTCTATGGTGAAGAGCTTTGGGACTCTTTGCATAAAGGATGAGAGATGAGAAGTAAGAAATGGAAAGATAGGATCAAATGGAGATCAGAGAGCTAGGAGGTCCTCTTGTTCTAGTTTCTTGTTGAGTCTTACCAGTTGCCTCTCTTCCCCCTCTCGGGGGTTCTTTCTCTTGTTTTATATGAGCAGGAGTGCCCAGACCAGCCTGGGGCTTCATTGAGATGTTCCTTTTTTGTTATCGCTTCCTGGAGGGATTTTCCTTGTCTACAGCCTCCCCCTTATCAGAACAGTTCCTTGGAGGAGATCCTTCTATTGGGGGTGATCGCCGCATAGTATAGATCTGTCGCTCTGGTGGTTCAATTTCCGTGGGAGGGCAGGTTTCATGCTGCTGAGCCCAGAGCATTGGTGAAGCATTCCATTCTGGGAGGACCATCGGCAGTGTCATAGGGCTTGTGGCCTTATGAAATACTCCTCTTGAAGGAGGCTGGCTTAGGTTTCATGTTACAAGGATCAGAGCCTCAGTTGTGTGATTGTTGACATGGCGGTGCAACGCAGGTGTGGAGTCCGGTGGAGCATGCATGCACAGGACATGTGGGTGGCATGTCGTAGAGTTTAAATTCTCTGGCAGGGCATGCGCCACTTCTGGGAGGTTGCAGGTAGCTGGGAGCTTCCATGTCATAGTGGTGGGGGCACCAGGATCAGACACAGATTACTGGGCCCTATCTGGTTTACTTAGTTATGTGTCAAAGTTTTGAAAGTTTGTAATCAATTAAAATTGAGTCTTGTAATAATTTGAGGTTAGTTGATTTGTCTCAACCCATCCTAGTTAATATATTGAGTCCTGTACTTCAGTTATGAGTCCAGTAAGAGTTCAATTTTGTACAAGAGAAGAGGATACCCTACTTTGGAGTTCCACCAGTCCTCATTTCAAGAGCCAAAAGCCCCCACTTCAGCCAATTGGACTTTGTATGCCATCCCAAGGTCCAAGATTCTTGCATGATGCCCAAATGCCTCCAGATGCTCTCCAGATGTCCAGATTCCTCTCTAGATGCCAGAGTATATTTCCAGACCATGTCACATCATGAATCCAGAGGTCCATCTGCACCCTAGCCTAAGAGAAATCAAGCCCAAGCCCTTAAGAAGCAAGATTGCAAGGAATATTCTTGCTACTAGGCTACCGGGCAATCCAACTCCCAGGAGGCCCAAGCCATGCACCCTTCACTTATGGTGGTCCTTGCTACCTTATGAAGCCCAAAACACACAATAGTAGGCATCCTCACTGGTTGACATGGTCCAAGGGTTGGATGAAGACTAGGTCAAATCATGAAGGGAGAAGGGGAAGACTAAGTCAAAGTTCTTAACTTATTAAGGATTCTTTTCCAAATGTCTTAAGGACAGGTTATTCTTAACCTAAGTTTAACCTTAGTAGGAGAGGGCATGGGAGCTCTATAAATACCCACACCTCTTCCTCTTGTAATAACTTTTCTCTTATGAATACAACTTGCTAAAATTTTGGTATTGCCTTGTGTAGTGTTCTTGTTGGGAATTATGTTCCCAAAAGCCAATCCTGCTGACATTGTTGGGAATTATGTTCCAAAGCAATCGCCTAGGTTGTAGGCGATTGTGCTCAGTATGTAATTTATATATGAATTATAAAAATTTTATTTTGGCAGCTCATCACATTATTCATTTTCTGTAATGAACTCAGTTTATGTGATAAAGTCCTTAGGACTGCACTGATTTCGATATAGAGAGAATATATCAAGTGGTCCTTTAAAAGACTCACAATCAAAGGATACATTAAAAAGGATGGCAATGTATCAAGTGTAGGTTGTTGTGGTTCACATCGTTTGGTTATCCTCTTGACCGAAGGAGTGTGGTGACACTGATGTGATCTGCATGTGGGATGTGTGACATCATTGAATGTGACTCCGTAGAGCTTCTTTCTGCCAAAGAAATGCTCACGATTGTATATGGGTATATGTGTCCATCCGACCTGAGGTCACCATGGTAGCTTGCAAGCAAACACCTATGCTTTGGTGCCAGACTATCTGGATTTCTAATCCAGTGATTGAAGGTTTTTGGGTATAGGCAAGTACTTGTAGAACAGTGGTGAACCAAAATAGAATTGACCTGTCCAAGTTGCTTGGATTGAATGTCTCGCAGTGTCTCAATTTAGCAAATTCTTGGTCGGGGTAGTCCTAGTGAGGAGTCACTAGACTTGCGAAGTTGAGACCTGTTGTGGATTGACTCAGTTAGGATTGGTAGTCTAATCCTAGGTCATCTTGAGCATTGGAGGTCAAAGGGATGAATTCTATGGTAACCATATACCAGAGGTTCGATAGATTGCTTTCGCATCTTCGACCTATCCAGACACTGGGACCTATGCTAGATGTATCTTATGCTAGTACTGAGTGTTCCAGTGCTACCATTTAGGTTCGAACTTATGAGATCACATGCCTATAGGATTTCTTCCTGACCAGGAATCGATCAATGATTGGGATCATTTCGGTATTAAGGTCAACTGGATTGATTGAGCACACATTATTTTTTATTAGCAACTAGTCTGATTTGGATTGACCAGGATTGGTTTGGGTCAACCAGGAATTATTCCTGGTAAACCAGGACTGGACCCATTTTTTTGTCCATACTGTTCGGGTTTGGTCAGACCGGCGTTTTGGTTATTAAAACCGATTTTATTACATGGGTTGGTTTTCACGAGTTTTCTCCCAGCGATTTTAAAACACCAATTGGAGTCTTGCTTGGTTCCTTGCTCTCAGTTGCTACCCATTTCAGCAACTTATTCTCACGGTGAACCTCACGATTCAACATGGTGTGTTTTTTCCAACCTTTTCAGCTATCACTTCCCCTATTTCACCACTTGTATGGGATAAGGACTGCATTTGATCGGTTGCTACCAGGATTTCAGATTATATTCAAAAGCTCAGTGATCTGGATAGGGACTCTCAGTGGTCTCTCCATTGTTTTCTCCCACGTGTCTTCCTCTCTCTCGATCCCTTCCAGGTTTTCATGGTATTTAGCCCTATGTTCTCTTCCAGCAGTCTTCACTGATCAGGGCTTTTCCCTTAGAGTTTTGGATTTTATCTAAACTCTTTTCACAGTGTTTTATTTGGACTCCTCTCCGTGATTTCCCTGGCCTTCACGAGTGTTTACCATCACTTATATAAAACGGTTGAAGGCCATGCAATTTAGGGTATGAGATGGAAGAAGAACAGAGCATGGGAGAAAGTGAGAGGAAGAGAGAGTGAGGAACGATGTCTTCTTTTTTCCTTCACGAGATTTTCTCAGCCTAATTTACATCAGGGTAGCAGGCCATGAGACAGGGAGAGAGAGAGGACTTGGGGCGTAAGCGAGAGAGGAAGCAAATAGAGCAAGTGATTTGGGAGGAACTGTGAAATCCTTCATGTTTTTAGCTTTATGGTTTGTGTGCTTTTTGGTGGATTTGTGCGATCTTGGAGAAGATCGTATGTGGGGATCCATTTGGTTTTCCCTGTTCCACATATCCATGACCAGTTTCTTGATTCTTAGAGGAATAGCATCCATCTGGGAGTTGGATCAGCAAGAGCCCACACGTGGATACTCTAGAGGGTGGACATTTGGACACATCGAGAGATTGGATCGATCTCTCTTGTTCTTGTTGTTGCAGATTTGATATGTTGTTGAAGGAGTTCAATTGGCTACTTTGATTTGCTACTGATCTATTATGAAGACTAAGGGAGTCGGCTTCAATCAGGTGTATTTTATTCATTTTGTTTATCATGCATGTTTAGATCTAGATTTTATCATTTGTTGTATATTTATTGCGCTTGCCTATACATGCCATGTATTTGTTATATGCATCATGTTGTAGATTCTGTGCATGAGTAGGTTTTTCGTATGCATGCTTAAAAGTGTTTAATTATGCAATACCTACTCCCCAGTGTAGCATGCCTAGGGTAGGCATCCGGTGCACTGGTTTTTCTTCAGTGGTATCAGAGCCAGGTTCCTGTGTAGCATATCATGCTTGCATGTATTGGATCTGCATCTTGATTAGGGATTACTTTTAGGAACCTAGTTGAGACCTTCACCATGGCCATGTGTCCAGATTAATCAGGGTTTAAAACCCCTAATTTTTATGGCACGAGGTGGTTCATCTGTGTTGGCCTTTTCAGAAGGATCCTTAAAGGAAACCTATGTATTAATAATGTTTTAATCCTATACATGATCATACATTGGCATGTCTTTATTGTTTAGGCTTGCAATATTATAAATGATATGATAGACTAGATATGATGCATGAAAGATGTACAAGAGTTTTACATGAATTTAATTAAAATATTTTAATTAAATGTTGGCTTATAATCTAACAATTATGAATTGAAAGATTAATTAAATGACAACCAGATTAGGGTTTATGAAACCTAATGTTATTTGAATAAGCCATCTGGGTTAATTGGGTTAGCTGTTTGATTGGGTCCGTTTATTGGGTTAGACATAAGGTTAGTCGAATTGGACTTAAGAGATCTAAGCAAATGTTGATTAAGAACCTTCTCTTTAGTACCTATCTAATAGTTAGATGGGTTAGTCCATTCTTAAATGGATCTAATTAGTAGCTCTATGGAAAGCTTGAGTTCTTAGGCTGGTCTAATAAGTCTGGTAAATAATTCTCTAAAATTATTAGGTCTTGAAAAAGACTAAGTCAATGAGTTGATGGTATCTTAGCCTCCCATTAAGTGGGTTAGTAATGAGCCCTTTTTTGGTGTATATCGATAGTTCCAAAGAATGGGTATGCATTCGTTACTGGAATTACTCTTATAGATGATGGTTCAGTGCAACTTCTTAACGGTGATCAGGTGGGCTAGCCAAAGTCGAGCTTGTCATTTGTTAGCTGGAAGCATCGGATTCATCATATTGATGGTTGGACCTAACTAGAGACCCGCAATAGGAGGCCCCAAGGCTAATTAGGGGTTCTATGGGGCAAATTTATTATTGGAAGTTGCTTAGAGAAGCAATTGGTTAGAACCTACCTTTAGGTGCGTATGGGTGAGTCTGCCAAAGTCGAGCTCATGCATGGTCTATTGGATTCAGTACCCACCATGAAATGATGATTTCACGGATTGGAGTTAGAGGCTCCCAATCTGAAAAATTAGTGGGAGGGACCTTTAAACTAAAGTCCAAGTCTTTGGTTTAATTGATTAATTCATATACTAAATTGGCCTTAATTTTTCTTTCAGATGTCTTCAAACCTTTCGCTCTGATCACTTCTCGATAGTGAGAAGTTAAAGGTCCCAATTTTGATAGCTAGTATTGAAAATTGAGGATGTCCTGGAGCCACGAGCATATCCCTTATGTGATAACGGACTAGCACCCAAATCTCTCCTGCCAATGCTCGAAGTTCGTCAGAACACTTATTTGAAATGGGTTTCGATCGGACTACTATCCGATGCATAATGTTGGCAGCAATGAACGACGAGTTCAGTCACAAATTCGAGGAGCCCCAGCCAGACAAGATCCTTCAAAAGTTGAAGGAATCTTTCGGCATGCCAGAGATGTGGAGCAGTACAAAGTGTCTTGTGCCATCTACAATACCAAAATATGGAATGGCGGTTCAGTTACTGATCATGTATTGTACATGATCGAGATGATCGAACGATGGGCAAGCTTGGATGTCCCTTGCACGAGCAACTCGGCAGGATGCGATCATGAATTCTTTACCCTCTTCCTTACCTTCTTGACTTGCTCATCATTATAGAATGAATAAGCCTATAGTCAATTACCATGGTTTGATGGGGTTACTACAGACTTATGAGAAGGACCACCAACTGAATAAGGGGGTGGTGAATTTAATGGGAGGTTCTAGAGGTCGTCGTCCCTTTAAGAAAGGGAAGAAGAAAGGTAAGGAAAAGAAGGTGCAGAGTGCTCCTGGCCCAAGTCAGGCCAAAAAGTGAAAGCTGATAAAGTTGGGTAGAGTGCTTCTACTGTAAGAGTAGGGACACTGGAAAGAGGAACTGTCCTCTTTATCAAGCATCCTTAGACCCGAACAGGTCAAGGAAAGGAAAGCAGCAGGGTGCTGGACAAGGTATTTATATGATAAAACCTTGTAATTTCTCTATTTGTGACACTGCTAACTGGGTATTGGATACTGGTAGTCCATTCATATTTGCAATTCGTTGCAGGGATTGCAGGTTAGCAAGAGATTCAAGGATGGGGAGTAGTACCTGAGCATCAGAAATGGAAATCGTGTTCTTGTGCTGGCAGTCAGAGTTCAGAGTCTTGTTTTTGAATCTAGTACTATCGAATTAGTCAACTGTCATATTATCCTAGTTTCATTATGAGCATTATCTCTGTAAGCCTATTGGCCAATTGTGGTTATGAACTTTCAATAAAAGGAGATTTTTGCCAAGTTATTGTGAATAACTCTATGATAATGAAAGCTAAGTTAAATAATGGTATTTATGTTTTGTCACGGTCTGTTAATGTAATGTACACGTCTAGCAAATGCCCAAGGATAGAAAA
The DNA here is from genome assembly GCA_021397845.1 of Areca catechu. Taxonomy (NCBI): domain Eukaryota; kingdom Viridiplantae; phylum Streptophyta; class Magnoliopsida; order Arecales; family Arecaceae; genus Areca; species Areca catechu. Next base: position 110,879,061 of record CM038051.1, on the reverse strand, counting down.
TGTCAATGACCTGTATCTATGGCACTGTAGGCTAGGTATGTTAACCAGAGTAGGATAAACAAGTTGCGAGGAGAAGGCCTCCTCAAGGTCAGTGATTCTGACTCACTGCCCACTTGTGAATCATGTTTTGCTTGGTAAATGACCAAGTCACCTTTTACTGGAAAAGGTTAACGAGCTATAGAACTTATGAGTCTCATACATACTGATGTATGCGGACCCATGATAGTTAGTGCCAGAGGTGGATACAGATATTTCATTACGTTTATAGACGACTTTTCAAGTATGGTTGTCTTTTTGATGAGACATATATCTGAGTCATTTGAAATGTTCAAACGATATCGTAATGAAGTAGAGAAACAACTAGAAAGAGTATTAAAACCCTTCGATCTGATCGAGTTGGTGAATACCTATCCGTGAGTTCATGAGATATCTTGAGAAGAATGAAATTCTCTCTCAGTAACTCCTTCAAGAACACCCCAGTTGAATGGGGGTGTCCGAAAGGAGGAATCGAACCCTGCTAGACATGGTTTGATCCATGAGGGCTTGCACAACTCTGCTGCTGTCCTTTTGGGGGATATGCACTTGAGACAGCTTGTTACTTGCTGAATGATGTTGAGTAAGTCTTTGTCTCCACTCCATATGAGTTATGGACTGGATGTAAGCCCTCAATTTCACACCTTCGGGTCTGGGGTTGTTCAGCTCATGTAAAGCATTTAGACTCAGATAAACTTGGTCCTAGGTCTGTTCGGTACCTGTTTATTGGGTACCCTAAGGAAACAAAGGGTATTTCTTCTACTTGGAGGATGAACAGAAAGTGTTCGTTGCTCCTAAGCTATTCCTAGGAGAAGGAACTGTAGCCTCTAAGATTGAACTTGGTGAAGTTCAACCAATAGAAGAACCTGTACACTCTAAGGACATCATAGAACCGACTGTGATTGGATCACACCCGGAACTCATTATTAGGAGATCCAGTAGAGTACCGCATTAACCGGAAAGATACTATGGTTTCTTGGTCTGGGACGGTGATCCCATTGAGCTTGATGAGAATGATGAGGATACGATCACCTATATGGATGCCCTTCAGAGATCTGACTCTGAGACATGGCTTGGAGCCATGCGATTCGAGATGGAGTCCATGGAGATCAACAATGTATGGATATTGGTTGATCCACCTGAAGGGATAAAATACATCGGGTGTAAGTGGATTTTTAAGAGAAAAAGGTGCACAGATGGGAAGGTGGAGACCTATAAAGCCCGTCTGGTTGCCAAGAGGTATCGTCAGTGATATGGTATCGATTATGACGAGATGTTCTCCCCTGTGGCAATGCTCAAGTCCATTCGGATCATGCTTTCTCTGGTAGCGCATTTTGACTATGAGATCTGGCAGATGGATGTCAGAACCACTTTCCTGAATGGGGAGCTGGATGAGGAGGTGTATAGATATAGCCTGAAGGGTTCACATCCACATATGAGTTAAAAGTGTGCAAATTACAGAGGTCCATTTATGGACTCAAGCAAGCATCTCGAAGTTTGAACATAAGATTTGATAGGTGTATCAAATCATATGGTTTCGTTAGGAATGGAGAGGAACCGTGCATCTATAAGTGGGTTAATGGTTTTGTGAATGTATTCCTGGTACTGTATGTTGATAACATTCTCTTAATCAGGAATGACATCACAACATTGCAAGGAATAAAGGTCTGGTTGTCATCTTAGTTCTGCATGAAGGACTTGGGTGAAGCTTCTTACATACTGGATATGAAGATCTATAAAGATAGATCTAAGAGGCTTCTTGGATTATCCCAGTCTACGTACATTGATACCGTGCTAAAACGGTTCAGCATGGAGAATTCCAAGAAAGGCTATCTCCCGATAGGTTCTGGAATTACTCTTTCTAAGAAGGATTGTGCGATAACTCCTAAGGAAAGAGAGCGCATGAGTAGAGTTCCTTATGCTTCTGCAGTGGGCTCTATCATGTATGCTATGACATGTACTAGACCAGACGTGGCATACTCACTAGGAGTAGTGAGCAGATACCAGTCTGACCCAGATGAGGCGTATTGGAAGGTGGTTAAAACCATCTTAAAGTATTTAAGAAATACTAAAGACCAATGGCTGATTTATGGAGAACCTGACTTGAAACTTGTAGGGTATACTGACTCGAGTTTCCAGTCAAATATAGATGATAGCAAGAGTTTGTCAAGGTTTGTGTTTACCCTGAATGGAGGAGTAATCTGCTGGAAGAGTTCCAAGCAAGCAATATTTGCAGACTCAGTAAGCGAAGTAGAGTACATTATAGCATTAGATGCAGCAAAGGAAGTCATGTGGTTGCGAAAGTTCCTTGGAGAGCTAGGGGTGGCACCTTCCCTAGATGGTTATGTTCCTATGTATTGTGATAGCACAGGAGCCATTGCTCAAGCTAAGGAGCCAAAGTCTCATCACCGCACCATGCACGTTCTACAATGCTATCACCTCATGCGAGAGATCGTGGAATGAGGTGACATCAATCTTATGAAGATTGATGGAAAGGAGAATCTAGCCGACCCCTTCACTAAAGCCCTCAGAATAAAAGAGTTCAACTATTGTAAAAGTGAAATGGGTATTAGATACTATTATGATTGGCTTTAGTACAAGTGGAAGTTATTGGGAATTGTGTCCCAAAGCCAATCACCTAGGCTATAGGTGTTTGTGCTCAGTATTGTAATTTGTATATGACTTAATTAAATTTTATTTTGGCAGCTCATCACATTATTCATTTTCCTATAATGAACTCTGTTTATGTGATGAAGTCCTTAGGACTGCACTGATTTTGATATATAGAGGATATATCGAGTAGTCCTTTAAAAGGTTCATAACCAAATGATACATTGTACAGGACGGTATTGTATCAAGTGTAGGTTGTTGTGGTTCATATCGTTTGGTTGTCCTCTTGATGCAAGGAGTGTAGTGACACTGATGTGATCTGCAAGTGGGATGTATGACATCTCATTGAACATGACTCCGTGGAGCTCCTTTCTGCTAAAGGATTGCTCGCGGTTGGATATGGGTATATGTATCCCTTCGACCTGAGTTCACCAAGGTAGCTTGCAAGCAACTCCCTATGCTTTAGTGCCGGACTACCCGGATTTCTAATCCGGTGATGGAAGGTTTTTGGATACAAGCAAGTACTTATGAAGCAGTGGTGGACCAAGATGGAATTGACCTGTCCAAGTTGTTTGGATTGAATATCTCGTAGTGTCTCAATTTAGCAAATCCTCGGCCAGGGTAGTCATAGTGAGGAGTCACTAGACTTATGAGGTTGAGACATGTATGGATTGACTCAGTTAGGGTTGGCAGTTTAACCCTAGGCATCTTGAGCATTGGAGGTCAAAGGGATGAATTATACGGTAACCATATGCCAGAGGTTTGATAGATTGCTCTCGCATCTTCGACCTATCCGGATGCCGGGACCCATTGCTAGATGGTATCTTGTGCTGGTACTAGAAGTGTTTCAGTGCTACTATTTAGGTTTGAACCTATGAGGTCACATGTCATAAAGGATTTCTTCCTAATCCAGGAATCGATTAACGATTGGGAATCATTTCGGTATTAAGGTCAAACGGACTGATTGAGCACACGTCATTTTTTTCTGATCGACTTGGTCTGATTTGGATCGACCAGGATTGGTTTGGGTCAACCAGAATTACTCCTGGTAGACCAGGACTAGACCCATTTTTTTTTTTTACTGTTCGAGTTTGGTCGGACCGGCATTTTGGTTTTGATAAACCAGTTTTATTACATGGGTTGGTTTTCACGAGTTTTCTCCCAGTAGTTTTAAAACACTGATTTGGAGTCTTGCTTGGTTCCTTGCTCTCGGTTTTTGCTGCCCCATTTTAGCAACATGTTCTCACGGTGAACCACATGATTCAAACGTGGTTTGTGTTTATCCATACTTCCCGGCTATCACTTCCCCTTTTTCATCGCTTGTATGGGATAAAGACTGCATTGATTGGTTGCTACTAGGATTTCAGATTATATTCAAAAGCTCGATGATCTGGATAGGGACTCTCGGTGGTCTCTCCATGTTTTTCTCCTGCATGTCTTCCTCTCTCTCGATCCCTTCCATGTTTTCATGGTATTTAGCCCTGTGTTCTCTTCCAGCAGTCTTCACCGATCAAGGGCTTTTCCTTAGAGTTTTGGATTTTATCTAAACTCTTCTCACGGTGTTTTATTTGGACACCTCTTCGTTGATTTCCCTAGTTTTCACGGGTGTTTACCATCTCTTATATAAACTGGTTGAAGGCCATGCGATTTGGGGTATGAGATGAAAGAAGAACAGAGCATGGGAGAGAGTGAGAGGAAGAGAGAGTGAGAGGAAGAGAGAGCGAGGAATGGTTTCTTCTTTTTTTCCTTCATGGGATTTTCTCACATCAAGGTAGCAGGCCGTGAGATAGGGAGAGAGAGAGGACCTGGGCTTAAGTGAGAGAGGAAGCAACAGAGCAAGTGATTTGAGAGGAACCGTGAGATCCTTCTTGTTTTTAGCTTTCCAGTTTGTGTGCTTTTTGGTGGATTTGTGCGGTCCTGGAAAAGATCATGTGTGGGGATCCATTTGGTTTTTCCTGTTCCACATATCCGTGACTAGTTTATTGATTCCTGGAGGACTAGCATCCATCCGGGAGTTGGATCAGCGAGAGCCCACGCGTGGATACTCTATAGGGTGGACATTTGGACACCTTGAGAGATTGGATCGATCTCTTGTTCTTGCTGTTGCAGATCTGATTTGCTGTTGAAGGAGTTCAACCGACTACATTGATTTGCTGCTGATATGTTCTGATGACTGAGGGAGTTGGCTTCGATCAGGTATATTTTATTCATTTTTGTTATCATGCATGCTTAGATCTATATTTTATCATGTTGTTTATATTTATTGCGCTTACCTATTGATGGGGGACTAATATGCATGCAAATCTTTTTTTGTATGTTTTATATGTGGGGTGAGTGACTAATTCCCGAATTTCAGATTAAATAAGTTATAGGGAATTTTGTATGATTTTAGAAGATCAGCATGCAGATTATGACCTAGAAAAGTAGCAAAGAAGGATCGCCGGGCTGAGAAGCCTCGGTTAGGGCAAGTTCTCCTACAATAAAACTTCTGGAGGTAGAGGGGTGTACCTGACAATGTTTGAGAAGATCGCAGCAAAGGGGTCTCTCGTTCCTCGACGGATGCGGCCTGGAAAAACGAGCCAATGACCTGTGGATAACCGGATTTCTGCTCGGTGGTCCGATTGAGGCTTGGCTGGAGTCGTTGGATTCGTAGGAACTCGGGGACCTGCAAACGACCTGTCAGGGGTTAGAAAACTCACAAAGGAACAAGAAAACAAAGATAAAATAGCAAGGGAAGGCTTCTTTTGGAGTGGGCGTCCAGGGATCTGGAGGGTTTGTTGGCAGCAAGAAGATGATTGCAAACACCGGGAAGAAATCTCTCACAAACACCTTTATGCACACAACAGGGTATCACACAACTCAATAGAAGAACTCAAGGTTTTAATTCATATCAAAAAGTGTGTTTCATACAAGAGGCTAGGGTCCCTTAAATAGACCCTTAACCTTGGGCTCCAAGTAAGGGCACTTTAGACTTTACATAGGACTCCTTTTCCTTTTCAAACTCTAATTGGAATACAAGGCAAATAGGTAGAAAACTTCAACTCAAACACTCCCTCTTGTCCTTCTCTTGGTCGGCCAAGGTGGTGACCATAAGTGGCCGACCAAGAGGGAAGGTGACCCTAGAGAGGGGGGCCCTAAATTCTACTTGGGCCTGGGCTGGCCCAAATTCCTTCCGGCTGGTCCAGGGTTTCGAATTTGTTCTTGATTTTGTCTTCTCTTCCTGGACTCTTCAAGTCTTCAAGTTGGGTTGGACTTGGGCTTAACTTTTATGTCTTCAATTAGGTTGAACTTGGTCTTCACTTGTATGATGTGGTCTTGAGTCTTCAATTTGATTGGACAGGACTCAAAAATTGAAAGTAGCTCAACATGAGCTGACTAGTACTGAACTGAACTAGCTCAACAAGAGCTGGACTAATTATAGGACTCAAATGTAGCTGGACTAAGCTTTATTACAGGGGACTCAAATATTAACTAAGTGATCCACAGAGGGTTGAGAAGCCTCTGCCTTATTCTGGTGCCTCTGGTGTCCACACCAATTCTCCCGGGGTGGGAGGAACTCGACCCTGTTGAGTGAAGATCAGACTGGCTCACATATCTCTCGAGAAGGTCTGGGTTGAGGCGTTGCAAGTCCTCTCGAGAAATCTACGAATCGTCCGACTCTGGCTGGCCTTGCCATCGGACCAGAAGCATTGATAGTCACGGCCCTGGGTCCTGATGGCTTGATCGTCCAGGATATGCTTGATCTGTTCTCCTCTCTCAGGCCAATTTTTTAGTGGATACTCTAGGTTAGGGTTACTCACAATGAAAAGGAATAGGTCCAAAGGCCTCACTAGGTATCGCTGCCGGTTCCCTATACTCAACCAGGTCTGTAATATTGAAGGTAGAACTAATGCCCAAATCCGACGGCAAGTCTAACACCTAGGCATTTGATCCAACCTTCTCTATCACTTTAAAAGGTCCAGCTCTGCGAGCATGAAGCTTCTTTTAGGCCTAAGCCTAACCAAGATAGAATCCACTACATCAAATTCTTTGATCCATCTTCAGGAATTAGCCAGTTTGTTTAAAATTAGTGTAGTGGTGAACATGCTGGGCACATGCAGACTCTTAACAAATGATTCAAAGGACTCATACTAACACCTAACAGACTTGACTATGCATTCGTATAGAAGGAATCTTATTGAACTCTTTGGATCTAAACCTAACAGATTATAGGTTCCTTAGGTTTGATCCTAGCTTGACATGCACATGAAAATTTATAGTGAACTCCTAGCAAATTTCAAAGAGTATGCCAGAAGTAAGATGCAAACCTAACATGCGTGATGAATGCATGCAGTATGCTAATCTCAGTTAAATGCAATCTAATAATCCTAGAAATGCTGGAGGTGTCAGGAAAGGGCAGAAAATAGGAAGTGGGTTCAGAAGTAGTTTGGTAGGGTAGGGAAAAAGGTTCAAGGTTAGTTGGATAAAGTTCGATAAAAGAAGGCATGTCCGGGACTAATCCTAGACTAATGAGGCTAACCTTACGAGGTTGAGCTATAGCTACAGGGTTTCCATAATGGAAGGATTGGTCACCAATTTCGAGGAAGAGGTCCTTAATGGGAACTATAGGAGGGGACTCATCTTGAAGGTATTGATTCAAGATATCAGGTCCTTAATAATTCTTCTGGTTCTTGTATTTTTGGACTAGACTCTATAATTTGGCTCTCCTCTATGGTTTCCTCAAGTAAGGCTCTAGCAGCAGTACGTAGGTTCTCTTCCTCTATTTGTTCTTCCACTATAGCTTTAGGTTGGATGTGGTCAAGGCCAACTAGCTCTGGGTTGGTTTCTACCTGGGTATCTATTGGGCAGCTAATTCTAGGTCATCTAAAGGTGTCTCCTCTTCTCCCTCATACTCATCCACTAGGCTCACATCATCAGCTTCATATACTTCCGCGTTAATGTAAGCCTTGTCAATCTCAGGAATGGTTGGAGAAGGTCGGCTAGGGGAAAATTGGCTAGGTCATGGTTTCTGATTATGGACACTAATCCTAGTAGGTTCAGGTTGTATAAGGGGTAGTGGCTCACTACTGGGTTCATATTTAGGGATACTAATCCTATGAGGTTCAAGTTGACTAGGGGAAGCATGACTAGTACTAGATGATACTTAGGGGTTATGGGTTCTCTAGGCTCATCGGACAAGGGTGCAGATCTATGGGTCATGGGATTATAGGATCTGGGGTCATAGGATTTTGGGTCAGCTCTATGGTCAGGTTCTAAGGATGGATCATGGTATGGGGTCCTCCTAAGGTTGGGCTCCCTATATGGGTCAGGATATTGGGTTCTCCTAGGTTGGACTCTCTATATGGGTCAGAATATTGGGTTCTCCTAGGGTTGGACTCTCTATATGGGTCAGAGTATTGGGTTCTCCTAGGATTGGACTCCCTATATGGGCCAGAGTATTGGGTTCTCCTATGATTGGACTCCCTATATGGGTCATGTAAGGGGTTCTTCTTCTAGGTTCAGTATTATAGTATGGGTCAGGCTGAGGGGCTCTCTTAGGTTCAACCTCTCGGTATGGATCAGGGTTTGGGTCCTCCTAGGTTGAGGATTGTAGTACGGGTCAGGATAAGGGGCTCTCCTATGTTCGACCTCAGGGTATGGATTAGGGTTTGGGATCCTCCTAGGTTGAGGGGAATCAGGATCTGGCTCAGACTGTGACCCATGGGTTTTTCCTGGGGTACCTACCCGGACTTCTAACTGATCAAACCTATTGGCAAGATGGTCAATTCTATCATTGGTTTGAATA